>JAGPOW010003316.1:66005350-66026109 GCA_030014935.1 Caiman crocodilus
AGCCCTATGAGGAGAGACTGGGGCACCTGGACCTCTTCAGCCTCTGCAAGAGAAGGTTGAGAGGCAACCTTGTGGCTGCCTATAAGTTCATCACGGGGGTACAGAAGGGAATTGGTGAGGTTTTATTCACCAAGGCAGCCTCAGGGGTTACAAGAAATAATAGCCATAAGCTAGCAGAAAGCAGATTTAGACTAGACATTAGAAAGAACTTCTTCACAGTTCGAGTGGCCAAGGTCTGGAATGGGCTCCAAAAGGGAGGTGGTACTCTCCCCTACCCTGGGGGTCTTCAAGAGGAGGCTAGATAAGCATCTAGCTGGGGTCATCTAGACCCAGCACACTTTCCTGCCTATGCAGGGAGTCAGACTCAATGATCTATTGAGGTCCCTTCCGACCCTAGAATATATGAATCTATGAACAGTTAGTGCTGACCTAGTGGAGGGATACTTGGAGGGGCTGGATGTGTTTAAGTCAGCTAGCCCAGATGATCTTCTTCCAACGGTGCTGAGGAAATTGGCCAGTGTCATAGCAGAAACACTGGCATGCCTTTTGAGCACTTGCAGTGCTCAGGACAGGTCCCAGAGAACTGAAAAAGGGCCAATGTGGTCCCTATTTTCAAGAAGGGAAAGAAGGAGGATCTGGGTAACTATAGGCCATTTAGTCTCACCTCTATCCTTGGGAAAACCCTTGAAACAATTATTAAGGATTACATATATTTGTGGGAGTCCAGCAGGAAAAATAATGCTGAAGTTTCAACCAGCACAGATTCATAGCAAGTGGATCCTGCCTGACTAATCTTGTTTCCTTTTACGACCAGGTAACAAAATGCTGAGACACAGAAATAGAGGTTGATGTCATTTACTTGGATTTTTAAAAGGCCTTCAATATGATGTCTCATCCCATTGTCATAAATAAACTAAACGGCTGTGACATAGATGATTACACAGCCAGGTGGGTGACAAATTGGGTGCATCCCATAAGCCAAACAGTGGTGGTAGATGAGTTGGTATTGACCTGGAAAGTCATGGGCAGTGCGGTATCCCAAGGTTCAGTCCTTGGACTAGTGCTGTTCAATATCTTCATCAGTGAACTGGATGAAGGTGTGGAGAGCACTCTGTCCAAATCTGCAGATGACACCAAATTCTGGGGCAAAGTAAACTTGCTAGTGGGCAGGGAATGGATTCAGACAGATTTGGACAGGTTGGAAAAGTGGGCAGAACAGAATATGATGCAGTCCAACAAAGATGAGTGCAAAGTACTGCATCTAGGGAGAAGGAATCGCCAACACACATACAGAATGGAAGATGACTGCCTAAGCAGCACAGCAGCAGAAAGGGATCTTGGAAACATACTCAACTCCAAGATGAATACGAGTCCTCCATGTAACTAAGTGATCAGTAAAGGTAACCACTCGCTATCAATACATTAGAAGGTGCATCACAAACAGGTCTAGAACGGTGATACTTCCTCTTTATGTGGCACTGGTAAAGCCAAAGCTGGAGTACTGTGTTCAGTTTTAGGCATCACACTTCAAGAGGGATGGGAAAAACCTTGAGAGGGTCCAGAGAAGGGTTTCTCAGATGGTTAGGGACCAGGAGGTAATGTCCTACAAAGAGAGATTGAGGGACCTAGATCTCTTCAGGCTCCACAAGAGAAGGCTAAGAGGGGATCTGTCTAGAAATTCATCAGGGAGGACAGCAAGGAATAGGAGGTGTGCTCTATATACCAGGCACCCCTTGGAGTTACTAGAAAAAATGGCCACAAACTGACAGAGAGCAGATTTAGATTAGACATCAGGAAGAACTTATTTATGATAAGGGTTACCAGAATCTGGAATGGGTTTCCAAGGGAGGTGATGTTCCCCCCTACCTTGGCGATTTAATAGATTTCATAGACATTAGGGCTGGAAGGGACCTCAGAAGATCATTGAGTCCAGCCCTCTGCCCAAGGGGCAGGAAGTCAGCTGGAGTCATAGGATCCCAGCAAGATAAGCATTCAAATTTCTCTTGAAGGTGTTCAATGTAGGAGCTTGAGCCACCTCCGATGGCAGGCTATTCCAGACCTTTTCCAGACCTTGCGGGCTCAGACAGTAAAGAAATTCTTCCATACGTCCAACCTGAAACAGTCTTGCAGGAGTTTATAACTGTTCGATCTCGTCATCCCTTGGGGCGCTTTAGTGAATAAACGTTCCCTCAGATACTTGTGGTCACCTCTGATAAAGTTATAGATCTTTAAGAGGAGACTGAACCTTGGTTGGGGTCATCTGACCCCAGCAGTCTTTCCTGTCCAGGGTAGGGGTTCAGACTTGATGATCTACTAAGGTCCCTTCCAACCCTAAACATCTATGAAATCTATAAATGGAGATGGAGCAAGGAACAGGTATTCAAGTGTATTAACAGAGGAGAAAGGCAGTTGAGATAAAAGGAATAATTTTAAAGTAGTTCTCTCCCCCCGCTCCAAATTCGAACAAGGCCCTGAATATAATATTTTATTTTTAATTGAAAAAATATCACAAAGTGCTTTCTAGAACTTAATAATATTGTAGTATGATAACAGGAGGACAGCTAAGACAATATTTAGTCAGGTGAAAAAAAAAGAGAAAGATTTTTTTAAACAAGATGAATTAGTATTTTTCTAATACCTCAAGCTAGAATCTCCAAAAGTCACCACATTTATTCAGTACACTATATAGTGCAGTAATTAAAGCTAAGCACGTAAAACATGAGAGAATTTAGTAGTATTGCAATAAGGGACCAGATTCTCTATTAACTTGGATATCTTGTAGATAGATATATCCATAAAAAAACAAGTACAAAGCATATAATGTTGCCATTGTGATAGAGCAACATTTGATGCCCTTTTTTGCAGATATAACTGACTATACAGACTGAAAGTTAGGGGAGAATCAAGCCCCAAACTAGCCGCTTAGGGCAGTGTGAATAGATACAGAGTTCATTTGCATATCTGAGTGCATTAAAGTAAATCAGATGCATATGGAAGAACATTTTCAGAAACAAAGGTATAAACAAGTATCTATTCCAGATATCGAGAATGTAAATGTTTTCATAGTCATATTAAGAAGCTCTTTTTGTTACCCACACAATGGATTCTTAGAACAATCGCCAATGGTTGTGGGGAGTTTTGAAATAAAAATATCCTTTGAACAATTTGTAAAGCTGAAGTCATCTAAATAGGCAATATAAACAATACCATGTAACTTAGGTGAACAGATATATCCATAGCAACCAGTGTATAGAGCATAATAGGGCTAACACTTGGTTACAAGAACTATTCAGACCGCTGTGAAAAAATAAGTGACTTTTAAAAATCTTTACTTGTGTATAGAAAATACATAAAAAGAAAACTAGGCTGAATTAATCAAATATGTTTGCACCCAGTAATTTTCTTGCTTTATGTGGAATATGATGTCATATAACCAGGAAACTTATAATATTTATGTTGTTATTGTGCCCTTTTACAAGGAAACAATCCTAATCACATTTGGACAGTTCCAGTATTTGCTAATTCTATTGGGAGACATAATACTGTGTTTTCTTTGTGATTTACATTTACTTTGAATTTCTGTAAATCCATATTTAAGTGTTTTTCTTCTAAAAATCAAGTGATTTGGTCTTTAAAATGCAAAATATTGAAATGTCACAAGTCAGCTAGAACACACCATAAATAAAAAGCAATGTGTGGAAAACAAAACAATCCTTAGCCATTTTATACTTGATTTAATCTGAACAATTAAATCTAATAGAGCAGTGTAAAATCAATAAGTATTAATTAATCTTGCATTGCAGAGCTTTGGGCAACCCAGCAACAGAACAGATCTCAGATACTTGCCTTGTAGTTTAATAGCAGTTCTATAAAAATTTCTAAAATGTATTAGTTAAACTGGAACCAAATAGATGGCTTAGGCTCCCTGGCTCATGTTATATTTCTGCTGCAATTAATGTGTTAACCATGCCACAAATAGAAACATGTGACACAGTCATTGAATTTATGGAGCCATAAAAAGGCAAACCAGACACAAAAACATTACTGAAAAATGTATAACATGTTTGTGGCTGATTTGTATGGTGCCATAAATATAAATTAAACATATGGCATGTCACTGCATCCAAATGCTGGTGATCAGCTGCCTGTCAGCACTGGGTCCTGGGCAGCCCAAGGTCTGGAGCTGGTGGATACCCTAGTCCAAATTTTAATAATCAGCTGACTTTTGTTAGCATTGGAATGTGGGCTTTCCAGGAAATGGCATCTTAAAGAGCCTTGCCAGCAGTTCACAATCTTTATGGCTTTTAAGTTGCCAGATCCCAGTAGGCCTCAAGACATGGGGCAGCTCCAAAATCTGGCGCACAGCCATCCCATGACTGAACCTGATGCCTGATCCTCGGGGGATTGGGATGGGGGCACCTCCAGGTCCTAAGCCTGGCTACCTCTCTGTGACAGGCTCCAGAACAATTTACTATAATTCTGGCACCCATGCAGCTGGTCTGCAAATGAGCTGGTCAGCACCACATGACCAGAAGGAGCTCCACCTGTTGGTCCAATGCTAGAAGTCTCTGAGCTTAAAGGAAGCCGACAAATGGAGCTCAAGGAGAGAGGAATGGGAGCACTGGCAAAGGAGCCAGATGCTCTCCCTACAGATGGAAGGGACCCAGTGTATCCATGAAAGGCCAGCATACCCAGAGGGGCAGTGTGAGTACCCATCTTGCCCCTGGAGCACCCAGGATGGACCCAGATAGGTGCCACAAAGCTGGCAGGGTGCCAGTAGCTCTCCACAGAGCTGAAGTCCCTAGAAAAAGCTTGGGAACCTGGACTAACTAGGTGGCACCAGAGACTCCAGCAAGCACCAGATTGATTGCTGGAGCTAGCGGGCCAAACAGCCCAGACTCGATCCAACTCTCCAGCACCTGCAATGACCCTCCACAGGAATATGCAGATCAGCTGGGGCTGGAGAGGGCAGCCCAGTGGGCACTGCTAGAGCCTACCAAGGGGAGAACCTGGCACAGAACCCCTCTGGCACCATACATTTCCAAAAGGGTTTGTAGACCCTGAGTGCCCCAGCAGGGGACTGGCAGAACTGGGAGTGTTGTACAGGAGCAGAGGGATGCACCTTGTGGTACTATAGTATCTTGCCAGGTGAAACTCAAACCAGAAAGCATGCCCAGCAAGGGACATCTCTGACTTAAGAATCTGTGGGAGAACAGTGTGCCAGCCATCAACATACCCCACATGCTGAAGAAAAATGCTCGGCACATGGGCGCCATTGTCCTGCCCACTGCACCGTCTGAATTGTTGTACTTGAATTCTTGTTATATTGTGATTGTTTCAAACATAAAGGGCTGCAGCCAGACACCGGTAGCCATCATCGTCACCAGGCCTCAGTGCAGGAGGAGAGAGCCTTGTCACCAAATCTAAGCATGATCCAGGCTGATCCTAAACACCAGAGCAAAAAGAGGTTGGAGTATATGGGAGAAGGAGCCCCACAGAAGACATGCCAATAGAGTTGCCCTGGGCCCTACAGGAACCACTGAATACCACCTCCAGAGATAAAACCTAGCATAACAACAAATTGTGGCAAGTGAACAGACCCAGGTCTGACAGCCCAGGAGGTGGTGCATGTCCATCAGCTGATGCAATGGTCATGAGTGTGTCACACCCTCCTATAGTTCCATAAGATCCCAAGCATGCAGCTGGAGATGGGGAGCATCCCCCCATCCCCATCTATGCTCACCCATTTAAGGAGATGCCTGCTGCTTGTGTAGGTGCCCCTTTAAACTGGCACATACAGTAGAGGATGGGGAGCTTCCCTATCTCTAGATATGTACTTGGCACCCTCCTGGAATGTAATAAAATCACAGAGAATCATAGAGAAGTAGGGTTGAAAGGGACCTTCAGAGGTCACCTATTCTAACCCCCTCCTGAGGCAAGATCATCCCTATCCAAACCAGCCTATACAATCAATAAGCTAAATTCTTCACAGCATAGGCCTAACACCCTAGCCTACTGCAGGTAAAGCAGGAGAACCAACAAACATGGTGATCAGTCTGACCCTGAGAAAGACACTGTAGCCAGAAACCTTCCACTTTAATCGTAGCAGGAGCATTGGCCCACCCTAATCAAAGTCCCTGGCCTTCGCTGCAGCCAACACCCAATGCCGCAAGAAGAGACTAATAAATATCCTGACACATGTAGTAGAAAGGAGATGGAGGATGGGGATGGAGGAGCAGGGCCAGGTCTAGAACTAGAAGGTGCCCCCAGCTCAATTGCACCAATTGGGAAGGGGGCATCTATATCCCATACTGCAGAGGTGCTCAGTGCAGGACATCAATGCTCAGCTGAACACCAGGATTCAGTACCGGGCAGCCTCTGGGACCCAAGAATCTCCCCATACCCAGCTTCATCATACAGGGCACTGTGAGCATGACATCAAGGAGCTGGTCACCAATGTTCATCTTATAATGCCTAAGTTAACTAAAAAAGTGAGCGGGTGTTCAGCCAAGGCTCCCAGTTGCACACCTTCTTTTTAAAAGTGCAGTGCATTGTGAGCCTGACATGATAGAAATGCTCCCTGATGCCAGGCTTATGGAGTCACAGACCTTTTAAGATGTTGAAATATAGCTGGGATCACCAACTGTACATCTGCTCTTTTATGTTCCTGGACACCCATGACAGTTGCACCTGGGAAGTAGGGAGCTCCTGGCTCCCCAGGCAGGTTACACAATTGGGGGATGGGGTATTAAATTCCTCAGACCCCAAACAAATGACTGCCTTAATATCAACCATCAGCCTTAGGACTGTATAGCTCAAATTCTATGAAGGGCCACAAAAGGAGTCTGCCCAGACAAATGTGCATAGAGGGAATCTGTGGCAGGGCCAGAAACTTAACCCAAACTTGGTCCTTGTGGCTATGACCACTCACCTTGAAATTTGCTTTATGATTTTCTACTTGTGGCCCTTTAGGGGACTATGATGAAGCCAATGTTACCAGCACAGAGTCTGTGATCCTCAAGCACCAACTTCACTGGACTAGACATTGTATGAAGATGCCCAACTCTTGATTTCCAAAACAAGTGCTGTACTCCCAGTTTAGCTGCAGCCTGATACCTCATCTTCATTTCCTCTGTAGGAAACACTACAAAGACTCATTGAATGCATACCTCCAGAAAATTAAATGTTGGCATCAAGAGCTAGGAAGAGCTGGCTGCCAACTGACTTCAATGACACCACAACCTCAACCAAGCAACAGTCCATTTTGAGGTAAAGTGTCTTGCCTCAAGGCAGAGAAAAGAGAATGGAGGGGAAAAAAAGGGAGAGAAATCCCGGCCTATGACCTGCTCTCTCCAGCAGAAAGACCTGAAATTTCTGGAGACAGGTCTGTGGCTCAAGGATTAAACTCTGAAGTCATGTCAAAATCAATGCGCCATGGTAGAAATCACCTTTGAGTCAAGGGATTGCCAAGAATGATGATGAGGTCGATGAAGGCAAAATAAAGAGGTTGATTTTGCTCAGGACACTTCTTTTGGATTTAATGTGCTGTAACGATGATATCCACAGATCCTAGAGATGGTCTGAAGCCACTCTGAGATTCTGGAAGAATTTCTTCTGCAAGTGGGAGAAGGCAGTTAGCAAGGATACTGCCGATGACTTTCTCAGCAGTGGCCAACAATAAGATGCCTCGGCAGTTTCCACAATCAGCTCTGTCCCCCTTCTTGAAGATGGTAACAATCAAGGCATCCCTTAGGTCACCTGGGATTTCTTCCTTGTTCCAGATTTTAAGAATGAGGACATGAAGTTGAAACATAAGTTGTCCTCCTCCTCATTTGAAAATCTCTGCTGGAATTCTGTCAACACCAACTGCTTTATTATTCTTCATTTTCCCAATGGCACTCCCAACCTCTGCCAGAGTAGGCAGCAAACCAAGGTCTTCTCTGTTTGCTTTTTGCAGAAAGTTGTTGATCTTATCTTCACTGATAGCTGAGTCACAGTTCAGAAGGTCCTGAAAATGTTCTTTCCAGCGATCATTGATGGATTCACTGTCTTTCAGGAGTGTTGTTGCATTCTTTGATCTTAGACGATTAAGGCCTCCAGTGTTATGGATATAGACAGCTTTGGTAGCACTGAAGAAGCCACAAATGTTATGGATGTCAGCAAAATGTTGGATTTCTTTTGATTTCTGAATCCATCCATTCTTCAGTTCTTGTGTTCGCCTCTACACCTCTGATTTTGCTTGTTGGTGTGCATTTTTCTGGATGACAGAGTAGATATCATTCTGCCAGGCACAGAAAGCTTTCTGTTTCCTGTTGATGAGACCTTGAATTTTAGTGTCATTTTCATCAAACCATTCTTGATGTTTCCTGGTCTTGTATCCTATGGTATTTTCACAGGATGAGAGAACAGCTGTCTTTAGTCCCATCCAGAACTCCTTCTGGGTGCTCTGTTGGTAGTGTCTCATTCAGGAGTTGCTGGAATTCTCTCTGCTTGAGTGGGTCCTACAAGCACTTGATGTGTAACTTGAGCATGATCTGCCATCTTTGCATTCTTCATTTAGGAGCAATCCTGATGGACATGCAGGAACAGATGATGAAGTGGTTAGATCAACAATCATCAGTGCTAGTCATGGCTCTTATAATCAGGACATCCTGGTGATTGTGAGTCCAAGCAATAACATAGTCAATCAAATGTCACTGTTTCGATATAGGGTGTTTCCAGGATGTCTTCAACTTGCTCCTTTGATGCAACAGGGTGTTTGTGATGACAAGTTCATGTTCTGCACACTTTGTCAGAAGAATGACCCCATTAGCATTTGAAATTTGAAACGCCCAGCCTTTCTGGGTAGCCTGCTCCAGTGCTTTACTATCCTCCTAGTTTCCTCACATCTAACCTAAACTTCCTTTGCTGCATCTTGAGATTATTGCTCCTTGTTCCGTCATCTGCCACCACTGGAAACACTTTAGCTCCATCCTGTTTGGAACTACTCTTCATGTATTTGAAGGCTGCTATTAAATCCATCCCCATCAGTCTTCTCTTCTCCAGACTAAATAAGCCCAGTTCCCTCAGCCTTTCATCATAAGTCAAATGACCCAGCATTCAGCCCCATCAAGTAAGTTGCACTGCTGCAGGCAGAGGCAGGCAGTCAGGGCCATGGGGCTCCTCAGGGAGGTGGAGCTGCCTGCACTGCCCATCCCCCCTCCCCCTCCAGGTGCCGCTTAGGAGGAGTCACTGACTTGGGGGAGCACCAGTGGGGCACCAAAGGGGTGCTGGGGGGTGGAAAATCCAAGTTAGCCCAGGGTGCCATTTTCTCTAAGGCCACCTCCGAATGTAGCACAGTAGTACTGTTAGTCATCCTGGCAATAAGGGCACACTGTTGGCTTATATTCAGTTTATTGTCTGCTTTAGTCCTACAGCCTTTTTCCACAGAACTGCTGCTCAGCCACTTGGTCCCAAGCCTGTACCAGTGCATGAGATTGTTCCATGTAAGGGCAGGACCTCTCCTGATCACCATGAGTTTTCAAAGACAATGGCCAGTGACTCAGCACCCTCAAGCATGTCGCATCTTGCCCCATGGACTTTACCTATTCAGGTTTTCTAAATAGTTCCCTCCCCAGACTGTGTTACCAGGTGAAGTAGGCTGGGAGCTGAGTTTGCCTGTGGAAACTGAGGTGAAAAAGGCATTGAATACTTTGGCCTTTACTGCATCATCTGTCACTAGATTGCCTCCCACATTTTTGTGTAGTTTGTGGTACCACAAAGCAGTTTGGAGTGCCACAAACTGCATGTCCTTAACATGGGGACCTGCCCCATGAGATTTCTTTTGGTCCAATCCTCCAATTTATCTAGGTCTCTCTGAATCCTAGCCCTATCCTCTAGTGTGTCTACTACTTCCCCCACAGCTTGGCATCATCTGCAAACTTGTTGAGGATGCTCTCCATCCCATCTTCCAGATCATTAATGAAGATTTTGAACAAAATTGGCCACAAGACTAACTCCTGAGGCACTCCACTTGATACCAGATGCCAACTAGACATCAAGCCATTGACTACTACCCTCTAGAACCTGATGATCTAGCCAGTTTTCTATCCACCTTACAGCCCATTCACCCAGCCCATACTTCCTTAGCTTGCCTGGGAAAATATTGTGGGAGACTGTATCAAAAGCCTTGTTAAAGTCAAGGTACACCGCTACCAGCTAATTAATACACTGGTCTCCACACATCCATAGGGCCTGTCACCCCATCATAGAACGCAATCATGTTAGTCAGGCATGACTTGCCCCTGGTGAATCCATTCTGACTGTTTCTAATCACTTTCTTCTTCTCCAAGTGCTTAGAAATGGGTTCCTTGAGGACCTGCTCCACGATTTTTCCACGTACTGAGGTGAGGCTGACTGGTCTATAGTTCTCTGGATCCTCCTTTTTTCCCTCTCTTAAATATGAACAATATATTTGTCCTTTTCCAAACATCTGGGATCTCTCCCAATCACCTCAAGTTTTCAAAGATGGTGGATAATAGGTCTGCAATCACATCAGACAACTGCCTCAGAACCCTTGGGTACGTTTCCAGCCCCATAGATTTCTACATGTCTAGCTTTCCTAAATAGTCCCTAACCTGTTCTCTTGTCAGTTTTCTGCTCACCTTTACCCCAATTTCTGCTGTCAGGTGCAGTAGTCTGGGAGCTTATCTTGCCTGTGAAGACCGGGGTGAAAAAGGCATTGAAAACTTCAGCCTTTTCTACATCATCTGTTACTAGGTTGCCTTCCCCATTCTGAGAGGGACCCACACTTTCCTTGATCTTCTTCTTGTTGCTGACGTACTTGTAGAAGCCCTTCATGTCCCTTGCTAGCTGCAATACCGATTGCATTTAGGGCTTCCTGATTTCATTCCTGTATGCCTGCAAGTCAGCATAAGAGCCTTTTAAGTGGTGTTTATAGAGGGGTGTTTATAAACATGCTCCAGGAGGCTGGGAGCTGGGGGGTACTTTAATTAGAGTGGCTCCAGGAACTCCTCTAGTTAATGTGCCCAGTGTATCATGTATATCAGCATTCCCACACTGAAAAATAGTGGCCGGTGCACCTTAACTAAATCTTGTCAAATGAGCTTAATTAAAGTGCCCCCATTGCCATTTTTCAGTACGGGGATGCTGATACATGTGACACTGGAGTCTACACAGTAATGACCATGCTCCAGCATACTCTATTAATTGAGCATCCACTAACATATTAAATAAGACAATACTAAATAAACACTTATTTAACATTTTCTTTTGTACCCACATCATGATTTCAGTCTGCAAGAGCTAATTAATAACCAAAATATGGAGTTGCCTTCACTGGTGGCTTTTAAGAACAGGTTTAACAAGTCTCTATCAGGGATGGTTGTCTCCCAGTCCTTTGCATGTATGATTACTATAAATCATGAGTGGGAAGCAGACTTTATTTATTTATTTATTTATTTGTATTACATGACATGCCATGATAAGTCCATGAACACAGAAAAATATTTCTCATCTTTGGAGCCAAACCACATTTACTTAGAGGAACTAAAGCCTAACAGTATCATTTTTTTAAAGAGCAAGTCTGGAGGCTGTGCAAATCTGGCATACAACAAGTTGCACACAGTTGGACTCTAGATGGAGTTGGTTTCAAAAGACACAACAGACTGAGAAGCATATGGTACAAAAATTAAAGTAAGGAAACTGGAAATGAAATGGCAGGATGTATAAAGACACTCATTTCTGCTAAGTACTCTTTAGATGCAGCTACACAAGTTTGAAAAGCACAGAATAAATCTAAATAATTTGCCAGCAAAATAGCTTCCATTATGATATCATTATATGGCATTTTATGCCTTTATTGCCTATTAGGGCTGTGCAAAATGGCATTGTTCCATTTCGCCTTAAGTTTCGACGGTTTGAGGAAATAGTGTTCTGTTTCGCAATTCATCTTGATTCGAAACAGATGTTCTGTTCTATCAAAACAGAAAGGTTGTTTTGAAGCTGTTTCAACATTTTGCTGGGGACGGGGAGTCATCCCCTCTGCTACATCATGCTGGGGACAGGAGTCAATCCACCTGGACTGACTCTCTATCCCCAGCGCTAGATCGCATTTCATTTGCTTGCAAAACCTTAGGCAATATAGACTTTAGGTAGGTTTAGGCAGCTACTGAGCAAGGTTTTGAGGATGACAATGGCACCTAATTATTGGGCGTCACCACTGTAAATTCACCACTGTAGTGCTGAGTGACTCCTTCAAGGTTCATCTCCCAGTCTGGCAGGGGGTGGGAAGTCAGCCCACCTGGGCTGACTTCCACACCTGGTGCAATCTAGCACAGGGAATGGGAAGTCAACCCAGCTGGGCTGACTTCCCACCCCCTGCCAGACCTTGCGCCAGGGATGGGAAGTCAGCCCAGGTGGACTGACTTCCCACCCCAGCACTATGGTCAAAATGTTTGACTTCCAAAACATTTTGACTAGCCTTCTTTTGTTTTGTGGCTATTTTGATGGCCTTTGCTTTGCTTTGCTTTTACTTTTTCAACCTCGAAATGAGTCAAAACAGTGTCAAAACAAAACGGACGGTGACATTTCACACAGCCCTATTGCTCATCATATTTTTAACAAAAATTATTTTTCAAAACTTTTTTATAGTTCGATGAATTTCTTATGGGAATTCAGAAGAGAGACCTACATAAAAGACTTTCAAAGTCAGCTCATACCATTCTGGGGCAGGTGCTGTGTGCAGCATCCATCTCAGACTAGCCTGAGTATGCGACCCATACAGCATGCATCATGGACTGGCCCCACACGGGTGCTGTGTATGTTGCAGTCCCAGACCATCAGGGTGACCACTTAGTGCAAAGAATCCATTGGGATCCGTGGACCTGGTCCAGCCCACAGGGCCACTCATGTGCCCTGACATAAATTATTAAACACGCAGGCTGTAAGTCATTCTTTTTCTACTTAGAAATAGTTTTATTTCACCTTCTAACCTGCATATGGCTTTCACATGAGGGGCACAAGGGAGTATGTGCCCCCCCCGAGTTTGGCTGCTGCTGAAACCACCACAGCTGCTAGCAGCTGCAGGCAGTCCCCACTCACCGTCACTGACAGCACAGATTGTGGCTGTGGGCTGTCCCCACTCACCACTAACCACCCCCCACCACTGGCAGTTCCCACTCGGCCCACCCTTACCACCAATGTCACCACAGCCACCTGTGGCCAGTTCCTACTTGTTGCTGCCGTGCCTTCACTGCCAATACTGGCACCAACACCCGCGGCTGGTCACCATGCCCCCCCACCCAGCCTCAGAAGACATGTGTTGTTCATGAACCTGCATAAGGTCCTTCTTTGAGAAAGAAGGATAAAAGCCTTTTTTTTAGGGAAGGTGATGTGATCACCCTTGCCCTTCAGACTGTTTCTCTGACCCAGATTTCCTTGAAGTTCTGTTTGAAGTGAAAGTAGTTGCAGGTGTTGGCACTATGGCATTGCTAGAGCTATTTTTTTTTTTTGCTTTGCTTTATCATTTCTTGGTTTGTTGTAGAAAAGTTGACCGCTTGGTTAGGTCAGCTAAGTGAATAGGAGGGTTAAGGACCCTTGAATTTTCCATGAGGACCTCAGGTCTTTCCTCCCAGTAAACAGCTGGCTGAAACATTCTGCCTGTGAGTTATCACTTAAAGAATGTGTGGATGACCTTCATTTCATGTAACTCCATATCCAAGCATCTTTTTCCTCTCATATAGCCCCGAGTTTATCCATCTGTATTATATAATACACACAGCCATTTTCAGCTTGATTAATCTTTAATGGATATTACTTCACATCAAATAAATGCACCATTTAGCACCACAAAATTTAGTAGTAACAAGGATCTCCTTTTATTATGTGTTTTTGCAAGGGCAGCTTTCAAATGGAATAAGTCTATTAAAAAAATATGAGATGTAATTGGTTAGCAGTGGTCAAGCTGCATAAGAGAGCACAGCACAACTCACCTTAAGAAAATCCCATCTTTCCCAAGTCTGTGAAGTAAAAACATATTAGACCCTTCTCTTTTCCTTTGCCACAAAGAGGCAGTTTCCAGTCTTAGTTACCTGCAGTCATAGAGGTATAGACTACAAATACCCATAGTAATCTGTGTCCTGTTTGAGTTTCCATAGAAACTGTGTTTATGGCATTGCTGTATTATTGGGGAAAAATGAGTTATAAATAATAAAGAGGCTAATGTTGTTTCCCTTGGTATTCTGCACTGCTTCAGGCATTGAGGCAGATGAATTGGATAGAAATGGGAGGCAGCAGCTATAACACCATGCTTATTATAGTCTGTGCTTTATTACTGGAAAGCCTACATTATTGCTAAAGCTTCATAATGTGACAGTCCCAAATTACCTTTTATTAACCATTATAACCACTAAAGATATGACTTTGTTAGAAATAATTGGCTCTGTGCTATTTTCATTCTAGTAATTTGCAGATTCTAACACTTCTTTTGCAATAATCCAGCTGAAGTGTTGGTTTGCATTTTGGTGGTTTCTCCCTTTTATATTTTAGTCAGGAATACAGTTTTTGTTTGTTTATTTATACTGCCTATACTGGATTCCTTAAGGCATTACAGAATATTTCTGGCACACCTATTTTGCTTTTGTTGATACAGAAATCTTTACATATACAAATAAATAAATATTTACATGCACATTTTTTTCTTCACAAAGAAGAGCAACTCACTTGCCTAACATTGATAAGTGATGTTGGACACACAATACTTTTCTTCCTTTGTCATTGCATTGTTTAAGCTCCAAACTGTTTCTGAACATACAAATGGTCATGAAGACATGAAACAGAAGACAGGAATCCCCACAGTTTCCCTTGAAGTCAATCAGATCTGAATGTGCTCATTAGTTTTAAAATTAGTTCAATAAAGACAGCTCCATTGAGGTACTGATTGTCTTCAATACATGTTGAAAATCACTGGGAGGTGAACCTTGAAGGAGTCACTCAGGACTACAGTGGTGACTTTACAGTGGTGACTCCTAATAATTAGGTGCCATTGTCATCCTTAAAACCTTGCTCAGTAGCTGCCTAAACCTACCTAAAGTCTATATTGCCTAAGGTTTTGCAAGCAAAGTGCCTAAGGTTCTTAACTGCCTATGTCTTGACAGTGTTATGTAGCTTAGCCTCTATTTCACACCTCTCTTATGGCAGGGCCTTCATGGAAGAAAGATTGTTAGGGAGAAAGAAATGCCAGAGTTAGGCTTTAAAGTCCATGGACAGACACGTGAATCAAACAGCCACCCTGATTTGAAAAAAGCCTGAGTACCTGGCAGTTTCCACTGCAGTAAATATAATAAAATAAATGCTTTGCATTTCTAGGCAATTGTGAGTAGCCCATTTTTATATATCTAAATATGGATTTAGGAGCAGAAAGACAGTTTAAACACCAAGATTCTTGCAAAGCTACCTAAGAGCCATGGCTTTCCTTTTTCCATCATATAATGTAAACTGCCTTCACTCTTTCCACATTGTGCTTCCTAATTCTTGAGGATGGTTGAAAGATGAGTCTCAAGCTGTCTTGCAGCATGTGAAGCAGACTTTACCTAGGAAATAATATGTAAACTATTCATCTCCCTTTAGTGGTCCTGAGACTAGATGTCATTACCTTCACCACTGCAATGGGAGCCACTGTGTGCCAGAAACATTGACGCTACTCAGCAAACCACTCAGTTTACTCTGGTCATAATAGAGCAACTATGGATCCAGCATGGGATCTTTCTGTGACTGAGGTCCAAGTACTCATATCTTGGGGTAGTTACGCTGAAAGATGTTGAAAGGCCTTTAAGGCCTTAATGTACTAATCAAGAGCCTCATAAAAGCATCCAACTTATATGGATATTCAAGGCATACTCTTTCAGCAATGGGATAGTATACCTATCCCAACAACAGTTCTTAAATACTTCCTGTTGTTCTGCTGTTCAAACTTTTGGGAATCTATTTCTGATTTTATCACCTGGTGAGCAAGCTTGGACAATTTACAGAACTCTGTGTAACCATGGATCACATTTTACACCTATATATGGAAGAAATGGCCAAGCTGTGAAGAGAATTTTTCATTTTCCTTGCCATTCTCTGTAAATGTTCTAGCATGTTTAATTGTGTTTAATGTCAAGTTGATGAATTATGGCAGGACTCAGCAACCTATGACCCACAGCACCAATTCAGCCTACAAAGAGGTCCTATCCAACCCTCAAACGTCCAGTCCAGCAGGGTCTGTGGTAGGGTCTGTGGTAGGGTCACTAGTACTACCACAGAGCTGTACCATACCAACCTTTTCCTCCACAGAGCTCCCCTCCACTTCAGAGCCGGTTGCTCCACCACATCTATGCTTCCCTCACTGCAGAGTGTTTGGGAATTTGCAAGAGAGTGAGTTCAGGAAGCTGGCTGCTCTGAAGGGCGGACACATCCAACCCACAACCATGGCTAGGTTACAAGCTCCAGCAAAAGGCTGACCCCTTTCAGGGATATAGGGCCTAACTGAAAGCTCATCCAAGACAAAGGAAGACACATAGGGCAGATTTTATCCCATACATTAGGCACCTAAGTGCAATCCTTTTTCACCTGACGTAAGTCCCTGAAAATCTATTAATATATTTATTTTTGTTGTACACCATCAGCTTAGCTTTAGGATCAAGTCACAAAAAGGCAGCAAAGAGGGGGATGACCCATCCACTTTCTGTATTAACAGGTTTTCTGGGTCTTGAGCAGAGTTGACTAGGGTCATAGTTAAGTGGCCAAGACTACTTGTGTACCTGCTAGCTGGAATAGAATCTGGCCTATGGCCTACAATGGTTATCTTTAATTAAGGACAGTTTAGTACAATTGAGAATGACTGTAGAAACACCCTCTGTATTCTGTAGCATCTATTTTGCATGGATTTTTTATTTACTAGAACTTTGAAATAATGGGATTGGAAGATACCTCAAGGTATTTTATCTAGTTGAATGCCAAGCCAGCCTCTTCTTGAAACTCTCCTTTGAAGGAGATCCCAAAACTTCCCTCTGCAGCTTATTCCATTATTCTACTGCTCTGATAGCTAGGAAGCGTACTTTGAGATTTCTCTAAATCTGCTTTGCTGCAATTTCAATCCACTGCCATCTTCTTAATGGCAATTTTTCTAATATTTGAAAACTTCTAGCATGTCCCATGCTTCATCTCCTTTGCTCCAGAATAAAAATACCTAGTTTGCTTAACATTTTCTTGCATGGTGCATCCTTCTTAAAATGTGGAGTCCAGAACTGTATACTGTACTACACTTAAAGCCTAACCATATCTGAGTAGAATGGTTCTCATCCCTCCTGCATGGTAATATATTTCTTTTAATGTGACCCATTATTGCACTTATGGTTTTTTTTATGATAGCATCACTTTACTGTCTCCTGTTGAGTTTGTGATCCAACCAAACCCCCCAAATTCTCCTCAGTAGTGCTATTGCTTCACCAGTCATCCCCCACTGGGTATTTGTGCATTTAGGTTTTCTTCCAGATGTAACACCTTACAATTTCTGGATTTTCATTTTGTTATCTGTAGCTCAGGTTTCCAATCTATCAAGATCCTTTTGAAATCTAATCCTTCCCTCCAAGGAATTTGCAGCTACTGATCATCAGTGTTCAAAAGTAAGTTATGAATATATAATTTTAGGCATTTTTCCTTTTTCCTTTAACATAGTATTTTAGTTACATGGAAGTCTTATAGACAAGTGCCATTTTATATGAGTCAAGCTACTTATTTCTGAGACAGATACATTTTCTTTCAGAGCTTTTTGAAAGCAGAATACTCAGAATCTACTTAGGTCAATCACAGATGTGATTACAGCAAGGATTTTCTATAGCATGTAACATCTGAGACCTTCTATCTTATTGAAGAAGTGTGGGGGAGAAGGGGTAGAATTAATCTTATTTCTCCATTAGTAGGGCTAGCACATTCCTGTTTTAGCTATTAGTTGCTGAATCCTGAAGCAGCCTACCTTGTATTTTGTTAGTGTTATATTGTGATCTATTGCAGCATTGCTAATTGTGTTTTGAAACATTGATTTTAGGAAAGAGATGGAGTGCACTACATTAGAAAGCATTTGGACCTTGGCAGTAATGTACTGCATATATTGGAAGGGAAGGCAAGATTGACTTGTACTTGTTGTATTCCATGGGGAAAATGGAAACACTTGTTAATTATAGAGAAAGCTTAACTACAGAGGTAGCTTTGGCAACAAATCCCCATTGCTAAACAAAAAAAAATAAGAAAACATGCTATAAAACAAGCCTACCAGAGAGAAGGTCCTGCAGACATTTTCCCCTCTTTAACTAAGGTTTTCTGCAATCTGCCCCAGAAATCATAGAGGCTACAAAAGATTTCTTCACAGACATCTTCACAGACTGCTTCTCTAAGTGGCAATTAAGGGTCATGGTTTAACATCAAAATAAAGGATGTCCTACTTTTGCCTTTTGGTCAAAGTCTGTTTCAGCCTTTGTGTTTTTGCAAAGTGACACCGTGTTGAAGCCCTTGGCTTTTACCAGCATCTCATAACACTGCTGAAGATGCTCATTAATTGGTTTGCTCTTACCCCATAAATAGATGGGCAAAAAATTAGTATGTGAATTTCTAGCTAAAGCATGAGATGAGTAAATTAAGGCTTGCAAAGATGCCTAGATCTGTTTCCATAGTAGAACAGTGGCATCAGCTCTCACTACTGCTTACATGGCATGTGGCTATGATAGCACCTGCTCCCATAAATATAGTTTTACTGTTGCTTCAGCATCAGCAATCCTTACTTGCTTGGCCAAACATACAAGAGCACAGCACAATCCACATTGTAAAAATATGGAACTCGGATTTTATTTCAGAAAATTGGTGTCCTCATATCATGGAGGTGCACAAACACCTCATCCTCCATTTTCAAGCATGAAGCGTGCACAGGAAAATTAGAAAGGTAGCCTGATGGCAGCAAAAGGGCTGCTCTTACAACAGTGTGGGTGCATCTACACATTTCCCCTCTTTGCGCAGCAGTAACTGTACATTTAATTTACTACCTGTAATAACTCAATGTGCAGTAAGCAGCACTACTGCACTGTAGCACTGGCATATGCCAGTGGATAGTGATGCTAATTAGGACTGTGCAAAGCTTCTATCCCTGATTTGATTTGGCAGAGATTTGACCTGATCAGTGGCCAAATCCCTGAATCTGAATCAAATCAGAGGACCTTTTAATCTCTCTGAATCGATTTGGAAAGATTCAGAGATTTGGACATAGACACAGCTTTAAATGTTTTTTTCTACGTACCTCTAGGTAGCAGGCAGCTCGTGAATGATGTGATGCTGAGGTGCATGGAGCATCCCACAGAAGCACAGCGGGTTCCCCAATGTACCCAACAGAATACCTGGAAGTGGACCAAAAGCACTTCCAGTCTACTTCCAGATCTGCCAGGGAGTGCACGGGGGGGCCCTGTACTCTCCCCCCAGTTTGGCAACAGGTGCCTCCTGGGTCTGGGCACCCAATCATCAAGCTGGGAGAGTGCAGGGGGCCCTCTAGTGTGCTCCCTGGTGGATCCAGAAGCAGACTAGAAGTACATCTAGTCCACTTCTTGGTTCACCACTGAGCACATGGAGGGCACCTCAGCACTCCTGTGGAATGCTCCATCTGCCCCAGCATCGCAGCTATCACAAGCTGCACTGGTACCTCAAGGTATGTAGAAAAAATGTTTAAACCTGTGTCTGTGTCTAAATTGCTGATTCTCCAAAACAGCATCAAATTTTCAGATTCATATTCAGCTGAATCGTATCAGGGACAGTGATCCAAATCAATTAATGGAATCACTGTTCCTGATTTGGGTCGAATCTGAATTGAATAGGTTTGCACACCCCTAAATTGTGCAATAGACTAATTAGAATCACAGAATCATAGAAAATTAGGTTTGGCGTGGATCTCAGGAGACCATCCAGCCCAACACCCTGCTCAAAGCAGGACCATCTCCAACTAGATCATCTCAGCCAAGGTTTTGTCTGGCTGGGTCTTAAAAACCTCCAAGGATGGAGATCCCACAACCTCTCTGAGTAACCTTTTCTAATGATTTAGTACCCTCCTAATGTAAAAATTCTTCCTAATATCCAACCTAAACTGTCATTGCTGCAACTTGAGACCATTGCTACTTTTTCTGTCAATCCTACTGCTCATTAGTGCATTAGCTCAGCTTTTGCCATGAAATAGCCTACTGAACACTTAGCATCTCATGCAGATGCACCCTGTGAGAGGTACTGTCATTGTAGAAGTAGCAGTGAGAGTACATGCCCTGGTTCCACTTTGCTTTCACATCACCTGAGTTTCTGTTGCTATTCACTTTCAGATACATTTTAGACATAGGGTGCTTGTACACACCATGGGTTTTAACCCTCATTAAATCAAATTGGTTTATACAATTTAAATTTTATTTTGGAGCATTGCATCTGTGTTTACACGCAACAGGTTTTCAAACTTATTACGCCCTGTCCCTGACTGATGCTGCAGGAGGAGTGTAGGACAATCTAGCACTGCCTTTCTCCCAGCCTGAGACCCCTCTGTTGAGCCCTAGCCCAAATCTGGGTCCGTGCCCGGTATGCAAAAGCCAATACGAATACCAGGGTGGAAGTTTGAAAAAGAAAAGATTTTTATTGCCAGCAATAAAGGTGCAAGGTAGCAAGCACACCGATCACTATTTCTAAGCATCTTTTATACAGAAATT
>JAGPOW010003316.1:66026209-66037143 GCA_030014935.1 Caiman crocodilus
TTTTAACCATGTACCTCATTTCCATACATGTATGTTTCATTAGCATACTTTTTCTCCACCTAGGGGTGTGTTTTTTAGTATTATAATGAGCCCTTTCACTTACTTTCCTGTGCATCTTTTTTATTATCCTTCCAGGCCCCTTGCCTGGTACACCTATCTCGTCCTTATCACTGCAGATGGGCATTTTTCACATAACAGTCTCACAGTCTCCTCTTTTATTATGTCTTGGGAAGATGGTTCAAGGCCATTCCCAACACCTCCATCCACTCCATGCCCATACCCTGCCATGAAGCTGTGTAAGCAGAGAGCTGGCAAACCACATAAGAAAACAAAACTATATCTGAGAAGTGTTAGTTTAAAAAAACAGAAGCAATTTGAAAGCAAAAGTAATTTGAGGGGGTGAACTACAAAAATGCCACAGAGCCCCACTATCTGATGGACAAAGAGGCTCATTATGTGTCTTAGTGTTTGCACACAACACATCCACGGATGCAATGCTTTAATTCCCAGGGACCCAAACTAAACTATGTCTGAGGAGTTTTAGTTTAATGCACAAGATAGACTTTTAAAAGCACCAGAAAACCCTACTTATGCAGACATGCAGTTGCAGTGCATGAAAGGGCAAAAATTGTGGCATGTACATGAGCCCATAGAGAAGAATAGTAAGAAGAATATAGAGAAAAATAGTGCTACACATTGGAAAGTTAAACAAATACCATACCTACTCTTCTACAAATGAACCAAAGCAATGATTAAAATCAATTGTTACAATTTCATGAGCTATAACTAGATAGGAATCCATTCTGCAGCGTTATACAATTCTCAGCTCACCGGCTCCTTAAGTCTGGCCCTTCTCTGAAAAGCATTTTCTCTAAGAAGCATATGATTTATTCTCTGCCAGCATCAGTCATACTACTGACTGGAGTGACAAAATTAAGTTTCCATTGTTTTTAATTAGTGTTAGCTCTGCAAAACCAACACTGGCAAGGGAAAAAGAAAGATGGGATTCTATTTCTTCTTGCCTGGTAGCAGCAGAACTTTTTAATAAGCTGAGCAAAGCCACTGTAATCACTAGGTTCTGCAATAAAACAGGTGCAAATCCCACAGATCTCTGTCACCTTAATGTTCTTATCATGCCCCTTCATCAGCTAAACAGCTCTTTTTTGTGCCATTTTGTGCTATTACCTAGCAATTAGGCTGCTGTATGGTTCCACCCTATAAGTATATGAAAAAGTCTAAATGCAGAATTCATGCATTAAACTTAGGCATTCATGAATCAAATATTGGCAGGCTTTCTTGGGAAAGTGACACATTCAGTGGACTTACAACTCTCTGTTTTCTTCCTCCACTAGACCATGGCTCCTAAATTGCCCTTAATTCTGAATGTTGCTTGTCAGGTATGTATACCACCCAGCTACCTTTCTCTCTCTACAGTTCACATGAGTCCTTTTAGTCATAAGTCAAAGCTTCTGCTCCCTCCCAGGCACTATTTACTAGGGGTGTGTGAAGTAGGCAGTATTCAATTTGAATTTGGCCTGATTCAAGGGGCAGTGATTTGATTCAATGATTCAGATCACTGTCCCAATCCAATTCAGCCGAATCTGAAGATTTGATCCCAATTTGGATAATCAATGATTTGGCCATAGACACAGCTTTATGTTTTTTCTACATACCTTGAGGTACCAGGCATAGCTTGTGAATGCTGAGATGGTGGGGCAGGAGGAGAGTTTCCTGGGGGCGCAGGTAACCCCTCCCCCCGCACCTCCCTGGTTCAGCAATCAGCTGCAGAGGGACCTTGAGTGCCCCCCCAGACCTAGGGAGCATCAGTCGCCAAGCCAGGGGTTGGGGGGGGGGGTCCTCACACACTCTGCAGTCGACCCAGAAGTGGAACAGAAGTATTTCTGATCCATTTCTGAGTACACCACCAAGCACGTGGGGGACCTCCCACACTCCCGTGGGATGGCTCCATTCACCCAACCATCTCAGCATTTATGAACTGTGCCTGGTACCTCAAGGTAAGTAGAAAATACATATAAAAGCTGTGTCTATGGCCAAATTGTCGAATCTCTATGAACATCTCCAAAATGAGTAAGAGGCTTCCGATTCAATTCAGAGAGATTAATGAGTCTCCTGATTCAATTCAGATTCAGAGACTAGGCTGCCAAATTGGGCCAAATCTCCTCCAAATCAAATCAGTGACCAAAGCTTTGTATAGCTCTAATATTTACCTCAATAAAAATCATATTCTTCCCTCTCTATCCTCCTGTCAGTTAAATATTTTAAAATTAAAAGTATAAACATCCAATTTTTATTAACAAGACATTTATATTGACACTGTGGCATTTTTGAAACATAAATCAATATGAATCCAACATAATTTCCAAATGAATTTGACAATTCCATACAGTAACAATAGAAAACATAAGCAGGGGGAAGCTAGTAATGTCAGCAGAATACCAACATTAGCTTCTTTTTATGCTTCAATATTTTGAATGGTATTAAAAGCCATGATACAAATGATGGATTGGACACTTGAACTTTTCAAATCAAGTTTTTAGTCAGTAATGGTCAAAATGTCTGCAAATTATATAATTTAAAGAGGGGGCTATCAAGAGAAATGCTATTCAAATGTGAACTACTGCACAATAGAAACTTGATGTTCTAACATCAAATTTTATTTTGTCTATGACCTTTAAACATCCCAGTTAGGTAACTTGCTCTAGGATATTGGTTTGAGAGAACCATTTACGGTTAGCCCAAGTGGCCACTGTTAGTCACTGTTGCTGCACCAAATACATCTGGAACTATAAGCTTTTGCTAATAAAGATATACTTAAAAGTAAAGGTGCGCAAGCTGCAACTATCGGATATAGGTTGAAGCCCCATTGGTTTAAGGACATAGGCAGACAAGATTCTTTGGTTAAATCCAATATCTTTTATGAGTTCACGCATACATAAAATAAGCATGCAATCAGATATTCCTATGAAGGCTGAAAGAACTGCCCAGAACAAAACATCTAATCCAAACGAAACATCCTACATTCAGGAGACTGAACTGTGTATAAAATGTGTTCTTTAAAAGGAGGATCCCCGTAAATGAAAAATTATTTGTAGCTGGCAACACTTCACTTTATTTTTCAAGCGAGGATTTACATTCAATGAGCTGATGTCTTACTCAGAGTAACTCTATTGTCTTGCAAGACAGACAGATGCCTACTACAGATAATATATGCCACACCCATCAGCCTAGGTCCTACAAGTTCCCTGTTGAATGCAGCAGAAGTGTGCCTGAGTGCCAGGAGTACTTTGCAAGTCCTTTGAGTATTTAATATTTATTCTTTTGCAGAATGGAAAGAGATTAATTTCTATTGTGACTCCATTGTCCCTGAAATGCAGGGTTTTTGTTTGTATGTTTTGTTTTTTCTTTAAGTGAAATTCCATGTTATTGATGGAATGACTTTGAAATTTAAAACAAAACAAAAAAACACAACTATTTTTCCCATCCCAAAGGAAGAATATAGTTGCAGTACATTTTCAATGCTGCAATGAAAACAACAACCTATATAATTGTTGCTGTTTCAATTGTATTAGTATCAACAGAAACCTCCTATTTATAATCGTACAAAGCCACCATGCTGGACTGTATATTTAAAACAGCCTATGTCTTATACATCTGTTATGAAGAATAAAAGAATTAAAAATATTTAAAGGGAACATTTTAAAGCTGAGTCAGGTAAGGGGTTAAGAAATAACAGGAGTCTGAATCAGTAAATCTGTGTTTCGTGGGGAAGTGATTTGGTTGGTTGGTTTTCTTTTTTTATATAGGTGATCATTCTTTCATCCTTCATTCTCTTAAACTTTTTATTTTTGCAGGAGTTGTGGGATGGGGGAGGGCAAGAATCACTTTTGCCTGCCACAGGTTTTGGAAGCATTAGAAATAATTGATGATGATAATGATGATGTTACTGCAGTTAACTAGTACTGCTTCAGGGTCAGAAACTGGCTGCTGCCAAATTCATTTTTTTCTTGCTAGGCAGATTGTTCTTTAGGGGCAAAGAATTAATGTATTTTCTACTCCCTCTCAGTCTTTTACTTCTCCCAGATTGTAGGATGCTACCTAAAATGTAGTGTGCCACGTGTGGGCCGATATTCTGCTTGCTGCTTTCTATTCTCTGTTCAGCTTCTGCTGATATTGTAGTTGAAGCAAAAATGCACCCAAGGCTACTCTTATGTTCTTTTGCCTAGAACTGCTTTTTCACACTGGTAATAAGTGCATAAGCAAATCAAGTTAAAAGTAATACAAGGTTTCATATGTAAGAGAGGCTGATTTTTTTTCTCTCAAGCAGAAATATAATTAAGTTTTTCTATTTCACTGTGTCCCACCAACAGGATATATCCATGAACTATAGCAATATAGACAGTTGGCCTTTGCGCATTCTGATAAAGCAGACCTTTGAAGCATGTTCTTAATTTCTTTATCCCACTAAAGATATGCTTTGTTTCTTCCTAATAGCTTCTTTCCCTCCTGGGACACACTTATTTAGTTAGCTGCTTCCTAAGCAGCAGGTACATGTTTTCCATATCTCTCATTTGTGTTTAGTGAAAGGTCCTGTCAAGAAAGATTTAGTGTATCTTAATAAAGTTTCAGTAAGACTTCCATTTCTTTCTTAATTAAATCATTTTCTAATGCTGTCTTTTTATAATCTCATCTCTCTTTTTTTAATACAAAGACTTGTTGAGCTGGCAAGAGCATGTTTTTTTTTCAAGGTTCCAGAGTTTTTTTCAAGGTTTAATTTACAATTAAATCAACACATAAAATAGTCTTACAAAATGTTTTTCCAGTTTTGAAAGGTTAAATATCTCAGCATTTTCCTAGTTACGAAGTTAACGAGGTGACTCAGAATCTGTAACTGTAATGGGCCAAATTTATTTCTGGCAGAATTTTATACAGGTCAACATAATTCCATTAGAAGTTAGTTTGTTCCAATATGTTTTGTACAGAGAATTGAAATGGAACGTAACCCCCCTTGAAAGATCTTGATAAAAAAAAGGCAGCTTGATATATAAGAAGCCATTCTTATATATCAAGGGTTAGCTATAGAGTCAGCCCTCGATTTACATGGTATATTTTGCACAGCTTCAGTTATGCACGGTCAATTAATTACAACCCTTTTTTTTTGTACACAGTATGGATTCACTTCTACATAGTGCAGCGGATGCAACTGGTAAGTGTGTTATGTTGTGCTGGAAAGGGAGGGAAAGGGCATGGGGAGGCAGATGAACAACCCCCATGGTGAGGGAGGGAGTGGGGCAGAGGCTGGGCAGGTGCTAAACAGTTGCGGCAGAGCAGGTGGGGAACAGAGCCGTGGCTTGTCCTGGGTGCATGGGCAGGGAAGGTGGCTCCCACTGCATTGCGCACCCTGGGAGGGCACAGAAGGGGCATGTGCATATCTGCATGGGGCAGGGCAAGCAGGCTGCAGGCTAAAGCCAGGGCTGTGCTGGGCTTTTCTCAACAGGGGCTGGGCTCAGGGTGGATGGGGGCAGCACTGGAGGAGGCTACAAGTGGAGGGGGCTGCAGCCACCCCAAATTTTGCCATAGCCCCCCGCAACCCCCTTCAGGCACTGCCACTGTCCACCCCATGCATAGCCAACTCAACCCCTGCCTCCACTCACACACCAGGAATAGCCAGGATTGCACCAGGCTGGTGGCAGCAGCAGTGCTGGAAGAGGGCTATGGGGAGGCTACAGCAAAATTTGGGGTGGCTGAAGCTCCCACCCATAGCCCTCTCCCAGCACCACCACCACCCACCAAGCCAAGTCCAGTGCATCCCTGGCTCTAGCCCACAGCTATGGCCTGCCCACCCTGCCCCACGCAGATCCAGGAATACATGCCACCACCCCACTGTGCCATCCCAGGATGGGTGCAGCAGCAGGTTCTACCCCCCTCCCTGTGTCCCATGAATGAGCCATGGCTCTGTCTTGCACCCATCTCTGTCTTGCACCCAGCTGCGCAGCACCTGCCCCAACCCCAGCCTCAGTCCCTACTGCACTCTCTCCCTCACTGTGGGGGGCATTGATCTGCACCCCATGTCCCTTCTCTTCTCTCTCCCTTTCCATGACATCAGACTTACCAACTGCACAGATCTCACCAAGCTGGTGGTCTCTGCTCCTCAGTACCTATGTGCTATGCTGCAGCTGCACACACTCGTGGGCATTTATCAGACAAATTATCGGCCACATCTAGAACCTAAACCTTTATTTCCCTTAGATCCTTGGTATACTTTTCCATGATTTCTATTTGCATAGTATTTTTTCAAAAATGTATCCACTGAGTAAATTGAGGCCTGACTGTGCTGCACAATGTTGTTTTTGAAATTCCTGGAAGATGCTAATAAAACATTCACATAACTAGCAATAGCCTACAGATTTGTGTTGTTATGACAAGAGTTGCCTGCAGGGATGGTCACTTACAGTTTTCCAAATTTTTTTCCCCAGCAAGTTTTTTAGTCATGGCACACATGCAGGTCTTTGTAAAGAGAACAGTGAGAGAAAGAGGAAAATTTGTTCTTAAAGTAAATTCATAAGGGAGACCTGCTTCCCTAGGAATCAACACTGGCATTGGGTGGAGATTCTTCAAAGGAACTTCCTGAATGGCTTCTGGCATTAGTGTAGCAAAACCCCCAGTTTTTCTTTTTAAATTATATATATATATATGATAGTAGATAGGCATTCCCGTCCCTTCCCCAATTATTTCTGCCTTTTTTCTTTCTCTCCCTCTCTATTCCCTATAGACAAGCATAAGTGAGCTCAGATTTAGGATAAACTTTAACATTTTCATTTTGGTAGCAAGTTTTTGGTTTTGGATATCCACTGTTTTATATTGTATTATTAGGTTTGTCTTGATTTTTACTGTTGTATATTATTATCATTTTCATATTGATTTTTATTGTTTCATATGGAATTGTATGGTTTAGGCCTGGGTTTGTAAGTGAACCAAAGTAATGTCAAGTTTCTATTTTGGATGTCAAGTCTCCATCTTCTGTCTTCTGCCCGGGCATCCCCTGCAACTGTATGAGTCACGTATCCCTCCCATGTAAATTGGTTCCAGGATGAATGAGAATGATTGGGAATGATTGAAATACAATGGTAGCAGGCCTCTACTGAACGGCCTGTAATGACCGGGCCATCACCTTGCATTGATTCATCCAGGAACCATGGACCTCACCCAGGAACAGAGCCAAGAACCCAGCATTTGAAAGACAAAAGACCCGGAAGAACCAGCAACTCTACCATTGTACCCCACCATTACAGACACCTGAAACTGCATATCCCTGCATGGAGCACACATGCTCAGTATGCCAGGGGTTGACCCTTGCCTGGGCATACCTTCTGTCACTAGGGTCACACAAGCTCTGCCCCTATAAAAAGGGGTAGTAAAGACAGAACCAAGGGGATGCCCTCTCCACTGAAGCAGCACCATGCCACACCACCTATCCACCCAGAGGCCCTGCTGGTGACCCCCCTCTGGACCCCTTTCCAGCCTGGATAGGTAGCTATCAGCCCCCACCCCCTCTTCAACCAAGGACTTGGACTCTGCTTCTCTTCCCTACCTGGACTCCAACCCTTCCACTGAGTCTCTTTCTCCTGCTGCCGCTGCCACTGAGTGTGTGTGCGTGTGCGTGTGAGAGACAGAGAGAGAGATAACTGTTATTTGGACCCCTAAATTGGGTTTTGCTTTACTACGGTTTGGCCCTGTTCCAATCTCTGCTCCTCACCCCTCTAACTTCTGTCTCATTTCTCCCTCTCTTGCTTCTGGCTCACTGCCACCTCCAACACCTGTCTTGAGCTCCTCTCTGCCTCCAAACCCCCTGTTTCTTTGCCACTGTCTTATCCCCACTGCCTTTTCCTTTCCCCTGAGTAAACAGGTTTCTGCCTCAATTTCTTTCCTGGCTGTCTCCTCCTTGCCCCCAGTATCTCAGCTGTTTACCTCAGCTTCCAGCTCCAGTCTACCTTAAGTAAACCCAAGCCTCAGTTCCTCAGCCAGCTTCACTGTAGTCCACTGGTTCTAATCCCGGCTCTGGCAACTTTCACTCCCTACACTTTAACTCTCTCTCTCTCTCACCTGAACTTTCCCCAAGTATGCCAGGTACCCCAAGCACACACACACTGTACCACCCAAGCTAGGAACTTAGCTGTGTGTATGCATAAGTAGGCTGTATGTGTGTGAATTGGTAAGTGTGTGTGTATATATATATCTATATATTTGTCATTGTGTGCATGATATACAAATTAGTGGTCTGTGTCCCTAGACACCCCTCAGGAATAGGTATGCAGCCCTGGCTCCCCTGGAGGAGGCAGAAGAACTGGCCCCCAGAGGAACTGAAGCCGCTCGACCTACATCACTGGCTCAGAAGAGGCATACCCCAAGAAGAAGGAGACACAAAGTTCTGGTCATCGGGGACTTCATCCTGAGGGGAACTGATGGTCCGATCTGTCGCCCAGAGCCCTGGAGATGGCAGGTCTGTTGCATGCCTGGAGCGAGGATTCACAAGGTCACAGAGACCACTCCTAAAATCATCAAGCCCTCTGACTACTACCCACTGGTTGTTGTCCATGTGGGTACAAATGATGCATCCAAGGGCAAGCTGGATAACATCATGGAGGATTACAAGGCCTTGGGACACTAACTGAAGAGGATGGGAGCTCAGATGGTATTTTCCTCTATTCTCCCAGTAAGTGGGCAGGGTAGGTGTCATGAGACCTGTATTGACATGGTTAACCAGCAGCTTTGGAGCTGGTGCCACAAGGAAAGCTTTGGGTTTTTTGACAACGACCCAGGTTTTTGAAAGGAGGGCATCCTGGGGCGGGATAGGCTTCACCTATCCCCTAATGGCAGATGTATCTTTTCTTCTAGGTTGGCTAATCTCGTACAGTGGGCTTTAAACTAGCTTCACCAGGGGAAGGGGCCGTTTCGAGTGGAAAGGATGCTTCAACCAGCATGCAGGGTGACAAGAGCAAGGGAAGCACGGGTAAGTATAAATGTCCGAGGAGCAGGAGGCCACAACTGTCCTGGGAGTGGGAGGAAGGCACGAGCACCCTCAGGAGGCCTCAGATGCCTCTACACTAATGCTCAGAGTATGATGAATAAACAGGAGGAACTCACCCTCGGTATAGCCAATTCAAACCCAGAAATGTGGTGGGATTCAACCCACAACTGGGCAGTAAGTATTAGGGGCTGTAGGCCCTACAGGTGGGATAGAAAAGGAATGAAGGGAGGGAGTGTGGCGCTTTATGTCAATGAGCAATTCACATCTTCTGCCAACAAAATAGGGTCAGAGGAGGGGCAAGCTGAAGTGCTTTGCATCAAGATACAAGGGGGTTGTAGGGAGAGGGATGTAACGGTGGGGGTCTACTACAGACCCCCCAACTAAGAGGAGGAGCTGAACCAGGAATTTGGGGGCCAGCTTGCAGAGGCCCTTAAGGCAAGGGATGTAGTTGTAATGGGTGATCTAAATTACCCCAACATCTGCTGGGAGGAGCAGTCAGCCAGGTCAGACCAATCCAGGAGGTTCCTGGCCAAGATACAGGACCTCCACTTAACCCAGGAGGGGTACACTCCCACCAGAGGAAATGCCCTGTTGGACCTGGTCCTGGCCACATGCGATGATCTGGTAAGGGGCCTCCAGGTCCTTGACCACCTGGGTGATAGCAATATCACTTGCTGGAATTCATCATCCAGTGCAGGGTGACAAGGACCTGCAGTAAGGTGACAGCCCTAGACTTCAAGACAGCCAACTTCAAGGAGTTGAGATTGGTGGGAGAGGTGCTGGGGTTCTCAACAGCAGGGGAACTCAGTGCCCAAGATGAGTGGTTGTTCCTTAAGGAGATAATACTCAGAGCCCAAGAAGTGATGATCCCAACTAAAAGCAAAAGGGGCAAGAGTGCCCAGAAGTCTCCCTGGCTCACTAAGGACATCCAGGAATGCCTGGTTGCCAAAAAGGCAGCATACACCTGCTGGGGGGGGGAGGGGGGTATATTCCAAAGAAGAATATACCACCACTGCTTGGGCATGTAGTGGGCTGTTAGGAAAGCTAAGGCAGACAGAGCTAGGACTAGCATCCAAGATCAAAGATAATAAAAAGTCCTTTTTCAAATATAAAGGGAGGATGAAAAAGGTATCGGGAAATGTGGGGTCCCTGCAAGATACACTGGGCAATCTGGTGGTCGCGCCAGAGGAGAAGGCAGAACTTTTAACAAATTCTTTACCTCCATTTTCTTGTACAGGGACAGGGACTCCCCCACTGTGATTCAAGATGGAATCAAGGGAAATGCCTCAAGATCTAAGGTCAAAGAGGACAGGGTTAGAGTGCTACTGGAGGGGCTGGATGTGTTCAAATCAGCAGGTCCAGATGCTTGCCACTCCGGGGTGTTAAGGAAGCTAGCAGGGGGTATTAAGGGCCCTTGCCACGGCTTTACGAGCACTCGTGGTGCTTGGGCCAGGTGCCAGACGACTGGAAGATAGCCAATGTGGTCCCCATCTTTAAAAAAGGGAAGAGGGAGGACCCGGGCAACTATAGGCCCATCAGTCTTACCTGACTCTTGAGGAAACTCTTTGAGAAGATCATCAAGAAGCACATCTGTGATGGGCCAGCATCAGGGATGATGCTCAAGGGCAGCCAGCACGACTTCATTAGGGGCAGGTCATGTCAGACCAACCTGATTGCCTTTTACAATCAGGTCACAAAAGCATTGGATGCAGGTGTCATCGTGGATGTAGTCTTTCTGGATTTCAGCAAGACCTTTGACATTGTTGTCGCACCTTCGGAGCCTTAATGTCGACAGGCCCCTAGGGCGAGAACGAACACTCTCTAACTAATTTCTTTTTCCCGCACTAGGCTTTGATTTCCCTTTTATTGGCTGCTAGACAGATCAGAT
>JAGPOW010003316.1:66051281-66073031 GCA_030014935.1 Caiman crocodilus
GGTTGGACATTAGGAGGCACTACTTCACAGTTAGGGTGGCTAGGATGTGGAACCAGCTTCCTAGGGAAGCTGTTCTTGCTCCTACCTTGGGCACCTTCACGAATAGATTAGATAGGTACTTGGCTGGGGTTCTGTGACCCTGGCACTCGTTCCTGCCATTGGTGGGGGGTCAAACTAGATGGCCTGCTCTAGGCCCCTTCTGACCCTAGATACTATGATAACTTTAGTGAAAAAAAACCAACCCTTTAATGCCTCAGTGTTTCTCATACTTTGTAGACCAAAAGCACCCCTTGAAAGATCCAATGAACTCCTCAGAAAATGTCAGCTTTTAGTTTCCATTCAATTTTAACTACAGAAAAATAATACAGTAATTTTCTGTTACAGAGAACTGAGCCCACAATAAGTCATAAACTTCTTAACACTATGAATTCCTATTTGAAATCTCTGGGTTTAGCTTTTGAACCATGCTAACATTGCATGGTACCTTGTGGAACCTTTGAAAGGGTTTCAAGGCACCCCAGGGTGCCATGGGACCCTGCATAGGAATCACTAGTCTATCTATTGGGTTACTTGCCATTTGGCTTTGTTCCTTCACACCTGAGTTTATCAAACTGACTCAACTAAAGAGAACAGTGTCAGTTCTTCTGACAACCCCAGCACGGTTACTGGCCTAGCCCACGATTCAAACAACTAGTTAAATATGCAAGTCAAGTTAAAATAAGCACTTGAAGCTGGATCCTTATTTAATTTTGTTCTTTAGGTGAAAGAGACCTGAGAGCTAAACAACCATTTTCATAAAAAAAGAAGCTAATTTGAAGGATTTTTTTAAAATAAAAGATTATGTGGGGCAGTGCAGCAGGGATAAATTGGGTAAAGAGAAGTCTTATTCTGATTTAAACAAAATAACTAAATTAATGGGACAAATGGACAGCATGATGTAGTTTTTAAACTTAACATAGGTAATAATGTAAAGGTACATATTGGCAAGAAAAAGACTTATCACAGTCACTAATTGCTCAGAACATGCTTGATCATCTATGTCCTTTTTCATGGAGATTAACTTGTTTAAAAATAGCTGTCCAGTACACAGTAGAAATGAGAAGAGTTAATAATAAATATGGAATATTACAACTACTGGATTATGTCCTCAATTTGGCCAACCTGCAAAAATGCATACTGTATATGACTGTGCATATATGATATAAATATGGTATAAAACTTACCTTCACATTTCTCCATTCCTCAGGCTAATATACTGCTGGGAGGCAGTCGCTCTACATGAACTGGACTAGCCTAATTACATCATACAATGCTATGATTATGTTGAATAGCTTCTCTGGTTTTGATCACCTCATTTAAAGAGATGGATCTTGTGAAGGAGAGGGGAAAGTGAATCCACATTCTGTGCAGCATAATTTGCATATGACAGTTTTCTCAATTTGGAAAAGAAGAAAGTTACTTGATTGAGATATTATGAAGGTGACAATAAAATCTAATCAAGCCTTTCTTTTATCTTCTGGGCAGTGCAAGAAAAAGGGGAAGCTTCATAAATGTAAAGGCTGAGAAATTTACAACCAATAAAAAGAAATATACATTCACCTGTTATATATTAAATGACAGAATGCAATGAGGCAAACAGCCTTTGGCCACATTTAAAAAGAGCGAGGATTATGAAAGTTCACATTTGTCATTATTCAAGCTAAGATAATAAAAAGGTCTCCTTGGAGCAAGGAACAGAGGTCCATTTATGTTCCCTACAGGGCCAGGCTCATTATTGCTGCCTCAAAGTGATAAAAAACTATGCTTAAACTGATAGACTGCTATTCTGGTCACTGCAGATTTTCTCACCACATGTAATGACAACATGGATCAAGGATTTCTCTTGGTTTGCTTCTCTCTCTGAAGAATCAAGGTTTCAAGCCAGCCAGGGAAGAAGAAAGGGAGGTAGCTTTTTTGTAGCGGCAACACCCCTTTCTGCTGATTGGCCCAGGGGCCCAGTAGCCTTATCCCTCCCTGCTGACTGGCCAAGGATTGGCCCTGTCTCTCACCACTGATTGGCCAAGGGAAGAGGGTTGATGGTCCTCCCCCACCCCAGCAAGTGGATGCCCTGTATCCTGAGGATGCCCTGTATCCTGAGGTTTATTGCTCCTAATATGCAGAGATGCACCCAGGAGCAATAAACTTTGGAGTAATAAGCTCCACAGTTTATTGCTGTCCCCTAATGGCATGTTTAGGTAAGTCCAGATACTACTCAAGAAAAATGAAATTTAATTTTATGGTAAATTTAGGATCAGACTGTGGGAGTTTTTCTATGCTCTCATAGCATCAGTTAGGACAGTCTACAACAGGTACTAAATACATCAGGTCACTGAATTTCAGAATACACAGTTGGAAAAAGTCCAATATCACTACTGCCAATGGAAGATGAAATGTGATGGAAATCTTACCCTTACAATGCCAGACATATTAAATTTTAAATCAGATCATCAACATTTTTAAGATTGATTTGGGGTTTGTTACAATAGTAGCAGCAGCAGCCAGGGAATAAAGCAGAGCTCCACAATCAGCTAAGGAAAGATGACTAAAGAAACTGGAATAAGTTTAAGGAGGGAAAACTAAAAAAGGGAATTATTCCTGCCTAGTTAGAGGATGTGACCTTACACTTAGTTAGAAGTTAGAAATGTGGACTTACGCTTGCTTTCTCAAGTTGCAGAGCAGAATAGAGGGTGTTTGTTTTTTTCCAATATTTCTGGTTACTGTGATTCAGTCAGAAATTTTCAATATCACAAAAACAAAATTATTCAACATTTTTGTTTTACATTGATTTCTAGAAATTATTTTGTTTTCTAAATAAAAAGTTTGATTAGGGTATTTATTGGGAGGCTTTCCCCTTTCCTTTCCTCCCTACCCTTTTTTCATTTTTCCCCCTTTTCCACTTGAAAAGGGGGTGGGGAGGGAAGAGAAGCACATGATAAAGTAAATATACTTAAGACTTTTCTATTGTCTTCAACTGGGAATAGTGGAGCCATAGTAAAAAAGTTTTCTTTCCAATTTGTGAACTACTGACATTCTTAAGAGATGAAAATGCTGTTTTCAAACTGGCTTAAATGTCTCTAATCATAAGTGACTTCTGTTTCATTGATAGGAAATATAAATTCTTCTTGGTGATTAATTTAATACACATACACGTCTGCATGCTGAACATATAAGCATACTGAGGAAAGTTTTTCAATCCAATTTTTTTGTCCATATACAAGACAGCTAAGTTACAAGGATATTTCTGCAAAGGAGAACTTTGTGCCTAACAATGGCAATTCAGATGCCTAACTCTCTTTTGATCTAACATCTGACACCTCCAAGGAAAATCAGCCTTATTTGCACATCAAAGAACACCTCACACAAAGAGACTCTCAGGAACCCAGAGGAACATACCTCCAGCCTCTGCTTCCCCTGTGCAAAATGAAGTTCATGTTCTACCTAAGAGGATTTTTACAATCTTTGATTTCTCCTCAGCCTGAAGAAGGGCATGTGTGCCCAAAAGCTTGCAAAGAAAAACATTTCTTTGCTGTTTTTTAGGTGGTCTAATACAAGGTATTGCCTCTAAACCAAGAGGTATCTATTTTTATTTCATACCAACACGGCTACAATATAGATCTCTAACTCTCCTTTGTGCCTTTGTGAATCTTCCCCAGTCAGGGACAATTTGGTCATATACTCTTGCCATCACATCTTTAAAAACAGTCATGTTTGAACAGAACATGTATTTTGAGAACTGAATTGGCCCTTGTCAGTCAAACTATAAGACTGAGCGAACAAACCATTATTCGCAAGGGTCATCTTTACACAGTGAGTAGGTTATAAATATCACTGTGACAAGTTTTGAACAAAAATGCAACTCATATAAGTAATGACTTGTAAGGAAGGACCCCAAGATAGCCCTAACTGGATGTTGTCTCACTCAACCTGGAAAAAACCTACCATTACATGTTGCAGCATTTAAAGAGTTAATTCCTGGCATTTGAGTTACAAACATTCAATATAACCACTATTTAATCAGCCTAAAACAATTTGGTGCTATTTAAGCACATATTGCAAGATAGCTATTATTACTATACCCTTTCCCCAAAGAGAACTGGTTGGAGGACTCATTCATCCATAAAGTCTGAACTAAAAGCTGTTTTCTTCCTTGAATGTCTCCAGTGCACTCATACCCCTATTCATGCTAAGTCTGAACAAAACTTTGAATTTTACTACATACATTCATGGAATTACACTTGCTGTTATGATGATTCCCAATTCACCATCTCTCAGGGTCCCATCACTTCAGAGATTTATTAATTACAGTTATTCAAGTTCACAGCTATCATTTGAATGCAGAGTGGTCTAAATAATTAGACCATGACTGTTTCCCTAATGATCCAATCAGTTTCAAGTGTAAACACTACCCCAGGAAAGCAGGTCAGGACTGGCTTCATTGATTTTCAATGACAAAACATGAGACATCTTCTAGTTTGTCCTTTCTTTCCACATCATCAGGAAATCAGTATCAATTTTAGCAAAGAGAGATTCTGTTCATTAAAACATTATGTTGTTCTAACCTTGATCCTACCCAGTAAATTATTTTTTTAAGATAGGCTAGTTGACAGGTCTTTTTTGTTTTACTTCAGGGAAATTAGGCTGGGCCTGATGGGTAAAACTGGAACAGTAAAGGAACAGTGATATTTCTAATGATTAGATACTTTTGGTTCAAAGTAAAGCTACTTCTAGAAAATATGAACCTGAATTCAATATATTATAGGAGTGCATTCTAAACAAATTTCTCCTATATATTTTGAGGAAACATTTGCAGAAGTGGAAGCTCAATTCCTCATTTCCATCAGAAATGCATAAGAATTTCACATGGATCTTAGGCCAACATCTCTATTATTTGAAATCAGTAATGCTCAACCTATGGCCCATAGGCCAGAGATGGCCTACAGAGCTATGTCATTCAGCCTCTGGGACTCGCCAAAGGTCCAGAAATTTGGCAGTGGAGGAATAGTAGCAGTGCTAATTGCCATGGCAGAGCCCAGAGTCACAGCCAGTAACACCGCCACCACTCCCCTGTCACCATATCCATAGGGTAGATAACATGGACCTGTGTACCAGCTCATTGAGTCACGCTGATGCATGGGGTTCCTCCATGGTTGGATCTGGTGCACAAAGCTGGACCAGCATGCTGGATCACACCCATTTACTAACCCCATACATCAACCCCATGCTGCTTCAGACCTAAGGACCAACCCTCTATGCAAAATCACACCCACATACCAGCCTCACGTCACTTATCTAGCCTACAGGGCCAGCCAAGTTCAGAACCAAGGGTTTAAATGGAGGCCGATCCATCCAGCTATTTTGCCTCCTTGTACTACCAACACATTCACGGCCTAAGCATGCTGTCACTGAAGTAAAACAGCAAGATAACCAACCATTCACTCCATTGACAAAACAACAAAATACTGTCTGTGATAATTACTTCATGAAATAAATGGTGCTTTAGAACTCCTGTCTGTGAGAATGCCTGTGAGAGACCTACCATAGCTGTATTCAAGGCTCAGTATAAAACTTTCCTATTTAGCTGGTACATTTTTTCCCTAGCAGCTCCTTACAGATATTAGTTTTTCCCCAGATATTTCAGGAAATAATAGATTATCTGGTCACTAGTTCTAGATTTCTATTAATATTGCATCAGATTGCACAGTCATCCCAGATACAGCATCCAAAGAGGAATATTATTGTGAATTAATACATTGCAATTAGATTAGTCATTTCAAATTCCTGCAATCCATCCTGTATACTGATTGACTCTGCATTCAGAAAATGGTTTGACATGAAATTGAAAAGATAGTTAGTGGCCATTAGTATCATAAGTTTCCAAATGATAAACTAACATTCTTCTGCAAAGAAGAAAATTAAACTATAGCACAATTCAGAGTGTGATCAGAGTAATGCTTGTATACTTTAAATGCTGACAGCTTTAAGGCAATATAAAATTGCGAAGTGCTCTGGACGTTCCCATACAAAGAATATCCTGTAGCAGAACTGAGAAAGAAGAGCCCATTATTGTGTCTGAGTATTTTCCCCCCTGTCTTCATTCCTTTGAGCAGGAAATACATTTCAAAGCCCATAGATTTCAATAATTATATTAGCCATACTACATATTTTTCAGCATGCATTTTATGATACAAAATCTGTGAGACACATACTATCCACATGTTCAGGAAGGCATAAGGGAGACCGTTTTACAACTATAACTACAGCAGGTACTACCCTACTGTCAGTATTAAAGTGACCTAAATGCAACTAAGATTTAAGCTGTCTTCTTCCAACCTAAATGCATGTGCAGGGTTAATGACATAGAAACTGGGCATGTCTACACGAGATGCTTAACTGAGCAGTAGTGTAGTTTAATGCGCAATAAGTGCACACATGTACATATGCACATACTTTCTGTGCAGTAAAAATGCTTAATCACAAATAAATTTCCTACCTGCAAATGACAGTAGCAAATTTATGTGTGACTAGTTACTGCATGGTTATGCACATGTAACCAGGACCCAGGAGCAAGTTTTCTCCCAGGTCAGCCCTGCCACTAGGAATCCAACCTGAAGCTAGCCCCAGGGCTCTAAGCTGGGAGCCTTTCCTGCCCCACAGCTGGGCTGTCTCTATAAAAGCCCCTTCCTCCAGCCTTTAAAAGCCTGAAGATACTGAAAGCCCTGTGGCACACCAGCAGGGAGCCTGAGGGCACTCCAGGCCCCTGTGTCCTCCCTCCCTGGGCAGGCCACAGGCCAGCTGCCCTAGCCTGCCTGCACCCCAGTACAAATGCCTAGCATCACACTGCCACACGGCTGCCAGGCCAATGCCATTCAGGACTGCAGCCTGTTCCAGGCCACAGGCAGGCCTGCCAGCCCCTAGGCCCAGCTGCAGGCAGCTTTATGTGGAAACTGATGGACAACCTCACACCCCAGAACCTAGGCCACAGCCATGTTTTCTATACCAGTATGGGCATCCTATCTGTGCCCCCAGCCCAGCCTGGCACCCCCAGTGACACTTCACTGGGGGAGGACCCCTCAGGCATCCAGCAGTCTGTCCCACTGGGCTCCACAACTGCACCCTCCACCAGTAACTTGGAGATCCCAAGGCAACACCTGTCTCAACTCTGCAGCCCCAAACCCAACCACAAGGCACAGCCAGCCAGGACACCACCGGCTACCAACAATGCCAGCTCCTCAATGGGAGGAACCCAGCTGGGTGCCCACCCACCACACCTCACCATCTGAGAACACTGCTCAGAGTTGCACACCATCACTGCCAGCCATAACCATGTGAAACCACCTGCCACACCAGCCCTGGCCACGTGGTAAGTCTGGGTCTGTGGGCAGGGCCTTCCCCACCCCTTCCCCCTCTACCCACCAAATCCACTGACACTTCCTGCCTGTACCCATCACCCAGCTGCCACCAGAGGAAAGAGCAGGGATTTGGGGGGGGGGGGCAGGGATCTCAACCAGGAGCTGCCTGGGCCCAGACCTGCCAGGCCAATTTACCATGGTTCCTGGCCACCTGTGCACGTTCAATCCCCAATCTGAGGCTGGGCAGTGCACGGCCCCTGGTCCAGAGCACCTTATGCTTCTGTCTTATGCCTCTCTTGGATCTACAACTGCGCATGGGAGAGAGGCCGCACTTGGCAGCTGGAATGTGGCTTCCGGGATGCCACTGTCCACAGCCAGGGCCCTACAGATGCATTGGCTCTACCAGAGGAGGGTCCTAGATAGGATCCTCCTGCTGGACCACCTGGTCACGGTGTTGGAGGACCAGCTGTCACCCCTGGGCAAGCCCCCCACCTGCTGCACTCACCACAGCTTGCACACTCACAAGGGACAGGCCAGAGGTCAGGGTTCTGGCTGGCTGTCCCCAGGCTCTGCCCCCTAGTCGACCCCATCCCATGGCCCACCACCCTGAAACACCACAAAAAGGACATTGTAAATAGTTTTCATGGAAAATAAAGTTTTTTATTGTTAGTGGGTGGGGAGGCTGGTTTGTTATAGAAGAAAGGGTGCTCAGTTTGTTCGGGGGGGAGGGAAGCTTTGGCTGATGTGAGAAGAATAAAAACTTGTTCTTCTGAGCTGTGTCTGCAGTCATGGTGCTAAGGGAGGGGAGGAGGGTCTGTGGGCTGTGGTGCATGTGGGCTGCAGTGGGGAGTGCTGGAGGAAGTGGTCAGCCAGTGCCCCTCACAGCCAGTGTCCTGGCCCTCACTGGTAGGTTGTGGCAGTGAGACATGAGCTTCCAAGGCAGCAAGCATCCCAGAAGCATAAGGAGAACCCCAACCCTGAGGCTTACCAGGGTGCGCAACAAGGAAAACCCTAGTGCCACTGCCACCACAGTTTATCAGTCAGGTCCAGCTGGCAGGGCACAGGCCGGAACAAGTCATAAAGACATGTCCAATGCCTTTGAAGCCCTCACCCAGAAGAGGAAGCCCAGAGGAGGAAAAGCTAGCTTCCAAACTACCATACAGGAGTGCATGAGAAGAACTGACTGCAGTTGCTACATATGAAGACTCAAAGGAGTCTTCAAGCTTACCTGGAAGATGATGGTGTAGAGAGCAGATGACTTTCATAATCTGATCGAAACCAACATCATTAGGTTGGCATTCAGGGTGCAAGGGGAGGCAGAGAACCAAGGAAAACTGCTTGACCAAGCAATTAATGGCACAGAAAATTAGGAAACCTCCCTCTACTCTAATATGTAACATCAAGCATGGTAGACAAAACAAGGGTTTGCACTGTTAGTAGTTTGCATCTGGGGTAGGCACACTGAAGACCATGCCTAAAGATGTAAATGTCAGACTAAGGTGACACACTGATATTTACATGAATGCACAGCTCTCCTTGGACCTTGTTTGGGTGTGGCCACCACTGCTCCCACCACAAGTAGTGCTCCCGCTGCCAGGCATCCTCCACACACCAGGCCTCTTAGATGCAGGCTTTATAAAAGAGCTTCCCCAGGCCTCACAGATGTCATGAAACATGCAGGCTCTGACAATGACCTAGAGATGGTTGTCCTCAGCAAAATCAAGGTAGGCAGTGAGGGTGCACCGGCATCCCTTGAGGCGGCCAAAGGCTCACTCCACCAGGGACAAGTCCAGCTTAGGAAGCAGTTGAAATAGGCCTGATGGGAGTCCAGGTAACTGATGTAGGGGCACATGAGCCAAGGCAGAAGTGGGTTGGCAGGGTCCCCGATAAGCAGGGGTTGGACCACCACAGTGCCCAGCTACAGGTCTGGCACGCCCAGCATGAAGCGCTCACTCTCCACCAGGCCCAGCAGGCCAGAGTTCTAGAAGATGCGAGTGTCATGGGTGCTGCCCACACAGCCAGCACTCACTTGCATGAAGGTACATGAGTGGCCCACTATGGCTTGGAGCACCACAGAGGGAAAGTCCCTCCAGCTGTAGTCAGGATGGTCTCCATGGGCTGGGCAGGTGATGGGGATGTGGGTCCTGTTTGGGGCCCTGGTGCACTGAGGGAATCCCAGGGCACAGAACCCCACCACCACGATCAGGGGGTCACACACATGGAACATGATGTCCCCTAGCATATCCTGGAAGGCATCAGACATCTCTAGGATGGCCTCCCCAGTGGTAAATTTGCTCACACCAAACAGATGTCTGACATACTGCAGGCTGGTGGGCATGGCCAGCTTGAATAGGGCAAGGATCAGCCAGGTGTCCACAAGGAAGGTAGCCAAACACTGGTATGTTGTCACTCCAGGTGGGACCAGAGCTGCTCCAAGAGGTCACGAAAGATGGCCCAGGTCATGTGGAAGGCCTCCAGCCCAGGTCTGCTGGATGACATGCTGCCACCAGTCATGGCTGGCCTGGTGGGGCCAGAGGCAATAGGGCCGGAGGCCTAGGAAGGCAACAACGGCCCCAGCAGTGGCATCCTAGAGTCCATTGGCAGTGTCCCTGCCAGGGTGTGGCTGGGCAGATGAGGTACAGGCAGCAAGTATACGATCACAAGTTCTGGGATCCAGTGGCCCTCAGAAGCACACCATGGGTTGGCAGGTAGTTGCTGCACATGGGGGAGCCAGGAGAGATGAGATAGCCATGGGCCAGGTGGCAGTTGACATGGCAAGTCAACACAGCCAGCACAGTAGCCACCAGGACCATGGCGTTCTGGTCATCGCTGCTATGGGCAGGGGCTGGAGCAGCCATGGTGCATGGAGGCACAGGCAATGAGGAGAGCACTGCCATGTGTTGTCCCTGGTCTGGGCACACTGCTTCTGGCTCGGGAAGTGACTGACCGGAGAGCAGTGAGCAGCTCCTAGCAGGGACAATGACACTGGTTTTTGAAAAGGGCTGCTGGCTGCTGGCCCTGATGCTCCCATTGCAGCGCCTCAGGAAGCAGGAGCAGATTGGAAGCAAATCTGCTCCCACTTCCCTGCATGTGTAGATGTGTGCCTTGCACCATTTACTCATGAGCAATTTACTTGTCAGTAAACTGGTGCCACATAAATGCACATGTAGACATGCCCACTGTGGCATGGGGAAGTTGCAACCATGCAGAATGTAGTACTACAAGTTCTATTCCATCAGAGAGTGTGGGACCTGTGTAGCTGGGGAGGGAACATGGCTCAATGACAAGGTGACAAATCCAAAGAGTAGCAATGCTATGACATGCTGTGGAGGGCAAGTGACAGCCCCTGCCACAAAAGATGGAGAATCCCACTCGTGCAGGAAAGTGTAATTTCAACATCCCTGATTCTGGCTCAATATTTCTTAAGCTAAAGGCAGTTTGGTAGAAATCCTTATACTGGAATAAATTCCCTTAAGTGGATCCATGTGTAATGGGTTCATTTGTAAACTATAATACGCTATAAATAGAGCAGAAAACTGAACTCAAGGACTGTGATCATAGAAGAAAGGAAATTAACTCCAGAATGAAAAACAGGAAATTGTGATAAAAAACATATACACAATAAGTTTTCAAAGATAATACCAGATTTACTTAAATATAAAACATCCCCCCAAATAATTAGATTCTATATATTGTTTACATATCTTTGTTATAAATTTTCCAAGTATAGAATCTAATTATTGGAAGTTTGCCTTGAATTTGTCCCCCTCCCACTGCTACAGACAGGAAAATATATTTCAGGGGGTGAAGTGGCCCTCTTAGCTTTTGCCCTCTCTCACCTTCTTCCTCCTGAAGCCTCCCTCTCCGCACCCTTACTGTCTGACGCTGCTCTTCCTGAACACATGAAAGTGAGGGGCAAAACTGAAAACACTGACTTTGAACTAAACATGCCTGTAGTGATTTAGTTCATCCAGAATTTTATTTTTTTTGAAACTGCTGCAAGTTTTAGCAGAGGTACTCCATAAACATACATTTAAGCAACACTTTGTTACCTATTTACAGAGAGTGCATCCACATATGCAACCATGTGCACTTGCAGCAGCTCAAATAGAATCAGTGCAAATTTGAGCCAGGACTTTTGTGCCATTTGAGGCAAAATAACCCTGACTGGCTCCTCCCCGATTTCCAGCCAGGGGGAGCTAGAACCTGGGGCCAGCACCTGTGCTGTCCCCATCCGTATAAAAAGATGCCCTGGCAATTAGCTCAGGGCTACTTCCTTTCAGGAGCTTCTGGGGCCCATCCAATTGGTACCCAGGGACACTACTGAAGCAACCCTGAGAGTTTCCTGCACCCCTTACCCACTGCAGCAGTCTGGCAGTGGGGGCTGCTGCCTGTCTGTGACCTGCTGCACAACTGCCAGACCTGGATGGGGACTGCATAGCTAGTAGAGGCATCCGCCCCTCTTGGCCAGCTGCCAGTGAACTGTGGCTGCAGGGTTGGCCTGTGTATGGCATTACTGCCACGTGTGCCCCCTGCCCAGCCATCTGGGCAGCTATTACCAGGAAGATGTTCCAGGTGTGGTGACCTGCTTTGAACTGTCAAAGCATGTCCTCCTGGCTCTATATGACCAGGAGGTCAGCCACTGCCAGCTGGGTCCAAGATGCCATCTCTGAGCAGGCAGTGTCCTGCCACTGGCCTCCCTAGCAGGAATTCTGGTGTTCAATATCAGAAAACTGAAAAATCCATGATAAAAAATCCCAAAATCACTCTGCAAAATATCCCAAAATCCATGTTCCTCCACAAGTAAAACAAAAGACCACTATAAAGAGAGAGAGAGACAGCAATCAGTTGGACAATGTTTTATTGATATATCTACAGTGTTAAACCATGTTTCTTATCATAATAATAAAGTACATGTGTAATGAATTCATGAATATGTATTTTGTTGCCCTCCCACATGGCCTATGGTTCCCACACAGGGGTTATAGCCCCCCAGCTTGGGATTCAGTCTCCACACATGGGGTACAGGCTGCACACTAGGGGTATGGCCCCCCTGCAAGGCCCACATGCCCCACCCCAGCCCCCAATGGCTGCCCCACCTGGCCCCATCCCCCACCAGCTGCTGCAGCCCCCCAATGGCTGCCCCACCCAGCCCCACCCTTGCTCCCCCAGATTCCCCAATAGCTTCCCCACCTGACCCCAGGAACCACCACTTTAAAGGAAAAAAAGAAAAAAAATGGGGAAAAGCCTCTACTTACCCTAGAAGCAAGGGCAGGGGTGCTCTGGGGCCTCCTGGCAAAGGCCACCCAAGCAGCAAAGGGGAACAGGGGACAGGAGGGCCAAGACTGGGGCTGCTGGGGCTGTCCCTCTGCCCCACACTGTGCAGGCAAGGCCCCAGTGACACAAATGGCAGCCACACTGCTGGTAAGTGCTGGAGGTGGTTGTTTGTTTTTTTAAACTATGGGGAGGCTGGGAGGGCATGGATTGGGGCCTGGGGTGGGGCCAGGCAAGGCAGGGGTCAGGGGGCTGGGGGAGTGGACAGAGCCAGCAGGGCACCCCCCTCACGGTCCCCTCCCATTTCCTTGACCCTTTACTAACTGGCACTGGAGCCCTGCTACTGTACACACTGTCTGGTAAGCTGTGCATTTCGGCCACAGGGCAAGGGGCCAACCACAGAGATGCTCTAGCAGCCAGAGCATCTCCATGGAGGACCCAGCCTCCAATTGCCTCAGGGCAGAGTTCAGGACTGTGCTCTGTCCTGCTTTTTTAAACTCCATTTTTTTTTACTGCAAGTCTGCTGTGCGGGGAACATTTTTTCATTCCCTCACATGCCTCTTGCCCCGCCTCAACGGGGTTTGAAACAGAGCAAGAGGCACGTGCACACTCGTCTGGACATGACCATAGAGTACAAACTGGATGCACTGACACATTCAGTTAAAGCAAAGCAATAAACTTCAGTGCAGTTCACATGAGAGTCAACTGCTCCCAGGCTCAGCATCTACACATGTGCCCAGTACCGCAACATTTGAGCTAGAGCAGGCTGGCAGGAGGCCTAGGGGCATCAGCTCCTGGCTCCAGGTTGTGACATCAGGCAATGGAGGGGCTGGCTAGGGCATGAGGGAGCTAAATTGCAGGGCTAGGCAGCAGGTGGCCCCTGCACCTGAGCACCCTCCTGTTCCAGCCAGCCCGTCACCAGCTACACGTATGTTGCAGTACATGCAAGTACTCCTCCAGAAGACAGTACTGACACTGACAGTACTATCTTATGGCTAATTAATTTACTACATGCCAAAACCGGTGCATGCGTAGGTAGTGACTCATTACTGCATAGGTGATTAGTCTAGTCTTCAGTAAAGCACATATGTAGATGCACCCACCATGCATTATCTTTGTCCAAAGGCAAAAGATTCATAATTTTCCATACTGTTCATTGAGCTAGGACTCACCAGAGTCAACAGCATTTCAAACTATGGTAACCCCACATCTCAGCATTGCTCAGTATGGCTAGGGACAGATATTACAGATAAACCAGTTTAAGTGATAAGAAACTGTAACAGAACAGATATTCAGTTCACATAAACCAGTGTGAGAATGGTTGAAACTGGTTTGAGATAAACCTGGTTGAATGTAGTATCAGACTTAACTGATTTGGCTCAAATTGGTTTAAGCAATGACCTATTGCTGGCTTCAGATAAGTCAGACAGCCCCAGCACCCTGGCATGCTCTTGAGGCTAGATGTGGCTCTCTGCTCGACATCAGGGATAGCCCCTCCCCTCTGCTCCCTGGCTGGAGCTCAGCAGACACTGTGGGCTGCTTCCCCCTGCCCCTCACCACTCCCTGCTAAGCAGGAATTCCCCTCCCCCCTCTAGCTTGCTGAGAGATGTCTGAGAGTTAGCTAACAGACCACATGCTGGCTACAGTCCCTGCTGAATCAACAAGTAGCTGGTAATATCCCTCTGTCAGTTTCTTAACTGGGTGATAACCACTGTTATCAATTCCCTGCTGGATGAATCAGCCTGTCCTGCCAGAGCCTGGCCACACCCCCTCATCTCCATGCTGTGGAAGGAAAGGAGGGCTGCTCCAATGCCCCCTAGCTTCTATCTTGAGCCACTGTAGGCATGTGCCTGCATTTGTGGGATGTCTGTCTGGTTAGAAAACTAATTTAGCCTAGCCAGGTTAGACTAATCTGCGAAGATTGAAGCAATTCAGGCTCAGGTTTTTTGAATGTCTGTCCCTTACCCAAGTGTGTGCGTGTTCCAGAACCAACCCCCCCCCCCCAAAAAATCTATGTGCTCATTAGCCCCCCATTCTTGTCACAAGTCTTAGGATCCCCCACAAAAATTATGCACAGGTGTGGTATATGGCAGAACAAGGTGCAAAACAAACAAACAAACAGTAGAACAACAGGGAACTAAAACAATCTCAAACCAATGATGCGTTGTGTGACATGTTGGCAAAAGAAGAGAAGAAGATGGTTTACTCCTTGATCACCAGTGATGGAATTTGGCTATGGTCAGCAGACTACCCCAAAGTTGGGCTTGCTCTTTGCTATGTAAATCCTCTTACTCTGAAAAAGGGATCACATATTAATAGGTCTTATGGCATTTTAAACTAGAAACACACACGACATTTGCAGTAATGCGAGTTGCATGTACCAAATCTACCTGAGGAAATAATTTGGCCTAAGAATGTTAGCAAAGTTTAGCTGCTGGACATTAAAAAAAACAGGGAAACCAGTTGCTTAATAAAGTCTTTATCCAGATTGTTCATCATCAGACTTGCATACTTTTCCTTTTATGGAGAATTTCAGCTATACATTTGAGGGGAAAGTGGCATTTATGTCTAGTAAATAAGGTAATACATTTTCAAATTCCATTTAACAATTTAAGTGTTCAGTATTTCATTCGGCAGTTGCATGATGAAATACTCTTTTAAAGTACTCATGTGGATGCTTGTGCAATGATAGCATTTCTTCAGCATGTTTATGGCAGAAGTTTGGTTTTGTTTGTTCAAAAGTTTGTACTGGTTTAAATGATACAGAGATCCTGAGGTAGTTGTGACCTGAACTCGCAATGTTAAAATCAAGATAAGAGTTAAATTTATATCACATATTAGAAAATAATACATATTTCTATAATCTGCTGTAACAGGGACTCAGACAGGAGCCCTATTACTTGAGCTAGCTCTGGGAGAAGTGACCTCTGAATGCCCCTTGCCAAATGGAGAGGTTTTCACACCTGGGGAAAGATTAGTTAACTAGCCCGAGAAAACGGAAGATAAAACCGGCAGTGGGACATTTACCGATGGCCTTCGGGCACTGGAAGACAAACACGGAGGTAATCGAGACCCCCCCCGCAGGAGGACAGAGATTCTTACATGCGATCCCGAAGAGCACCATGAGCTGGAGGACAGGTCAGACACAAGGCAGGCAATGGTCTGGAGGATTGGACCACATGTGTTGAGTGCGGGAAAGCACTGAGGCACCGGGAAATGGCTCTGCCCTGAGCTGAACAACAGACTGTCTCCAGGACAATCCACAGGGTGACAGCACAAGTCGTTGACCCTGTCAGAGCAGTGTCTGCTAAGAAGATAGCAGAACAAACAGAGTGAGAGCATCGGGGGGCTGCTCTAGGCACAAGCCACGGGAGAAGAAAAAAAGGACACAGAGAAATGTGCTCTGCTAACAAAGTAATTGGTGGTGGATGCAATTTAGTTACAAAGTAACTTTCAAATAACAAACCGGAGTTTTCCCTTACCTGTAACTCAGAATGTCCTTGCCGGTGAAGGAATTGGCGAGATTCCTGTGATTGTATCTGTTATTTTGGAAAATGAACCCTTACTTGAGCGTTTAACACCTGGATGGTATTTACCAGTCAAAACACAGCCCATTGATCTCCTCCTCCTTTTTTCCTATTCAATCCAAGTCGTGGCAGGTGAGTACAAGGGAGGTGGGGAAAGAAGCTAAAAATCACCCTACACACTCACATCTGCATTAAACAGGTAATGAAACTGCTGCTTAGAAAAGTAGAAACTTCATGTTCGTTTTGTTTTGGGTTGATTAAATACAAACACTTTACGACACAAAACATTTATCCTCCACAAGGTAGGTTTTTGTTTTGTTTAACTGAAATTACATTGTAATATAGCTCAAAGTTAAATCAAGAATTGCAACATTATTTTCTTCAACCCAAGAAGTATCTCAAGTTTTTTTGTGCTTGTTCTAATTATAGCTGTTCTGATCTTGTGTCTGTGAAGTACCTGATAGTGATGCTGTGGGATGGTATCATTTCCTTAGTGCCAAAAGACCATTACTTCAGTCTCTGCTCCTCTGTTTTGGAAAAAGTTATTGAATGATCCATTCTCTGCTACAAGGCACTTAGTAAATCTTTCTGATAGGTAAGATTCAGACAATTCCTTTAATAAAGTGCAACCCTTATTAATCCCCAACAGCTATGATGTACTGAGAGCTGGGAAAAAGAGACATTTTTCCAAGCAATTAAGATTAAAAACAAAACAAAGCCTTCCTTTGTCCTTTGATATCCCCAACAATCCTTAATCCAACTAGGGAGATATTGAAACCAAAAAAGTCTCTAAACCTTTCCTTTTTACATAAGCATATAATTTAGCTTTGATGTACAGATAGCAACAGGCAAAGTTTGCATTCAGTGGTATGATAGAGATTAACTTTGTTCAGTGTTTAATCCTGCCATAAATGTTGATCTTACAGGTGTCAGGTTTGAGGAAACTAATATGAACACATTATTTTTCCCTCACACTAAATTTGCTGTGTGGCAAAGCTGGAGAATTTTTCATTTTTCAGCAGCATTAGATATAACAGCTGTTCAATGTGCTAAATCATTTTTCATCTTTTGTATGTTTTCAATGTCTATGAAAATGTGATCCTGGTAGAACTGGATATACTGATCCATGGTGAGGGCATACATTCTGCAAGATTTCCCATGGAATTTGTTAATGCACTGTAAATTAAATCCATTGCGTTCCTGCTGCCAAAGTTACCTTTCTTGCAAAGACAGATACATGTGTATCAATCATTGCATAACAGGCCCAAGACCTGAATCTTTTCTAGGGAGGGAATGCTAGTTATTCTAAACAAAGAAACAATTTTGTGAACATCTCTGAGACCCGGACACTCATTATGCATATTGATTTATGTACCCAAATGAAATGAGAGGTAGAAAGCCAGGGAAGTAATCCATGGGGCAGCAGTTCAAGACAATCTATCTTTTCCTTAAAATAGCTCTAGCCATAGCAATGATGCAAATCAATTCATTGGGACTGTGGTCTGATAAAGTGGATTTATGGAAATGAAAAAAGTACAAAAGTTATACACTAATTTTTACAGTTTGTGCTACACTGTACCATAAAGATACCTTGTCTGTGGGGGCTTTTGGGTATGCCTACACCACTACATAATTTATTTTTCTGTCAAAGCAGATTTCAAAGGGATTCACTAAAAAGACTCTTGCATATGAGAGATTTAGTAGATATAAGTGCATCTTCCAGGAGGAATTCAACAAGTGAAAATCTGTTTTCAAATCCTGACTCCACAGAAATTCAGATTTCCCACTGACTTCAATATAATCTGGATTTCACCTCTGAATTTTGACCTGCCTTTTCTTCAGCCAAGAAACCTTATCATTACACTCCACTGAAGAAATCTATACTTCCTACAACCCAATTGGCCTTCTTGCCCAATAGAAATGGATGCATCTCTACTACCACATTAATTCTGGTGATCAGCACTCAGGTCAGAGCTCCAAGGTTGGCTTTGCCCAAATGTAAGTGCCCATACTACAAAGCCACACCCAAGTTACTGTGTCCTCACAGATGCTATATTCATCTGAGTGTTGACTGGACTTCGTGAGACATAGCCTACAATCTGCATTAAGTGAAACCACTTTATGCTTCTTTCCTAGTGAACTGGGCAAGAACTTGCCTGGAAATCATGTGGGAAGACATTGAGGCACCATCTGCACTCAAACATTTTGGACCATACCCTCACTGCAAAAAGGGCAGGCTACTAGCATAAGTCACCCTCCGGATAGCTAGTTCAAACCTGGGCATAGTAGGGCTCACAGAAACCTGGTGGGATTCATCCCACAACTGGGCAGTCAACATTAGGGGCTATATGTTATACAGGTGGGATAGAACAGGAAGGAAGAGTGAGGGTGTGGCGCTCTGAGTCAAAAACCAATACACATCCTCAACCAGCAGAATGGGGTCAAAGGAGAGACAGGCTGAAGTGCTCTGGGTCAGGATACAGGGGGGTCATGGGGAAATGGACTTAACAGTTGGAGTATTGCGTCCAGTACTGGGCACCGCACTTCAAAAAGGGATGTGGTCAGCCTAGAGAGGGTTCAGAGAAAGGCCACCTGCTTAGTGAGAGGGCAGCAGGACAGGCCCTATGATGAGAGACTGAAGGACCTGAATCTGTTCAGCCTCAGCAAGAGGAGGCTGGGGGGAGACCTAGGTGCTGCCTACAAGCTCACTGGGGAGATCAACAGCAAATAAGTAGAGCCATTTTCTCCCCAGCACCACCTGGGGTGACAAGGAACAATGGTCATAAGCTGATGGAATAGGTTTAGGTTGGAGATCAGAAGGCAATATTTTACAGTTAGGGTGGCCAAAATCTGGAACCAGCTTCCCAGGGAGGTGGTGCTCGCCCCTACCTTGGGCAAATTCAAGAGGAGATTGGATGATCTTGTGAACCCAACATTCATTCCTGCCTGTGGCAGGGGGGTCAAGCTAGATGATCTGTTCGGGTCCCTTCTGACCCTAGCTACTATGAAACTATGAAGTGGGGGTCTATTACAGACCTCCCAACCAAGGGGAAGAGTTGGATCACAAATTCTTGGGTTAGCTTGCAGAGAAACTTAAGGCAAGGGAAACAGTTGTCATGGGTGATCTAAAATTACCTGGACATCTGCTGGAAAGAGCAGTCAGCCAGGTCTGATTGCTCACGGAGGTTCCTGGCTAAGATACAGGACCACCGCTTAGCCCAAGAGATGTACAGTACTACCGGGGGAATGCCTTGCTGGACCTGGTCCTGGCCACAGGTGATGTCCTGGTAAGGGGACTCTAGGTCCTCAACTACCTGGGCAATAACGATCATCACTTGCTGGAATTCACCATCCAGTGCAGGGTGTTATGTGCCTGCAGCAAGGCAGTAGCCTTAGACTTTAAGAGGGCCAACTTCAGTGAGCTGAGATTAGTGGGAGAGGCACTAGGGTCTTGGAGAATAGGAGAACTAGGTGCCCGAGATGAGTGGTTGTTCCTTAAGGAGACAATACTCAGAGCCCAAGGGGTAACAATCCCAACAAGAAGCAAGGGAAGCAAGAGTGCTCAAAAGCCTCCCTGACTCACCAACAGCATTCATGAATTCCTGATTGCCAAAAAGTGGGCATACACACAGTGGAAGGGAGGAGCTATTCCCAAAGAGGAGTATACCTCCACCACTCAGGTCTGTAGGGGGGCTGTTAGGAAAGCTACGGCAGATACACAATTAGGGCTAGCAATGGATCATGGGTATCAAAAAGTCCTTTTTTAAATACATAGGGAGAATGAAGAAGGCCCCGAGTAATGTGGGGTCAATATGCTTGGCAATCTGGTGACCACAGAGGAGAAAGCAGGCCTCTTTAACAATTTCTTCACCTCTGCTTTCTTGTACAGGGACCGGGACTCCTCTACTGAGATTGAGGATGAACTCAGGAAAAACTCCGCCAAGCCTAGGGTCAGGAAAGACTGAGTTAGAGAACTTCTAGAGGGGCTGGACGTGTTCAAATCAGCAGGTCCAGATGCTCTCCAACCCAGGGTGTTAAGGAAATTGGCAAGGATCATTGCAGGGCCCCTGGCACAGCTTTACAAACATTTGTGATGCTCTGGCCAGGTGCCAGACAACTGGAAGAGGGTCAATGTGATCCTCATCTTTAAAAAAGGGAAGAGGAAGGACTTGGGCAACTATAGTCCCATTAGTCTTACTTCAATCCTGGGGAAGCTCTTTGAGAAGGTTATCAAGGAGCACATCTGTGATAGGCTAGCAGCAGGGATGATGCTCAAGGGCAACCAGCATGGTTTCATTAGGGGCAGGCCATGTCAGACCAACCTGATTGCCTTTTAGTTTCAAAGTTTGTAGACTCGGAAGGGACCTTGACAGATCATCAAGTCCGACCCCCCTGCCATGGCAAGAAAGAGCACTGGGGTCAAATGACCCCAGAAAGGTGTTCATCTAGCCTCCTCTTAAAGACCCCCAGCGTAGGAGCCAGAACCACTTCTCTTGGTAGTTGGTTCCAGATCCTAGCTGCCCTGACAGTGAAGTAGCACCTCCTGATGTCTAGTCTAAATCTACCCTCTGCCAGCTTGTGACCATTATTTCTAGTCACTCCTGGTAGTGCTCGGGGGAACAGGGACTCCCCCAATGCCTGTTGGTCCCCCCGACTAGTTTGTAACAGGCCACTAGATCCCCCCTCAGCCTTCTCTTGTGGAAGCTGAACAGGTTCAGGTCCCTTAGGCTCTCCTCATAGGGCCTGCCCTGCTACCCCACCGATCATGCAGGTGGCCCTCCTCTGGACCCTCTCAATGCTGTCCACATCCGCCCTGAAGTGCAGTGCCCAGAACTGGACACAGTACTCCAACCACGGCCTGACCAGTGCTGCATAGAGAGGGACGATCACCTCCTTCGACCTGCTTGAGATGCATTTGTGGATGCATGACAAGATAAGTTTGGCCTTCCTAACCGCGTCCCCACACTGTTGGGTCATGTTCATTTTGGTATAAATGATGATTCCAAGATCCTTTTCTGCCTCTGCACTGACAAGAAGTGAGTTCCCCAGCCTGTAGGTATGCTGCTGGTTCTTTCTTCCGAGGTGCAGCACCTTGCACTTGTCAGTGTTGAAACCCATCCTGTTCTCATTTGCCCACCCCTGTAACCTGTCTAGATCCAATTGCAGCCTATTCCTCCCTTCTACCCTGCCCGTATCCCCACATCTTACTGTCATCAGCAAATTTGAATAGGGTGTTTTTTACCCCCTCATCCAAGTCACTGATCATAGTAGTATCATAGTATCTAGGGTCAGAAGGGGCCTAGAGCGGCCATCTAGTCTGACCCCCCCGCCAATGGCAGGAACGAGTGCCAGGGTCACAGGACCCCAGCCAAATACCTATCTAATCTACTCCTAAAGATACCCAAGGTAGGAGCAAGAACAACTTCCCTAGGAAGCTGGTTCCACATCCTAGGCACCTTAATTGTGAAATAGTGTTTCCTAATGTCCAACCTAAACCTGCTCTCCAGTAACTTGTGACCATTGGTCCTAGTTACCCCTGGTGGTGCCCGGGAAAAAAGAGC
>JAGPOW010003316.1:66073131-66097026 GCA_030014935.1 Caiman crocodilus
TAGGGGTCAATGCCACAACTCCCCATCTTTTTAATGAGGATGGGGTGAGAGACCATGTCAAACACCTTCCTGAAGTCTAAAAAGACTACGTCAACAGGGGTGCCCGCACCCATGATGAAGATGTTGAACAGTGTGAGTCCGAGGACCAAGCTCTGGGGGACCCCACTGCCCAGAATTGGATGCAGTACTCCAGCTGCAGCCTGACCAGTGTCACATACAGGGGGAGGATCACCTCCTTGTCCCTCCAGGTCAAAAATGACCCATCCACCACCACTCTCTGGGTGCAGCCCTCCAGCCAGTTAGCGACCAATTTGACTGTGTAGGTGCTGACTACAGTCCCCTAGTTTTTTAATGAGAATGGGGTGAGAGACAGTGTCGAAGGCTTTCCTGAAGTCCAGAAAGACTACATCCACTGCTACTCCTACATCTAAGAATTTTGTGACCGGGTCATAAAAGGCCAACAGGTTGGTCTGACAGGACCTGCCTCTAATAAACCTGTGTTGGTTGCCCCTAAGCATAACCTCCCCTGCTGGCCCCTTGTGGATGTGTGGGATAATTCTCTCAATAAGCTTACCCAGGATTGAGGTAAGACTAGCTGGCCTATAGTTCCCTGGGTCCTTCTTCCTCCCTTTTTTGAAAATGGAAACCACATTGGCCCTTTTCCAGTCCTCTGGCACCACACCAAAGCACCACAAGTGCTTGTAAAGCCATGCCAGGGGTACCACAATGACCTCTGCTAATTCCCTCAGCACCCTCCTATAATCAGGTCACAAAAATCACTGGACACAGGTGTTGCAGTGGGTGTAGTCTTTCTGGACTTCAGGAAGGCCTTTGACACTGTCTTCCACCCCATTCTCATTAAAAAGATAGGTGACTGTGGCATTGATACAGTCAGATGGATTGCAAATTGGCTGAGGGGTCACACACAGAGAGTGGTGGTAGATGGGTCATTTTCAGCTTGAAGGAAAGTGGGCACTGGGGTCCCCCAAGGCTCAGTCCCAGGGTCCACACTGTTCAGTTTCTTTATGACTTGGATGAAGGGGTGAAGAGCAGCCTGTTTAAATTCACAGATGAGACCAATATTTGGGGTGAGGTGGGCATGCTAGAAGGGAAGGACAGATTACAGCAGGACCTGGACAGATTACAGGGGTGGGCAAATGAAAATAGGATGGGATTCAATACTGACAAGTGCAGGTTGCTACACTTGGGCAGTAGGAACCAGCAGCATACCTATAGGCTGGGGAACTCCCTTCTTGAAAGTATGGTGGCAGAAAGAGATCTTGGAGTCATTATTGACTCCAAGATGAGCATGGGCCAACTATGTGAGAACACGGTCAGTAGAGCTAACCATAGTTGCATCCACAGATGCAACACAAGCAGGGCCAAGGAGGTGATCCTCCCCCTCTATGTGACACTGGTCAGGCTGCAGCTGGAGTACTGCGTCCAGTTCTGGGCGCCGCACTTCAGGAGGGATGTGGACAGCATTGAGAAGGTCCAAAGGAAGGCCTCTCACATGATCCAGGCACAGCAGGGCAGAACATATGAGGAGAGGCTACAGGACCTGAACCTGTTCAGCCTTGACAAGAGAAGTCTGAGGGGGGACCTGATGGCTGTCTATAAACTTACTAGGGGAGACCAGCAGGGTTTGGGAGAGACCTTGTTCCCCCGAGTGCCTCCCGGAATAATAAGGAATTACGGTCATAACTTGCTAGAGAGTAGGTTCAGACTAGACATTAGAAGGCACTACTTCACAGTCAGGGTGGTTAGGATCTGGAACCAACTTCCAAGGGAAGTGGTGCTGGCTCCTACCGTGGGGGGTCTTCAAGAAGAGGCTCGACATTTACCTGGCTGGGGTCATTTGATCCCAGTTCTCTCTCCTGCCCAGGGCAGGGGGTCAGACTAGAAAATTTACAAGGTCCCTTCCAACACTACATCTATGAACCTATGGGTGAAGATGGCCCACAAATTCTAGCCTATGTATGCGGCCAGGCCTGGTAACCCATGTTCAAAGCATCAAACCCAGGTGAGGTGTGGATAGGAGGGACAATCTCTAAGATTCTAATTTAGCTTGGCAATGAAGACACATCCATTAAATATTCATAAAATAATAATAGCTTAAAAACAAACAAACAGGGTAACTCCTGCATCTTTGTCTAAAGTCAATATCATAGACCTGGAAGGAACAACCCCGGTCATCAAGTTCAGCCCCCTATTATTGTAGGCAATCATATCTTGCAACCCCCACAATAAGCTCATCCAGCTCCATCCTAAAAGTATGTGTGTTACCAATGGGGAGAAGTGGGAGCTGTTACAGAACCTCACTTCTCCAATGGCTAACAATGTATTCTACAGGGAAGAGAATTTCAAACATGAGATCTACCACATGTAGCAGCTTGGAACCTAAAGTTCTCCCACTTTTGTCCAAGAAATTGCCAGACTTTCTGCCTCACAGCCTCTGAATATATCACCTCAAATCCCAAATAATAAGACAATTAAAAGAAAAAAGGAGGTACTTGGGGTGTGTGAGCATGCATAACCTCTCAGGCTACCACTACTCTGGAATACACCTGACCTTTACCCTAGCCCCTTGTAGGCCTGCCACATTTTGAAGTTTTGGTTTTCTTAGAGAGGTTGGATGGCTCCTTGGGCAAAGGTCCACCTGGCTGTTTCACCAGCTCTTCTGCAGGGCTCCACCTACTCCATGCCCTGCCCCTTTCTCCTCAGGTCTATGATGAAAGATCCCATTGGTGTTACATGGTGATGTCTGCCCGCACCAACCCTCTGGACCCCTTTGGGCATAGGTGCCAAGTACATGGAGGCCCAAGGGCCCTGGCCCCCCTCAGGAAGAGACTGCCGTGACCACCTATCCCTAATTGGGCAGGAAAGTCCTGAAATGGGATTTATTAAATCAAGAAACCTATTAAATCAAGTCCCAGTCCCAGGCTACATGACACTAGGACAGCATTTGTCCCACATTTCCAGTATCATGCAAGGATACAGGTTTTCCATTCACCACAGAACAATGCAGGAAATGGTGTGTTTCCCCTTGCAGGCTGGCAGAGTTCCAGCCTGCAAAAAGCTGTGGGGAAGGAGGTGCAAAGAGCACCTCCCTCCTCATATGTATGGGGCCAGGAATACAGCCTCAGGCAGCAGTGGAGAGAAGCTCCCCAGCTGCCAAGATTTAAGTCTATGGGGAGCTAGTTGAGGCTCCTGTGGTGAGGGATGAGGTGGGGCAGGGACAGGACTTGGGAGCACTGCCCAGCCACGGAGGTTCATGGGGCAGTGGAACAAGGTGGAAAGCAGGACAGAGCCACAGGTGGTTCATCCAGGAGTCTGAGGGTTTGGTTCCCTACTGCTGCATGCACTCCCAGGGAGAAGGACATGGTGCAGCATGTGCAGCCCAGCTCTGCTGCTTTCCCTCCAGGATCCCTCCACTGGCCATGGCAACAAGGTGTGGTACCCTTGTCTGCCTGGCAGCAGCAAGGAGATGGTGCAGAGTGGTGACCCCCACTGCTGCTGAGCAGGCAGGGGGTGCCTCACCATGGTGGCACAGCCAGCATGTGGCAGCTAAGGGAAGTACAGCAGGATGGGGAGCCCCAAACCCAGAGCAGGTGGCTCATATCTGCCCCTACCCCACATATTCTGCTCAGCTCTCCTCTGACCATGCTACTGAGGGGGGCATCAGTTAGGGCCCTAGCCAAAGCACATGTTGGATCTAAACATCAAGTCTTCCTCACAAACCATGAAGAAATTGTTGCTTGCAATACAGAACAAGAAGTCTGCCATGCAACAAAGGTCCAAGCTTATTCACAGGGGCTGTGTTGTCCTCTGGACAAGGCACTAGACAGGGATTCAGATTTGGTTTTATTTCAGACTCAACATGCTTAATGAGTACTTTGCGTTAGTCTTTCATCAGCCCAAAGGGCCTGTACTACCTTGCATAATGTGGGACAGGCATGGTGAGGGCGTATTTATGCCCAGAATTGGTATAGACCTTTTAAAGGAACACCGAGAGGCTGGACACCTTCAAGTCAGTTGGTCCTGACAGATTACACCCTAAAGTACTCAAGGAGCTGGCAGGTTTCAGCCCAACCATTGGCAAAAATATTCAAAAATTTGTGGTGTTCAGGTGAAGTACCTGAAGACTGGAAGAAGGCCAATGTGATACCCATATTCAAGGAAGGGAGGAAAGTAGATCGTGGGAATTACATGCCAATCAGCTTGACCTCAATCCCTAGTAAGATTCTGGAGAAAATTATCAAAGAGACCTTTCTTGATAAATTCGCTGATGGCCACATCCTGAGGGACAGCCAACACAGATTTGTCGCAGGTAGATCTTGCCTGACCAATCTCATCTCCTATCACCTGGACAAGGGAGAAGAGATTAACGTCATATATCTGGACTTTAAAAAAAGCCTTTGATCTGGTGTTTAGTGATTTCTTCATGGAAAAATTGGCCAACTGTGGCCTTGGCTACACTACAGTCTGATGGCCGGGAAACTGGCTCTGAAGTTGGACCCAGAGAGTAGTAGTCGATGGTAGCAAATCATTATGGCACTCCGTGACCAGTGGTGTCCCCCAAGGCTCTGTCCTTGGGCCGGTTCTCTTAAACATCTTTATCAATGATGTGGACATTGGTGTTAGAAGAGCACTGGCCAAGTTTGCCAATGACTCTAAACTTTGGGCATAGCATCCACACCTGAAGATAGGCTAGTGATTCAGGCTGACTTGCATAAGTTTCATAAGTGGGTAGATAAAAACCTGATGATGTTCAATACCAAAAAATGCAAGGTACTCCACCTCATGAGAAAAAACCCACAGCATGCTTATAGGCTCAGCAGTGCCACACTCGCTAGCACCATGGCTGAAAGAGACTTGGGGGTCATGATTGACCACAAGATGAACATGCGCCCCCAATGTGATGTCACAGCTGGTAAAGCAAATAAAACTCTGGCTTGCATCCATAGATGCTTCTCAAGTAAATCTCAGGATGTCATCTTCCTGCTGTACTTGACTTTGGTGAGGTAACAGCAGGAATACTGCATCCAATTCTGGCCTCCACAATTCGAGAAGAATGATAAGAAGCTGAGATGATGAGAAGCTGAGAGCCATGGGACTTTTCAGCTAGAAAAGCGCAGGCTCAAGGGTGACCTGATGGCTGTCTATAAGTACATAAGGGGTGTGCATCAGGATCTGGGGGAACGTCTGTTCACCAGAGCACCCTGGACCAATGGTCATAAACTCCTCTGTTACTGTTTTAGCCTGGACATGAGGAAAAACTTCCTTACTGTCCGAGCTCCCAAGGCCTGGAATAGACTCCCTCCAGAAGTGGTGCAAGCATCTACTCTGGACTCATTCAAGAAACGTTTGGATGATTATCTTGCTGGGATCCTTTGACCCCAGGTGACTTCCTACCCCTAGGGCAGGGGGCTGGACTTGCTGATCGTCAAGGTCCATTCCAGCCCTAACGTCTATGAAATCCACCACTGACTTTTTGTGTGGCCTGAAACAAGACAACTCACTTCCCTCTGCTTCCATTGCTCCATTTTGTCTATTTAGACTGTTGCTACTTCAGGGAAGGGACTGATGCTTACTGAGTGATACAGTGCTTGTTGCAATGGGAACTTGATCTCACTTGGGCACTATGAATACCAGTGTAACATATAATAATATTTTTAGCAAATTTAGCTTTTCTAAATAGAACAGAAGAACATTTTGATCTGAAGAACAAACGTGTTGACTTTAAAAACTTAGCTACAATTTTTCTTTTGCCTGACCAAAGTGAGGTCCTACATTCCAGTCAACAGCCTTCATGCATCTTTAATCTGACCTAAAAGTTTAAAGGAATGTTCTAGGCCTCAACTTTTGATTGTGGTAAAATTAGGCAAGTAGAATGAGGAGTTACATTCAGTAACACATGTGCAGATGCTGACCAAAAGCAAAGTTGTTCCTGGCCAGCCCCACCACCAGGGGGCCACCCTCAGGGCCATGGGTCCAGCAGCTTCTCCAGCCCCAGAAATGGGGTGGCTCTTTGCTTGCCCCATCCCCAAGCCCTTAAAAGTCTGCAGGGATTGATGGTCCCTGGGCCACCTGCATTCAGCCTCTGGCCACTGTCTCACAGCAGAGGCCGCAAGCTAGCTGTAGCAGCCTGTCTGGACCATACCACTCATCCCTGACACTGCAGCACCATACAGCTGCCTGTCCCACACCCTTGTGCTGTGCTGGGTGCTGCAAGAAGTCACCAGGCCCAGCTGCACCCTGCGCCACCTGCAGCCAACCTCTAGGTCACAGAGTCCTGCTCCAGTGGCCCCAGGTCAATTGCAGCAGCCTATCCCACCACAGGTCCCCAGCACAGCATCACTGTACATCTGCCTGTCCTACGCTGATCCATTGCACTAGGCACTGCAGGAACCTGCCCAGTCTTACCAGCACCCAGACTTTTGCAAGCAAACCCAGTGAGCTGTCACAATAGCCATACTGGCATTATCCCCAATGGCACACACTGCCTCCCAAGGCCAAAACTGGTCCCAGGAGGAGACCATGAACCTCATGGCACTGTGGAGTGAGGCCAAGGTCCTCAGCCAGTTTGCCCAGAGCAGGTGCTCTAACATGCATGTATATGAGGGCATGTCAGGCTTCACACAGGAGCACAGGCATGACTGGTTGGTACATCAGTGCCACATAAAAATCAAAGCCTTGTGGACACACTGCGTCACCACCACTGGTCAGGGGCTGCCCACAAGTCCATGCCCTTTATACAGCAGCTTCATAGATTCAAACTCCTAGTTTTCCACAAGGTTGCCTTGGTGAACAGTTATTCACTAAGCCCTTGATGTATTCCTCTGACATAGCCGTAAGCTGCTACCAAATTCCCTCTCAGCCTCTTTTTTTTTTTCAGCCTGAAGAGTCCCAGACCCCTCAGCCTTTCCTTATATGGCTTGCCATGCAAGTCTCTGATCATACAGGTGGCCCTTCTCTGGACTCTCTCAAGCTTTACCATGCCCTTGTTAAAGTGAGACACCCAGAACTGGATGCAGTACTACAGCTGCGGTCTCACCAATGCTGAGTAGAGTCAAAGAATCACTTCCCTAGTTTGGCTGGAGATGCATCGATTGATGCAGGCCAGCATATTGCTGTAGCCAGCAAGGCTAACATCACACTGCCAACTCATGTTTATACTGCGGTCAATTATTACCCCCAGGTCCCTTTGTTTTGTCGTGCTGAATGACATCCTCACACCCCAGGACCCTGGCCAGGAGCCATGCTGTCTACTCCAGCATGGGAGGCCTACCCAAGCCTTTGCTATGGCCTGGCAGCTGCAATGAGGCATCGCCAGGTGGGACCTCCTCCAGATGCCAAGAGTTCACCCCAACACACTCCCCAGCCTGACCTCATCCAGCAGCTCTAGAAGCCCAGGCCAGCATCTGCCTTGCCAGCTCCAGGTGCGCAGCTTTGCCAAGGAGGCCAGGCCAGCCATGGCACTGCTAGCCCTCAGCAGCTCCAGCACCTCCTTGGAGGAGGCCTCTGCACAGGCAACCAAGTGCTGTACCTCTATGCTCCAGGACACCACAGGGAGCTTCACATCCTTGCTACCAGTGACAATGGACTTGGGCTTCTTGGCATGCCTGGCACACCCACCCAGGGGCACCCATGTATGCATGACCCCCAATCTGAGGTTGGGCAGCACACATCCCCCTAGTATTGAACATGTTATCTCAGAAATATTGCAAACTCGCACAAATAGCCTCTTACTCCTGGCTCTGCAGGTCTTACAGCTGTATGTAGGGAGAGGCACTGATTGGCTGCCAGGATGCATCTTCAGGGTCACTGTTAGTGTCAGCCAAGGCCCTGCATATGTGCCAGGATCCAGGATCAGACCTGGCTGTTGGACTGCCTGGTCATGGTGGCTGAGGAGTGGCTGGTGGACTTACAGGCCTGATGTGTAGAGGACATAACACACAAGCTGAAGGGGGACACACGAGGTGGTGTGGTACCAGGTGGGCCAGGAGTTCTGGGATAGGCCCCTGGCCCTCAAGGAGAGAGCACATGGAGGCCCAAGAATGGCAGGTTGTCATGATGGCCAAGACAGTGGAGGTCCTGGCACTGTCCTGGCCCTAGCAGTCACCTTTGTGCTTCCTGCTGCCTTGCCCCTTGCTGTAGCCCCACCTGGCCTGGCAGCAGCCACCCATTGCTCAGCAGCATGCCCTCGAGTGGACCTGGGCTGAGGTGTAGTGGTGCCTCCACTGGCCAGGTGCCTCTGCCCCAACCCCAGATCCTCCACAATGCAGCTACCCACCTGGGCACTGCCCTGCCACTCACCTGGCTCCATGTGGCCCCAGAGCAGGAGCTGTCTACTGTAAGAGTCTTGCTGGAGCTGTACCACTAGCTGCAGGAGAGGGAGCTGGCCATACCAGCACAACAGGGCCATACTTGCCCCAGGCACCTGCAGCAGTGGGCCAGAGGCCAGGGCGCTGGGTGCCTGACCTCTACGGGGAGGGGAAAAGGGAAGGGTGTACTCTGTTGTGGTAGATGGAGGGGGAAAAGGCTGTGTTGTTAGGGGAGGGAAGGATGGGGGGGTCTGTGATTCTGGAGGGCCATAAAGTATTCTTCTGAGAACTGTCTGCACTTAGTCCCTATGAGATTGGCCATGCACCCCTTGGAAATGCCAGTCATGAAACAAGAAGTGCTGGTGCACCCCCTGGTTGGCAATTGGCTGCTGGGGGACCTGCCAGTCAGTGATCTGGTGTCCCCCCAGTCACTTATGGTGCTGGGGGTGGGGCTAGGGTGTGTGGGTGGCCATCTAGGAGACCTACAGTGGGGAGTACAGGAGCAGGTAGTTAGCCCCTCACACTCGGTGCCCTGCCCTCCCCCCAGTAGACAATCTCCACAGGCAGAGAAATGGGAAAAAAGGAAGACGAGTCCACAGAAAATGAGACTGTGACCAGAGAAGAAAAAAAATGCCACAGGAGCAGTGGTTCTGCAGCAGCTGCTCATTGCAGCTAGAGCAGTCCCAGGAGGAGGGAAGCAGCATGCTGGAAGGGAAAGAACATGAGATAGCACTCCCACAGGCTCAGGACATGAGGCAGAAGCCTTTCAACTTCCAAGGGCCAGCCTCAAGCTGGGACAAGAGCTCAGCTGAGTTCTGTTGAGCTACAGGATGGTGGTTGGACAGACATCACAGGGAAGAGTGATACAAGTGGCAGGAGAGCTCCGCCATAGAAGGGCCCACCACAAAAGAAGCAACATGCCTTATACAGGTTCCAGAAGAAATTCCCATATGGACTGCCATTAGCCGGCTGTGGTAGAAGTCAAACAACACCTCCCAACCAATAACACCTATAAAACATGAAGATGCAGCAGATGGAAAAAAACAAAAAAACAAAAAATTTGGGCCTCACTGTTGCAAATTACAGGCAAGTAAACATGAGAACAACAGGTCAGGCCAAGAAGGCTCTCAGCTTCCAAGTATTTATCCTCAATCAGGAATAACCTCCCAGCACCATGATAGGCCTCAACCTTGCAATGACCTCTCTCTGGGTGAACTGTTGGACCCTCATATAGCCTCTGACTTATCATTGCAATATTAGCACTGTAATAAATTCCTATAAAAGTGAAGTTCCTAAAAGTTCATTTTCATATCTAAATTGATATTACTCAACTGCAAATGCTGAGTTTCAGTACATTTTGACTATTTGGATAGACTGAAATATTTAAGCAGAAAAAATTAGTTATTTAGAATTTTACAGAATATTCTGCATACTCATTTCCCTTTTGTTTAACACTGCTTATGACAAATACAGCAACAAAAATCTTGTTGGAATGAAATACTTGCAACAGTAAAGAGAAGCTGGATATTCTATTCTGCCATTGTATATGTAGGAACTGCCGACTGACTGCTAACTCAACCGATAGAACTGTCATTTTTTGTTCCCTGCTAAATTTATTCATTTCCAGATAGAGGGACAAAGCATGGTTGAAAGGTCTTGGGGCAGCAACCTCCTATACTCTCACTGCTGCCTGAATAGAAATGCCACTGACCCTCCCAAGTCCTTGGGTTCAGAGTTTGGATAAAGCAGGAATGAAAGGGGAGGCGACTGCATCACTCTACCCCTCTCTACCCCTGCTGGATCCACCCCTGAAAGAATTTCAATCTAATGATGCAAACAATTGTATGGAAGATTGAATTTAAGATTCCTTTTGTTAAAACACTTTTTTCTTCTTTCTTAAGGAAATATAGTTAGCTTATAGCCTGTGGCTTGGCAGACATGTTGAGGGAGGATTTTAAAACATATAATACATCAGCAAGAAATTAGTTTTTACTCTTCCACCATAGATCTAGATATATTTGAATTTCTGCAAGGAAGGCATTAAAATCATTTAAACCACTCTTGCTGAAGTCTTAGGATGAAAATATTTGGCTACCCTGTATCAAACCCCTCATCCGCCCCCCCATATTTCTAATTAAATTCTATCTTGTTCTGATCTTAAAAAGAATGATGTGCTGCAATCTGCTATGCTCATAATTATTTGCTTGGTTGATTTACTAGAGCTACACAGTACAAAAAAAAATCCATCGTTTCCACGAACACCACTTCATTGGAATAAATCTCCGGGTGCTGGAGATGTAGGGAGAAAACTAAACTCAATCTGGAAATGTTTGCTAATTCATCTTGGAAACATTTCTTAAAAGAAAATTGCTAACCATGGAAAAGAACATAGATAATATAATACCTGCAAAAAGTTATTGCTAAGACTGAAGTAAGCAAAATAAATGATTGTCATGAAAGATGCTAAAAGCAAAAAAACAAAAAACAAACAAAACAAAAAAACAGACAGTAGTAATGAAGCAGTAAAGGAAAATAAATTATATAGACTATAGAGATTTAGGGATAGATCCTATATAGGGTAGACTTAGTTGAGAGGTGAGGAGAGGTTACAGTTCCTATTCCCACGATTATATTTTGTTTTTTATCCAATTACAGTTTAATGTCAAAATGGATGAACCAACCAAGGAGCAGAGACCAGAAAAAAAAAAAAAAGACTCCACACTGGCTAGAATGCAGAGAAGGACCTGGCTGATGCAGCAGACCAGGGGCAGACAATTATTTTGGGCAGAGGCCCGCTTACTGAGTTTCGGCAAGCCATCGAGGGCCATTGGTAGCCCCGCCCTTTGACAGATGCCCTGCCCCCTGGTTACCATTTTGTGACCAGAAGTCCTAACCCTCAACCTTTGCCACCAGAAGTCCCTCCCCTTACCCCTTGGAAATACTCCTTTCAGTAAGGAGTTTTCCCATCTCTGAACCAGAAAAAAATACCAAAGTATATTCTAAAAATCAAACATCTACAATATTAATTAGTTTGATTTAAAATAATATTTGTCCTGATTTACATGCCTTTGTGTAGTGTACATAAAAGTGATCACACAACAGCTTAAAATGAAGGCTTACTCATGTATATTGTGGGGGTGGGAAGCATGGGGATGTGAGCTGTGGGGTGAGGGAACATGTGGGTGTGTGTGGATATGTGGGGCATGGGTGTGTATGGGGTTAATGGGAGACTGTGGCCGTGGTATGTGAGAGGGTGTGGGTCTATGTGTGTGGCAGTGAGAGGTGTGTGCCCTCTCCACTTGCCCTCTCCACACACACACACCCTCTCAGTCACAGTCTCTCCCTCCCTCATTGCTCTCTGTCTCTCTCTCCCCCTCCCTCTTGAACAGATGGATACACACACTCCCATTCCTGGCCCCAGGGTACCAGAGCAGGCCTTGTGCTCTTATAGTCCAGCAATGCAGACATGTGGTGCTGGAGCAGCCTGAAAGCGCCAGCAAGCAAAGACTTCCAGTTGGGGGGCAGAGGTATGAAGGGGCTAGTGGTGGGGTGGGGCACAGCTGGGCCAGCCTTGCTGCTGGCTTCTGCCAGCTCCACCTGGGTCCTACTGCCCCTTGCTCCTGTCATCTTTGACAGGCAACCAGGATCAAATAAATATACATTTTCTAAACTGTTTGGGGCCCTGTGGGTTGGGTAGAATGGCCTGGTGGTGCTGAATCCAGTCTGTGGACCATATTTTACCTACACCTGATCAAGAGGCACAGTTCCCCCATCTTTTCAACCTAGTCTATAGCCTTTCCTAAGCAGTAGGGAATATGAACTTGGGTCTCCCACTTGCTGGAGAAGTACTCCTAACCCTAGGCTCATATATAATGAAGTTGGCTCATTTTATATATTACACACACACACTATATATATTACAATAGTGTCCTACAGGCCAGGGTGCCAGGTATTGTACCAACACATAACACAAGACAAAAACTACTGCAGAGGGCCTAAGATATACTGTATTTACCCAAACACAAGATGACCTCAGAATAATTAAATTCTATATATGGAAAATATATAAATTTGTTATAATTTTCCAGGTATAGAACCCAAGTATTGGAGGAGGGTTGTCTTGAATTTAACCACCCTACCCCCCACCTGCTACAGCATAGAAAGCATTGGCTAGAGGGGTCAGGTAGCCCCCCTTGCCCTCTTCCCTGCCCACTTTACCCTGCAGCCTTCCTACCCCACTCTCCTACCTGCACCCCCTACCCCCAGCACCTTCCAGTCTCTGTCTTTCCCAAACTTCCCCCAGTCTCTGTCCCTTTTCCCCTGCTCCCCTTACTTTCTGCTTTCTTCCCCTCCCTGCTCCCTGGAGTCTGTTCCTTTGCCCCCAACACCCCTCCCCACCCTCCATCTCTGTCTCTGCCTCTGCCTCTTTCCCTCCCACACTTACTGCAAGAGTCTGCCTGGGCTGCTCCAGCCTAAAGCACGACACATGGAAGCTGAGCCCTTGCCTGGCCATGCAATAGTGTTGGTGCTGCTTTTTGGTCAAGCAGGGGAATGAGTTTCCATGTGCTCCTTGCCCAGAAGAGACTCCAGCCCAAGCCAAAACTGAGCTGTCCTTGAGAGGGGGAGGGAGGAGGTGGGCAAGGGGACAGAAGCTGCAGAGGGGAAAAGGGGGGAGGGTGCAGGTGGCTGCTGTGGGCCTGACTCTAGCCCCAGACCAGGTTTTGTACACCCTCTGCCCGCTTTGTATGCAAATGTAACATATGGGACTTTTCTCCATCCTGACTGCAGGTGGGGGAGATGCTCACCTCTATTCGAGTAAATATGCTAGATAAGACGAAGGAATTTTTGCTTATGCTTTAAAATAGAAAACTACAACCTGAACAAGCTAGTTTAAGATTATATTATGAACAGTGAGAGGGGTTTTTGCTTTGGTTTGGTTTTTTTTGTGAAGACTCTTACAATCTTTACAGTGTAGTTCTCTATAGCTGATGGGTATAGGACTTGTTTGAACAGAGAATCATGGTGGGCTTCTTGCATCTACTTTGTAGTTCTCTATTTGTTCTTAGAAATTCCACCAGTAATTTTTTGGCACTTTATTCTATGTGCCTAAACTTTTAAAATATTTAATATGAAAGAAATTAATAAACACCTATAAATGCATTTATAAAAATTTGGGCAAATTTAATAACCCATCAGTAAAAATATCACTATTTTAATGTTCCTATTGCATAGAGCATTGACTAATCCAGCAAAAGCATTTGCACACAATCGCATGCAAAAGAAAAAAAAAAGACAAGGCATTATGGAGAATATGAAAAGCGAGATTGATTGTAACAGTTCTGGGAAAAACTACTATTGCAATCAAATTGTACCCAACAAGAAAAAGTAGGAGTCAGCAACTCAGCTGTTTCAGTCAAGCATTCAAGAACCAACTTAGTTATACTCAGAATAAATTTGGACCTTCACCCTTAATTACTTGACTTGCACTGACTTCACATCCCTCTCAGTAAAGGCCTGTCAAGTTTATTCCAAATCATGCAGTCATTCAGTCCTATAAATGTGACTGTTACAGACTTGGCAATTTCAAAAAATGTACTGTGCCACTGTACTGCAGCTGAGTGTGTCAAGTTTCCATTCATCTACTCTGCCAGTCATACAGCTGCTTGCATGCGTTCTGTTTGTTATGATATTCACTGCTTTGCAGTAGCTCTGTGCAGAAAAAGAGATATTGTTTCCTTACCTTAGCTTGGTGTTAATATATCTTCTAACTGAAGAGCCATCTTTTTACTAGGTCACTATGGCCCTAATTCTACAAACACTTAAGCATATGCTTAACATAATACCATGGGTAGTGCAACTGGAACTACTGAAAGGGTTGGGTGCACACACTCTGAGACATCTCCCCACCTTTAGGAGCTCATTTTGAACATCCAAAACTAGAGGTATGGAAAACCACTACTTTCAGAAACATAGAAGGATTTATTTTATAATCAGCCATTCTCAATGTGCTATTAAAAGCAGAGCTGCATGCAATAGTTTGGAATCCAATAGAAATTAAGGACACTTTCACAAATGACTCAAGTATAGCAACACAAGTCATGGGTTTGATCAAGATTTAAATCCCTGAAAGCTGTATGACACTTACATCCTTCATTTCAACATCATTTGTCATTGCTTTTGACTTGACTTTTCAGTTCACAGCAGACTGAGTAAGAAATATTGTTCACTGAAGGATGATTTGGGATGAATATTTAATAATTATTTCTTTATTGCTAAAGCTTACATGGTTCCCAATTTCCCTAATTTTTGCTAATTTAAAAGAAGTTCAGAGATTCCAGCATTTTACCAATCAGAAAGAACCCATGTGCCCACCCCATTTCATCACCAATCCTATCTTATCTCTAGGAAAGATTATGCCAAGTCAGACAGCAATGCTGGAGTTGAGCTTGGGGCTAGACCCCAGCAGATATCCCAGACTGAGTTTTCTGACCCCTCTCAGGTAGTACCTTGCTAAACTGAGGATTGTGATAAGCCATAAAGCTTTTGCTCATATCTGACCATACCAGGTGAACCTCATTAGACTCCTAATCTTGTATGGGGGTGGGGTTTAATAGTGCCTAAATATAAGAATCAGGAGTAGGAGGATCCAGGGAACTACAAACCAGTCAGCCTGACCTCACAGCACCTATGCGGGCCCCAGCCATCTGACCTGGTGTCCTGGTGCAGCAGGGACACAGACAGAGTCAGCAGCACAGAGACTGGCTGGCAGCCATTGACCTGGATGGCCAGCCTTCTGTTTGTTTTGGTGCATGCTAGTAATGCATGTTCTGCACCACTTCTTCCCCCCAAAAGTTTTATTTTTTTGCTACCAGGATTTCCCAGTAACAAATTTTGCCACGGCATTGCAAATTTGCAGCATGGAACACATTTTCATGTTTCTTCCGTGTGGTTTCTGGAGCCACAAAGAGGTTTGGGGTGCCACAAACTGCACATGGAGACCTGCCTCATGAGATTTCTTTTAAGTCAGCCTGCTTACTCAGTCAGCTTGCTATTCACTTCATAGTCCATTCATCCAAACTGCAATTCTTTAGCTTGCTTGCAAGAATATTGTTAAAGACTGTATCAAAAGTCTTGCTAAAGTCAAGGTATATCACGTCCAGTGGTCTCCCCAATTGCTCCGTGGATGTATCTCATCCCAGAAGGCAATGAGGTTGGTCAGACATGATTTGCCTTTGGTGAATCATGCTGACAGTTTCTAATCACCTTCTCTTCCTCCAAAGCTAGGTACAGACTGTCAAGAAGCCTGAGGCTGAATCAATTCAGCCTTTGCAGATTAGTCTAAAACTACACAGGTTAAAATGAAACAGAAGTAAACTGCATTTCCTGAGTCAAAGGTAAATGTCTGCCATATAACTGCAGTGACTCAGGCCAGAAGCTGGGGGAGACTAGAGCATACCTCTCTCAATGTGTTTATTTTCTCTTATTGCTGCACCTGAGGTCTTTGGGATTTGCAGTCTAGAGTTACAGCAGCAGGACTCTACAGGGTTGCTCATTACTTCCTCTTCTTGCTTCCAGGTGCTTCTGGGATTGTAGTCCACAGTTGCAGCCAGCAGTAAGTTTGAGTGGGGAAGGGGTGTTTAACCCCCATTCCCTGGCCCCAGACCCCAGCTGGAGTGTGCCTATGGGGCAATCCCTCCCCACTTTGATTTAACTTAAGCCAGGAAGAGATCTGGGACAGAAGTTCCATTAACTGGTTTGATCTCAATCAGTTAAGTCTAATACTACATTCAACCAGTTTTATCTTAAGTCAGTTTCAGCCATTTTGAAACTGGTTTATGTGCACTGAGGGGCTGTTCTGTTACAGATTTAAACCAGTTTCTGATCACTTAAACCGGTTTGTGTGTAACGTCTTTCCCTAGCCCAAGTACTTAAAAAATAGATTCCTTGATGTCCTGCTCCATGATTTTTCCAGGGACTGAGGAGAGGCTGACCAGTCTGTAGTTCCCCAGATCCTCCTCGTTCCCTTTCTTAGAGATGTGCAAAATGATAATGGCCAGCAGCTCTGCAATCACATCACTCAACTCCCTCAGCATCTTTGTATGCATCATGTCCAGCCCCATGGATGTGTACACATACAGTCCCTAACCTGTTCTTTTGCCATCTCACCTTCTCCCCAAATTGTGCTGCCTAATACAGTAGTCTGGGAGCTGACTTTGCCTGTCAAGACTGAGGTTAAAAAAAAAAGAAAAAAAGAAAGAAAAGGCATTGAGTATTTCAACCTTTTGGACATCCGTCACTAGATTGCCTCCCCCATTCAGTAAGGGACTCACACTTTCCCTGATTTTCCTCTTGCTCCTGACATGCCTGTAGAAACTCTTCATGTCCCTTGTTAGCTGCTGCTCCAAATGCACTTTGTCCTTCCTGATTTCATCCTTTCCCGCCTGTGCAGTACTCCTTTACTCCTCCCTAGTTGTTTGGATAACTTTCCACTTTTTGCAAATTTCCTTTTGTATTTTAGCTCACTGAAGAATTCCTTGCTAAGCTAAGTGGATCTTTTGCCATATTTGCTAGCCTTCCTGCACATAGGGATGGTTCATTCCTATGCCCTCAATAAGGCTTCTTTAAAATACAACTAGCTTCCCTGGGCTCCTTCCCCCTTCAGAATCCCAGGAGATTATGCCCATCAGTTCCCAGAAGGAGTCGAAGTCTGCTTTTCTGAAGTCCAGGGTCCTTACTCTGCTGCTCTCCTCCCATCACTTCCTCACAATCCTGAACTCCATCCTCTCATGGTCACTGCAGACCAAGTTTCCATACACTACTACATTCCCCACCAATTCTTCCTCATTTGCGAGCAGCAGATCAGTAAAAGTACAACCCCTACTTGGCCTCTCCAACATTTCCACCAGGAAGTTGTGCCCAACACTCTCCAAAGACTTTCTGGGTAAAATCAGTTACAGATCAACAGAAAGGAATTTTGGACCTAAACTGCTCAGATATTTTTTTAAAAAAATATCTCACTAGACACTGTTCTGCACCTTTAGGCATCTGAATATTTTTGAAAGTACAAGATCCTAAAGTCATATTTTTAGCTAGGACTTAGGAACTGAAATACCATTGATTTTTAATGAGGCCTCAGTGAAATCCTGCCCCCACTGAAGTCAGTAGGAGTTTTACCATTTGATGACTACAAACCAAGATTTCATCCTCCATTTTAAGTTTTTTGAAAATGGAACCAAAGCTCCTAACCAGAAGCATAACAAGGGAGCTCTGTACCCTAGGCATCAGCTCCACATGAGATAGCATTGGCAGCTTCATGGTCAGCAGTGGCATGATTAGCTGCAAGCTGCAATCATGACTATTTCTGCAACCCCACAAAAGCAGTGCCTAAGGCTGCTGCCCCAGTCACCTTCTCGCCTTCCACCCATCTTTTTTTATACTACTACTCATAATTACCTGCAAAATACAGATTGTTCTCAATATAACAGAAGATTCAGGTTCATGCTACATCCACATGGCACAGTGAAATCCTTTAAGAGGAACCTGAAGTCCCTAGGATTTTGAAGTTTCCTGTAGAAAGGGAATTCAGGTTGGAAAAAAAATTCAAAACATTTTGGTTCCATTTTTCCTGAAACAAAACAGAGCAGCTATTAATTCTGAAGAACTTTTCAAGCAACTCAAGATGCCTGCTGAAGTCACTGGAATCATCTGCCATAAGAAGAAGGAATCTTGAAGCCCTGAAAGCTGCATGGATACCAGATGGTTCATGGAAGAAGCTAGTATCTGTCACTCCACCACGTAAGCTCAAAGAAAATGGGCCAGCAATGAACTTCTGCTTTACCACAAGTCAACCGTGGCCAATATATTTCTTCAAGTGTCAAAACAAAAAGGTGCTGTTTTGCAGAGCCCTACCAGGTACCTGCCTGACCTCTTACATTCTTCTCTTCCCCTACTTTTCTGCCCCTTGTCTCTCTTATTTCCTATTTCCTTCTTCATCAAGAGCTTCTTTGTTACCTTGTACCACTTTAGTGTTTCCCTTTGGCCCTTCCCCACCTCCGTATTCTTCCCCATCCCTTTCCTACTTTATCTTTTATTTTTTAATTTTTTACCTACTTATATTTTCAGTACTTCCTCTCACACTTCAAGCTTCTCTCATTCCTGTTTTCCTGATCTCCAACTATTTTTTTCCAGTTACAGCCTCTTTTCTACCTTGTTTTCTATCACTATAATGTCTCTCTTTAGTCTTTTTTCCCCCTGCTTTCTTCACCCTCCCTCTCTGCTTTACCCTTTGTCTTTCTAATTTCTATCTATTTACATTCTCAATTACATCATGCAACTCATTTCTTGTCATCTCAGAACAGCAGAGATTCCCTATGCCTGGATAAGGGTAACTGTGCCCAAAGGTTTGCCAAAAACTTTTTTCCAACTACTCAGTTGGTCTAATAAAATAGATCACATCTACTGAAAGAACCTTGCCTCAAAATTACTAAGTAGAAGATTTTCAAAGCCCTTAACAGCGTATGAACTTCCAATTTCCATTGAAAGGTCCACTAAATTTTCCTTTTTAAAAATTCCCTTATAGTAAATGTATATCTTATTTTACCTTCATCTGTCTCAAACACTTTCCATATTTCACTGCAAAGATCATTTTCACTTTAAAAGTTATAAAAAAAGAAGCACACCTAACCATGACCTCTCAGACAAATTATTCAACTGTTGCCTACTGCCCAAAGGCATGAACCAGAAGGATTAGTGACAGTAGAATATTTCCTGTTCTGCACTTGACTGAGTAATAGTATGACTATAGAGTGAAGCATTTATGCCTAATGAGCGAATTACAGCCATTTTACATTCGAACCATTAAGCTTGAAGGAGTTTTATTTGACAGATTTTAAGAACCAAATTAATCCATGGTATAGTCCATTGAGTTGCTTCCACTTGCATTAGGAGTAAATTTTTCATTCCATATCTCTGGCAAACAATGACAAATCCAATCTTCAGCTTTTTATAGAAGAATGATAAGTACAGCACGCCTTCTTTGGTATCTAAAAGACTTCAAGACTTTGAATGCTGCTATAGTAGCTAAAAAGTTTTCATAGTGAATTGTTTTGATAGCAAGGCACCAGAAGAGGATGTGATGACACTTAAATATCACTTTTGGCAATCCACACAGAAATCAACTTGAAGTGTGTACGCTACAGCAGTCTCAGCCCCCATAAAACTGCTAAATTCTATGAAATTTTCAGCCATTCACTTCCTTGACACAATCCCAGGCTAAAAGTGTTCAGTTCACTCTGAGCAAATACTAACATACATGAATTCTTTCTGACAATGTGTGATGGCACCTGTGCACCGTTACATCTCAGCAACCACTAGAGGTTTGGACAGAAAAATGGCTATATGAGCACAGAACACCAGCATTGTAAAAAATGCCATGTTATATCAAATTTTGCTCAGTTGTTTGAATATCATTGACATTATCAAATAATATCATTCTTCTGTATTGAACTATTCCAATAGCAAATTCCAGAAAGCTGCACTGATGCTAAACCGCTTAGATGCTTCCTGACAGCATACATTGGTTAATGTCTGAAGAGGTGTTTTTCAGCAGCTTTCCAGGGTATCTATGGGGAATTGGATCTAATAACATGAATTTAAACAATCTATGAGTTTTAATTGATTAAATATTTTATTTTTTGGAGACAGCAGACAAGTTAGTCTCAGAAATTGGGAGTTACATTAGCTTAGTGTTCAGATCTGCTGTAACCCATCTCCAGCAAGCTCATTGACACTGTGAAGATGGACTGCTGGTATGCTATGAGCCACAAAGCCTAGAAGTAGAAATGATACAAACAGTGAATTTTTTGATCCAAAGCTCACCTTTGATTTTATATATATATATATATATATATATATACACACAGCTCATCTTTTCAAGAGATGAAATTTTCTCAGGCCCTGATAGCAAGGCCTGGGTTCCACAAAAAATTTAGGATTCTCCAGAGCTCAACACCTTCCATTTGACTGTGGGTAACTTCTTTGACCTGGTCTTTTCCAATATAAATACACAGCAACCTGTTCATTTTTACACACAGAAAACTAAACCAAAATTCTCTACCCTGTATGATTCTCTCCCTGAGGAGATGAATAGGGACAAAAATGAACCACATATGACAGATGTTATTCATGTCACTTAATTATAAAGTACTCACTCAGCTGTTCTGGTGCTATGGGAAAATGAGAGGTAGCCAAAAATGTTTTCTGGAACAGTTTTACCATAAGGAAGGCAGTTTTGCTGAAACAAACATTTTAAGGGAACGTGCTGATTTTGATTAAACAGAGAAAGTCTAAATTTTGATGTCAAAACATTTTATTTCAGTAAAGTAGAAATGCTTCAAGGAAAGAAAAAAAAAACCCAACAGCTGTAGTATGAACCTATCAGAATAATATAGAATACTACAGTGATCAACTGGAGCTAGTAAAGGTGTGCATACGATTAGTATCCCTTTCAGTATTTGTCGTGGTTCCAAATATGTATTTATATGGTTCTCATGAGCAGATGCTATGGATGGGAAAAAAAAAGGCCACTGGTATTTTTTAATTAAAACTGATATTATGTGAGTAAAAGATAACAGTTTAGATACAAACATGCTTATATTGTATTTTTTTCATATCTCTTGAGGAGGCAAGGATTTTTGTGGATTATATATTTAATATATAATAAGTTTTTTATGGGTGAAATGCAAAGCATTCAAAATCCTTGCATCTCATAATTCCTAGATCATCAAGGTGACAACATTACTCCAACATTATAATTTGTTAAGGTACTTCACCATAAAGAGTTCTACCTAAATATTTTATGTCTTATTAACATATGACATCTGTAAACATGTAAAAGCAGAGTAAAGGCCAACACTTTTGTACTCTTGGGTCTTGTACTCAGATCACTACTAACCTCGCCTAGTGGCCTCTTCCCCTCTTATTATGCAAACAAATATTCAGAGCTAGATTCTTGCCTGGCATAAATCTTATTGCCTTTTTGAGCAATGAGAACTATGACCAATCTTAAAGGCTGAATATTCAGCCTTGTGCCTCCAATACAGAAGAATATATAGATGAAACAGTCTAAAATGGCTGCCTCTTCTCTCTGGGGGGTATGTGTGCATTACTTTTGTTAGGGCATAAGGCAATATAAATGCCCCAGTACGCAAGAAATCACAGGTCTTAGGTCACCAACTTAATCGTGTTGCCTATGAAGCTGCCATTCAGTTTACTGCCATTCAGTTTACTAACCATTCAGTTTACTGCCTTTTGTACCATATCAAGAAATGCTAAATTAATTAGTAGTTTATACTGTTCACCTCTGAAGGTATACAATTTTTAGTGTGGCAAAGGGTTAACCCTCTAGCAACCCAGCTTAGTAAATGCCTGTATGCATTTAAAGCACAGGCCTAGGGCTGGAAAGGCCCAGTCACTCACCACAGCTCTGGGACTGTTCTGTATTAAACTTTCCCCATGCTCCCCCAACCCTGACTGTGTTATTTTTCCTCACCAGGCTATGCAGGCCTCCCACAGACTTGCCAGTGCCCCTTGCCCCCATGTCATTTACCTCTGGCTGCCCACACCTCCTCCCAGCAAGCAACAAATGTTTGCATGCATGAGATCACAACTCAGGTTTAGACAGTTTATATTAAGCCACCTAAACCTGAGCCATGTTCATGAATGCTTGTTCATACATTTGGACATGTCATGGAATGGGGGTCCTCAGGGATGGCCGCAATACTCCTAGGGCTCCTTGACTGTGCCAATCCTGCCCAGTGGGCACTATCTTTCTTGTCCACCATGTCTTGCTGTACCTATAATAGATGGGGAGGCCACCCTCGAGTTTTTACTTTTTGGACACAGTCCTGATGGACCCCACTGAAACCTATGGGTTCTTGGCCCCCCTTTGGGTCCCACTCTAAAACAGATGCCTCTCAGGACACCCTTAGCCTTATGGGCTAGATGCATGACTCCAAACTGCCCCTTTACCATTCCCCAAGCCTCACAGATGGCATTCACACAGTATCCCTCTGAGGCCTGAATTTAACTTGGCCTCCAGTTATCACTGGGCTCTCTGCAGCTCTGTCTCTCTCTCTCTCTCTGAGCCCCTTGCTGCTGGGGTCCGCTCACCACTTTGTCACTATGCCCACACTGGCACTGGAGTTCCCAGTGAGGCCTTGTCCTTCCCCAATAGCCGCATCCTAATCCACTGGTTTACAAACGGGAATTAAAATATGAGCCCTTGGGCTATAACATAATGCAAGCAGCTCAGGGTGTGCTTTGTCCCTTTAAAAGAATCACCCTTCCCCCCAGCACTACATGCCCATGGTCTTTGTTGAGCTCCTGAATCTTACCAGAAGCTGAATGGACAGTCAAGCCTCTTCACTTAGCTTCTAGAAAAGCTCCTTCCCCCTTGACTGTTAGCAGAGAACTGACCCTCTGGTCCCAGCCCTGGGGTTTATATATGCTTCGGCCCTGCCTCTTCTGGTCAGCTGATTGCCTGCAGGTGGTAACTTGCAGCTGAGGGGTTCCTGACTGACTGCTAGAGCTCTCTCCCGAGGCAGTTTCAGCCGTTAAAGGAGCAGGCAGTTTAGTGCCCTGCAACAAGACGGCAAGCAAATAGGGGAAGAGTCTGTTGTTAACCCTTTCACAACCACTAATGAACTGGCAGTAACTTTTGGCCAATCACACACAAAAAAAATACTGCCAATTCATTAGCAGCTGTCAAAACATTAACAATGGACTCCACACCTGCTTGCTTGCTGTCCTAGAAAGAAGGGAGCAGCTATTTTGCAGTATACCTTTTCATACTTCTATACTTTCAGCAAAGAAAAATCAGCTACCCCAATTAAATCATGTCCCACAATTTTGAAGGTCTGATTTTTGGAAAAAGGTGATTGTGGTATGTGAGTAAACACAGTATTAAAACAAACTATACCAATGACTGGTCCTTGAGAAAGATCTCTGCAAATCTTTCTAGGGTATCATAACTCTCAAACCCAAATGAGAATTATTTTACTAATTACTTAGTAGGCCATGGCTTTAATAGTAGTCTTTTTATGTATCTGATTATGTGATACATTTCATAATACTGAACTTAAGAGATCCACATCAAAAGGTATTTACTCTTTTCATGTCCTGTTTAACTGCAGTGCAAATTCTTTTAAAGGTTATATCTGAGTTAAAGAGAAAAATATTATGCGATTGTGCAAATACAAATGATAACCTACCATCTGTTAATATCATAGTATCATAGTACCTAGGGTCAGAAGTGGCCTAGAGCAAGCCATCTAGTCTGACCCCCCGCCAATGGCAGGAACGAGTGCCAGGGTCACAGGACCCCAGCCAGGTATCTATCCAATCTACTCTTAAAGATGCCCAAGGTAGGAGCAGGAACAACTTCCCTAGAAAGCCAGTTCCACATCGTAGGCACCCTAACTGTGAAGTAGTGCCTCCTAATGTCCAACCTAAACCAGCTCTCCAGTAACTTGTGACCATTGGTCCTAGTTACCCCTGGTGGTGCCCGGGA
>JAGPOW010003316.1:66097126-66129926 GCA_030014935.1 Caiman crocodilus
GTCCGCCCACTCATGCAGTCGGCCCAGATCCTGCTGCAGCCTCTCCCTCTCCTCTGGTGTCCCCACCTCAGCCCACAGTTTGGTGTCATCAGCAAACTTTGTAGCTTGCTTTCCACCCCCACATTCAAGTCAGCGACAAATATGACTAAGGTAAATCAAGGAAATTAATTTAGCATTTCTTGATATGGTACAAAAGGCAGTAAACGGAATGATTATACTGTTTCAGTTTCATAGGTAATACAATTAAGTAAGAAAACAGAATTGTGAGGTAATGGTTATCTTGTCTTGCTTAGTATGAGCGAGATTTTATTTTTCCTATAGCAAGAATCTCTCACATATCACAAAACTTACTTTCTAATAGGGAATAAAGGAGTCTTCTACTATGCTATGCCAGTCTATTATTACACCAGCCTTTAAACCACACTGTATGGAATGTGCCACAATGTGAAATAAATGGTGATGCACTGGAAGGGAAAGATGAATTGGCTAAAGGAAAACATAATCTTTTACCAGTTACTCTATTTTCATTTTCAGGGTGCTTGGATCCAACATGTGCATCCAGCATAACACAATAGCATTTAAGAGTGGATCAACATAGCACACTACAGACACACAATTTGTGAGAAGGTAATAAACCATAAGAAGTTAACTACAAAATGGAATACTGCCCTTCAGTACATGCCACCTGCTTTAACTTCATCATCTTCATCAGCATCATCAATGGGAAATCAGCTACGTCCTTTGCTTCTATGAGCTGCCACTCAACAGTTTACTGACTGAGTCACAGTAACAAGACAGTAGGAAATCACATTGCTGAATTTGACTTAAGATGATACAGCAATTCCATTTTCAGGATTTGCATAAGAATTCCTGATTTTGAAGAACAATTTGAATATGGTTTCATAAGACATTCAAACTCATGTTATCAAGATGAGAATGCACAAAAATCCCACTTCAAAATGTAATGCTGGTTAAGTCAAAATAAATGTAAAAATAAATTCATTGTGTGTGAGAGTGTGTTGGAGGGGAGGGAGAAGTTAAAAAAAGGGAGTTTTTTTATTTATGGTCTTGTTGATATAGAACAGCATAGTGCATTTTCAGAACCCTCCTTTTTATGACAGGAACATGAAAGTAACAAGATGTGACTCTACATCTACATGTGTGCATTTACTGCACAATAACCAAAATTACTGTGGAGTATGGGCATGCATCTACATGTGCATGCCTGTACTGTGCAGTAAATATAGTGACTCATGCTAACTTGAGCATAAATTTGATACCGGCATCATGCAAGTATCAGATTTATATACTATGCAGTAACACCGTGTATATGGGATTGACTTGGGACTCACTTTAGTCCCAGGTTCCCTTGCTCTGGCCTTGTAGGGGGGAGCAACCCCCGGGGCCAGGGCAAGGAGGGGGATGAACCCATGGGTGGCTCATCCAGGGGGCATGGGCAGGGTGGCTCCCTGCTACTGCTACTGCACCCAGCCCCTGTGGGGGCATGGGGGCATGTGCCCCCCCAAAAAAATTGTGCATATGGCAGATGCAGGCTGCTCACTGTGGGCTCAGGGCTCTGCTTTGCCCTCAGGAACCCCAACTGGACACTGGACACTACCCCTGCCCTCCTGAGGGTGGTGAGCTGTGCCTCCTGCTGCTAGGCTGGCAGGGGTTTGCAGCCAGTGCAGAGCTCTTGCTGCAAAAGCAGCAGAGCACAGAGTCCCAAACCCACAACAGGCAGCCCACATTTGCCCTCATCCTACTTGGCTCTGCTTCACTTAAAAGTGTCCCTGCACTTAAAAATGGTAGTGGCAACACTGGAACTAAAGTTCATTAGATAAGCTTTAGTCCAGGCACCCCCACTGCCATGGGGGTGCTTATACATGTGCCACAGGAGGCTGCTGGAGCATGCTAAAAATATATATATGTATTTCTGTCAGCACTTTAAAATGCAAGGCATTTAAAATGCAAGACATTTAAGTCAGTTATCAGATTGGCATCAGCCAATATGGTTGGTTAATAATTGACTATTGGTATTAGCCAAGAAAATCTTTATCAGTGCACCCCTAGTCATAACTGTAGTAGGAAACTCCCAAATGGTCTCAGTGACAATTTCCCAAAAGCTCTTTGCAGATTCTGTGTCCTAATGCAAAAATCTCTTCAAAAATCAGTTGCATTTCTTTGGATGGCATGATTTATATTATTTTTGTTGTTATGCATTATGCTGTAGCTCCTGGTGATAAATAATAAAGATGTTGAATTTATGAGTGACAGGCTATTGAAGGGGAGACTATTTTTCACCCCATCCCATCAAACTCATGCATTTCAGTCTTATGAAAACATATGCATTTCTGACACTTCAGTTGATCTATTTGACTTAACCAGGAAAGAAAGATATGTAATTAAAAAGAAACAAACATTGTAAGGTTAACAAAATTCCTTTCAGCATTTTAAGGCCCCAATTCAGGAAAATATTTAAACAAACACATACACACATTTTCCAGCTATGGCCTACTGGCTTTGGAATTCTAAACCCTATAACTTCAGGAACCTGTTACCAGCAAGCTGATTAAGGGAATTCAGAAATGGTATCTTCAAAACAAAGCACTCTGTTTATTCCCACCATACAGAGCTAACAGCAAACCAATAAAGGAGTATTCACATCTTCCCCCTTTCCTAACCATTACTCTTTCTTTTCCCTGCCCCTGTTACAAGGAAGACCTGGGAGGGTAGGAAACCCAGGCCCAGGAAGGGCAGCCCATATGGACTGAGCCAGGGACTAAAAGGACCAGGTGCCTAATGAAGCAATTAGCTGTACCTAGTCTGTGCATGTAGAAGACCTAGTCACATAACCAGAAGGAGACCAGGCATGGGGATATAAGCCCAGTCTCTGACCATGCAAGGGGCAGCTCCTGCTTGCAGCACGAAAAGGATCTCCTGGGAGAAAGGAGTTGCTGGAGATGTCCAAGCAGGCACTCAAGCTGTCCCAGGGAAGCTGGGGTGAGGTGGCTCCAACAGAGGTAGGGCCTGATGTTACTTTGAATTTCAATTTATCAAATCAAGAGCAAGACCTCATAAAGGAGGATAAGGCAATTTGCCACATTTATTTATTACATTAATAAGACATAGAGGTTCAGACACACCATTCATACAGACATAAACAATCATCCTACAGATCATTACACTCAGACGTACACAAACACAAAACGACCATGCCAGTCAGTTATTATTGTTACCAGCAGAAGTTGTTCAAAAGGAGTGCTGGGTGGCCGGCCCATGTCTATTGAGAGAAGATGCAGATAGCAGGCTAGAGTGGGGTGAACAGACGCATACGTGCTCTGAAGAAAGCAGCAGCTGAGAGAGACTCAATCAACCTGGTATATTCCAGAGTCCTCTTTTATGGGGACTGGCATTCTGTTTTGCACTTTGGGGGTTTTCCATACCTAAATTCTGTTTTTGCAGTTGTTTTTCATCCATCTTCTGCACATCTCAGCCCAAGGTCAGTTTGGTCGTAAAAGTTGGTATCTCAGGCTCGGAGTGTCCTTGCTGCCCATCTGGCAAGATGTGTGCATTCCTTCTTCTCATTATCTTCTTTGTGCCCTAGACCTCAAAGGGATTCCTCAGTCATCTATTAATTAGTTTACTGACTAGTAACTTACATTTGGTACCTTGTTTCTTATAAAACAGTTAAATCTTCTTTTCCTGTCTCTATGCCATTCTCTCACCATTCACCCTTTCACATACACTCATTCATAAAAGGGCATACAGAGTTCATTTACTTATGTCAAGCAAAAGAATACAAAATGGAGTTTTCAAGTTACTTACAGGAAAAAACTAACATGGTTATATTTCACTACTATCACACTCTATATTAACATCATATACATTAGTTCAGTTCATGCTACACTGAGGGCAACATATATCCTCAGGGAGGGAATTTATTTGTTTAGTGAAGGAGCTGGTCTGTGTTTTTGTTTCATTTTGAACTTCAAACTGGAAGACCAGCTTGTAGCTGCAAGGGTTGAGAAGGCCACAAACATGGGTGGTTGGGTAGCACTCCTCCACTATACATGCCAGAACCTAGTTCCAAGCCAGGGGAGTGGAGAATGGCATGGTGAGATTGGAATTGCAAAAGGGACTGCTGCCAAGACAGGGTCAATATCTAGGAGTTGAGCTCTTCAAGAGTGAACCAATAGCCTACTGCATGGTGTTATTAGGCTAATGTGCAATAAGCTTCACTAAATAACTGTGTGCCAGAGCTACTGCCCAGTAATCCTAGGTACTGTGCATTTTGTTAGTACTTTATTAAGGAAATACTAAACTAAATGTGCAGTATCTAAGGCACATTAATGAACATAGATGCACCCAGAATAGATATGGACAGACAAAACTCAAACAACACAGCATTTTACACCGTTTTACCCATTTCCTATGCCAGGGAAAATGCTACTGGATTGGCCAAAGTCATGGTTTTGGAAAGCCTGCATCGTTTATCCACTACACATTTCCTTCTCTTCCTCCTTTAAAAAAAAATAAAACACTGATGTGATGCCCATTATGCTGGTATAAATGTGACACCTCCCTTGGCTTCTATGCTTTGGCACCAAATGGCCAAGTATTGTAGCACCAGGGAGAAAGACATTAGTACACTATTTGTCACTCATCTGTTCAGTAAGCTGCAGAGCCAGATGATTCACTGGGAACACCATCTGATTTCTTGGCAACACAGGATTATCCCTGAAGGAGTGCACAAAAAGTAATGTGCAAGAATGAAGACATTGATATTTGCTGCTTCACATCAGTGGATCCTAAACAGTAGTGTAACTAGATGTGGGTGAGAGGGGGACCCACCCCAAGTGCCAAGTTATAAGGGGCACTGGAATTGCTCCTCACCCCCACTTTCTACAAGAACTATTAATATTACTAACATTAAGACTACTTTATATATATATACACTACTTTTTATACATATATATATATATGTATATATATATATTCCATCTGCGAGAGGTGGAACCATATGAACAGCAGCCATCTATATATAGCTATACTATTACGCCTACTGTGTGCCGTCTCCATTAATAAGTATGAAGCCTCACTGCGATAGATGAAAGTGTTTGGAGAGGGAGTTGGGTGAGAGAACTGAGTTCATCAATGTGTGCACATAGCTGAGGCACTGCTTGCCGGCCAGGCTTATGTACAGCATTATTCTTCAAGCCAGTATGATACCAAACATTCTAGCAAGGAGTAGATATATAGAGAGAGAGAGAAAGAGAGAGAGAGGTAGAGATATATAGAGATAGAGATTTCCAAATCTATTGGATAATTATCAAAATCCAGGATGGATGTCTGAAAGAGTTATTTTGGTGCCACATTACTTTGTTGTACAGGAGATCAACAATGCTATTGTGGCAAAATTTCCAGGCCAATAACAGATTTGTACAAGTGTAGATGCTCTTTCAGAAGATGAAAATGTTATGACTGTGCCAGTTGAGTACCTGAATTCCATGGAGGTTTCAGGTTTGCCTCCACATCAGCTCCACCTTAAGCAGGGATGCTTATCATCCTTCTGTGAAACCTTGCCCCTAAGGATGGTCTGTGCAATGGAACACAACTATTGGTGCAATTCATCATCAACAGCAGGCTACCTGAGGCAAAAATTGTTGGATCAAATAGAACAGCACTAATTCTTCAGATAGCACTGAAGCCATCTGACAACACATTTCCATTCACATGGACACATCAACAGTTCCCTGTGCAGGTGGCATTCAGCATGACCATCAATAAAGTTCAGGGGAAAACATTAGAAAAAGTAGGAGTGTTCCTTTGGGATCCTGCGTTCACCCATGGACAATTATATGCGGCTGCTTCCAGAATCTCCCACCCAGAAAACATCCGATTTGCAGGGGCTGCTAACTTGAATAACAAAACCAAGAATGTTGTGTATACAGAAGTGCTGTAAAGCTGTTACAGTAAGAAAGTATGATATATTTCAGGATTTTGTGTATGTGGAAGTGTTGTGAAGCTATTGAAGTACAATAAATTGGGATCTCAAGCAAAAATTGAATTTAATTTTCATGCTGCACAAGGCGTCTATATACACGCACGCACACACATTAGAGCTGTGCAAAACGGCCATTTTGACTTGTGTTTCAAGATTTCGATGGAACAGCATTGCGTATTTCATTTTGACTTGAAACTGCTGTTCCATGTCATTTAATCAAAATAACGATACTGTTTCAATGTTGTTTTGACATTTCACCCATAGGCTATAATGCAGCAGCCAGATCAAGGTCCAACCCCAGGAGGGCTGCAGGGGCTGTGCCAGTCCCCCCTGGGTTGTGGGCCCCCATCTGCCTGCCAGATGAAGGAGGGATGCCACCTGGGACAGAAGAGCTGGGGAAGGGAACTGAGCCCCATCGCTCAGTTCCCCTGCCCAGCTCTGGGATCAACTGGGGAAGGGAACTGGGGCTGAGCTGAGCTGAGCGCTAGCATCAGGCTGGGGAAAGGAACTCAGCCCAACTGAGCTGAGGTTCCCCTCCCCAGCCTGACAATCGGGCTGGGGAAATGAACTCAGCCAAGCTCAGCCCAATGGTCATGCTGAGCAGGGGATCTCAGCCCAGCTGGGCTGACTTTATTTCCCTAGCCCAACTATTGTGCTGGGGAGGGAAAGTCAGCTTAGCTGGGCTGAGTTGCCTTCCCCAGCCTGATCATAGGGCTGGGGAGGGGAAATGAGCCATTGGGCTCAGTTCCCTTCTCCAGCCTGATTGCAGCACTGGGGAGAGGAACTGAGCCAGGGCTCAGTTCCCTTCCACTGCACTGTTATGGGCTTCCTGCAGCCCAGCTGCGGAAGGTGGTGAGAGCCAGGGCTGCAGTCCCCACCTGGTTAAGCCTGGAGCCACTGGGAGCACAGCCCTGGTCCTCCCCTGTCTCCTACCACCTTGCTGCTTTGAAACTCCAAATGTTTTGAAACTTTCAAAATGTTTTGACTAGCCTCATTTTGTTTTGAGGCTGTTTCGAAGCCCTTCATTTTGTTTTGATTTCTCTGTTTCAAGCTTGAAATGAGTGAAAATAGTGTTGAAATGAAACAGCTGATGAAATTTTGCACAGCCCTAATATATATGCAACATTACTAGGAACCTACTTAAATTGTAGTTTTGCATTTTTCACAGAAACCATGATTTGAGCCAATTTCCACAAAAAGCAGTGCTCCCCATGATTATTGGCAGAATTACCAGGAAAAAAAAATTACTGAAAACCAAATGCTGGCTCCCCATCATGCAGCCCGGCCCCTCCCCACCAATCAGCTGGGAGGGGTGGAACCACATGAACAACAACCATCTCAATCAGCAAGGTGGGCCATGGCTGCCTAAAGGGCAGCTCTTTCAGCCAATCAGTGGTGACAGATGGGGCCACTGCCAGGGCATCTTGGCCAATTAGTGGCATGGGGGGGAATTGCCAGGAAAAACCATGAAAATGACAGTGACCACTGCAATTGGTCCACAAAATCACCCACCTGCCTCCTTGATTTTGGTAGGTCCCTAAGCATTGCAAATGTACAGTTTGTTACAGTTTGCCTTAAAAAATGGGAACTGGCTTTGGAGCTAGGGGAAAACATCTTGGCATATTGTCCCATAAACTGACGACTGTCACTGGTCTGTAGAACACATTGATAGTCTCCCAAAGAGTTTGTGGTTATGTATGGATCTCCTCCTTGTGTAAAGTTGCTAATTATAACAAAGCTTTCAAACCAGGGGCCAATGGCTGCAGATTCCACCTCCACTGCCCAGTGTAACTGCATGTCATTATTACATTACAACATAAAGACACATTGCTCATGCCTTTCAATTGATATGCATTTGTTGCTATTCCATCTTTATACCATATTCCTGTTCATGTCAGCCTTCCCTTGTAGCAGTCATTCCTACTACCAATAGTGTTTGGTTTTTGCCAAGCACTCCTACCACCTTGCTGCTTTGAAACTTGAAATGTTTTGAAACTTTTGAAATGTTTTGACTAGCCTCGTTTTGTTTCGAGGCTGTTTCAAAGCCTGTTATCTAGTGGATTCACATCTTGTCTTGACTCTTTATTCCTGTAAAACAAAGGATAGGAGCTCATTTCTCCAATTATTGACATTTCCATGACTTCAGTTGTGAAAAATGAAACCCTTTATGTATCGGTTGTTTATTTTGTTGGATCTCCCCTTGATACACTGTGGGGCTGGCTTTGTTTACAATTCTGACAGGCTCCACCCATAAAAGACCTAATGAGTGGTCCTTCTCTTTAACTGCTCTATACACTACCTGCTCTCCTACTTCCCATTCCTAGGGATGTAGTAAAGTCCCATTCTTTTGTCCATCTTTTGTATACTTTCTTTTAGGGTTCCAGCCACTTTCCTGCTAAATATTGTAACTGACTTCACAAGATTTTGAACTCATTTATCAATAAGAATTCTGGGCTGCATCTCATCAGGTGGACCACCCACCCACCAGTGCTCTGGGAACCTCATTTCTCTTCTCATCTTTGCATGGGGTGATCCCATGTGCTGCGAGCATTCCTCCAATTGCCATTAAATTTAAAGGTAACTTGCTGTCCCAATCTTTACCTTGTTGGTTGACTACCTGATGCAAAACAGTTTTTATGGTCCTATTTAATTGCTCTACCTGCCCAGAACTTTGGGAATGGCCAGCCATGTGTAATCTTGTTTTATGCCCAGTGCATGACATACCTCTTTGGTAGTGCCTGCAGTGAAATGTGGACCTTGATCTGAGTCCATTTTTGAGGGGGTACCCAGTGGGAAAATACCTGCTCTACCAAAATGCTGGCAGTGGCCTTGACAGTATTATCCTTGGTAAGGACTACCTCAGCCCACTTAGTAAAACTGTCCACTGTTACTAGACAATGTTTATTCCTTTATTTAGAGTAAAGGACCAGTGTAATCAATTTGAATTTGGCTCCAGGATCCCAAAATTCATCAGTGTCCTAGTGGTCCCTTTGAAATCCACGAGTCAGGGTTATTTTTTGCACACACCAAGTAATTCTGCATGACATGCTCAATGTCTTTTTCTATTTCAGGCCACCAACCTGCTGCTTATAACTTATTTAATATATTTTCTATTCCTGGGTGCCCAAAATTATGTGCCAAAGTAATTAATACATGTTTTACTACTCCTGGCTCTAGCCAAACTAGAGGTTGGTCTTCTCTTTTGTCCATTTTCACCCCTCTCACCAGATTTTCCACCCTCAGTGTTCCCCTTTCTCAGCAAGCTGAATTACCTCTTTCCAGCTTACTGTAAGCTAACCAAATCTAACAATGATGACCTCTTTTCTTTGAATGCCTCCACTACTGCTTTATATGCTTCTTGCCACTTCTCTCCCTCCTTGGCTCCCTGCTTAGCCTTAATAGCAGCCTAATTATTCTAATGGGCTTCCTACTTAACCTTTAATAATTTACATGTTCTTGTCTCCCCTGGGCAAAGTGCCAAACTTGCATCAATTTGCTAGCATGTGCTAGTGGTTTTTCAACAGTGGTATTCATACCTTATGTCTTCCACACAAGCAGCCAATCTATAAGGGCTCTGACAACCCAGTCTGAATTGGAGTAAATGGTCACTTTGTCTTTTACAGAAATTTGTTTCCTATCCTGTAGCTATTGCCACAATTTCTGCTGCCCGAGCTAAATGTGGAAAACACTTCCCAATCATTTCTCACACTCACTGCTGCATAACCTATAAAGACTTTCCCTTTTCATAATAGCTGTATCCATCAGCAAACCATATCCATCTGGGTTCCTCTTTTACTTTTCCAAATGGCTTCCCTCCTTCAAACCAATTTCCCCTGTGGTCTGCTTCTCTCAGTAAGGGGCGTTCATGCGTTTCCCCTTCAGTAAGAAAGCCACATGGGAACAGAGAACATAAATTACAAATTGTTACCAGCCCATTTTTGTTTAACAGTATTAGGGTCCACTTAGCTAATTTGGAGTTAGAGACATGGCCATTGTTAATTTTTTCCAGTTAAATCACATTTGGCAGGTTTGTGAGTGATGTGAAGGACTGTGGGGGACGTTTCAATTAAATATTCCCAATGCTGCAGTGCCAGACTAATGCCAAAACTTCTTTTTCACAGGGAGAAAAATCTTTTTTTCTATTTCTGTCAATATCCAAGAAGAACATGCTACTGGTCCAGCCCCAGATACTTGATCTTGGGTCAGGACCCCATTTAGACCATCCTCTGTAGCCGGAAGGATTTACCCATTTTGAGGATATGCTAAGACAGGAGCCTGCATTAAGGCTTCCTTTAGTTCTTTCACCTCTGCTGCCTGTTCGAACTCCCATTCCTAGGCACTCCTTTTTTTTAGCATCCCATACCTTTGAGAACCATGTCATTCCTAAAAAGGAGCTCAAAATCGTAAGGTGTGAATGGAAGCAGGCAATTTACTGATAAGTTCTATTCTCTGCTGGTCAGGATTTCTTCCTCTTTTCCTTAAGATAACTCCTAAGCTGTTTATGCAGCTGTACTTGGAGTGGGTTTATCTTAAACCCAGTGCCCTAAGTCAAATCCAGTACTTGATCAAACATGTCTAAATTGTCTTCCTTGGTTTTGGTGTGTGCCAGGGTGCATCTATATAGGAAATAATTTTGTCTTTACTAAGTAATTTATTCCACTTCCTCATTATATACATATTATCCCATAAACTGACGACTGTTACTGGTCTGTAGAACACATTGATAGTCTCCCAAAGAGTTTGTGGTTATGTCTGGATCTCCTCCTTGTATAAAGTTGCTAATTATAACAAAGCTTTCAAACCAGGGACAGATTCCAGGAGCATTATGAAATCCTTGTGCCACTAGAACCCTTGTGCCATGTAAAAGTGTAATGTCTCCCTTTAAAAGTGAATGAGAATTTGTACCAGGAGTCAGAATATTTGATAGAAAGAAAGCATTTGATAGATCTAATACTGAAAACCACTGTGACTCTCCAGTAATGACTGCTATTATCACTGGATACTTTGCTACTACGGGAGCTGTCATAGGTGTTGTTTTGTTAAAAGTCCTATAGTCTATCATCAGTCTCCATTTTTTTCTACCTGCTTTGCTTACCAACCAATCAGGGCATTGTTCACTCTTCAAGGTTTTGCCTCTACCACCTGTTTGATTGAGGCAGCAGTGGTTTCTTGCAGGCTCTGTTCTGTCTCAGTTGGGTATTTGTATTGTTTTGGGGTGCAGGAAATCAGGTCCAGTAATTCTGAGCCTTAATTCTTGCACTCGAATTTGTGCTGTGCTCACACTTGTCAGTGTTTATCAGCCACTGTCCAGCTATTTTTTCCTATTCAGGTTTCATTATACTTTCTTTAGCTTTAAATAGATCTGTGCCTTGCCACAAGTACATAGGGGAGCTCATCCAAGTTTTCAACTAGCTTTCCCATGTTACCTACCATCTAGATCACTGCCAAACTGCAAAATCACCACAGGATGCTCCCAGCTGACATACTGTATGGGTGCTATGAAAAGGGGTCTATGAGGCACCAGGCAGCTCTAACACTACCAAGGTAGAGCTCTGGCCTTACCCCTCCTTCATGATGAACTAACAGAGTAACTCCACATTTGGCAGGCCATCAATCTCTTTTTTCTTTTCATATCTAATCAGCCAGTGTCAGACCTTTTCTCTCCAGGGGTCTGTCTTTCTATTTTTTTCTCTGAAAGCCCTATTTATTGCTTACCCTTTTTCCTCTCATAGACTGCTCTATTCATTTCAGCCCATTATTGCTAAAGGTGACAGCTGTGACCTTTCCCTTCCCCTTCTGGTAAGCTTCAGTGCTATACCATATCCAGTGTACTGCAGCATGGATCTTATTAGCTGATGTGGAGTCACACATCAATGAGAGATTACTTTTTGTTTCTCTGTTGAATATTCCATACAGGAACTACATATACAATGAGGTAGCATCCCTCTGATCTTACCCTTGTCTGGGCATGTTAAAACAACCACTAGCTGAAAGGCTAGTCACAGTGTATTTACATATATCTGCACACATCCAATTTCTGCACATACCTGGCCACCATGGCTAGTGCCCCATCACTTCCCACAAATATTCTTGCAACATCCCTCAGGATGACTGTCATCTCTGTTTCTACACTCTGACAAATTCCTTCAGACAATAAGGACCTATTTTCTCTCAAGGCTGCCTTTACAATTTTTGACATATCTCCTGCTGTTAGCATGTCTGATTTAGAGATTATAACCAATCCCATAAATTTTCCCTATTTACGGGTCCCTGTAGCAGGGCACTAAGGTGCCTGCTACTCTTGGAGTAGAGATAAGAACCCAGGTGCAGGTTGCCGGGACAACTAGTTAATGAGGGAATTGGCCACACCTGGACCTGGTCAGCTGGCTGGAGGAGGCAGAGCCCTGCACCCACATAAACCCCAGGGCTGGGACCAGGGAGCTGCTAGGAGCTAAAGGGGAAGTAGCACTCCCAGAGTAAGCAAAGGGGAGAGGCCTGACTAGGTACAATCCCTGAGACTGGTGAAGGATGGAGCACCCCTGGTACAGCTGGAATAAGGTTATTGCCAGGTGGCTAGAATTTATGTTATAGCCCAGGGGCTGGTGTTTTGTGTGCTGTTAACTGGTGGTTTGGGTGAGGCTATTAGGGGATGGAGGAGGCCTCGTAGGGGACCCACAGCAGTGTAGGGGACCCCAGTGCCAGGGCTGTGGAGAGCCCGAGCACCAGTGAGGGCACAGTGTGAGACAAGGCTGCAGAGAGCCAAAGCACCAGTGAAATGCAGAGTGAGACAGGGCTGTGGAAAGCCCAAGTGCTAGTGAGGGCGCAGTATGAGATAGGGTTATGCTGAGTCCGGGTGCCACTGAGGGCATAGTGCGAGACCAAAGAACGTCAGTTCCATCTCCAAGGCCTGGGGCATAGTAAAGAGGTGGTTGGAGCCACATGTAGCATATAAGGCTAGGGTGCCCCAAAACATGCAATAGAGCATGGGGGCCACAAGGGATTCAGGAGCCTCAGGGCCAGTGTATAGCAAGAAACCGTGTTCAAGATGACAGAAAGACAGCATCCCTATTATGTATTTTCCATCAAAGACATGGCGGGTAAGAATTGAGGGTGCCCTTTAAGCCAGCTTGGCATAGTAAGGGGGCCTTAGGGGAAATCACGGCAACCCCAAGGACCCCACTCTGTTAAAGTCCCAAATTTTTAGCAATGGCAATTACCTGGCAATTGCCCAGATAGGAGGGAGCTGAGCAGTCAAGGTGATTGTTTGTCCATCTGTCCTGCTGCATGTATGGATACCTTTTCAATAGGAGCCATAGGCTTCTGACAAGTGGTATTTAACCCTGCAACTCCCTCTTCAAGGGAGCATATGGGGATGCTGAACAGGAAGTCCCATGCCAACAGTCATCCTCGTAATTGTAACAGGGAGGCTATACATCTCGGCCATCATCATGCCAGGTTTCCAAATCATTTTCAATGGACCTGACCTTTCCCCATACATCTTCTTTGTATCACTGTCACAGTTCCCCATGACACTCCCAATTTAGCTTATCTTCTGGTGGTATTGACTGTGATCAAATCCATTTCTACCTTGAGAATCTCTCAAGACCACTCGCACAGCTCCTTGTGCATTCTGTGCTTTCTGCTTCCACAGTGCGGTTGCTTTATCTGTTTCCTCCTTTTGGTCTTGTAAAGCTTCCACTTGTTTTTCTAACTTGGTAATTTCTACTGTGTCCTTTAAGGACGTCCCTTGTAAAGCATTCATTTGTGCCTTTGAGACAGCTGCCACTTGCCCCAGTTTCTCTCCTCATTCTTTGCATTCTGTAACTGTTGCTCCTTTTGCTGCACTTCTTTAGTAAAATCAACAGCTCCTAAAGGGTGGCTTGCTTCTTTGCCTTTTTATTCCACCTGGGGTTAAGGTCTGGAGACTTCCCAAGACCACTGGTGGTACAACTGTACAAATACATCCAGTCCACAGAATGCATCCCAGAAACACAAACCAGTTTTGTCTACCACTCATTTCTCTAACTCTGACAGCCCTTTTCTCACTGAGTCTGGCATTAATCTCACTAAACAAAGAGGGAATATTCCTTGGGTTGCCCTGAGCCTAACTCAGTCGGAGCACTCTACCCCACAGAACAGGCCGTATCCCTTTTTTGCAGTTCCCTTAAAGCTATCAACACTGATAGTCTCGCTCTTGTACTCATCCAGGGATACAAATATGCTACTGTAAAATTTTAAATGGGGCTGAGATTGAGACTGATCACCAGTGAGACTACACGAGTCACAATTCAAAAACATTAGGATACACAATAGCAAAGACTTATTGATATTAATAAAAACAGTGTTTACATAACCTTGGATTCAAGGGGAATACAGGTCCACTAGCCAGGGTTTCCTGTTACCTTGGGGATTTTCACTGGTTTGGTTCTTTTTGGCTGAGCTTCAGAGATCCAAAGCTACACTGTTTAACCAGAGTATATACTTAACACAGAGTTTTCCATATGTTGTTATGCTTTGGAGCTATGCCAATCCTTTTCCATTTTCTTCTATTATATTAATATACTTTATCAATCACTGCCTGCAGTGCATGCTTAACTTATGTATTTGCAACATAGGTCAACTTTGGTCAGGTCATAATACGGCCCATGTTGCATGGGCCTATGATGCCCATATGGCCTACATAACCACCTACTCACTTGCCCTCTCTTATTTCTGGATTTAATATTCAAATCGAGGCATTTAATATTTGCATCGAGGCAATGTGTAAACAGGTTAGTAAGCCTGCTGCCTTGCAGACTGGCTTTGCCGAAAAGGAAACAGAGGTTTGTGTCCTTGCTGACACAAACAAGCCAAAACTGATAGCCCTTCTCTGGGTAGCAGGAGGGGCCCTCCCTCTGGCCCTTCCTGGCATAAACTTTATCTGTTTTCAATCCCCGTCCTGCTTATCAACTGGTCCAACTTCCTGCTCATTCTCTCTAGGTTTTTAACTGTCTGTGCATGCTCCTTAAGTGGCTAATTGTCCACTGCAGGGCCCCTACCAAAGCCTTTCTACAGCCTCTTCAAGGGAAAGGCCATCCTGTTACACAATGCTACAAACATGAGTTTTTAGACATGCCATAAATGAGGTGTGGGTGGATATACCAATTTAGAAGATTATTCTACGTACACATGGAAACCTAAAAGAAGTGGCAGAAACCAATGCAAAAAGATGAGAGATCAAAGCTGGGGTTACTGGCATGCTGAAGAGTTTTATACAACAAGCAGCTGTTTTTTGAACTTTGACACAAAGGGGAGTCTATTAAGTCAAAGGCATTAAACTCATCTGGCCCTACCAGCCAGGAGAGTGGCCCACAGACTAGATCCAGCACCTGTGGCACTCACTCCAGAACCCACGCTGCACATGAGGCCATTTCTGGCCAGTCTGGGGTCTGCCCAGCCTGTGATGCATGCGATTCTCATTCTGGCTGCTCTGGGCTCTGTGCCACACATGCTGCTTTCCAGGATCTGCATGGCATGTGGTAGTCACTCCAGAACCTGCACTGCACGTGACACCTGCACACACCTCATGCTGCACAGATCCCAGATCAGTTTGAGTAGGTACCACATGCAGCTTGGCTTCTGGAGCAGGTGCCACATGCAACACTGATTCCAGAGCAGACAGAATGAGTGTCATGTGCAGTGTGGGTCCTGGACCAGTCAGAGCAGGTCAGTGTGTGGTGCAGATCCTGGACTAGCCAGAGCAGGCCCTGCATGCAGTACTGGTCAGATGCTCCCTCTTTGAGACCTATGGGCCTACTCTGAGACGCAGGAGCAGCACTGGAGGCAAGGTGACAGGCACCCATAAGCCAGATGGAGCCCACAGGCCATATCTTCAACACCTCTGTATTAAGTGATTCAACCACAGCTTGTTACAAATATTACTTTGGGCAGTGGTTAGTGAAGGGTAGAAGTGAAAGCCATCTCACGTCCCCAACTCCCCACAGCAACAGCCTGGTTGGGAAGGGAAAATACCTATCTCCCTCTCCCTCCCCCCCAATCTCCATTGCCTCTGAGCCTGGTCACAACACAAAGCTGTTGTTTGTGAGACAGCAGGCAAGAAATCGTCCTTTCATTGGCGGGCAGAAATAATAGAGGGATTCAAACTTGTCTCCTCCAATAGGTGATTTGTTTTAGATTACCTGTTCAGCTCTGGGTCAGATGTGCTAGAAAAGAAGCAGCCTGCAGAGTGCAGCTAGGACAACACCAAAGAGGTGGAAGATCCAAATTGGTGCGCACAGTTTTACAGCAGGCCCAAATGCTATTGCTTCCCCAGTCATGAACCCTTATAATGGAAAATAGTTTAGAAGAAAATATTTACCTATACCATAAGCAGATATAAGATGCCTGTTGAACGCACTTTAGTAAACTGAAAGCAAGAGGGAACCATCTGATCTTTCAGCCATTTTTTAGACACATGTGGCAGTTTAATAGCAATTAGCAGTTTTACGGCACTTTTAATCCTAGTACTCTCCTCTTTAAAGCACTCTACATATAAGAATCTGTATCATTATCCTCACTCTACATACTGGCAAGTCACTCAACCTCTCTGCAACTCAATTTTCCCTGAGATGTCTGAGGTGGAAATAGTACCCACTGCTGGTTCCAGCACCATGCCAGGCCACTGAAACTGCAAAGCTTCCTAAAGGCTTCTTTTTGAATATTTCTCACCCTTGGAAATAACAAACTCTGGATTTTCTTTGACAGCAATGTAATTACCTGAGCTCCAAGCCACAGAAAAAAGAAGTCTGATTTCAGTTTGTCAGGCTAAAATGTAACACATTTCTTTTTCCTACAAGAACCAGTTCAGACCTGCTGTCTCTTCTGCAGAAAAGGAAAAAATTTCAATTTGTTCTTTTCTGACCACTCCAGGGGACTTTTTCTTTCCTGCAGGATACAACTAACTCCCATTGAAAAAGTATAAAATAAAGACAGGAGGTGTTACTTGTATCCCACAGTGGGAGAGTTTGGCTCAGCTTCCACTGATCAGTGATTATACAGCTCTTTTCTGCAAGCATCCTAAAGCAGGATAAGCGGGTGTGAACCAAATGGGAATCTAGCTAGAAGAGTCTAATGCAAGACGGCCTCTCCTGTCTCTCTCCTGCAGACAAAACTGTTTCATGCTGTTTTGACAACTTTCATCACAATTTTAAGTGACAGTAATCAGGATAAATTTGGCTCAAAATCTAATTCTTGTGTAGTCCAAAGCAAAGATAAATCAGAGAGTGTTCTTTAGTGGCCTACACAAAATTCATAGGGACTCCAAAAGAAAAAAGACCCAACCCAGAAATAGATATCCCACACAGGTAAGAAAAATAGAAGTAATAAACCTTATATGCAGTATATACCATCTTAAAATTATATACTGTTACAGTGATATTGGGAACTCACTATAAATGAAGTAAAACAGTCTTTCTTGAAAGAAGTATAAACAGTTAACCAACAGAATAATGGACTAATATTCTAAGGTATAAATAGCAATATTAATTATATGGTATCAGTTATGTATCAAATTTCTAAGTCTTATATTATAAACAATATCAGTGATTAATTCACATTTTTAAAAGACTTGATGTCTTAACCTTTTCACCTGTCATCTAGGTAAAGAAATGAGGATACTTTCTGAGTCAGAAATTTCACTCAGAAGGATTAATCTCTTCTTGCTTCCTTACTTTCTAATGTTTGAATACATCAGTTTATTCTCCAAATCATGCTCCTAAATTCCAATATCCTTTCTTTAAACTAACCTCCCCTTGGTTAGTTAAGAGGTTGTCTATATAGGGAATGAGAATAGAGCCATTAATTCATGTTAAGCTTAGTTCATTCTCATGGAGATGAGCAGTGGCCACCTGACCTTTTCTAATTATACTATGTCCTCTTTGAGATATGGACACCATAATTTCACACAGTATTCAAGATGTGGACATATCCTGGTTTTGTGTAATGGCATGATGCTGACTGAATCCAAAGGAATTAAGATTTTCTAATGTTTCTGGTCACCCAAAAGGAGCCACGATTTGCTCAACACTTGTACTGCCTCTAAGTCCCTTGCAAGTGTAGATAGTAGAGCTATTGTATCAGGATAATGTTGCTGGTGAAGTACTACAGAGAGCAGTTGTCTATTCTGCCAATAATATAGGCCACAGAAGTGGCCCTCTGACATGTTAGCTAAGCTAAATACCAAAATGAAACATACTGTTTGAACATCCCTGTCTCTTCTGATTTTGATAAGAAAAAAGAAATGCACCCCCCTCGGCCTTCACAACCTCATGGCATTTAAATTAAGATGGAGTATCCATAAGATAGAGGATCCATTCATTCAGTGATGGATGATGCCTCCATTCACTCCAATAACTCTGAGTTTGAACCACCTTGAAGAGAAAAAAGTCTTGCCATCTTAACAGGCCTTCATTGACAGAGAAATATAGAAATCCTGATTTATATGTGGGAATCTGGGCGCTTATTTCAAAATAGCTGGATTGGGATCAGGAAGGAGTTTTAACCCATGGTCAAGTTGGTATTGACTGTGAGGGTTTCTCCATTCCTTTGTAGCAGGAGGGCATATGCCTCTATTTAGGATTTCTTGAGCATATATTAACAATCTGTTTATAGAAGCAGGACTTTTGATGCCATGGTTCCATTGCTTTACCTGTGGTGGGTTAAAGCATTATGTCTTGTGTTGTGCAACACCTGACAACAGTTTTATAAATAGTTTAGATTATGGATTATATAAAATAGTTAGATAAGGATGATCCTGCCTCAGGTAGGGGGGTGGTCCCTTCCAACCCTACTTCTCTATCCTGATTTCTCTAGGATATTGTCAACTGAGAGAAAAAACTTATTTATTCAGTGAAGAGACCCCAAATGCACTCCTGCTACTGCAAGGCCTACATGATCTCACCTTTCACATCTGGGTTGTGGCACGCAGGAAGACTACCTGGTCATACAAAGATCCTGGAGGCAGAAAAAGGAGTCCTTTTTGGGGTGGGAACTGAAATGGGTTAGGATTGGGGTGCCTTCAAAAAGGTGTTGGTCCATACAGGGGTGGGACAGATGCAGGGTCCCCATGTGGGGAAGAAATGGATCTGGTTGAAAGAGTTAGGGACTCAGAAACTAGTGTTGCCTTCACCCTTCACAGGGAGTACCTATGGTCAGGCTCTATACTCTATGTAACATCAAGGGAAATCAAAATAAGCTATGGTTGGATGTGCCGTTAGATTATATCTTCTTAATACAAATATATAAACTTTTTGTGAGAAGTAATCTGTCTTCATATATTTTTGAGATGCACACTACCATGAGTAGATTTAGGATTTTGAAATGAGCAGATGGCGTGGCACATTACCACATGAAACACAAAACATTTTCTCCAGTTAAAAAGAAACCAGATGCCTTGTTAATATATTAGGGGATTAGCACTATATTATTCAGTTTAAGATTGAAGAAAAAACAAATGTAAGTATTGGACTGTGCACTAATTTACCAGATTACACATAATGTTTAAAAAAAATAAATCAAACTAGGCAAAGATAGTCTAAATAGTCAAAAGACATTGCATCCTCAATCCTTATAGTTAAATATATGTCTCTTACAGTGATTTATAAAACAAAAAATAGCCTTCTTGAGTGTCTTGAAAGTGTCTCAAATACTTCATTGTCAGTCATTTCTACACTTGAGTTTATATTACTACGCTCAAGTTAACTTTTTTGTTTCTAGCTAGAGCTACAGTCTGCAGGGCTGTGAAATAGAAAAGAATTACCAGAAATGGATAACAGACAGCAAAATTGCAGAAGAAAGGATAATTTGAATAATGTACATCAAGACCACTAAAAAATTAGAACGTTATTAACACCTGTGGATCAGAGAGAGATTAGCCTGAATCAGGGAGATAACAATGAGTCATGAAGTCAATTAACTGTCTCAGCACTGCCTGAATAGAAATGCAGCTCTTCTTCCCAGTATTTGATTTTTTTAAGCTTGTGTGAATCAGGAATTAAGGGGGGTGTACAACTGCACCACTGTACACTCCCTAAATCCACACTTGTACATGAAAGCCCTGATGGAAGTACTAGCTTTTGACACTTACTTAAATAAGCATCACCCTCTGTTTTATAATCTCTCAACATAACTGGAGAAGAAAAGTATGCTCTTTGAAACCTAAAGCATGCAATATAACTCTTTGCCACCTAACTTCAGTTTGTGTTCTGTTTTCCTAGATACCAGTGTCTATTTATAGAGCTATCTTACCAAATGTTTTGCTAAACTAAGATATAATCTGTGCAGCTGCCTGTAAGACTTTTCTTCACGGATTCAGCATGCCCTGGCAGCTGGAGCTACTTTAGAATCAACTAATCTCATTTTCTTTTCTGTCACTGGCTTCAGAAATGGCTATCATAGATATTCAATTTTAATGTTATATGAAGTCCCTTGCACCATAGTACCCTCTTGGGAAGAATGTTCAATATGGATATTGAGTATGCACAACCTATGTGTCTAGCAGACTAAAACTATGATGTGATGGATAATGACCCCTCAATGAGGATTCATTAGTTTAATAAATACACTAGAGCAGCATCTGTGTTTTTAGTCATGTTACTTACCAAACTGACTCCTTTAATATAAACCAAGAATATAACCAATATGAACTGCTACTATACAGCTTAATATCTAGTTCTGTTAGAGGCACAGAATAAATGAAGTTACCATATAAGACATCATTGCAGATGCTCAGCCACAAGAATATAACTTGGATAATTGTTAAATCAGAGAATGTGCCCATTCCTGGATAACATGGTCATTTGCTTGTATGAACCTCTTACCCATTAGCTCCATGTCTGAGAAAATTCTTACAAGTAATCAGCTCATATTCTGAGCCTAGTTGTTGAATATTTGTATGTCTACTGAGACTTTATTGTGTTGTGCTTTATTATGGTTACACAAATAACATTATAATATATGTGGGATGACTTACTATTGAAGAAACTGAAGGAACTTTTTTTAGCTTTTTTAAGGCTTTTTTAAGCTATACAACCTTGTATCACCCCACGCTGTGGTCTTGTCTACTCATATTCTAAAAAGAGTTGGGCCTGTTCAAGTTTCGATAGCAGAAGGCAAGGTAGATATAGAATAACCTTATAGAATAACTAAATAAGATACAATAAAGAAAGCACAAGCTTTTGTCAACTTGAGTTGACTACTTCACATACTGTGAAAGGACAGCAAACAGCAGTATATAAAGTGGTGTGAGTGATCTGAATACAAAATATGGGGGAAAAAAGCAGGGGGAAGAGGAAGGCAGGAGGAAGAGGCATATATGGCTTTTTATGCCCTTCCCAGCATTGTCTGCCTTCCCTCCCCCACAACCCTTTCCCACCTTGAATATTCAAATCACTCCCTTCACTTTATACATATCTCTACACTGTCCTTTCACAGCATCTGATGAAGTTAACTCAAGTTCAGGAAAGCTTATGATATATATATGCCTATGACATATATATCTTATTTATTTAGCTTATAAAGTGCATATCTACCCTGCCTTCTGCCTGACTTCAGATTAACACAGGTACCTAACTCTCTCTGCTCGAGACTGGATGGGACATCGTTGTGGGAAATACAGGTGCCACTCAAGTCACGCAAATGATTCTGGAGCTTGTAATCATTTTGATGAGTCATTTGTTTTGAAAGCATGACATCTCTTTATATAGAATAGATCCTTTCTTTGGAGACAAGAAAAAAAGACGACTCTAACTTCCCCAGTTTGCCCCAGAGCACATGTCCCCAAGCATACTTTATGCATGCTAGATCACAGCACCAACTCCCTGACTTCACAGTAAACTTTGCACCAGGAGATCATAACAACATTAGATCTCTAACGCTACTTTTAACCTAGAGTCAAATTATTAGATGAGGTTTTTGTTGGGTTTTTTTACTTTAATTAAAAAAATGTCTCACTCTGTAGCTGCAGGAAAAAGCTTAGAAGTATAACCCCAATATTTCCTAGATACTAAGGGTGTGTCTACATCAGTTGTTTTACTGTGCAATAGACTAATGTACTGCACAATAAAGTATCACTATCTACACATGCACAGCATCTAATAGATTAGTCTATTGTGTGGTTGCCTACTACCTGTAAATAGTAGATTAACCACGCAGTAACTACTTCTCAGTAGTGCACATGTGGGCTGCTGACAGGGAGAAAATTGCTCCTGGTCAGCCAAAACAGCAGGGGGTAGGAAAACTGTCCCTTCCCCTCGGCAGCTGCTTTCCAGCCCCATGCTCTGATCTGCCAATTGGAACGTGGGGCTGGAAAGCAGAAGCTAGGCGAGGGGACATTTTCCCAGCTGCATGGCATGATACACAGATAGGGCAACAGGGCTGGGAGACAGCTGTCCAGGAGGCAGGACAGCTTCCCCCTCTACCCCAGAGACCAATGCCTGACTGCAATTCCCCCTGCCAGCCTGGCACTAGCACCCAGAGGTAGCCTGGAGCTCCCCCTGGCTGCTGCAGGGGGGCATAGCAGGGCTGCAATGCCCCCCTACTGCACTGAACTGTTCCCCTTGGCAGCAAATTTGCCCCTGACAGGTACACATATAGATGTCCTGCCAGGGAAAGCTTATTGTGCAGTATTTTACTTTGCGGTAAGCTTAGAGAACATTAATAGCACATAAAGATGTGTCTTCAGTAGCCAAAAGACCATGCAGAAAAAGCTCAGAATTTGGAATAAAAAATTATGAAATTTTAAAATAATGATCTCATGGTTTTTAGGGTACTAACCTCAGGATGTTTTAATTTAGGGTCAGCAGCACTGTAATCAGGTTAACCACAAATCAGGATGTCTATTTTAGGAGCAGCTAAACAATGATTAATTCATTCAACTGCCTTCAGGATGGTATTCTGTTTTAATCAGAGATGTCATCATAAACTTACTACCAATCATATGTGAACAAATAACTCTCTTTTCACCTTCCAGGTTCCTTTTCATTTCTTAATACCTCTATTAAATTGTGTTTTCATGGGACTAATTTTTATTACTGAATTAAGCTGCCAAAATCTTGATTATAAATCTGAAATAACAAAGTCCCTGATGTCTTTTGGAGGCAGGGGCTGGTTCTTACAATATTTTCTCCTTCACATAAAGGTCATATTTACCAGTTTATAGCAGTGACTGTTAGCGCCCTTCCTCCTCCTTCTGCACTGCAGCTGTTATGCACTAATTCTCCGTTGAAATTCAAGGGAACATCAGCAACTACCTAAGTGCATTCATCAGCACACAAGCTGTGTTCAGCATGGATGTACCTGGGACATTCGACAGCAGTTAAGTGGTCCCTGCCAGCATAGATAATATAATTCTAAAGCAGCAGGTGATATCTGACCCACATAAAGTAGAGAGAAGTCAAGTAAAATCATTTGATTGGGTGCAATGAAGTTTCTCTTGTACTTTAAACATGAAGACAGCATCTTTATCAACCATTTCCCATGAACTATAAATGAAGTCTTTTACTAACCCCTCGAATGTGTGACTTATTTAAGCCTTGTTTATTTCAGCATATGCTCAATGGACGGATTAGCAATTACTTTGTAATATAACCATTGGCTTTGAGGGGCGCAGGGGAAACCATTTAGTTATGGTTAACTTGCACCCAAAAAATACATGGGCAGATCTAAAATCTTGAAATGGGGGGTGCAGATGGTGAGGTAGCATCATCACATATAAAGCAACACATATTTTTCTCCACTTAAGAGTAAACTAGAAGCTTTACTAGGACTGTATTACTCAGTTTAAGATTAAAGCAAAAACAAATACAATTTAATTGGAATGAGCTACAACAGCCCGCAGAGTTGTGCAATAAAAGCTTCATTACCTAAAGCAGCTAACAGACAGTGGAATGGCAGAACAAAGGATAGCCTAATTGGTGGAACATCAAAACCACTAAAAAGAGAGGGTCACCAACACCTGTGGAATGAAGAATTTAGAAGGGATCAGGTAGATTATAATAAACCAAGAAACCAGTTGACTCCCTTAGTATTGTCTGACTAGAAATGTTGCTGTCACTGCTAGGCAGTTGGTTTTAAAGTTTGAGTGCAACAGGAATCAAAAGGTGGTGCACATGCACCAGTACACCTCCCCCTTGGATCCACCCCTGGGGGAATATGTAAATGTTCAAGAACAAGCAACTGGACCTTATATTCTTGCATATTCTTACATAACTTATTTCCTCAAAGCTCCAATAAAAAATAGGTCATTTTTTTGCTAGCAAAATCAACATCCCTGAAGAACTTTCTATCTAAACATATGGAGAGGCAGACTAGAGACATTTAACAGATGGGGTGTCTTTATATGTGCTCTGATATGGTTGGGGGGGTGTTAATTAGATCAGTTTTCGGAAACCACTCTAATTAAAGCACCTGCAGAGTCATGTGTATTCAGCATCCCATACTTCAAACTTGTGACAGGGGCACTTCAACTAAAAATTGTTTGGTGAGCTTTAGTTACAGTGCCCATGCCACCATTTTGAAGCATGGGACACTCGATTAATTGAGTCTTCTCCAACATATGTTAATTAGCATGCATCGAAGCAAATGTTCAGTACATGTATAGGTGCCCATGGTGAGCTGGAGAAGACTAAGAAAACTTGCCCAAATTCACACAGGAGACATGTAACTTTTATATCTCAGACCAGTATCTTAGCAGTGAAACCATTTCTTCTGCCCAAGGAGATGGCAATAAAAACAGTCTATGTATAAAACCGCCCCCTATATTTAGAAGCATTCATTTGACTAAAATTAAGACATTGCCTTGAGAATATTTATGAGCTTTTTCATAGGTATTCATATCCATAACTTGTGTTGTTGAGCACTTGTGTCTACAGAAAACCTGAGGTTGCTTAATGCTTAGCTATTCATGCAAATAATCAGTCACATGAAAGATCAAGCTGGAATTGTCTGCCCAAATCACTTTAATTACCCCTTCTTGTTCACAAAAACTTTCCACCCAAGAAACAGAAATAATACATCAGGTTCTGCATAAATCAAACAAGGTGCTGTGCAAGGTGAAAACAGCAAAATATGTCCTGTAGAATACTGGAATAAACACTGTGACCTAAAAACACATAGGCTCTGCATAGAGCAGACAGACCCCAGGGCACTATTCATACTATTAATGATTAGTCCAATCACATTCTTCTCACACATCATTGCTATATTATCAAACAGTTGGTTTCTCCCTGATGGCAAGAAAATAGTGTTTAGAGGTATGTTTTGGGGAATTGGCTTGTAGGTAAAGTAGCTATGCATTAGAACAGTGGTCCAGGAGGACAGAAAGGGTTTATTGATTTCTAAGACCCTGTCTGTGACAAAAGTTTCCTTCAAGGCCCCCTATGTCTGACACAGGCAAGCAGCAAGCAGATACACAGGCTGGGAAATTGAAGACCTGTTCTACACTGTTCCAAAACAGAGATAAGGGACTCTGCCACATTGTCCAGGTCACACTACCCAACTGCAGAGCCCTTAAGATTTCCAGCTTTGGTAAATGGACCAAATTAAGAGAAACTGGTAAAGCCCAAATTAGGATGTGTGCATGTGCTGGGTTTGTGAAACAAAGTAATATGCTGACAGAACAGAATGTGGACAGTATGATGACCATTGGGAGACCAATCAATGATGCCCAGAGATGAAGAGTCATCAGAAGGGAAAAAAAGATACAAAAGGAGGGATTTCGTAGCAACAAAGGGTCCCCAAAGAAGGAAATACGAAGCCACCATGGAGAAATGGCATACCACCAGTCTGTCTCATCCACCCCACTGAGAGGTGGGCCTCAGCCTCCAACCTCGAGGTGTCTGACATCTGACATTCATGAAAGAACCTCAGACTAGAGTCTCCTCTGTACAATAAAGCCCCACTTCATGCAGTTTTCATTTGCATGCATTGTAGCTTTAATCTACAGGGCTCTGTCTTTGGTCTTTTTCTACTATGTCTAATTTTGTTTAATTTGATCACAAACAGAAATTCAGCATAGGGATTGCAGCTGAAATGTTACAATTCTACTACTGTCCAAGCTAAATTCCTAGCTTCTCTCTCCATCATCTCCTTATGGTGGATCATCATTCAGTCAAGCTCAACTTTATAAATAATAGCTATTTAGCAACTCCCAAGCCTTCTGCTATACCAGGGTCACTGCTCCACTGTGCAAGGTCTGTCACTCACAACTGTAATGTAGGCATCATCTCCAATGCAGAGCTCTCTCTCTGTTTTTATATAGCATTCTGCACAGTAGCATCTCAGTTTATAACTACATCTGCAAGCTTTTACAGTAGGGCTGTCTAAGTTACCAGGGGCACATTAGCAGCAGCCACAGCAGTGGGGGCCAAGGGCCATGGGGCCCCCCTGCTGCTGTACCCCACACCCAAGTGCCCCCAGTGCTGCTCCCCATGGCCTCTCATTGCATTGTGTGTCCATGCACCCCCACCTCCACTGCACCACACCCCTGCACTGATGCTCCTCATACTGTCTTGCTGCACTGAATGCCACTTGGCTGCATCATGTGCCCAGGTGCCCCAACTCATGCTCACAAAAGCTCCCCTGTTGCACCATGTCACTCAGGCACTGAGAGCTGCAGTCTCCCCTGACACTGAAGACTGCACGCTGCTGGAGCACCATGCCCCCTGCAGCAGCAGCAGCAGGCACTGTGGCAGAGGCAGGGAGAAAAGCGGGAGCAGGAAGGGGAAGCTGGAAGTAAACAGAGTCTTGAACCCCCAGCTCCTGCTGCAGCCAAACCAGTGTGGGGTGCACTAGTCAAAAAGGAGCCCAGGGGCTGCAATTTAACCCCTCACAGGCCACAAGCAGCCCACCAACCAGCCGTCGAACAGTCTTGATTTGGAATATACCTAAACCTGTGCCACTTACTAGGATCAGCCATTTTAGGCAGAACCAGTAGTCTGCTGTAAACCTCAGTGCAGGAAATGAAAGGTGGGGGAAGATAAAGAGGGGGAAGATGGGCTTTGTATGGTAAGATACAAGAACAGATAACATTCCTCTGGAAAAATGGGAAGATGTTTAATTAAATAATAAAGGCAAGCCGCAAAGAGCAAATCTTGAGAGTTAACCTGGAGAGGGATACAGGGAATATGCCAATTCATTTTTTCTTATCAGTTCAGCCTTAACAGATCTGCAAAATATCTATTCTATTATACTCACAAATTAAATGAGAGTTCAGGGATTTGCAATCTAAACACAGGTCCACTATTTTATTAAGTGAACTTACTGATTCATCTCCAGTGGACTCGCTTACTTTTTGCCTAACATTAAATTAGATTACAATAAAAATCCATTTCAGTATTTAATCAATGTGGAATTGACACCCTGTGACCATAACACCCCCAATATTAAAATTATTTGGTCTTACTGTGAAAAACTACTTACTAAGATAACTAATAGAAATTCATGACACCAGCCCTACTTACTAAAATAACTAATATAAATTCATGACACAATCCAAAATGTTTACATCTCTTTATCTTTACAAGGAAAATATAATGAAATGGCTAAAGAAAAATAACTTTGAAGTGTATTGGAAGTGATACAAATGACACAGACAGCTAGGCTGATGACAGGCTAAAAGCAGGAAAGCAAATAATTAGATTTTGGAATTGTTGATGTTACTGAGTGAGGTATCATATCTGTAACTTCCAAATCAATCCAGTGAACATGTTGTCATCTATAAATAAATCTTGGTCCATAATGGTTAGAATTCCAATACCATTTCCTTATTAGTAAGAGTCACGCTTAGTGATCACTATTGCTACCATAACTTCAAACAGAAGATTAAATTCTAATCTCAGTTGCACAGTAAGGTAAACCAGATTGGAATCTATACCCCAGGAAAGACAAGTTCATAAATAGATCAGGTGCAGCTGTATTTCTAAACTCACTCCACTACCTATCCATTCAATATAGCAATGGTTCTCAATACTGTTAGACTTGAGGCACCTCCTTTAGGTTCAAGGCAGTCCTCTGAAAAGACCGGGTCTTAGCTTTCTTTCATTTCTTGACTACAGAAAATAATAACAATTGCTCTATTCTTTGCAACAGAGCAGTTATTCTGTTGCAAAGAACTCAGAGGGTGCATCCCAACAAGTGTGCATGTGCAGAAGCATTCATGTCCCCTGGAACAAATAGCCGGTCTTGGGACCGGTTTTCTTCAATATCTTCATCAACAACCTGGAAGATGGCATGGAGTATACCCTCAGCAGTTTTGCAGATGACACAAAGCTGGCAAGAGTAGTAGATATGCTAGAGGGTAGGGCTAACATTCAGAGTGGATAATAAACTGGTTACAATGGATAATAAACTGAGTATGAACCAACAGTGTGCCCCTGTTGCCAAGAAGGCTAATAGCATACTGGGCTGAATTAATAGGAGTGTTGCCATCAGATTGAGGAAAGTGATTATTCTCCTCTGTTCAGCACTGGTGAGGCCACATCTGAAGTACTGTGTCCAGTGTTAAGCCCCACCACTACTGATGTGGACAAATTGGAGAGTAATGGCTACAGAATATTTAGAAATTGCTTTTAGAAATCGGCTTGCATTAGAACAATGGTCCAGGGGAATGGCAAGGGTTAGTTGGTTTCTAAAGTCTATTTGTGGTGAAGATTCATGTTCTCATTGCTGTGCCAGGCAAATAGGCACATACATCCTGGGAAATTGAAAACACATAGTGACAAAACAGGCACTATGTTCCCTTAGAACCCATAATAAGATAGGAATGTGCAGACTTAGCATCAGGTCACAATGACCAGCTCTAACTTGGCAAGAAATCATTGGTTTTGGTGGAATGACCAAATTAGGATACTGGAGATGACCAAATTAACATACCAGCAAATGACAAAATTAAGATGTGCATGTGATGGGTTTAGGGAAACAAGGGTTTAGTCTGATGAGGCAGAACATGGACAGCATGATGACCACAGTAAAATCAATTAATGGTACCCAGAAATGAAGAGTTATCAGCAAGTGGCAGCTGTCAATCCCCCTGGACCATAGCGTACACACAAGGACAATCCAGACCTCAGATGCACATGCCTGGGCAAGGATTTTTGGAAGAGTGGAGGCTGCATAGACCTTCCATCCTTCTTTTAGAGTACTGAGACAGAATCCAAAGACCAGATATTTGGTGTCTCTATGGCAATAGTTGTATAAGTGCCTAGGACTTGACCTTACATTTCCAGTGTGGTAAACAAGGATTCTACCACTGAACCACCAGGGACTCCTAGCTTGCAAGAAGAAAAGAATACAAAAGGATGGATTTGCAAAACAACAGTGGGCATTAGCCCCAAAATTGCTGTTGTCCTTAAAGCAAGAACCACAATGAGATGCTCACATACTGGCCAGATGTACCATCTCCTTCTGGCACCCTAGTATTGGTAGATAAGTAGTACTGTATAATCATTTTGCTTGCACATTAGTCTTATCTGCTATCACTATGTATCAATAAAATGTACCTATTATGAAATGGAATGAGTCATGATTGGTCTTATACAGAAAGGTGTGCCTGCCTGGGAAAATGTATCGGGACTGGTTTGAAAGTCCAGCGCCAACAGAAAGAATCCAGCAGAGGGTAATGAAAATGCTTTTGGGGGCTGGGGAACTTGGTTCATCAGAAAAGGCTGAGGGAGCTTGGCTTATTTAGTCTGGAGAAGAGAAGACAGAGGGAATTTAATAATATTCTTCAACTACCTGAAGGGTGATTCCAAAGAGGATGGAGCTAGACTGTTCTCAGTGGTGGCAAATGACAGAACGAGGAGCAATGGTCTCAAGTTTTAGCAAGGGAAGTTTAGGTTAGATGTCAGGAAAAAGTTTCTCACTAGGAGGTAGCAAAGCACTGGAACAGGTTTCCCAGAGAAGTCAAAGACTCTCCATTTTTGGAGGGTTTTAAGATTAGGCTAGATAAAGCCTTGTATGGGAAGATTTAGTTGGGGACAGTCCTGTTTTGAGCAGGGAGTTGGACTAGATGACCTCTGAGCACAGCCATCCCCTGGCAGGGGTAAGGTATCAAGGAAACTGCCCTACACCCCACATATTAGGGAGGCCCATGGACAGTGCTGTACAGGCCCCATGAAGAGCGCCATTGGCACGTGCCAAGGGCACCACCACTCCGTGCAGCCACTGCATGCAGCTGGCTTCATGCTCTGGCTGCTCGCCACCTCCCCCCTCCCCATCCCCATGCTCTGGCCATTCGCCAACCCTTCCTCCCCACCCCCCCGTACAGGCCTTGCACACTCCTAAGGTCACCTCTGCCTCTGAGGTCCCTTCCAACCCTAATTTTCTGTGATTCTATGAATCCCTCTTCCTGCTCCTGACCCCCCTTGTTCAGTCCTTTACAGATCTCTGCCTCCTGGTCTGCCCGCTTCTGATTCCCAGATTCATGGCACTAGTTTGTGCCCTTATTTCCTGGTCTTGCCTGTCTCACAGTTATCTAGTACCCACATCCTAGTTGTCCCCTGACAGCTTGCTAGGGAAAGCACCCCATGGCAAGAAATGGGTAATTGACCATAGGGCCAATGGGATTCAGAAGATTGGAGTCCATGTAATTTTGACTTTAAAAAAATATCCATATCTGTTAGGCCTACAGAGTTTGTGCTTATTAACATCCTTGACCTAGGGTAAGTCTTCTAAAGAGAAAATACTATTCTACCATTCTATGCCATGCTAGGCTTAGCAAAAACATATTTTGATATAGGTTTATCCTCCAGAGACTACACGCCCCAATATGCTAAATAAAGCCCATTATTTTTGTTTATATTTGGTTAAGATTTTTGACACAAGTATATGAGTATACTTTCACAACAAGGAGATGAACAATATGTTTTTGTCCTTTAAACAGTTTCAAGATATGAAATATGTGGCACAGAAGAGTTTATAATTATGTTTGGATCACTGACAAAAATAAGTGACCAGAGGCCTTTTCGAGCCCCAGAAGCACTTTACTTTCCAGGTTAAAATTGAACAGTTTGCTGCTGTTGACAAAGGAGACAGATTTCCCTCTTTCTCTTACATTCCATCAAAAGAGAGATAACAAGATCCAATGATTCTCAGGCAGGCTTTGGGAATGAAGTAGCCCTCCATCCATACATAAAAACTGTTATAAATCAGTTGCAGGTATTTCCAGGCCCTGCAACATGGGCTTGAAAAACCTATCAAAAAATATGAGGGATGGTTTCATGTAATGTGGTTCAGTGTATGAAATTATTTTGTTCAGCTGCTATCCTAAGGCATATTTAGCATTTCTACTGCTGAATCTTCCTTGAATCCCATCACAAACTCCAAGACAAACTCCCACTTCATATGGCCTTTAACAATATTCAAGATTTGAGGCTCCCAGTTGATTATCACTTCGTTATTTCCTCTCAATTCACATCAACTTTTGCTATCAGAAAGGACATTCTCGTATTTAAATGTACAGATAATACTAATATATAGCAGCTATTTCCCTTATAATGCTACTAAGCAGTAAGTGCTTTTGGACTTTCTTCTATTCTCACAGTTCCCTTGCTGCTGATGATGATGATGACGATTCATTCATTCATAAAGAGCCTGACTTTTAAAAGATGCTCATGCAGTTTTATGGTCCATGAATTTATTTCCTTTTTAATATTGCTCTAGCATAGAACTGCATGCAGCCCACAAGGGATTAAATGGAAACTCCCTGGCTCCCACCTAGCTGCCACTCTTCTCATTCCTCTAACTAAAGCATCACCTGGGGGCTTCAGGCTCCCTTCCCTCTGGCATCCCTTCCTGACAGGCCAGCCCTGTGCTAGGGCATGGAGTTGCAGCACAGCCAGCCTTCAGTGAAGGGGGAGCCCACAGCCTTGGGTGGCTGAGTGGTATGATGCAGCAGAGGAGTTCGTGGCAAGATAGCTAAAAGCAATTCAGGGTGCCTGGGTGCATGGTGCATCAGGGGGCCACCCAATGCAGTGGGGAAGCAGGTGGGGGGGGCACATGGTGCAAGAAGGAGATGCAGGGAGCAGCAGCATGCAGGCAGGGAAACATGAGAGTAGCAGTGATGGGTAGACAGTGCAGTGGGGAGGCTCCCTGCATGTGATAAAATGGTAGAGGCACCTGGGCAGAACATACAGCATGGAGGGACATGCAGGCCCCTGGGATTTATGACCCCAGCTGGCATGGCCCCTGTTAGTTTATCCAAAAGGGTGTGAGGGGCTCAACCACTTTGGAGTTGGACATCCCTGATTTAGAGAATATTATTGTGCTTTCTGTGCCTAGACAAGATGCACTCTCTTCCCAGTGGTGAATGGCTCCCAAAACACAAGAAAAACAAGGATGAAACGTCTGGAAAAAATACTTGCAGCAATAGGCACTGCAGAGGTTTCTACCAGGTCTAAAGCTACAAGGAGACAGTTCTCTTACTTCACAGTTCTTGTCATATTACTCTATTTTCAACAATACAGAAAGCTATTGAATTAGCCTGAGAAAAATCAGGTATTAGGTCTTCTGTTTCCACAGCTTAGGTTACACTTGAACCTTTTATTGAAAATGCAACTTTGGAAGTTGAATTTGATTCCAACAAGAATAAATTAGATTTACTATTTACAAAAATGACAGTGTTACAGGGGAAAAAATGGACCCTCTTGAAAAAATAAAGGAAAGTGTTCATAGTGCCTAGGGACAGAAGGGGCCTAGAGCAGGCCATCTAGTCTGACCCCCCGCCAATGGCAGGAACGAGTGCCAGGGTCACAGGACCCCAGCCAA
>JAGPOW010003316.1:66130026-66151328 GCA_030014935.1 Caiman crocodilus
CCCCTCCGGACCAGCTCCAGCTGTCGGCACAACCCCACTCACCACTTCGCCGCTGCCGCTGTTGCTGCTCCTCTGCTGCTGCTCCTTTTGCTCAGCGAGGACTCACGTGTGGCCAAGACCACACATGAACGCTATCAGGCGTCTTTTAGTCTCCCTGTGTTAAGAAAAGGAAAAACTCATAGCTGACAAGACATAAAATAAACAAAAACAAATCACAGCTCCCAAACTCAGATGTTTCGTGGGGCATTGATTGTATAAGATGTGTTTTAAGAAAGGGAAACAGAATCCATAAAAATGTTACATATAACATGCATGGGACCAAGTTCTCCCAAGAGTCCTGAATGGAGAATTTCCATCATGCTGTGTGAAGAATCGTACCTTATTTATAATTCTGATAGCTACCTTTTTAAATCCTGAAACTTGTACTTCGTCATGCTTAGGGCAAAAGCTTTTTTTTTGTGAAAGGCTTGAATGAAGTCTGGAGAAAACAGTAATACATGATCAAAATCAATGGACCAGATGTTTCAGAAATTAAACACCCTCAAAGAAAGAGACTACCAACTACTAACAAGTCAGCTCCTTGCTTCTTAGCTAGCACGAAGCTGACATAGAGCTTAATGAGCCAGCTGTAAATTTCTACAATACAAAACAATCATCGCTAACCCTGCATTACCCCTACAGGGAGGCTGGATCATTGTATGCATAATTACTGGAACAACTGGAGCATACCATGCTCTGGTTATCTTATTGATCATGGGTCAGGTTAGAGTGGGCCCCTTGTTGGTGCTGTGGGCAAAGAACAGGGAAACCACTTCTGGGTGTGGGTTATTGAGTTCCCCACTTAGGTAGCTATGTAAGAAAAAGTCCTGCTCTCCTGTTACCCTTACCAGAGCTTGGCATGGGAGTAGACAGTGACATGGACATAGTTGCTTACTTTTAACAGTACAATAGATCTCCACCAGGGGCGTTAAACAGCACACCAGATACAGGAAGTGTGTAAAAATGGTAATGAAATATTATGGAAGCAGCTAAGGATATGGAGTCACTACTGCCTATTTTAGTGGTAGGTTCTATTTAAACACTTGAACTTAAAAATGACAAAGAGTATCTTCAAGTTATAACAAGTTCCAAATTCAAAGCAGACACAGAGCTCAGTTATCCAGCTGTAGTTTTCTACAATGCAAAACTATCATAGCTGAACCACATTACCCCTACAGGCAGGGTCTATGTATAGCAGTGATCTCCAAACTTAAAGTAGGAGATCCCCTTTGGCATTTAAAAGCAACCCAAGATCTACTGTGTCCCACTGCCAACTGCCCTCCCCATCTCCACTGCCACCCAGCAGGTAAGTCTGTGGGGAGGGAAGGAGGGACAGAGAGAGAAAAAATTATTTGGGAATGCGCCTCCCCAGTAGGTAGGTCCCACCCAGCCGAGGCCCCACTCCACTTACTCCTGCTCCTGCCTCTGCAGCACTGTCCCTCCCTGCAGGAGCCTCAAGCTAGCCCCAGCCCCTTCCCTTCCCTGTGGATTGTCCTGCTGGGCTGGGGTGCATACTTGCAGGCACTCAACCACCCACCCCAGCCTCAGATCAACTCCAAGAGCCTCCAAGATCTACCACAAGATGCTCCAAGATCTCAGTAGATCGAGATCCACTGGTTGATGATCACTGACCTATAGTATAACCCCCTGCCCCTAGTCACAGTCAAGAGCAAAAAGAGTTTCCCAGGCTATAGGTTTGACACCACTGCATTAGGATCATTCCAGAAAAAAGCTAGAGCTCTCTCTTTAATTTCTCTCCTAGATATGTATTATTCTTTCTGAAGCTGTAACATTTGATGTTTGATAAGTTTAGAACTTATTGTTTGTACCTGGACAACTGTAATTTACACTTGATGTGACAAACATTTAAAAAAAATTATCGAAAACAGGTTCCTAAAATTGTTCCCAGATAATGATTTAAGAGTTGTTTCAGTAACAAAGTGATGGTACCATGGTAGCAGCGTTCTCAGTCCTGCTGCTGATGCAGTGAACCCCACTTACCTGTACCTTCTCTGCATGTATCATCCCATTCCTTGCTTGCTCCACAGCACTTTGCTCAGAAGCCTCCATAACTTAAATGTGTATTGTGGATCCAAATATCCCATCCCACTCCATCTGCTACTTCCATGGCTGTCATTCCAACTCTTTCTTTGGGTACTAAATATGCAACAATTGTTATCTCAGTCAGCAGTGGGGATTGAAGCTGGGACGCTGAGTTCGTGCAATGACTCATCAGTAGCCATGTTTGTCAGGTGCAATGTAGTCCTTACAGTCCCTACACAAACCAGGTCTCTCTTAGCTTTCCCATCCTATCTTGATGTTATTTCAGTGAGGAGATCATCAGAGGAGTGGGAACATTGCTCATAGGAGCACAACACCTTTTACAATCAAGTCTACTCCGGGTCCTTTTGCATGCAGCCTCCTATGTTTCTTTGAAGCCTAGCCTGCCCTTACAATGCCCTTTGGCTGAATATGCTTGGGGCTTATTCTAGTCCATTAAATACACTCAATCTCTGCTGAGCCCTTCCTAGCACCAACTTTCCTTTATGCCCATGTTATGGTTCTTGTAATAAACTTTCACTAGATGAGCCTTTTTTCTGGCCTACTTGTCTTAATCTAGTCCCTACCCACTACAGTCTTTCCCTAAATCTATTCATAGCCTTTTCATCCTGGTTGTGACCTTCTCCTGCTGGAGCTGAGCAAAGCAGAACCAAGTTCCTTGAGCCCTTCTGTACTTCATTGCTGGCATCTTTCCCTTGTAATTGCAGAGCCTCCGAGTCTACATTGTACCCCTTAAAGAGCCCTTCCTTTTTTTTCCTTTCCTTCTTTGTGATGGTGACCAATGCAGGCCCTACTACAGCTAGTCAAAAAACTACAGTTTGAGCCAAAGGACTAATGAAAGGACTCCATATAGAAAATTCATTGGTGAACCAGACACCAATCCAGAAGGGTATTAACATACACTGAACAGTGGACTAGATAGCTCTTCAGAAGCCTGCCTAAGAGACATTTTTCCTTTGACTTCTTGGGTTTTGATTTTGTCTTTCATTTTCAATACATACCCTAGAACATGGGTTTTCAGCCTTTTGTAGTCTAAATACCCGCACCTGCTGGTTGCCAGGTGGGGTTGGGGGAAGAGGGGCAGCATGTGGCCAGACGCTGGGGCAGTGGAGGTAGTGCATGACTGGACACAGAGCAGGGAGACAGGGATGGTGCACGATGGGTGGGGACAGAGTGCCACCTCTTTCCAGGAGCAGCTCACCAGGCTGTGGTATGGCAGTGGCAGCTGCCATGTGCAAGCTTCCCTTCCCCACAGAGGGGCACCATGAGCCCTGTTCATGGGAGGCACCCCACCCCAGCCCTGCTCCTGGGAGGTGGCAGCAATCTGTCCTGGCCCACCCATGTGTACCCTCTAGGACCAGTCCAAGTACCCCCAGGGGTATGCATACCCTCAGTTGACAATCCTTTCCCTAGAATGTCTTGGTGTTAGATGAGCTCTATTTTTTCAGAAATGATGGCTTCTGTCTTAAGCCTCTAGCTTGACAGAGAAGAAAGATTTAGCTTTTCTTTTACATTAATTAGGACTGGGATCAATCTCTAGTAAATTAGGATGTATGCACCACCAATATAAAATTGGTTTTGTTACAGTGGTTTGAGATAAGTTAAGATCTATATGGCACACAGAAGTAGAGTGAAAGCAGATGCTCAAGTCCCTAGCTCTCAAGTATAGCCAGCACACTTGATCCCTGAAAAAGGGAGCACTTTACTTTGTTTGCTCTAAGTGTTCCTTGATGAAGTGGGGAATAGTATTGCTGGGTAACCGATCATCAGATCCTGCCACTGCCTCAGTTTCCTGTTCTTGAGCTTCTCAAAACTGCATGTAATTTTACTTTAGAATCAGATAAATATCCATTGTTTGGATCAGGTTTGTTCAAACATCACAATGCAACTGTCAACAAATCAAAACAAATCTCAGCATATTCTCAACATTTTTTGTTCCCCAAAACACTGGTCTTTATTTCCTATGTCTTCAATGTTTCAGTTTTGCCCATACTGCAATTACCTTCAAACTGGGCCAGGTGGGAGGGATGCCAATCTGTCAAGCAAAGCAGACAGCTGATCTCAAGAAAATTCCTTCTGGTAACTACAGGAATTTCTTCTTCTTCCAATACATAAGTATAATAGCCTGGGCATATCAGTTACAGAAATGATATAGACTAAGTAAAGACAGTCAAAAAGCCCAAGGCTGAATTGATTCAACCTTTGCAGGTTAGTCTCAGCTGTATAGATTGATCTTATAAGCAAATCTACAGACATTCACTTTTGTATCTGGAAATGCAGCCACATGTCTGCTGTGCCCCAGGTCAGAAGTCATAAGGGGCACTAGAGCACACCTCCCTGCTCAGGTGCAGCAGACAGCTTAGGCTACTTACCTTGCAAGGGAGAGTTTGTGTGGAGGTGTAAAACATTCTGGGATGTTGGGGGACTGTGAGTTAAACTTGAATCTGGAGGGGATCTGGGACAGAAGTTCAAGAAACTGATTTAACCTAAATCAGTTAAGTCTGATACTACATTCATCCCGCTGGTCCCCCTTCCCTGTCATTCTTGACGGGCAGTTTGCTACTTGTTTCTATAAGGCTCCAACTCAGACTGAACTGAGTCTTCATACAGGTGCTAAAAAAAAGTGTCCCCTGTCTTTTCTCCTAATAGACTATATTGAGGTGCATACTAAAAGTGCACAGAAGAAAGTGGAGCTCTTGGGACTTTAAACCTGACATTGCAGTTAGCCATTTATTGCTTTGCTTTATTGTTAGTATTGCAACAGAGGAAGGAATTCCATTATAGTAAGAATCTTTACATACATGCTGAAAGAGTTGTCTCTGCCACACCCCAAAATTCAGCATAATTTTGTGATGAGACAAAAAGTGGACATAGTCAATACATGGAAGAGGCTGCAGTACACAAGCTGAATAATCACTGTTGCATTGATCTAATTATTTCTTACTATAGAAGGTCTCATAAAGAAATTTACATGCACGCATACAGTTCAATAAGATTAGATCTTTTCATACCATAATCATCCTTTCAGACTAAGACCAAAAAGAAGGGAATGCCAAAACCTAGCAAAGTCACACTGTCTTTTAAAAAAAGGCAGTTTCCCAGAATATTCACTTTTATTTCTAGGGTTTCCATCTCATGATTTAGCTTTCAGTTTAGGATTCCTTTTCTCAGGATGGTCTAACTCAAGCATCTCCTAGTCACACAAGTCTAACACTGTTTTTTAAAGCAGTCCTCTACAGGAGATATTGCCTCAATAAAGGAAAGAAATTACAAATGAAGTAATTTGCAAACAAGCAAGCTTTCCAATTGCCTGAGATCTCAAATAAGAAAGCAGTTATGTAATTAAGAATAAAATAGATCCAGTAGAAAACTTTGGAAAGTCTGTGACAACAACAACTAACACACATCCTTTTGGTCAAACATCTAAAAAATATTACTTTAGAAAAAACATGTAGAAAAAAAATACCAGCCCAATTCTATGGTATTTCTAGCTATGTAAAAAAAAATAAAAACAGAGAATTAGCCATGCTTCCCAAAGTATCCAACCCCTACTATTCCTATGTTCTTATAGAAGAGTTGTGATGCAGATGGATAAAACAGATTATTTTGACCACTTGTAACCTGCATTCTTACAAAGGATATAAGAACTGTTTGGTTAGATCACCATTTTCAGTGTAAAGTGGATATGGCTTTTGCTAATGAAACAGGAAATTAAAAAGTGTGATAGTCTCCTCCTGGTTGATTCAGCTTCCTTTAAGCAGCATTTGAAAACATATTTGTCAAAGAAACCATTATAATGCCAGAAACTTATGTTTTAACAACAGGAACTCCTGGTATTAAAAAGTTCCTTTGACAATTTTGTTTTCAAATGCTGCTTAAAGGAACAATACCTGAGCTTGCCATTTTCCACATGAAGTACATTTGGAAAATGGCAAACTCAGAGATTCAATGGCTTTTGTTTCATGGAAGGATCTTTTTCAAGCATATGGAGAGAAATTCTGTTCTCAGCTAAAAACATCTGTAGCCACAGGAATGTGTCCATCAAGTATCCTGGGACTTATGAAGCAATGGTAACACTTTAAGAAATCTCAAAAAGTCTGGGGCAGATGTGGCTTAGAAGGAATGCGTTCTCGTTAGTTTCCTGAGAGACATGTCTTCATTGTCTCCTAAAAGAAGAGGGAAAAGCCAAGTCTTCAATCTTTCCCAAGATTACACAAACATAGTCAGAATAAAGGCTAAATTCGAATCGGAGGGGAGTCCAGGAAGAATGGTTACTCCTCAAGGGAGCAATCCTAGATGCACAACCTAAGGCTATACCGTCACAAAGGAAAGGCAGCAAAAGGGCACAGCAGCCCCCTTGGCTCAACAAGAAACTTGAGGACTTCCTGCATCTAAAAAGACAGACATACAAAGGATGGAAGATTGGATCCACCTCCAAGGAGGAATATACTGCACTGGTACAGACCTGCAGGGAGTCTCCCCTACACCACGAACCAGGAAACCCAAGGCTGTGATGGAACTCCTATTGGCTACAAGCATCGAGGACAATAAAAAGTAATTTTTTAGATATGTGGGGAGCCAGTGGAAAAGCAAGGGCAACATTGGACCCCTGCTAAACCGGAAGGGACAACTGACGACTGTCACCCAGGAAAATGCCAACTTACTAAATGGGTATTTTGCGTCAGTCTCTCACAAGTCCCATGTGATGTCCCTGCCCATTATGGGACAGGGACGCCTGGGTGAGGGTGATTCCTTGCCCTCCACATTGCTGACCTCATGAAGGAGGTCATGAAGGAACACCTTCAGAGGCTGGACACCTTCAAGTCAGCTGGTCCTGAAAATTTACACCCCAGAGTACTCAAGGAGCTGGCCAACCCCTGGCATAGATCTTCAAGAGCTCCTGGTGCTCTGGTGAAATGCCCAATGATTAGAAGAAGGCCAATGTGGTGCCTATCTTCAAGAAAGGGAGGAAAGTGGATCCGGCAAACTACAGGCCCATCAGCCTGACCTCTATCCTGGGAAAGATCTTAGAAAAGATTATCAAAGAGGCCATTCTTAACGAACTGGCCAATGGCAACATGCTGAGGGATAGCCAGCATGGGTTTGTTGCGGGTAGGTCATGCTTGACTAATCTCATTTCCTTTTATGACCAGGTGACCTAACACCTGGACAAGGGGGAAGAGATTGATGTCTGTGGCGGAGCACCTTTGGGGTGCTTACCATGTGGAAGAGGCTGCAGTAGGTTGGGGCTGAGCCTATCAGGAAAAGCAGCCAGATCTTATTCTAAGGGCAGACGTGTATGGCGGAACACCTTTTAGGGTGCTTGCCACTTGAGGGCTCTCACAGGCTCCGAGGTGAGCCTGCTTTGGAGCAGCAGCTGAGGAAACCTTCCCCTGGGTACCATTTAAAGGGGGAATATGTGTGGCAGGGCACTGTGGGTGCCTGCCACTTTAAGACCAGAGTCAAGCAGCCAGCAGGTACTCGACTGAGACAGTCATTTTAGATCCCAGGCTGCCTATATAAACAGCTCAGTTCCCTGCTGTCTGGGAAGGTAGCAACACTGCCTAGCTTTGAGGCTATGTGTATCATCCTGGAGCTGTAGGGGATGGTTAGGAGGCTCCTGGTCCTGGGCATGACTTAAAACTGCACCCTGTCAGGAGTAGGTGGCCTTGTGGGCTCTCAGTGGCACAGGAGCTCCAAAGAAATGCCAGACAAGTTACCACCCCGGTGAAAGGTGGGTTGGGGCATCTTAACCCCAGCTCTCACCTTTGAGTGTGTCACATAACATTGTAGAGGGCAGGGGCCAGGCATAGCTGAGGCCACCTGAGGCCTGCAGAGTGCAATACTCCAATGAGGAAGAGTTGGGACCAGGCATGCCACCTGATGGGGAGGGAAGCCCCATGGCCCTGAGTGAGAGGGTAGTGTGGAGCCCAAGTGAAGGGGGAAGAGATGAGTAGCCCCATGTGAAGGGGGCAGTGTGGAACCCCAGAAAGGGGGTGGAGATGAGAAGCCCCAGTGAAGGGGGAGAAGAACAAGAGGGCTGAGGGCCCAGTACATTTTTGTACACATAGTGTTGCCCCCAGAAGGGGCCAGAGTAAGCTGAGACTCAGTCAGGTAATTGGGTGGCCACTACCCCAGTAAGGGTCGCGAAAGAGGCCCAAAAGATAGTATGTCTGCCACCAAAGGGATGGACTTGCTAAATCTATAGCCTAAGGAGCCCATTCCAACAGGGAGCAAGGCAGAATAAGTTGTTGATGGATGAAAGAGACCCTGTGAGAGAGGGTGGAGTATGTGAGGCCTGAGTGAGAGGTGTGCAGTATGAATGTGTGTGTGACGGAGGTCTGATGGTGTGGTTTAAGCTTGCTCCAGCAGTAGGCCAGGAGCACAGTAACATCAGGATGCCATCTGTGAGGCATGGACTGTGGTGTAGGGGAGGTTCAGAACTGCAGATAGTGCCCCCTGACATTGCAGCAGTAAATGGGCAGCCTCCTGCCCAATTAAGATTGATTAATTAATAACAAGGCATGGCAGGAGAGTCAGGTGGGGGGTGCCCAAAGGCAAGGGAGGCAGCTAGCACTGTGGCTAGTCAGGGAGTCCCACTTCACCACAATGTCATGTATCTTGACTTTAAAAAATCCTTTGATCTGGTATCACATGATCAGCTCTTGACAAAACTGGTCAACTGCGGCTTTGGATCCACCATGTTCCGCTGGCTGGGGAATTGGTTCCATGGTTGGACCCAGAGCACGGTGCTTGATGGAAGTCAATTGTCATGGTGCCCTGTGACCAGTGGGGTCCCTCAAGGTTCTGTCCTTGGACCTATATTGATCAAGATCTTCATTAATGATGTGGACATCGGAGTCAGAAGTGGACAGGCCAAGTTCACTGATAATGCCAAACTTTCAGGCAAAGCATCCACACCTGAGGACAGGGGGGCAATCCAGGCTTACCTTGACAGGCTCAGGAAATGGGTGGATGAGAACTTGATGGTGTTTAACACCAAAAAATGCAAGGTTCTCCATCTTGGGAGGAAAAATCTGCAGCATGTTTATAGGCTTGGCATTGCTACACTGGATAGCACTACAGATGAGAGGGTTTTGAGGGTCAGGATTGACCACAAGATGAACATGAGCCTTCAATGTGATGCTGTGGCTAGTAAAGCTAGAAAACCCTGGCTTGCATACATAGATGCTTCTTAAGCAAATCCTGGGATGTCATTCTCACATTGTATTTGGCTTTGGTGAGGCCGCAGCTGAAATACTGTGTCCAGGTTTAGGCTCCACAATTCAAAAAGGATGTGGAGAAGCTTGAGAGAGCCAAGAGTTGAGCCACATGCATGATCAGAGGTTAGGTAAACAGACCTTATAACCAGAGGCTGAGAGCTATGGGACTCTTCGTCCTGGAAAAGCGCAAGTTCAGGTGCGATCTGATGGCCACCTATAAGTTTATAAGGGGTATTCACCAGGATCTTGGGGAACATCTGTTCATCAGAGCACCCCAAGGGATGACAAGGTCGAATGGTTATAAACTACTGCAAGAACATTTCAGGCTGGACATAAGAGCTTCTTTACTTTCCAAGCCCCCAAGGTCTGGAATAGCCTGCCGCTGGAGGTGGTTCAAGCACCTACTCTGAATGCCTTCAAGAGAAATCTGGAGGTTTTTCTTGCTGAGATCCTATGACCGCAGCTGACTTCCTGCCCCTTGGGCAGGAGGCTGGATTCGATGATCTTCTGAGGTCCCTTCCAGCCCTAATGTCTATGAAATCTATGACATATATGAAATCATTCTAATTTACTGAACACTTTAAGCCCATCTACTCTATTCTGATCTGCTCATAAATGCAGCCTGACCAGCACGGTTATATAACAGAAGACAATAAGATATTTGAGCAAAGGGCACTGTTCTGTTTTTGTTATCCTTTCCTTTGCACTTGCACTCATGCACACAGATTCACGCACACTCCACAAGAACAAAAATTCTAAATGTGAAAAGTCTGGCTTGCAAAAGAGCTTTAAAATAGGCTTACTACTTTATGTATGTGTCCTGTGCCATTAAATCACTGTTCTAGTAAAAAGGCCATGACATCTACATGCTTTTTTTCCTACTAGAGAGTTAATTGCTTTTTGGAACAAGTCATTTCAAGCTGTGTGCCATAGGTTGAGTGACAAACTGAGCAAGTAATATCAGGTTCTCACAACAGCAAATTAAAAAGGCTGCAGACCAAAAGAGTGATTGCATACCTAGACTTCTCTGTAACAGAAATGGAGGTGTTTGCTAAGCAGTGAATCATATTTCATCCCAAATTCCTTGGAACAATTTTGATGTACAACATGTTTAGATAGACTGTAAATACCTGGTATTCAAAAAGGAAATCTCATTATTATTGCCTCTAATATGTCATTACATTGCTTCATTTTCTATTTGAAATTTGGTTCTCAGTTTGTGTGAGGAACACAGTTGACTCTACAAAGTGTTACCAGTAAAACTTGCCTTAACCACAAAATTAATTTTGTTTACTCACACTCATGTCATTTCTGTCAGTAAAAACCAAAATTTATTCCAGTCAAGTTACACCACTTCCTTCACTGGTTTAAGGCCTCCATCAGTGCTCTTCCACCAGCATAATCCGTATGTGGATTTTGCCTTGCTTGTACTGCTACAAAGAGTCCTCGAACAACATTTGGTCTCTACAAACATTCTACCAGGCAAGCTAAGAAAGTATAGACTGGATGAATGGACTGTAAGGTGGACAGAAAACTGGCTGGAGCATCAGGCTCAGAGAGTAGTAACCAATAGTCTGATGTTTACTTGGCAGTCAGTATCAAGTGGAGTGCTCCAGGGTTGGTCTTGTGGCTGGTTTTGTTTAATGTTTTCATCAATGACCTGGAAGATGGCATAACGTACACCCTTAGCAAGTTTGCAGATGTCACTAAGCTGGGGGAAGTAGTAGATATGCTGCAGTGTAAGGCTAGGATCCAGAGTGACCTAGAAAAATTGGAAGATTGGGCCAAAATAGAATTTCATAAAGTTCAACAAGGACAAGTGCAAAGTCCTGCACTTAGGATGGAACCATCCCATGCACCAGTACAGGCTAGGAGCTGACTGGCTGGACAGCGACTCTGCAGAAAGAGACCTGGGAATTACAGTGGACAGTAAGCTGAATATAACCCAGCAGTGTGCCCTTATTGCCAAGAAGGCTAACAGCATTAGGGTGACCATCATAGAGGACATTCCAGTTTTCTGTTACTCCCTCCTCTATTGATATGAAACCGAATGCTTTTATGTCCTCTATTTTTGTCTTAAAGAGAAAAATAGAGGACATAAACATGTCCAGTTTTGTATCAAGAAGACGACAGAGGACAACTGCACTGTCCTCTGCGATGGTCACCCTAAATGACATAGGTAGGTGTGTTGCCAGGAGGTCAAGGGAAGTGTCCCATCTATTCAGCACTGGTAAGGCCACATCTGGAGTACTGTGTTTAATTTTGGGCCCCCATTATACAAAGAATGTGGACAAATTGGAGCAGAGGGCAACAAAAATGGTGAGGAGGTGGGGGGACATGACTTTAAGGAAAGAATGAGGGAACTGGGCGTATTTATTCAGGAAAGAATAAGGAGACTGAGAGGGGACTTAATAGCAGCCTTCAACTACCTAAAGGGGGGTTTGAAAAGAGAATGGAAGGCAATGGAAGGTTGCCTTCCTTGGAGGTTTTCAATACCTGGTTAGACAAAGCTTTGGTTGGGATAATCTAGTTGGGGGATGGTCCTGCTTTGAACAGGGGGTTGGACTATATGACCTCCTGAGGTCCTTTCCAACCCTAACTTTCTATGATTCTAATTATCCTCTACAATACCCCTGCCCTACTACTATGAACTCTCTGCTGTCCAGGAGTCAGTGACCAGAAGCCTACTTCCCCACCTGTCCTTCCTCTACACACTCACACGTACACCTCTCTTTCTCTCCAAAGTGTTTGAGAAATCCCCTTTTCCTTCCCACAAATAAGGCTCCACACAAAGCTGCATCTTAAACTTCCACTAAACCTCATGGTAATGTCTGGTCCAAAGCAGAAGCTGTGAATTGCTTCAGACTATGAAAAGAAGGATAGTACAGACCAAGATTCATAATTAAAAAATAAACACATTTAATCAGACATTCAAAAGGAGAGGAAGAGCTAGGGTATGACAGAGATAGGAATGCCAGAAATAAAAGAAGGATGCACAGCAGTCCCACCAAGAGACAAAGTTTTTAAATATCCTTTAAGACATCTGGGGCTGCCCCCACACCTAACACCACTATGCAGAATGGGATGCCAGACTGTACAGGGACCTGACCACAACTATTTCACATGCAACTGTGGACACCTTGTGATCGTTAGAGGAAGGGATCACAAAAGCACAAACCAATCATATTCTTATTGAGGAGGATGAGGACCCTATGGAGAGCCAGAAAGTAAAGGCAAATTTACTTATAGCTTAGCATACAACAGTTAACAGAAAGGTTAATGTGACAAACTGAAGGTACAGTAATAAAGAGCTAACAGTGAATGATAACAACAGATAGAATGACAAAGAGTTCCCACATGGGGTTGGCAGCTTATTAGCAGTCCCTATATGCCAGGTGCATGCCAAGTTGTTCCAGCTAAGTTAGGCGTCCCCAATCAATGCTGTCCAAGGGGTCACCTGGAAGATCCTCTAGTCAGGATCTGGTCCTCACTCACACTGGAAGTCCAGGGTCCAAGATTAGTACAGCAATGGTCCTTCTGTCCCATCCTTCATACTGGTCACATGACATACATGCTTCTTTATACCTTGCAGCTGTTACCCTATGGGATCAAAAAGTGTTAGAAATTATCATGAAAGGTTCCTGCCCAAACTCGGATTCATCCAATAAGCAAATTACACCACATTACTTTGAGGTTTGAAATTAGCATTACCTGCCTAAGCTCAACTCTCTATTTTTTTATTCCTGGATTCCTTGGAATGTGCTGATTATATTAGGTGGTCAGATCTTGTTATGGCTTGACCTTTAAAAAACCTGTTAGATCAGCTAATCTTGTAGCTGTGCTTATTTTTGGAGCTCAGTGGTCCCATGATCAGTTCAAACAGTTAGATTCACCGTTTTGGTTAAACTGTGACAGACAAATTCTACTTCCAGGTTGCAAACTTACAAGCTTTGCATTAGTTAATCTTAACTGCTTAGATAATTACCAGATGCTTCCAAGAGCATATATTTTTTTGATTTAACCCCTCTGGCTCTGGCTACCACAGTCAGCAAACTTGACCAGTCCACGTCTGATACCAATGTCTATATCATTAATGAAGATGTTAATGAATATAGGCCCTAGGACAGAGCCTTGAGGGACCCCAGTGGTCACAGTGCACCACAACCATTGACTTCCACCAACCACCACCCTCCGGGTCCTACCACAGAGCCAATTCCCCAGCCAGCAGATTGTGGTGAAGCCAAGGCTGCAGTTAGCCAGTTTTGCCAAGAGGTGATCGTGGGATACTAGATCGAAGGCTTTTTTAAAGTCAAGATATGTGACATCAATCTCTTCCCCCTTGTCCAAGTGATAGGTCACCTGGTCATAAAAGTAAATTAGATTTGTGGTGGGCCAGTAGGGGGCACTCCTGCATTGAGCCACCCACCTCACTGCGCCTGACCACCTTCCAGGTTCCAAGTGCCTCCCTGGGGGTGCCTTACATCTGGCCCACCCCCTTCCTGGAGCACACCCACTAGCCTAGGGGTTCCACTGCCACGACCCAGAGCTGGGCTTGATTCTGGCTCTGTGCGTCCTGGGAAACACAGGTCTAATAGCCCTCAAGGGTACTTGATTCACTTCAAGAACTTGGGATGCTTCCCTCAGTTGGAAGCACAAGTAGTGGTCTCCCTTAGTCAGCCAAACCAAGGGGACCCCAAGGCATAATCTAGACACACTCCCAATAAGTCTCCCATTCTAAGTACAAAGGAGAACTTCATTGGTTACAAGGGGTAGGGTTAATATAGAGTATAGGGTAGAGCAATATCAGAGAAATCCTATAGAGCAAACTCTTATGGCTGAGTAACCTTTGATCACACACCTGAGTTACTGCAAGATATATGTCTAGTTAGATCTTAGGTAGATTATTCACAAGTATCATCAAGAGGTGGGTGGAGATTCCCCCTGGAGATAGGCAGTTCTTTGATCATGAGTTTTGAGAGCGAGAGCAAGTTTCAGATGGTCCAGCTCCTCTCTCTCTCTCTCTCTGAGTCTTCTTCATGGCTGTTGCCCCCTTCTCCTGGGCAGTCTTTAACTTATATAGTCCTTTTGACCTCATTTACCTGGTCCAATGGAGGCCAGCACCTGTTAGCTGTCAGCCAACCAATTTGAAATGCATCACTAGTTGCTGGGCAGACTGGCAGTTCCTTAAAGAGATAGGGTAAGGTGTGTATCCTCTGCTGGGCCCATCCTAACCAAACTGTCACAGAGCAGAGTTTTTGGGGAGAAACAGAGGTGACCTTCTGCCACAAGATTGGTCAAGCAAGACCTACCCACAACAAACGTATGCTGGCCATCCCTCAAGATGTTGCTGTCAGCCAGTCTGTTAAGGCTGGCCTCTTTCATAATCTTTTCCAAGACCTTCCCTGGGATAGAGGTCAGGCTGATGGGCCTGTAGTTTGCTCCCTTTCTTGAAGGAAGACACCACATTGGCCTTCCTCCAGTCCTCGGGCACTTCACCAGAGTGCCAGGAGTTCTCAAACATCCATGCCAGGGGCTTGCCAGCTCCTTGAGTACCCTGGGGTGTAAGCTGTCAGGGCCAGCTGACTTGAAGATACCCAGCCTTTCAAGGTGTTCCTTCATGAGGTCAGCTTTGGTGGAGGGTAAGGAATCTCCATCACCCGGGCCTCCCTGTCCCATAGTGGGCAGCAGTGTCCCGGGAGACTGGTGAAAAACTGATGCAAAGTACCCATTTAGCAAATTTGCTTTTTCCTGGGCATTTGTTGTCAGTTGTCTCATCTGCTTTAGCAGGAGTCCAGTGTTGCCCCTGCTTTTGCTCTGGCTCCCCACATATCTAATAAAGGACTTTTTATTGTCCTTGATATTTGTAGCTGGCTGGAGTTCTGTACAAATATCATTTTCAGTTACAGCAATCACCCAGAGTCAACAGATGTTTGATGTTGGGTCCTGGGGGTTAGGAGATTCAGCTGAAATTTGGAGTACCTGTAAGTCTGCAGCCACTCTCCCCTAGGCCCACTCCTTCACCATCCCAGCCCCAGCGCTGTTTTCAGAATGGGAGGAGGGCGAAGGGAGCAGAGGGAGTTTGGTTGGGTTTTTTTCAGCTGGCACTGGAAGGCAGGACCAGTGGATTGGAGCCCCCCCCTCCCCCCCACCTTGGGGGAGTCCAGTCCACCTGTCCCACCCTCCAGTGTCACTTTAAAAAACCCCAACCAAACTCCCTCCGCTCTCTTCTCCCGCTCCCATTCTGAAGACAGTGCCAGGAGCAGCACTGAGATGTGTCAGCCCAATTCAGCTCCCAGCATGCATGGATAGACATTAATAAAGGCACTCTGTTTTAGAGTGTCTTCATCTGAACCCTCGTGAAATGAGAGTTCAGATTGTCATGGGATGGTACCCTTTTAAAGCACTCTGAAGCTGTGCAGTTGTGTTTGGTCTTGGCTGTAAAGCACGGTCAGGGGCCAGATTGGGCAAAAACTGTCACTTCTGTCTGCACTTTACAGGTACCAAAAAGGAAACAAACCAAGGTCAAAAACTGGAAACAGGAGCCAAAGTCGAGAGTTAGAAGCCAGGGTCAGAAGTCAGAGACCATATCAGGAGTCATGAGCAAGATCAACCCAGGGACCACAACAGGAGTTGAGGGCAAACTGGCCAAGGAGCCAGGGCTAGACTTAGGTAGTAGAACAATGTAGGCAGCAGGACAGAAGTCAACATTCAAAGACCAGCAAGGAGCAACAAGCTGAGGAGCACTGAGCAGCCAAATCCCTTTTGAAAGTGCAGAGCTCACAACCTGAGGCCTAGCATCTTGCTGCCAATTAGGTAAAAAGGCACAAGTGGAGCCAATCAAACAGCTTCTGTCAGGCTCTAAGCTCGGTGCAAGTCCTTAATACCAATATATCTTCCAGATTTGGATCATAATCCAGCTCTCCATTGAATATTCTTTCTGTGGGCATGAGCACACACGTCATTCCACTATGTGCAGCAGCTCTGTGAATTCTAACAGCTCTGTTTGCTGTTTCTGTTTGCTTTATGCATACTTCAGTATTCTTGCTTCCACTGTTACACAACTAGCCACTCAGGTAATTTCTGAAGTTCCTCAGTACAGGAGGATTAGATGCCTTGCCTCCAAAGCTGACATGGGACCTCTACAAGTCTGTTGACAACTCATCACAATGCTAATGAAATACTGAAAGGGTTGGAAATCAGTGCAAGAAAGAGAAGATATGTGATATAATGGAGGTACAGACTTTGCTGAACTATAAACTACTAGTGCAGCCACTGAACATTTCATACACAAATCACACAGGGGCCTTGCTAGCAGTGTGAACTAAAATAGGCCTCACTAGAACAAAACGTGGCATACTGTGACTTGAAGGGAAATGCTGGAAAAGTAGTTTGTTAGTTTTAGAAGACCTTTCAAGACCAAGAGATAAGAGGATGAACTGACATGACCAGTACAGAACACCAAAATGAGGATCATAGTGACCTGGCCACAGGTGTCCATATCTGGTGGGAAAGGCACACTGACTGGAAAGAAGTAGACTATGAATGATATTACCTGAAGCTGTTAAAGTAATTGGTGAGAACTAGGATGTTTAAGCTGTAAACATGAAGTTGTTTTGATCCATGTATAAAAAGGAGCCTGGGAACCCTGAATGTTTTGTACTTAAGAGTTATGTTATGAGCCAACAGTGTGCCCTTCTTGAGAAGAAGCCTAACAGCATACTGGGCTGCATTATTAGTAGGAGTGTTGCCAGCAGATTGAAAGAAGTGATTATTCCCCTCTATTTGGCACTGGTAAGGGTACATCTGGGGTACTGTGTCCAGTTTTGGGCCCCTCACTACAAAAAAGAATGTAAACAAATTAAAGAAAGTTCAGCGGAGAGCAACAAAAATAGTTAGGAGGCTGGGGCTTATGACTTCTGGGAAGAGGCTGAAAGAACTGGGCTTATTTAGCCTAAAGAAGAGGAGACTGATCAGGGATTTAATAGGAGCCTTCAACTACCTGAAGGGAAGTTTGAAAGAGGATGGAGCTAGACTGTTCTCAGTGGTGGCAGATGACAGAACAAGGAGCAACGGTCTCAACTTGCAACAAGGGAAGTTTAGGTGAGGTATCAGGAAAAACTCTCTCACTAGAAGAGAGAAAGAGCACTGGAACAGGTTACCCAGAGAGGCTGTAGACTCTCTATCCTTGGAGGTTTCTAAGACCTGGCCAGACAAGGCCTTGGCTGGAATGATCCAGTTGAGGATGGTTCTGCATGGAGCAGGGCATTGGCTTACGTAACCTCCTGAGATCCTTTCCAGCACTAGTTTTCTACGATTATATATGTTTATTCCTGTACGATGCCTGCTAATAACCTGGCTAGCACCATCTGTTCATTGGTCATAGATGTTAATGTCTGGGCTTGCTTGTGGACAATAAACCAGGAAGAGTTTGTGTTCATAAAAAACAAAGCCTGAAGTCTCCTTCTTGAAGTAATGAGCACATTTAGAGCACATCACAGACAGGATGTGTCTGACAGCATGCACAAAGATGATTCAAACTGATGGAGCCTGACATTATAACTAATAATACCTAATCCCTTAACACTAACAGAGTCCTACCGGAGGAACTCTGGGAATTTTAGAAAATGGAATGAAATGAGCAAACTATGGGATGGAAGAGAGGGAACTGTGGGACTTGACTCCAAACCCCAGAGGTTCCCTGGGAAGAATGATAGTATTCCCAAAATGCACCATAAAACTGTCCCAGAAACCAGTCCACTAGGTGATGCAGTGGACACTAGGAAGTGTAATCACAATATGTAGTCACATATTCTTACACATCACTGAGAACATGCCGTGCCAGCAAATGCGTTCTTGTAAAACTGCAGTGCTGGCAATTGTATGCCAATAGAAATGCTACTGATGACACTTTTTACTGTAGACTTAGCTTGGGACTTTGTGGCTGTGCTTTATTTATAGCATTTTCAACTTCAAGTGCACACCTCAGAGTTGAGTTCAATAAATAATATATGAAGTGAAAAACATAGGAATATATCCAAAATAAAAGAAAAACGCTACATTAAAAATGGGTAAACTTGCACAAATATTCAGAAATTAGAAAATGCCAGAATAAAAGTTGCCCATGAAGACTCTTTGTGCATACATAGTATAATACAGTCATGATCATTGATTACTATTGTTACAGTACCCTGCCTCTACTTTTGATACAGGACTCTGCCTCATTTGATGCCCAAGATGCACAGTTCTTATTCAATATATAATTTTATCCTCATCATTCAGTGCATGGCCCTATGCCTTATTTACTGCCATTATTCAAACCCTGGTCTAAAGACAGAATTCTTCACTTCTATGGGCTTTTTGAGAATGCTCAGGAGCACAGGATCTGAGTAATTCATAGACAATACTGTATTTTCATAATGTTCCTGTGACACAAGCGAGTATAAACCCTAGCTTGCAGGCAGATACTGAACAGAAATAAAGGTCCAATTGTCCACTAATCTGAAAGATGTAAGAGTCTGATTTCTCAGTGTTCAAATTCAGCTCCTAATAGCTTCAGTGGTATCCATGAATACTCAGCACTTCTGTATATCAAGCTCCAGGCTACCAACCTAGGCACCCAGAAAGAAGAATCTGGACACAAGGGCTAAAGAGGAAGAGTGTTTTCTCTTTTCCATGGCTACTAGAGGCATGGGGATATGCCTGGGACTGTAGCTAACAAGAGACAGTTGAGTCACATTATCTTATCTGTGTCTTTTGTGTACAAACAATAAATCATGTGCTAAGGCAAAAACCTTAAGCAGATTTAGGTGTAATGTCTTCTTGTCCTTAGGTGGTGGTAAAATAGCCTACCATTGTACTGCACTTCATGGCAGGATACAATATGGGGGGCATCTCCTCCCAGAAATTCATTTAAAAAAAAATTCACATATACACACACCCCCTATGTGCTCAAGCCTGAATAAACTGAAAAGTCTGACTGCATACTGAGAATTGATACATAATTGGCAAAAAGTGTTACTTTTTCCTAAACGCATCTTGTTTTCTATAACCTGGGGGCCTTAATCACCAAAAACAAAATAATTCAAATGTGTCTTGAAGGTTTTTGGTACCTGTACTCTTAAAAAGTAACTCTCACTGCTAGAAACTCTTCAGCGCAGTAATAGCATAAACAGATTTCATAATGGGATTCAACAGGGCATATGCCTATAATAAAGCTGGCTGTATTTCACACAGGACCTGCGAGATGGAGGGCAACCAACAGAAATGAACCTCCAATTCCATTTTTAAATGAGAGTAAATAGTTCTGAAAAATGGAATCTGTCCTTTATCCCTTACATGATCTGCCATCCAGACTGTTTCCAGAATGTAATGTTTTACTTTGTGATTTACTTTTCTTTTTCCTAAAACAATAAGTTTGTACAATTTACAGGTAAATGCAATTCACAAGCATTAACACCAGAGCTCAATTATACTAGGAATAATTTGGTCTGCTGAATACTTTACTATAAAATTACTGGGTCAAATTCTGTTTTATTTAGTGCACACTGTTGCAGATTCAAAATAACCCACAGGAATCATTAAAGTTATTGTGAATTTACATTAACAAAAATGAAACCAGAATATATGACAGTAGTGTTAACAATATTTTATCACGTTTTATATGATTGCAGCTATTTTCAATTCGCAACCAGTGGCCTAGGTTGGAAATCATCGATTCAAAGGGAGGGACCATAGGAGGTCATTTAATCCAATTATCTGTTCAAGAAGGCATCTTTCCTATCTAAATCATCCCAGTCATCTAAGCCATCTAGCTAACCTGTGCTTAAAAACGTCCAAAGATGGAAATTCCACAAGCTCTCTAGGTGACCTGTTCCACTGCCACTTAGGGTAGTTAGATACACTAATAACCTAATATTCCTAATATACAATCCAACATTTGGAGCTGCCTATACACATGCTTGGAGGTGGAGGGGATGCGTTTTAATTAGAGTGGTTCCTGGGCAACAGCTCTAATTAAAATGCCTCACTGTCACATGTATTTGTTCTGGGAGTCTGGTCAAGCCAGTCCAGAAGAGCAGGTTGGTAAGCGAAACGGGATCATCAGGCAGGTGAGTGGATGGAGAGGCTGAGAGAGTGTGTTGGTTGCAAAGAGATTTTTACTTACGCCTCTGATGACACTGGCGTAGGCAGTGAACGATTGCTAGGTTACAGGTAACAAGTAACAGATGACAGGTAACATAACACATAACAGGTAACGTAATGGGTAACATGATGAGTCAACAATTCATGAACGCAGCGAGCATGCAAAGGAAACGAGGTATGTCTGGCAGGTCAACAATGGGGAGATGTTGGAGGTTGATCAGGTCGCAAATGGCATCTGAGATGTTTCTCAGAGATCTCTTCAGATTTCTCATCAGAGCTCTCCTCAAAGTTCTCCAACTTGGGTGGAAGCTACACGGACTTATACAGGTTTAGAGTAGCCAATAACAGACTGCCAGGTGGGAATAGCTAATGAGGCAGAACGTGACCAAATTTAGAGGTGGCAGCAGTTGCTCGGGGTGGGTTCATTGCTTGCTCAATCCATTGTGATAAGGGCACTTAACTATTTAGAGGACTCGCGTATGACAGTATTAATCCCCCAGATATTTAAAAATGGCCATGGGATGCTTTATCTAAACCTCATTCAACAAGGTTTAATTAAAACACCCCCTGGACATTTTAAAATGTATGGGGGCTTAATACACATGATGCTGCTGCAACACTGCAGCATTCCAATTAAAATGTGGAGCAAACACTAATTAGATCAGTGTTCTAATTACAATGGCAATGAGAATGTGTATAGCCAACCTCAGTGATTAAGTAACCTAGGTACTATCATAGTATCATAGTATCATAGTACCTAGGGTCAGAAGGGGCCTAGAGCAGGCCATCTAGTCTGACCCCCCACCAATTGGCAGGAACGAGTGCCAGGGTCACAGG
>JAGPOW010003316.1:66151428-66167457 GCA_030014935.1 Caiman crocodilus
CTCATGCCGCTGTCCCCGTTGCCACACCGGTAGAATGGAGGAAAACACCACCTGTGCTCCAACTGACTTGAGCTGCTGTCCAAGAGTCTTGAAATCCTCTTTATATCCAACCAAATTTACCTGATTTCAATCTAAGCTCATTGTTCTTTACCCTGTCCTCTGTGAACACAAAGAAAACTGTTCATAATAATTATTTTTGTATTTGAAGGCTGGTATCAATTTCCCCCTACACCACTATTTTTCTCTTCTCCAGATGAAATAATTTCAGTTCTTCCAATCTTTCCTCATATTTCAGATTTTCTAGACCTCTCATCATTTTGATTTCTCACCACTGGACTCTTTCCAATTTGTCTGCCTCCTTTTTTGAAGTGTAGTGCCTAAAACTGGACACATTACTCTAGCACTAAACAGAGTGGAAGCAGAGAAGAGGGGACACTCTGTTTACCAAGGCACTCCTCAGAAATAATGGCCACAAACTGAAGGAGAATATATTTAGATTGGACATAAGAAATACATTCTTTATGGTAAGGGTTGCCAAAATATGGAATGGGCTTCCAAGGGAGGTGATGCTTTCCCCTACCCTGGAGGTGTTCAAAAGAAGACTAAACAGGCATCTGGCTGGGGTTACTTAACCCAAACGCTTTTCCTGCCTGTAGCAGGGCGTCGGACCCGATGATCTACCAGGTCCCTTCCGACTCTAGAAATCTATGAAATCTATTAAATGACTTCCTGTGCTTAGTATGTGATATTCCTACTAATATATTACAATATATCACTAGCAGGGGGGTTGCTGAGTAATACTGGTAGCCCACTGTTCTTTCATATTCAGTTCACTGCAAGTCTTTGTCCTATAATCCCCAAATCCTTTTGTGTAGTCTTTCAGCATAAACAGTTATTCACCAATCTGTACTTGTGTATCTGTTTCATCCTAAGTGCAGTATTTTCCTCTTGTCCTTGCTAGATTTCATCTAATTTATTTCAGACCACTTCTCTGATTTATCAAGGACATTTTGAATCTGAAGCCTAGCCTTCAAAGAGTCTGCTGCCCAGCTAGCTTGGTGTCATGGATTTAGTGTGTTCTGTAACAAAAATCTAGAAGGCTCCTGTTGTTTGAGCAGAAAAGAGTAGCAGGCAGAAGTGGCTACAAGTAAAATAGCCAGCCAAGGGAAAAGACAGAGGCTAGGAGTGCCTGCCTATCACAGCTCTGGTTACTCTGTGATAATACAGCAGGGCCAAGCCCTCCTTGGGAAGCATAGGCCCTGCTGCAGCAGCAAGACCAGAAGCAATAATCTGCACTTGAGGCTAGTCAGCAAGCCTATTCAGGAAACTCCTGTGGCAGCTCAAGGAGCCACATGACCAAATGGGGTGTGGCTTCCAGCCATATAAACTCAGGGCCTGAGCCACAGCAGCCAGCCTTGGCCTGGAGGCTCAGTGGAAGGAGCTCCAGTGCAGGAGGGACTAGAAGAGCTTCTGGCTGGCACTGGTACTACTGTGGGAGAGGCAAACAGAAAGCTGCTCCCTTACAAAGGAAAGTTACCCAGGATAAGGGGAATCCTGGTTGTAGCCACTGTTTATGTTTCGACCCAGAGCACACTAGTTGGTGTTATAGTCAGAGGGCTTATTCTTTTGTTATAGTTTACTAGCGGTTTGGGTGGGTCTGTAAGCAGTAGATTTGGAGATCCCATTAATGCCTAGGAAGCACATGACCCCTTTGAGTCCTACCAAGGAGCAGGCTCAAGGCACAGAGTAGGGCCAGAGGGACCAGAGCCCCTGGTCCCCTGAATTAATTCCTCCTCCTAAGCCAGCTCTTTGATTCTGATGATCCAACCAGGAATGTACCCACCTTACAATAGTTTCATCTAATGTGCATTTCCTTAGCTTTCTTATGGGAACGTCATAGAACAGGTGGGGACAGAATATGGTTCATGGGCTCAATCCAGCCTGCCAATGGATTGTATCCAGCCCATGGCTGCCCCCATGACATTCTGCATGGGGCCAAGCCCAGCCCACTTCTGCCCTGGGCACCCTGCGCTGTGCTCACTCCTGCCCACACCTACCCCACACCTGCTGATGACACCACCCTAGCCCCCATCAGTGGTACCACCCCAGCCCCCAGCCCAGCACAAGGGGCTTCAATTCAAGGTTCCAGCCACCTTCCAGCCACTCTGCCCACCCAGTATGATAACCAGGCACCTGCAAGCAGCTGAGTGGGTGAAATGCAGCCTCACTGGGAGCTGGAGCCATTCACTGGGGAGGAGCCACTCACCTGCAGCTTCCCCCTGCACCACTACCTGGCTGGGCACCTGGTGCCTGGCACATGTCCCCATGGCTTCCCCACACTACCTGCTGCCCAGAGCAGTGCCGCAGAAGCAGAAGCAGGAGGAGACACTGGAGGTGCGGAGAGCTGAACACTATCTGAGCAGCTTCAGCAACAATGGCAGAATCCTTGCCAGGAAGCCACGCACACTGGCTGGGATGGAGACTGGAGCTGGGACATGCCATTGGTGGGTACAGGGCAAGTGTAGGCAAGAGCATGACATAGGTTCCCCTGGGCAGGAGCAGGCAGGGCTCAGGACTCCATGCAGAGCACTGTGGGGGCAGTCACAGGCCGGATGAGGGGGACGGCAGAACACACCTGCATCTGCACCGCACCACACTGCCCAGGCAAGTTTTGCTACATGCACCCCCTCCCACTCCCCATGCTCAGCCAGATCCCAGGAGCTAGTATGCAGGCAGCCCTCCCCACATACTCATCCCACGCACACACATCCACCTCCCCCCACACACAATATACAAGAATAAGGCTTTATTTTGAGCTATTATGCAATCATCTCTGTATACATTTGATACTAACCCCCCACCCCCCATAAATCAGAACAAAAATTAGTTCTGTCTGATAAAATTAAAATGTTACAGTAGATGTTTGATTTATTTTTTTGAGTATGATTTGGTTTTTTTATCTATAATTTGTTAAAATGGTATCTTCCGAAAAAAATTGTGCAGCCTTCAACAGCTCACCAAAATTCATTAAGTGGCCCGCCAGCCAAAATAATTGCCCATGTCTGTCATAGGAGATAGTACTGACAGCCTTGGTACAGTCAGGTTATATCATATCCACTGTTAGAGTTCCATCCTTTGATCTAAGCCAATTTTTTTTTCCATTTACAATAGCAGTCTTTTCACTACAATCGTGTTTACAATTTTTTCCAGTAAAATGTCACCTTCTTCCCTATTAAAGCTTTCCTTGAAGCTACCAACAACATCAAAAAAACTCTAAGATAATATAACCAAGAGTTTTGTTTTGCTCTATTTTTGCCAGAGATACCTGTTGGCCTACAGCTCTTTCTTGTACGTTAGACTTACCAGAAAGTAAAATAAACCTAAATGCACTGATACCCTGAAACGGCCTTGTTGACAGGGAGAGAAGCCCCACAGATCTGGCCTTAGTAATCTATGTGTCTATGACTTCCAGCTGTGATTAATGCAACTCATTATATTTAGGAATGAAGCCACAAGGCCTGAAAACACTGCAACTGGTGCAAAATGCAGCAACCCATCTGATTAGCAACACATCAGCTCACTTTTTCACTCTCTCTACTGGGTCCCCCGCTGAACAAATATACAGCAAGGTCTGCCCTTGCTGCTAGTAGCTTTTTAGAGAGTTCAAACAGTCTGCAAACATGACTTTCTGTATCTTGCATTGGAACAAAGAAACTTGTGGCTAATAGAGGGAGAATAGTAGTATACTATAGTAGAGGAATGTTCTGAAAAACAGAACATTCACAGGAGCTGGAACAAGACTGTGGACAGGACACAAAAATTGCTAAAAATCCGGACTCTTCAACCTAGCATTCTAGCCATCAACTCTGCATAGGCACAACTCTAGTCTAATTGAGCTATTTCACAGTTAAAGAAATAAAAGACATTGTTAGGGTTATTTCTATTATTCTGTCCTTTGGAAGCATCCAGACAATGTGCAGGTGGGGTCCATAATCATGTCCAGATGGACAGTTGTAAAGTTATTTAATGTTGGCCAGTGACTTGTATTTACTGTTCTATGACCAGTAGCTGCATACATTTCTTTAACAACATTTTCATTAAATATATTTTAATTTTTCCACTTGTTATGAATTTGATACTTGAGGAAATAGGTCACATATGTAAGCACTATAAGCAATGGTTTTGAGGGGAGATACTTAAGTCACTGATGTCAGTGAAAGTTCAGCACCTCTGACACAAAACCAACTAGTACTTATTTACTGACAAAATGGAAGAGGTACCTATTTTGAGGCATTCTATTTTAAAATTGTTAGTGTAACAAACCATTTCTGAAGTCAATTGGAGTTATAGTGCTAAAAGTGCAGAGAGAATTGAGTGTGAAATCTACTGAGCTGTAAAATAATTTTCCAAGGTTTATGATAGCTGTCCTACACTAAAATACATGCCAAAAGGTACTGTAATACAGCTCATATTTCCACTCAAGAAATTCAACATAATGCATCTCATAACAGTTGAAATTTGCCTATTACATTAAACCACAAATATAAAATTAATATGTGGTATTATTTATTTCTGTGTCACTTATATAGTCCCATAGGTGAAAAAACCCTGTACAACAGATTAGCTGAGACAAGGCAAAGGACTGGTACCCGTTTAGAGAGTGTACAATCAAAATGCACAGCCTATATACTGCAAAACAAGATACTGGGTATGTCTACTTGTGCTATTAATGCAACTGAATAAATTTTGGTGCAATTTGAGCTGGAGGAAAGGAATCCAGACATCATCATCTACACATGTTTAAGTGCAGTAATTTACTCTGCCATCAGATGGTATTTGTGTTTGGTGGGACTATCCACTTGAACACTTGAAGATCTGGTTCATCTGCCATCGTTGTGGTAGAGCAGATTCTTCAGCCGCTGTCTGTATGCTTCTCGATCTCTTGCAATTAGTTGCCAGTTCTTGCCTAGTTTTACTTTGACTTCTTTTCTCCAGCGATCCGGCGGACGTCCTCAAGGTCGTTTATGGTCATACGGCCACCAGAAGGTTGTTCAAGTTGACCAACGGTTGTCTTCTCTCCTCGCGACATGACCAGCCCATCCTACTGAATTTTACAAGAATGTAAAATCCCACTTTGCCTCATCTTCATCGACTACAAAAAGGCCTTAGACTCTATCGAATTCAATGCCGTCGTGAACGCACTCGTCCAACAGAACATCCCCAAAGAAATACATCTGAACACTTCATAACACCAACACCAACTGCACGACGTCGATCCAGCTCTTCTACAAACCAATTAAAATCCCCATCGGCAGAGGCGTCTGCCAAGGCGACACAATCTCGCCAAAGCTCTTCAACGCCACACTGGAGGACGTATTTCGTCAAGTCAACTGGGAAAACAGAGGGATTCAGATCAATGGAGAATCACTTAACCATCTACGTTTTGCCAACAACATCGTTCTATTCACCCACGATATACCTACCGCAGAAAAGATGCTGAAGGAGCTTAACGAAGCCACTATGAAAGTTGGTCTTCACATCAACCGTGCAAAAACCAAGGCAATGAAGAACGACAGCTGCGCGACTGGTAGCATCACATTAGACAGAGAAACAATCAAGTTCGTAGACAAATACACATATCTGGGTCAACAAATCACGCACGACCACAAAATTGACGACAAAATCCGCAGACGACACAGCACGGCTCAGCTTCAAAAACATCCAGGACGTACTAAAGAACACCAAAAATTCCAACATACGAGCCCAACTCTTCAACTCCACTGTCCTGCCCACGCTCAACTATGGATATGAGACATGGTCGAAGAGAGGTACAGAACAAAAAAAGCTGAAGACAACACAAAGAGCAATGGAAAGACGTATACTAGGTATACGGCTCCGAGACAAGATCCACAACAACGAAATTCAACAAAAAACTGAATTTAAAGATGTATACGAGAACACTCAAATACGAATGCTACGATGGGACTATCCAATGGCACAGTAAATTAATTGATATCAGCCTAATTGCTGTGCACATGGAGACAATGACACTTTACTATGCAGCATGTTAGCCTACCGCGCAGTAAAGCACACATATCAACGCACCCATTGAGAACTCTATTCTAGCTGCAAGCATTCCTAATAGCATATATCACAACAGGCATATATCACTGCTGCAAGAACATGTCTGTTTTCTGGCTGCTTTCAGTTTCATGAAAAAACATCCCTATGCAAATAACAATCAGAGAGCTACCTGTGCACCTGAATAACTCTGGGCAGCAGTGGCACACTGGACAGCATCCGTGACTGCAGTGCTGATGGTGTGACAATAGCTGGTTCAAAAGAACAGCTGTTGCTATTTTTGTGCCCACTCCCAGTGTTGATACCTGGGGCTGGTGCCACAGTTATTTTCCTTTGTTGTGCTGCTGATAATAAGTAAGACTGGCAGAACTAACTTATTAGCAAGTAAGACAAGGAGCAAGGAGAGAGAACATATGAACCTTTGCCCTTTGATGCCTAAGCTACCACCTGTGGCTATAGATGACCTGTCCATTGGGTCTCTGCAGGATTTGAAGTCAATTTTAATCGAGGCATGTAATAATGCAGGCTTGATGGTTGCTTTCTTTGGCCATGGCTTTTCATGGTTTTGTAGTATATACATAGCACAAGCCAAAATTAATCCCCAAATGCCTCAAGGGGCCTGAGTTTAGCTCATTGTCGGGATTTCTCAGGCCTTTCTGCATTTAAATTATCAACCACAATAGTGCATTAATTTAGAAGAGTTACTTTGCATTGAATAGTTTTGTGCTTAACCAGGACAATGTTAGATTATGGCTTAACACTTCTGTATGGCCCAGCTTTTTGCTTCATGCTTTTCTGCCAAATAAAATCCAATTCTACCTGGTACATACTAATGAACCTAGGCTTCATCTATCTCCATGCTGTGAGTCTCAAAAGGCTTATGTTACAGGTTAGAAAGTATATTGTACATATCCTTTTAAAGAAGAAAAGGAAGAAAGAGTTTTAAATGAAGTCCTCAAGCAATAAGACAATACTAAAAAATATTCCCTTACCCTCCAATTAAGAGCTCACTTTCTGGGCTGCCAACAAATTGCATATTGCTAAAACCATGTTTTTATTATTTAGATTTGAACAAAAATTCTGAGAGTCTAGGGAGCAAGCAGGAAAATCACTGGCATGAAGACAAGCTTGACCAATAAGTAAATTTAGTTAACTCATAAATGTGGACAGTGATGGAATTTTCACCATTTTAATGAAATCAATATTGAGTTCCTGAACCTCAGCCTAAAGTGCTCTCAACAATGATGGACGTTTGTCACTACAGTTATGGAGAGACTTACAATGGTGTACATCCTGAACTCTGGCCATTTAACCCATTGACTAAACATTATAATACAAATATGATGATACGGGGGGGTAACACATTAATGCACACATACAAACATGCATACATATAATGCCCAGGTGATACTGCTCCTGCAGTTACAAAATAGCCAACATTTAAAAATAAAACTTCCAGGACAAGACTTCACAAAAGCTAGGGTGCTGGTGTCTGTCAACAAGAGTTGAGGCAAATGGCTTAGCATTCTAGAGAGACAGGGAAAAGTATTTCTCTTTTCCCAACAGAAGAGTCACTGGTATAAGAGAGGGGAGACAAGAAAGATCTGGTATACTTATCTAGAGGACAGGAGAGAGGGTTTTGGGGGATGGTAGCAGAAGTTGGGGGAAAGGTCATTCAGTTGGAGGGCAAGGTATCAGTGGGTTTTAGTTGGACCTGGCTAAAGTAGGGTGGAGCTGAAAGCCAAAGACATTCTCTGTTGCAACACTCCAGGCTTCTAGTAGTTGTTTCCCACAACACTCTGATCCCTCATAAGGGGATACTCTGCTCAATGGCATGACTACTGAGCAAGCAATCTTGTAATTTGTTAGTGTCCAAGCTGTTCAACTTGATGAGCAGAGTCAGAGCTCCTTCAAGGAACATAGTCAACTTGGAAAAAATCTGAACTGCCTGCATCAATAGATGATTTTTATAGTCATTTTTATTTTGTTCAGTTGACTTGGATTTCAGACCAGCTCTTGAGGACTTGAAGTACTTTAGAATCTATATGCAGCCTCTCAAGTCAAAATGTTATAATTAAGACAAATTTAAACTCCTGTTAGTAGATGAAATTAAATCTGACACAGAAAAATAGAATTACTTACTTTTGCCCTTATGGGAGAAGCAAAACACTATTTAAAAGAAATGTATTGCCAGTAAATATAACTTCTCAATTCTCCCTCAGTTTGCATTTTTAAAAGGAATATCTTACCAAAATTTATAGTACTCTTAAAATTATTACAGAGGAGTGTCAGGAGGGGAGGGGGAGAATAAATTCTCAGCTATCAATAAATTGTATTTTGTGGTTTTCAACAGATCATTTTGATTTTTGAATGCCAGTTTATACATTTTTCACTCCTTCAAGAAACAGCCAATACCCCTGATTAATTATGTTTCCAACAGGTATGCTTTATGTTGCCACACTAAGTCTTGTTTTATTGGCAGCCTCCATGCTAAATAGGCCACAGATCAGCTAGTTAAAATTCACCATATGGTAGCAGAAGCCTGTAACATCCCAGGGTTTGCACAGAGGTGTTAAATAAGAAGAGAAAGAAATGCTTTAGGCAGTTTCCCAGTGTCTCCTTTCTACAGCCTTCATCACCACAAATCACAGCAAAAAAGCATAGTACAAAAATGAGTTATTTCCACTACCATGATCTGGCAAAGAGAGCCCAATTCTGATCTCCAACTTTATACCAGTATAAATAAGAAGAAAGTTTTGGCCTCAGAGTTTTATATACGTAACCCTCCTACCTGGTACTGAACTGTAGTTGCAAGGGCTGAATTCAATTGAGGGATTTTATGCAATTTTGCAATCTTGGCTCAAGCCTCTACTCAAAAACCTATGAAAACAAATGTTGCCTGGGCATCCTAGCCTGAACAAACTTCCTCACTTGCAAGCAGAGCTATATTGTAACAGGTTTTATTGAAGGGGAAATAATGGGGCAAAGAACAAACTCAGAAGATGTGAACAGTCAGTGGTCTACCCTGACCAACCATTAACAGTTTGTCACAGTCAATACGGTCAGAGTTTTCCCTTAGTTCAATGCAACATGCTTCTGGTAGCTAGTGGGACTGGTGTACCCAATAGCCCCAAACTTCCCATTACCTCACAACCAGTCCTTGCCACCCCTGGAAGACACTGCTCCACCTCTTCTGCTGCTTCTTCCTATCACTAAGAGGCACTGATGAACCTAGTTCTGATGCTAATGCAACCCAGTTCCCTTAGGCCTTGAGCAAGCTCAAAGATTTTGGTTCTATTAGCATCTAGTTACAAGTCTCAAGCTGACTGTGTTTGTACTCCAGACATTTCCACTCTTTTAAAAACAAGTAGAAAGTAAGTCTCATCCTGAACCCATTACAGGAATTTGTATATTATAAGCACTCTTCCACATGAGGCCGGATAGCAAATATGTTGTCATCCCAGGAATAGCTCCTGAAGAGAGTTTCCTCAAAACCATTTTTGTCACTGAGGGTCCCTTCACTTTAGACCTTCAAACAAGACATGGTGAGTGCTCACCCCTTAGCAACCTTTGCCCAGTTTTCTGGGCTTAACTTGTCCAGGAGCCAAAGGCTGCTTTTGAGTGAAATGATGCAAGAGAAGAGGAAGCTTCTGAAGCTGATTCACTTATCACCGCAAGGAATGGTGGAGCAGAAACTGCCCTGAGCTGCCATGCTCTTCCCAGGTGCCTGCTGTACAGTGACTGCCACTAAAATATCAGCATTAGGCAGGACATATTAAATATTGACCACTGATATTTCCTAACTTCAGCAGAGGGAAAATCTTTGGTTTCTCAAAAACTACTTTGTGGTTACTATTGGCAAAAGATGACATTTTAAGTGTGACACTTTATGAAAACTGAAAACAAACCCAGGCACAATCAGGCAAGGATCCTTCCCTTCTTCATTAGAGAATGGCCTGAGCTGAAATATTAGGATCCATATCTAAACATCTCCCAATGGCAAGGGCATTTAGATTAGGCCCATTTCTGCCTTAAATATGACCTCTTAAAAGGACTTTTAAAGCTGGGATAGGTATCCACCAGCCTCCTTCTGGTTATAATTAATAAAAAGATGGAAAACATTATTTCAAGGTGGTGGCATATGCATTTAGAATTGGGTCAACTATTACATTTTTTCATATGCAAAATGCACCTATATAATTTAAGTTTGATTGACTAATTTTTGAAATGTGAAAGGACAACAAAAGCCTCCAGGAGAGAAAGCCAAGTGTTTTCCTGCTTTGTAATATGCCACATCAACTCAGTAAATTGCAGCTGCTGTGCAAACAGGCAAGTTCTTTAGAAATTGAAAAGCAAACAACAAGAGCTATGTAAATGCATACAGCAGATCAATCAGGATGGAAGTTGGGCCTACAAATATTTTGTGAAGTTTTCATTTCTGCATCTAGACTAGTTTAGATGATTTCTTGAAAGATAGTGAACTTAACGTAACAGTATCATTAAATGTATACAGCACACTGACTTTTTTCATTGTTCCTTTGAAATCTCATTTTTTTCATCATCTGAATGGCAGGTAATCCTGCTATGCAAAAAGGATGTTTTTCTATAGCTGCTGCTGGCTGGTTTCTAGGGCTGTGTGAAGCTTCAGTTACTGGTTTGACTTGGAGGAGATGCAGCCTGATTCAGCGGCCAAATCTCCAAATCCTAATCGAATCAGGAGACCAAATCTCTCTGAATTGAATTGGAAGCCTCTGAATGAATCACCAACCTGGGGAAGGGGGGTACACTGCGTGCTCAGGAGTGACCCGGAAGTGAACCATCCACCCCACCATCTCAGCATTCATGAGCCATGCCTGATACCTCAAGGTATCTAGAAAAAAAAACCAAAAACACATATAAAAGCTGTGTCTATAGCCGAATTGTTGATTCTCCAAATCAGAACTGAATCTTCAGATTTGGCCAAATTGAATCAAGAGAGTGATCTGAACCAGCGAATCAAATCACTGTCCCCCAAATCGGGCCAGATCCAAATCAAATACTGCCTACTTTGCACACCCCTACTGGTTTCACCATTTAATTTGAATTTGAATGTTGGCTCAGCTGATTTGTTATATTACAATGTATGATACTGAAATCTGTGGTACTCTTGGTAAAAGAAACATGCACTGAAAAAAATTGTTGGTATATATTATGACCAAAGCTATCACAAAGTTATACAATAGCTTGTGTGAATTACCAATATTGCTGAATATTTTGCTTTGTCATTGGTGATATTTTGACCTTAATCTACAATGGTTTACATAAACCAGTCCAGATTTTCAGGAAGAAACCGGTATTTTCTCCATGTTTTGCAAATACAAGTACAAAGCACCCAGAAAGGAAAGATCATACTTTTAATAAAGACAAACCAAGTACATTGTTAAGCTGAAGTGTTGTCAAAAAGGAATAATGGGGAAAAGAGTAGAAGAGTAGAATAATACTATTTATTAGGATATAACTACAGCAGTTAAATATTTAACTATTGTTCAGGCATATCTCACTTGGATATCACTTTAAAACTGGGTATTTGTCCAATTCTAAAAGATCGCTCTACATGAGTTGTTTTTCTGTTTATGCAAGTTATTTTCTCATGTATTTATATTTTAGACACTCTACCATAAAAAAATACTTCCTATGTACAAATTTCAAATGCATATAGCCTTTTTAAACATAAATATGTAACTGGACAAATAAAGTGGAGCCTGGATTTGAATACTTTCCAAAGCTCACCCTGGTATAAAAGACTGATACTGTTGGCAGCAACACTAAAGTAGTAGCAATGCACTAAGCATACTCCTGTGATGATTGGGAAGAAAAAAATCTCTCCAAGGGAGGTTCATAGAATCATGGAAGTAGGGTTGAAAGGGTCCTTGTAGATCTTCAAGTCCAAACCCCTGCATGGGCAGGAGGGAAACTGGGCTCAAGTGACCCCAGCCAGGTAGGCATCGAGCTGCTTCTTAAAGACCCCCAGGGTAGGAACCAGCATCACTTCCCTTAGAAGTTGGTTCCAGATCCTAGCTGCCCTAACTATAAAGTAGTTCTTATAGACGTCTAATCTAAACCTACTCTCCAACAGCTTGTGGCCATTATTCCTTGTTATCCCGGGGGGAGCTAGGGGAAACAAGGTCTTCCCCAAATGCTTCTGGTCCCCCTTGGTAAGTTTAGAGACAGTCACAAGGTCCCCCCTCAGCTTTCTTTTGTGAAGGCTGAACAGTTGATCAGTTTTCAGGATGATGTCTGTGTCAAATGTCCAGAATACAGGGGCCAGACGGAATGAAGAATGTTGAGATCTTGGGTGAATAGCCAAAGTTGCACAAACACTGCAGGTGAAAAGGTGAAGTTACCTTAGTCAAGTTATGAAAATACTGATGAATAAGCTCCCTAACAAGTCCTATTTCAGCAAACCAAATGCAAAAGAAAGCCAGTCATTTTGCAGCACCGTTAACAAACACGCAGCACCATCCAGTGACCTCCATAAATCCACATCAGGAAAACAACAATGAAATGTTTATTAAAGACTTAGAAATTAAACTGTGTATGTATTACCCTCTTCCATCAAAATTCAATAAAGGGATAGGGGGAAAAACATTACTGTGTATATTGACAGTTTTATATTGCCTTCAATTGTTTTTGGTTTTTTTATGCAATTGTAAATGACTGCTGATGGTGTATGGCTGTTTGAATGTAGAGGAATATTTTAGCTTACTCTTTTATAACACACATATATGTGTCAAAGATTATAAAATGTTCAAATATGCAGATGAAGTGGCTGCCATAACCACTGCCAGTTAGTGGAGATATCGAGATTTCAGTAAAATTATTCTAGGAAAGATAAAATGAATCTAAAATAGAGAATTCAATGGCTACAATTGTATGAGAGTTCCAAAATATGTAATGCCATATTAACAGCATACAGAAAGTCAATCTATACAAATTGTAATGGTTTTTAAAGCATTTGTAGGCAGAGCAAAAAATACTGCAACAAGATAGAAAGAATCACATTATGTCTTGATAAAGCAAGATACAGTGCACTATGATAAGGAAAGTAGATACAGTTTTTTTATTTGGTTTTTTTATTCCTGTATTTTTTACTAGTCTCTTCTTTGACTTGATACCAAAAATGCCTTCATCTTTCCATCTTTCCTTTTGTTTCTTTTTTCTACTACTTGGAGCCTTTCCTTCCTCTGTTTTTTTAATAATGTGATTTGAACTTCAAAAAAAAAGCTGTGGGGAAATCATTGTGTGCTAGAAGTGTCTGCTGTTTAATGAAGGCTAAGAAAAACATGTACATGGAGTGGGAAGGGCAGTGTCTCAGAGAGTGAGTCTATATGATGCATACTATGCTTGTATGCTCAGTCCAAGAATTATGGAATATGGAGGGGCTGCATCATGAACAGAACTCCAGGGGAGTTTTGACTGATCTGGCCATAATTTCTCTTGAGATGAGGAGGCAACATACAGCAATGAGGCATTAATCTCTTCTTGCTTACTCCATAGCCTGCCAGATCTGAAGATGATGGCCTGCCATTTGGAGGCACAAGCACTGCCCATGATGACAGTGTATAACCACGTTCAAATAGTGATCTTCTACTGATTATATATACTCTTACTTAGGTAAATATTAAGTGAAGGTACATATGCTGAATAAACATTACCATGACAACAAAAACCATTAAAAATTGCCAGTACATTAAATCATGTACTATTTATGCCATGACAAACCATCACATTTGATACCACAGAAGAATCAAATCTCACTTCTTTCCTCAGTATTCACCTAGCTGCTAACACAGCCCCACCACAAATCTGTAATCTTGTCTCCTATTCTCCCAGATTCACACTGACACCCACACACAGAGCTGTTCTCTCATTGTCTCCTCGGTAATCCTCATAGGCGACTCAGATTGAAATACACGCATTGGGTTAACTTTATTGTTCAAACCCACTCTAACTAAGGCTGTGCCAGTCTTAGCTAAAGGCATTCTAACTTTATTCCTACAGGAAATAATAGAAAATGGAAGCTATCTTTGCTAGGTGCAAAATCAGAAAACCATTTTAGCTGAGGACACAAATCTTTCATTATTATCAAAAAGAATGGGAGATGGTGGGTATTTTGAAAAAAAGACAAAAATTAGTGACATCGTTGCAAAAGTGAATGAAAAGCATTCATAAAATAAAGCTGATACCATGAGATTAATGGTAAAATAGTAGGCATCAGTAAATCTGTAGAGGCAAGACCTACTGAAAAGAATGCAGCCTCCAACATTCAGAACTTATAACTAATAAATTACTTAACAGTTTTAATTGTTATGTCTCAGAAACTGCATTCTCTATGTAACAAAGAACCTTAACTTTATAGTTGTTGTGGTGTCATCATAGTTAGGGACATAGCAAATTCATGGTGGAAGTGGACTGCGTGGCAGCTCCTTTAATCTTGCAGGTTCCCCCATACTCCCCTCCTCCCCCCATACACACTGATTGGCAGGGGGCTCTGCCGCTCACACCTCATTGGCAGGAAGGCAAAAACCACAGTTTTAAATATGGCTCCAATTTGCCTCCTGGCTGGTCAGAAACATGCATCAGGGCCACCAGGGCCCCCCAGCCAATCAACAAAGGTGAGGTGTGAAGGGGGAACCTGCAATATTAAAGGAGCTGCCATGCAGCCTACTTCCACCATGAATTCACTAGGTCCCTACTCATAATCCTGTAAAACAGGGGTGGTTACAAAATGCAGCCCAGGGGCCAGATGCGGCCTGCCAGGCCATTCTATCTGGCCCATGGGGCCCCTAAAAAATTTAGAAAATTAATATTTATCTGCCCTTGGTTGCCTGTTATGCAGCCCTCAATGATCAGTCAAATACTGTCAATTGAATAGTCATTTGACTGCATAGTTTTGGACCAGTCAAAGAGTATAGCAATTTTACCAAAAAACCCCTACATTTTTTATAGTTTTATTGACAAAAATATTATTTTTTATTGTTTTTGGACATTTTTAATGGAAAAATTTGTGCTTTTTCTGTGTATTATTTGGACTTATTGGCAATTTTTTACAATTTTTGCCTGTTATTTGACCAGTCAACTAATCAAACTTTGACTGCTCAAATACCCAATCCTAATATGACATAATTATTTTTGTTAAACATATTATGATATGCTGATATACCAGAATGTAGTTATGTTCTCAGAAAACTATATATGGATCTATCTACTAACATGATATCACACTGTAACAAGGGCCCACCCACCTGTTTCTGGGCTAACCACCCACATTCTCACCCGCCATGCCTTGTTGGAATTAATTAGTTAATGATGTAATTAAGCAGGAGGGTGCCTATTTCCTTCCCCGATGCCAGGGGCCACTATCTGTGGCTCCATTCCTCCCCTACACTGCAGCTCAAGCCTTGCAGATGGCATCTAGATGTTATCATTATCACCAGCCCCCACACTGGGCCCCAGGATCCTCCTGATTGAACTCCGCCTGGATTCCTGTCCTCAGGCAGTCTATTCCACCTTCACACCAGGCAGCATAGCTCCCTGAACTGCTTCCCCTTCAGGTGTGGTCCACCCAGGACCTTTGGCTCACTAGCCCTGGCCCAGCTCCAGATCAGTCAGAACCTCAGGCTCTTGGGCGTTCCTTGCAGTGGGCCTATGGCCCTTCGATCCTTCTGGTCCTGACCCCAGTATTGACCAGTCAGGGGAAGTTCAGACAGGCCTGAGTCTATGGCCTCATTCTTTCTCCATGGGGTCCACCTTCCAGACCCTCCAACAAGGGGTAACCCACCCAGTTATGGGGGCTAGGGGTTGAGGCAACCTGTGACGGCGCCGGGCCGTCCCTAGGGACCCGAGAGGGACCCCAGGGGGCGAAGGAAGAGGCAGCAGACTCACCGGGGACGGGAGAACCGGACGGTG
>JAGPOW010003316.1:66167557-66187459 GCA_030014935.1 Caiman crocodilus
GTTACAAGAAATAATGGCCACAAGCTAGCAGAGAGCAGATTTAGACTGGACATTAGGAAGAACTTCTTCACAGTTAGAGTGGCCAAGGTCTGGAACAGGTTCCCAAGGGAGGTGGTGCTCTCCCCTCACCTGGGGGTCTTCCAGAGGAGGTTGGATATGCATCTAGCTGGGGTCATCTAAACCCAGCACTCTTTCCTGCCTATGCAGGGGGTTGGACTCGATGATATATTAAGGTCCTTTCCGACCCTAGCATCTATGAATCTATGAATCAGGTCACCCATTCCCAGCCGGGTGCAGTTTTAGATCATGCCCAGGACTAGGATCCTCTTACCATCCCCTACAGCTCCTCCCTTAACTCCAGATGATAACAGCAGCCCTCCAGCCAGGCAGTGTTATTGCCTGGCCCACAGCAGTAAAACTGCCCTGTGTATATGGGCAGCCTTAGATCCAAAATGGCTGCTCTCATGAGGCACCTGGCAGCTGCCAGCTCCAGGCCCTTAAAGTGGCAGGCACAAACAGTGCCCTGCCATATACACCCATAACCATAGTATTTCAACACTTTCCAACTACTTTAAAAATAAACAACAATTTTTTCCTTTTCCTTCTCCCCAATAGGAAGTGTTTACTTATTTATTCCTTTTCATTTGTAGGTTGGTTTGTTTCTGTGTTTGTTTGTGTGTGTGCATGCTATGTGCTCAACTTGGCCTGAACTCAAATGAGGGTCCATGGGCAGTACATCAAAAATAATAAATAACTGCAAAAGATAAATATTTTTTTGGTGGGGGAGGTGGGTTTATGGTATATGTGTCAACCCACAGCCCTGATCCCCAATCCCACCAATTGCACAATCTTCCATGCCACATGTACCAGGTCATAGTAAGCTCCATGTTGCTTGCTTTGCCCCCCAAGGGAAATGCAGGGTCAGGCAAGCAGCGTGCCAGGTCACAGTGAGCCCCACAATTCATTGCAACCTGGTACCATGGCTGAACTGATGGCATGCAGAGCCATATCGAGTGGTTGTCAGCCTGCCAACACAGGACAATCCATCAGCTGATAGGTTCCTGGTGCTAGAACCTAAAGCCACGCAGTGCAGCCTGTGGGCTCTCCCATAATACTGTCAAGCAAGTTCTGCTATATAGCCAGCATCAGGCTGCATGATGGGACTATCCTGTCACATGTTAAATTTAAGGTGCAATGGAAATCAACTACAAAAATTCTCCACATTTAATGTGGGACATTTTTATGCCTATTTACTCATTTTGTCATGCCATTAATTCCCCAAACATATAGTAGGGTTAATATTTATGGCATGATTGATTGACAAATTAATCATGTCATAAGTGTCACATTTGCCAGGGCCCTAAATTGCAAAAATCAAATAACGTTTTTCATAGTTTTGAAAGTGCTTAGTTGCTTGATCATCCTATTTTTTTTCATTTAATACAGACAGAGATTATTATCTTGGCTTCTGATGACTTGCTGCCTAACTGGCGTGGCTCCCAACCTAATCTAACACATATCTTACTGCAATAAGCTCATTAGGAAATATATGGAAAGTAGGCCTAAATTCTTTGGGAGTTTCCCTGCAAATACTGGAAACAATTGGGACAAGGAGATTGAAACAGGAAAATATTTCAGCTATGGACACTAGCATACAAAATAGGATGAATAAAAATTGAAAAGATTGTTTAAATTAGTAGAAGATGGATCCTGTAACAATTTTTAATTAATTCTTTGGGAACTAATGTCAATTCCATTTAACATCAAGTACTTGTGGAGGGCAGGGGGGCGGGGGGAAAGCTCCCTATTATTCTTCCTTATTCTTCCTTGTCTTTTGATATTCTGTTAGGATCAGTAATTCAAATAGGCCAAATTTATGCTTAGCGTTACTTTGACAAAGTCGATATGATTTCCATTAATTTCTTCAACAGAATTGCACCAGGATGAACTCAGCCCAAACAGTTTGTTTTAAGTAACAGACTAAATATTATTCTTCTCCAGGGATAAGCATAGCAGGATTTAGAAGCTTGTGTTTATTAATTCATTGTGACTGGTTGTAAACAGTTCTATGATGTTTCAGGAAAATCTATGTGCAATTTACAAACTCTGTTATGGAGAATTCTCTGGGTCAAATTCTATTTCAATAAAGTCCCCCTAAGTGCTACTTACGCATTTGAATGTGACCACAAATAGGTATTTTTCCTCTTGTATAGATTTTAGATCCTATTTCTACCTGAGTGGCTAGGATTGTCCTTCTGAATCTGCTCCAAAGGGGTCCACTATGGCTGCATATACCATAATGTAGGTGCATATGACATTAACACTACATATCATGAAATTGTGGCTGAATCAAAATCAGGGTACTGACTATTTGAGACAGGAGGAGCAAAAAGACTCTCCCATCTCTTAGCATACTGGCCCCTGCCCCTAACTGGTCATTGAATCTAATGGCTATTTCAGGCAACAAATAAGGAAGTAGTAAGGAGCTAGAACCCCGGCCTGCCTCCCCAAGCCACAGAATCTGGCTTGCTCTCCTCCTGGCCCTATGGTTCCTTCCCTTTTGTCTGCCTAGTGGGGCAGCTAGTTCTTACACTAGCCAGTAGGCTGTTAAGATAAAAGATTAGAGGCTTTACCAAATAGGCTGTTCATCCTTTTTTCCACACCTTGGTCTCATCCCAGGTACATCCTTATCCAAGCTAATCACCATAGAGCATATGTGGCCATAGTGGATCTCTTGTGAACTTGCTCAGAGGGATTAGTCTAGCCACACAGTTGGAAATAGGATCTCAAAATACTTTTCATGTGCCTACATTTAGACTGGAAGTAGCATTTAGATGCTTCTAGGTGACATAGGATTTGGACCTCAAGGGGCATGTCCAAACGAGCACGCATGTGCCTGTTGCTCCGCCTCAAACTCCTCTGAGGCAGGGCAACAGGCACATGTGAGAACAAAAAAAATGTTCCCCCCACTGCAAGTTTGCAGTGCGGGCAGAAAATTAGACCCCTGGATATCCCGAGGTCTCAAAAAACTTCTCCGCAATAGAGCAGAGCAAGGCACGGTTCAACACTGTGCTTGGAGCTGGTTTTGGCCAGAGCATCTCTTATGTTTCTGCTGCCCCCAGCACTGTCCAAGGTAGGGGGGAGGGGGGTCATGGATGTTAGGGCGGGTAAGGGGTGGCAGGGGAGATGTGGAGCGGGGTTTGGAGAGTGGCGGGGGGGATGTCCCTGGGGCTCCAGAGTAGGGTGAGGACCTGACCCAGATCCCTGAGGCTCACTAGTCTGACTTTGCACTGGAGTGGGTCGCATGGCTCCAGGAGGCACACACAGGAGTCATGCCTCCCAGAGCTCTGTGACCTGCTCCTGTGCAAAGCCAGACTAGCGAGCCACAAGGGGCTGGGGCAGGTCCTCACTCCCACACAGGCACAGGGCAGAGGCAGGAGCCAGCCCTGGGGCCCAGCCCATGATGACAGGACCCAGCACAGCATGCAGTTCCCATGTGCCGCACCGGGTCCTGCCGCAGCTGAGCCCTTCCTATAGCAGCAGGACCTGGCCTGGTGCATGGTGACTGCACAGAGACAAACCAGGTCCTGCTGGCCCTGGGGCCGCTCATGCCGCCTGGCAGCCAGGCAGCACGAGCAGACCCAAAGCCCTCAGGACCCAGCTCAGCTCCATGTGGTCTCTGAGATCCAGGCCAGGCCAGGGAACACGAGCCGCCTGGGGCTAGCAGGACACAGCTTAGCTCCACATGGTCCCTGCACACGAGGCCGGGCCAGGCAGCACAAGCTGAATGGTCCCCATGCAACCCACTCCAGTGCAAAGCCAGACTAGCAAGCTTCAGGGACCTGGGCCCAGCCTGGCTGGGCTGCAGAGGGGGCCCAAGACCCAGCTCAGCCTGGCACATGGTTCCCACGTGCTGTACCGGGTCCTGCTGCCACAAAACCAGCCCAATGGGAGGCAAGAGCAGCCCCAGGGCCAGCAGAACCAGACTGGGCTCAGCGCATGGCCCCCCCACTGCTGCTGTTAAAGGTTAGTTATGGGCCCTGGGTGGGGGCGGGGGGGCCCTGTGTGGGATAGGGGCTGTGGCCCTCCAGTGTGCCTGGGACCCTGGGCAGGGGGGCTGGGATCTTGTGGGGGATAGGGGATGTGACCCTCCAGAGTGGAACTGGAACCCTGGGTGGGGGTGGGTATTCCATGTGCTGTGGGGGGGGGACTGCACCCTGTGGGGGCCTGGGGACCCACCCCTCCTGAGCAGCCCCCACACATGGTCCCCCACACCCACAATACCCAAGCAATTGCCCCACTCCTACCCACAGACCACCCACATCCCTCCACATCCACCCATCCGCCTTCCCCCACACCCCTTCCCACCACCTTCCTGCAAACACCACATCCCCCACCACACACACATCATGTGTGAAGCACACCAAAAGCACAGATCAATACATAGGTATTTAAAATTTATTTTTTTCATTATAAGAGAGACACTGGTAGGCTTCCAAATTACTTTAACATTGTAAATATACCAATAAAGCATTACCCAACTTATCACTCTCTCTCTAGGGGGGGGGGGGGTGTGTGTGTGTGCGCGCGCGCGCGCATGTGTGTGTGTGCAGAGTGAGGTTTTTTTGTTTTAAATGTGGAAGAACATGAATTTGGGGGTATTTTAAAAAATGGATTTGGGATGTTGCTGCAGCAGTCCAGTTGGCACAAGGGGAAGTGTCACCAGGTATTAATTGGCTTGGCCCCAGACACTTCAGAGAGTGTGTAGCCCCAAGCTGCTTGCCACGGCAGCTTTTTGTATGGATGGGGCCAAAACTGGGCAGTTTTTTATACTGCTGGGGACAGCACAGGTACTGGCCCTGGGCTCTAGCTCCCACTGGCTGCAGATCCAGGGGGAGCTGGGCAGGATTATTTTGCCCCAAGTGGCACAATTTACTCCACACCAAAGTGCATGTCTGAGCACATGCACAGAGGCAAAAAGCCCTGGCTCAAATTTGCACCATTTCTATTTGAGCTGCTGCAAGCACACGTGGTTGCATGTGTGGATGTGCCCAAGATGTCTTATTTAACCTAGGACTGATTGTCCCAGGGTTTGACCCAGATCCAAACAGGTGTTGGCAGAATCGTCATGCATACATCACCCTCCCAAACTGCATTGATGCTCCTTCACTACTAGGCAGCTATGAAAGACATACAGCCTGAAAGGATTGTCCCTGGGAAATGTCTTAGTATACTATCTTATCCAGCATATTTAGAGCTGGGGTGGGCAATTATTTCAGCTGGAGAAAAGCTTAATGTGTTTTGGTGAGCTGTTGAGGGCTGCAAGGGTAGCCATGCCCCTTGACAGGTGTCCTGCCATCTGGTTGCTGTCTTGGGACTGGAAATCCTGTCCCTAATCTGTGATCTTTGCCACCTGAAGTCCCTCCTCTTACCCCAGACATGCTCCTTTTGGGAGAGGGGGGTTGCCATCTTGGAACTGGAAAAAAAATCAAATTGTGTACTATAAAATCAACCATCTACTATAACTTATTTTAATTTTATTTCAAATAAATATTTTTGTCCTGATTTATGTGTGTTTGCATAGTGTATATACAGTTGATTGCATAATAGCTAAAGATACAAGTCTTAGTCTTGTATATTGTGTGGGGGGGGCTAATGGAGTGTATGAGGGGTGTGGGGGGACGTGTATGGTAGGGGTGTGAGGTGTGTGATTGGAGGGGTGTGAGTGCTTGTGTGGGTATTGTGGGGGTGGGGGTATGTTGAGGAGTGAGGTGTGTGGGAAGGTATGAGTATATGTGGGAGGGGTCCTCAGAGTCCCCAGAATGTGTGAGTCTCTGGAGCCACATGTGGTGGCAATAAGCAGGGCCAGCCCTGCCCAGCCTCATAGCATACAGCTCAAGCACTTCCACCCAAGTTCCCGGCTGCACATAGCAAAGAATGTGGGGCCAGCCCCATCCAGCCCTATAGCACTTCTACCTGAGTCCCTGGCTGCATGTGGCAGCAGCATGTGGGGCCAGCCACCTGGCCCCATAACACACAGCTCCTGCGCTCCTGGCCAAGTTCCCCACTGCACATAGTGGCCATGTGCAGGACCAGCCTGGCTCCATAGCACACAGCTCCCCCTGCTCTTGGCCCCTTCCCCACAGCAGGAACCCCTGGCTCAGTTTAGCCCTTCCCTGAATTTCTATTCTTGCAGGGAGGGAGGGCTGAAAACAGCCACAGAGGCTCCAGGTAAAGCCTCTACCAGGCAGAAGCTTCTTGTCTCTAGCACTCCCTACCTTGGGGCTGTGGGCAGGTCAAGCTATTCTGGGATGAGAGTTGTTTGCTTAGCAACCAGAGCCACACCTCCTGCATGGAGGTCCCGGCTTTCAGACAGGCAACTGAGGGCTTGGACCTGGGATAATTCTTTCAGTTTACAGAGGGACCCTGTGGGCTGGATGGAATCGCCTGACGGGCTGAATGCAACCCACAAGCCCTGTTTTGTCAGTCCCTACTTTAGAGGGACTTGAAATGAGACAGTGGACATATATATCTGTACAATCCTGGGCTTTCTTCCAAGACAAGTACAGCTTCTGCTCTTAGCCTATGTGTATCCATTTCAGACTGCAAGTTCCATTGTGCATATGGTGCTTGTGTGCCTTCTCAGTTGCCTGTTTATCTCCTCACTGAACTACAATTCCTTAGGGTGATGACACAGTTCTAACTATAGAGGATCATTAAACCTTCATGAGTTTGTCCCTGTACTTGAAGGAGGACACTTTGTGCCCAAAAGCTTATCTAACATCTCTCTTAGCTATATAGTCTGTCCAAAGATGTCACCAGAAAACAATATAAAACATACAAATCAAAACACCTTGCTTCTCACATATTTCCCAAACCATCAGAGCTACAGCACTCCAGCCCTACTACTTTGTAGTCAGTATGCTGAAGCAGAAAAAAATAAGACATTTGTTGTTTTGTCTTTTTACACATACACATACACATACACTGTATGTGCACACACACAAGGGTGTGTGCTTCCTTTTTTGTTTCTTTCTTTCTTTTATTGGTTTTTGAAGTCTATTTACTTTGACAAAACTGGAACTCTGTGTAGCCACCGGGCGTCAAACATCTTACCCCGGGCCTCTTTGCCCCAGGGATTTATGGGTGTCCGGCTAGCCGTCTCAGGAAGCCTTAGGACAGGTCTCTTTCTGCACCGGAGGCCGCCCCTTTCTCTCCTGCCACGACTTTATTCTTCCAGTGGGTGGAGCTTCCCTCTGGGCTGATGTCCCCTTTGGTTACCTGTAGTTGAGATCTTCTGCGAGGCCCCTCCACCCCTTCCACCTTGCCCTTACCCTGCCCGGCAGTTCTGGGCATTCTCGTTGCTATTCTCCCTGACCTGCCACCGACAGATGAGCTTTCCTCCCTCTACCTGCCCCCGTGCTGCAACCCCTTCTAACCCAGGGTAACACAACCAAACAAAATAATTCTACTAAACTTAAACACCACTGGTCCCCTACCGGGGTCTTGGCCCCTCGATCAAGTCACTACCTGCAACTCCGCCTGCTAGCCCTCACTCTCCGGGCTGGCTACCCACCACTCCTTGTCTTGCTCCCCCGGGATCGACACCCTCTTCAGGTTCTCCCTGCTGTAGAGCCCTCTCTCTGGGCCCCCCTGGTTCGGAAGGCCCCTCTCCAGGTTGCCCCAGGGCTTCCCTCTCCCACCTGGGTCTGCCCCTGGCTGCAGTCCTCTTTCTGGGTCTTCTCGGGGCCGTGGGCCCCTCCGCGCATCCACGGCTTGCTCCCCACTCTTCCCCAGCTCACCGGTAAAAGACATGCCATCCTCCGGCGCCCGTCTCTCTCTGGGATCTTCTTCTCTGTAGGGCATGCCGGCCGTTTGTCCTGGCATTCCGCGTCCTCCAGGCTCTCTCCCCCATTCAAGGCATGTGCCGGCAGTCGGCCCCGGCATTCCATGCCTCCCGGGCTCTCTCTCCGGTTCACAGCACATGCCAGCAGTCGGCTCCGGCAAGCCGCGCCTCCCAGGCTCACTCTTCCGCTCAGAGCCTGCTCCACCCACTCCAGCCGCTTCTGCCGCGGCCTCCGCCTGGCAGGCGCGTGCTTCCCCCTCTCCTGGCTGCGGCTTCTTATTTTATCCTCTCCATCCGGTGCCTCGGGCTGACATCACCCGCCGACCACAGGTGTTTCAGGCCGTTGTTCCCGCCACGTGTGGGGCTCTCCGGCGATCCTATGGTGAGTAACTGCCATTTTCCTTTCCTTCTGCCGCTCGTGTCTGCCTCCACGGCTCCTTTGGGAAGGTTCGGAGTGTCCCCAGGGCTTCTCCCCTTGTGACACTCTGACAAAAGGTGTGCTTAAACAATTGGGCAGTGTAAAGAGGTCAGCAGTAGTCCTAGAACCCTAAGACACCACAATGTCCCATTTCTGTGTGGAAGTAACAGAGAGCACACACCTTGGGGTGTGCCAAAAAGGACAAATAGAGGGAAATTCTGCAGCATATTAGACCAGAGAAAGCTTAAAAGCAGTGTGATTCAACTGTGGTAGTAAGATAGGGTGTTTATACACATGCTCCGGAGAGGGGGGTGCTTTTATTAGAGTAGCTCTGAGACCAGCCTAATTGAAGCATCCAGAGTATCACATGTCAAATGAGTTTTAGTTAAAGCACCCCCATTGCCATTTTTCAGCATGGGAACACTGATACACGTGACACTGGAGTCTGCTGGAGTGAGGTAATTACCACGCTCCAGTAGACTTGATTAATTGAGTCTGCTCTGACCTGCTGTAATTATTGCATATCAGGGCAGCCTCACTGCACATGTATAGGTGCCCTTAGTGTCCATCTCTATTATTTGATAACCAATTAATAGCCACAGCTAATCCAAGAAGAATTTGTTTAAAATGAAGCCTCTGATTATAGATCTGTAAATTCTACATTTATTTGAACTCTGCCATCTCACAAGAAAATAGAGGATGTTTTTCAGCTCTTATATCTGATCAGCAAATATTTTGGTCATGTTAATATGGCGGGCAAACTGAGGTATACTCAGGCTCTTAACATAACTTTAGTTTTTCCCAGAACAAAGCAATTAAATTGTACAGAGTGCTTTATAAGGCATTAGGAAAAGTGAGTGCTTTGATTGGTATAGTGGGCTAACCAGATACAGTAGTTTCCCTAGAAGAAAAGGAAACCAAAAATGGAATAGGATTGGAGTACCTTATCTAAAAAGATGATGCAAGAAACTTAAGGGTTGGATTGTTTGAGATGAGAAAGTTACAGAAGTAGCGGACAAACAGAGACAGTGTGTATTTGTGTTGCCACCCTGCGGAGGCAGGAGCAACCATGGAATTCTTGCTTTGAGTAACAAGGAATCCAGAAACTAACTGGAGTCCCCACACACACCCAGCAGAAGATCTGAGGCCGGTACCACCAAAGGTCACTGTAATGTCTGAAGGAACTGCTTGCCAGGTCATACTACAAGGAAGAATACTTGTAATAAACCTACAGATTACTATTAAAAGTTCACTTGATACCAAATTGGATGAGGGGCTGTGTCAATCCTTGGGGGTTTCTGGTAAAAAGGAATCCTGGGGGTAATAGTTAAGCCAAGACATTAAAAAAAACAAACAGTCCTGATAAAATCCTACTAGAAGAGGAATGTTGATAATTTTGTTAGGATGCGATTTGTGTCTGCCACAGGTAAGCAGTGTTTTACCCTCTGGGTGTAATCTTTGATCCAATGAATTTCATAGGCATTTCATTGTTGACTTCACTGAGGCAAGGATGTTATCCCATGCCTTCATAGTACTTTATCTTACTAAATTCAGTGATATGTACATTTACTAGAAAACAGTCATAATGTTATTGTTTAATCACTTAATTTTCTGAATATAATTATGTCACAGAGATTTGTGTATTCCAATACTGATTTTAAATTAAATTAGTTGTATGCTGTTGTGATATATGTACCACTATATTCTCCTTCAATTTTGAAGTTGCACGACCACAACTTTCATATCAGAGCTGTACCACTAGCATCCTGAAGGGAATTCAGCATAGATACTCTATACCTTGCTTTTGGATCAAACCCTGAAGTCCTTACCCAGGCCAAACTGCCATTAACTTCAGCCTAAGTACTACCCAACTGCAAATTTGTAACACCACATCTAGCTTTAGTTAAGGATGTCAACTCAGGCTTTATTTAAGAACCACAAAATTTGGCCTTTAATCCAAAAAAATAGTTGATCATTTGCAGAATTCAGATGTAAGTAAGACCTGCATGAAAACAATACTATTATATTTGCATTTGAGCTGAGTCAGAGTGAAGTTTTCAGGTGATTGAATGAGTTCAGTTTAAATAAGAACTGAAACTAAACTTCAACCAAAGTTCAAATTTAATCCAAACAAACTTAACAAGCTTAAAAGACTTGGTTAAAGAAATGTCATGTTCTGTGTATCTAGACTTCCAGGTTTCAGCTGGGATTTTAAGCAGATATGCCAAGATAAAGCGAGAGAAGAACAATTCCCCAACTTGGCCAGAAACAGAAATTAGTGAAATGTCACAAGGGAATATATACTTGTAACATTACTACATCAGTTTCTAGGTGAGCCCTTGGAGTGAATCTAAATCACACCTTGAACTCTGACATTTAGAGATGCAATAAGATGTTTTAACCACTCAGCCATGACAACCCCACCCAGTAGTGTAGCTGAGGGGGATGGCTGTAGTGCTAGGCTTGAGTGCTGAGTTAACAGGGGGACACAAAAATGTTGTCCCAGGCACTGCTACTGCCCAGGGTGCAGGAGTGGCCAGATACACCTCTGCCCATATCTCTAATATGCAGCCATTCTATTTAGAGTTAAAATATACAGTATATATAGGCCCTTTCACATGTTCAGATTAAAGCTGGATAGAAATGAGCTATAAAGTTGTTACATACTTTCAAGCACTAACTTCATGCTGGTTGGCTCTTTTTATAGCTCAATGGACATTTTTATGGCATGATAATTACTTTGCATGTGTGGGTAGTCCAAATTTATTGCATGATTAGCTAGTCAATTGCATAATATATGTAATGTGTGACAGGGGCCTGTCACAGAGCACCCAGGTGCCCTGTGCCTGCATAGGAGAAGAGCTGCCAGAGAGGGAGCCCTAGCAGTGGTTAGGCAGCACAGCTGCAGGTTACCGGGGCAACCAATGAAGTCAGCTGACCCCAGGGGGCAGGGCCTGGCTCTTATAAAGCCCAGAGCCAGGGTCAGGCTGGTAGTTCTCTGCCAGCTACCAGAGAGAGAGAGAGAGAGAGAGAGAGAACAGACCGACCGACCGACCGATCGACCGACCGACCGACCTACCTACCTACCTACCTACCTACCTACCTACCTACCTGAGGCAGGAAGGGTCACTGGTAGGACTGGATATTGTTTGGGACAATGGGCTTCTGTTTGTTATAGCCAAAAGGCTTGTATTTTGCCTTGTTGTTATAGACAGGTGGCTTATGTTTTCAGTTATAGCCAAGGGGCTTGAGTTTACTTTGTTGTTATCTATGAAACCGGTGGTTTGGGTGAGGCTAGTAGGGGCTGGAGGAGGCCTCATAAGGGCCTACAGGGGAGTGGGGCCCTAGTGCCCAGGAGGGTGCAATTCAGCAAGCCCCAGAGAGAGGGCAGCATTATTAGGAAGCCCAGTGGGGGCACAGCGAGCCCCAGAGAGGGGGCAACATTATTAGGAAGCCCAGTGGGCCCGAGAGAGGGCGATGGTACTTGAGAGGGGGGCCGGATCGGGGAAAGGTCAATACATAACAGATATTCCATCAGCGAGGCTTGGGCTGCAATATTAGGGTGGATAGGAGCCGCAGATAGTGTCCCCGTCAACGGGACAGTACAATGGTACCCGCTAATTAACATCAATTAATCAATTAACATCAAAGACGTGGCAGGAGAAACAAGGTGGGCGGTTGCCCAGAGACAGGTGTGTGGGCCACATGGAGGGCGGGCCCGAGTCCCAACCTGTTACAGGGCCTTAGGACTGAATCCCAGTGCATCAGCTTTATTTAGACGACATCTGTATTTTCAGTGTGCCAAATTCTGCGGCCCTTACTCAGATACCAGCTTGGTGGTAACATTCATGTGTTACGTTTTTTTTCTCTCATTCTACCTCTGTGGTAACCCCAGTTGTGGCTGATCATTGTGCTAGCTCCACTGCATCCCTGGGCAAGAACCAGCTACAATTTGCACGTACTGCAAATGTTTCTATGAAGAGTCTAACTCAAAGGAGCATTCCCACATGATAGATATGACATGATAGGTATAACATGATAGATGAATCTGTACAAGGAAAATGGGTTCAATATATCATTAGGGAAATAAACAAAATAAACCCATGGTGCTCAAAATAGGCAAAAATATTTGAAATTTATTAACCTGCATAATACATTTTGCAATGCTACTCATTCTTCCTGCAATAAACATGTCATGCATATCTATAAATTTCAATTACTTTGCTTATTTGTTTTCTAGCATGTCTACAGAGTACTTTGCATTTTGCTTTTTATCTGTGTGACCATGGATCATTACAGTATCTCTGGAAAAGCTATTGGAAGTGCCTGCCAAATGGTGCTGGGACATATGCATCAGTTGATGTGAAAAATAAAATAGTTGATGCAGGCTTGCAAATTGGAGTCTGGGGTTCAGAGTTTTATAGTCCTTTTATTAGCAGGATAAGTCTTTTACTAACTCTGTCTCAAAAGGGATTAGTTTAAGGTGAAAATAAAATCTATGACTGAATTACACTTTGCTTTAACTGACTGTTTTTTCCTCATTCAAGACTTGTAAACTTCTGGCATATGTTTTTACTCTTTTTCTTCCCCATACACATTACAATATATCTGGATTAGGAATGTGGCTCATGAGAGGAAGAAACATCTTTTGAGATTCAAGTATATAGTATGACATTTTCAGTTGTAACCTCTTTTTAATAGGATGAAATCTTTCTTTCTGAATGTGCCTTATATATGGCCACCCTTGAAAACTACAACCAGTCCAACTGCATCTTATCAGCCTACCTTTTAAAAGGGACAAGACAAGTTGAAGACATACCATGTATGCTATATGCTTTACATTGATTCTCACACCACAAATGGTGCAATTCAAGGTATCAGTGATCATCTAAAGTAACATGACTACCTCTGAGAGCGGTTTTCTGACCATGGCACAATGCAGAATTGGGTAGAGAAATCCAAACTAGCTCAAGAGCTAAAAATAGTAGAACTAAGTTAGTGTGATGCTCTGCTTATGCTAATTACCTATGTTGAGTAGCACAGTACAGTAGCCTAAGTGGATTACAGCACTAGTACATTCACACTGCTTCCACTCCAAGTGCTAGCTCATTTTGAGTCAACTTACATATATCCTTGCATGGAATTGCATTGTTCCATGTAGACATATCCTGCTGTAGCAAGGATGATTGGTCAACAGACATAGGAGGTATATGCAAATATGTATATAATTCTGCAGCACTGGGTAGACACTTCTAAAATACTTCTTGAATGCAAAAGACAAAACCTAGACAGAGCATATGAATGCACCTATAAGAAATCTTGAAAACCTAGGCAGTGAAGGAAATATTGAAGGAAACAATCACAATATGAGAGCTTCCATTCATGAATGAGTACCCTGTGTTAGAGTATGTTACCTGTGACTGTTGTATTCAAGACACAGTGGCAGGCTTTTGCCCAAGCCCAGAAGTGACAGCTGTCCAAGTATAGGCCACTGGCTGATACTCTGGGGGAGACAGGGTACAATGTGATGGTCCAGGCATTGATCATTAAGGCACTTGGAAACTGGGACCCAAGCAATGAGAGAGTCCTGAGAGCATGCAGAGTATCCCACTGCTACTCAAAGATAATGAGGCACCTCGTGGAATCCAATACCATCTAAGCATCAAAGAACATCTACATCTAGCATATTATGGGCCATCGCTAGTATGAAGCTGTTTGAGACCACCCAACAAAAATGAAAGTGAGAAGGTGGAGTGAACACACACCATAGACTTGCATAGATTGGTAATGCCTGTGAATATCCCCCATCTCAGTAACTGTACACTGCATGCTAAAACCATTGTCTAAGAACGTCATACAGCATAACAACTCTGTACAGTTGTGGCTACCATGCATGAGGTCTTATTTCTCTTCTTTCCCTAGCCTCACTTTAAAATTTGCTAACCAATTTACCTTGGGCTAACATAGACTGCATGATTAGCTACGTGTCTTAAATTGTGTTAACAGACACCAACTGTGTATCTATGTAGCCACTATGTGCAGAGTCCTATATTGTCTTTCAACTCTACAAAGTCACATAATAACCATAATTTTTAACATTTTCTCAATATCGTTTATGTCAGTAGTGGCCAACCAGTGGCCTCAAGTGGCATGAGAAGCCTCTGTGTGTGGCACACTGCAGATTATGGAGGGGACAGGGAACATAGCTGATGTTAGGGCAGGGAGCAGAAAGCATAGCAGTTGATCAGGCAGGGGTAGGAGCTTGTAGTGGCACTTGGGGTGGGAAAGGGGCTTAAGTTGTGATATGCCTGCCAAAAAGCTTGGCCCTCATTGGTTTATGTCATGATTGCACCATAGCAGGATTGTGGGGGCCCTCCTATTTCAGATGCTGTACAAGCACATACTAAGACATGGAGAGCTGATGAACTAAAGGCAAAACACAACAGATAGGTTTAGGAATCAGTCAGAGAACAAGAGGGCAGAGAGCAATGTTAGTAAGTCACATGTTTATACCAGTAAAGGACGACACCAGGGAGTGCTGCAATGATGTATGTTTTGCCTACTCTGGGAACATTCCCCTCAACAGATGTAATGTAGATACCTGATTGCAGCACTGGGTGCAAACTAGTAAGGTTGTCTTGGAAGTAGTTGTCTACACATTCTCTGCATCTCACTACATCTTCTTCAGGTTGTGGCAGAGTGGGTATTGGATGTTTCATTGTGATTCCCCCTAGCATGGTCCTTTATTCTGTAGACCTACCCACAGTTAAGTAGGCTAAGAATGGGAAGAACCAGATAGTTTTGATTCAGCTCAAAAGCTGCTTGTTGGTGTTCTCAAATCTCTACCTATTTCCACACTGTTCTTTAAGAAATGCAGCAATTCACACCTGTCTTACAATGTGTAGAATCAAGCCCTAAAGCTGGGGTTTGCAAAACTTTCTACTAGTTTTAGATATCCCATTGGCATTCACTGTAGTCCCAAATGTATCATTGAAAACTACAACAGACCAAAAATTCTTTTAGGGAATCATCACCACCCATAGTATGCCCTATTATGCATTGGCAACACATAGGGGGTGCACATGGGCGTACCCCTTGAGACTGGCTACCAGTGCCAGTGCCAGCAGAGCCTTGTTGGTTGTAGCCGTGTTGGTCTAAGCATATAGGCAAGCAAGATTCTTTGGGTAGATGTGATATCTTTTATTATGCCAACTAAATAATTGGGGAAAAGTTATTTGCAGGCTTTTGGGCACTGTGCCCACCTGGCTTCGAATAGCCATTTACGCGCTACCTTGGCACAGATGGTAGGTGACAGATGTCCTGAAGCTTCTTGCAGACCCTGGGGAAGGTGGTTACCTTCGAGGGGGCCACAAGCTTGCAAAGGACCTTTTTCCAACTGTTTAGTTGGCCTAATAAAAGATATCACATCTACCCAAAGAACCTTGCCTGTCTATTATGTGAAAGCACTAAAGCTGTACTAGGTTTGGCAAGTCAGTCAATCAACTGACCAAATATTGTCTATTGTCCAGTCAATTAACTACATATTTCTGACTGATCAAAAATTATAGCAGTTTTACAAAACTACATTTTTGTAGTTTTCTTGACAAAAATATGATTTATTGTTTTTGACACGTCTTAATGGAAGAGTTGTGCTTTAGCTGTGTATTATTTGGACCCATTGGCAATTTTTTGTAATTTTCGACTGGTCAATTGACTAAACTTTATTTGACGGGTTAAATAACCAACCCTAGCTTATACTAAACTGCAGTTTGTACTCTATTATTATCGGTCACAACTTGTTTGCAAAGCCCCTGGATACATGTGAATGGTTTAAATGCTATTTTTCAGCATCAGCTCTAATTTCTTTATTTTTGCAGGCTAAATTCTGATAATGACTGCAGTTATTTCAATATACTTTGGTGTGATTTATATGCCATTGGATTGCTCTTAGTAGTACTATTTCAGAAACAGAAGGATACAGTTAAAAATGTCTCTACCTGAGACAGTGGGATTTTTAAACACAGGCCAGATCATTCACTGTGTTAGCTCATCTGGAATTTGGTCCAATGTACTCACATGGGGTCAAATCCCTACTTGACGTATGTCACATTGAAATCAATGGGGGAAAGAGCACACAGATAAAGGAATCGAAATCTGGCCCATATTGTTTAATGTCTTTACAATCCACTTTCTGACTTTAGCTGTATCACATATCCACAACTGACTTCAGGTATTTAAAATTTGGTGTGGTATTTTTAATGAGATTTCTAAAAGTGAAATAACTATTGAAGTTTCTTTTGTAATTGAAATGACTCAACTGCTTTGTATTCAAGGAGAAAGATGAAAATAAAAGTGCATGGATGACATTATCTGCTATGGTGCCTAATTTTATACATGAACTGAAGATCCTAGCAGTACAAAATAATAGCCAAATTCAAGGAGCTTGACTAAGGCAAAATTGTTCTTAAATACATAAGAATAAAGACATTTAAAAACTAGGTTGAAAAGTATTGTGTTCTACTGTGTGTACACACTGCATAAATTTATCACATATATAAATCATAAACTTTAATGCTAAATACCCCAGTGCTATATTCCAGAGGTGGAAATTGAAAATTAATTGAGTGTTCACTATTTTTTGCTCAAACTCCAAAAATTCTGATGACCTAAGGTCTCTGTTTTCCAAGAAATCTAACAGAAGTCAATATATTTAATGAGTTTAGCTACACATATTATTTGTATTGGATAGATTATTTTCTTCTCCAAAGCAAATAGTTTTAAATTCACAATCACTACTGTTCCAAGCTATTGGTGTGACTGTAATGTTTTAACATTTACAATGCTGCCACCTACTGATGCAGATGAAGTATTATGTATCACAGTTAGATTTGTCACTTTTCTCTTAGAGCAACACTGCACTTTTATACTGCCTATAGTCTGTCCCTCTATGCTGCCTTTTTTCCATCATCAAAATGACAAAAAGAACTTTTGTGCAAAGAAGTTGTGAAGATTAATTCATTAAATCACATGCAGTTTTTTTAAGTGAACGTCATTGTAGAAGTGTAAATATACAGCATTGTTACTGTCAAAGATATTGTCAAAGTTTACTGGAACAGGGCTTTAGTCTTTTCAATTTGTTATATTTTAGCTAGAATTAAATACAATTCACAATGTCACTTTGGCTTTCACTACACTGAAAAATATATAATGCTATAGACAGGAACATGATATAGACAGGGACAGTTATAGGTAACAATATGCTAACTAGTCATAGATGTTTTGCTTTATTTTTGCAGTGCAAAGCAACTGAAGCATTTCTGATGACAATTTGTCCTTTAAGCTTCAAAGTACTTATTAGTCAAGAATGCTGCACTATGAAGACCAGCAATAAACTAGGGGAGATATTACTGTTAACAAAATATTTAAAGGGCCTAATTTCCTAAGTACAAGATTTTCAGACGCAACTAAAATTGAAATCAGGCATCACTGGCATTTTAAAAATGGCTAAGCAGTGTGGGCAGCTAACTCAGTGAGCAGAGGACTATCTCGCTTAGGAATGGACAGGTGTTACATTTGTATCCTAAAAACACTCTTTTAGCAATGCAGAAGGCAAATGTACAGCCCTTCAAGAAGTTAGTCAAGGAAAAACATGGAGAAACTGCTACAAAATGTCACTTAATTTAAAACTAAACTAGTGCCAATTTTTTTCAATGTCCAGGATGGCATCTGCCTCAGTCATGTAGCTGCTAGGGGGCAGAAACAGGGAGCAGAGCTTGAGAACACGCATGGCCAGGGCCTTAGCTGGGTCACAAGACCAGCCAGCACAAGAACCCAGGAGCTTGCCAAAGAAATAGTAGCAGGCCCATACCCTGCTATTACTGCTGGATCAGGAGCTATAGGACATGAAGGAACAGAGTTCAGTTTCAGACTGGGAGTATAACTGATGACTAGGGATCTTGGTTTTCTCTGATTTAAAAAAATCCCCCATTTTCAAATTAAAAAAGGACAGGAAACCCACCAGAAGACCTGTGGCCCTGCACTCCCAGTGCAAAGGGAGGAGTATGGTCCGTGGCTAACTAGTCAATCGGTGGTTTCCCCCATGTTCAACTGTCCCTAGAGACAGGAGGCCTGACAAAACATGCTAGGATCTCAGCACAGCAGCCCCCACCAGCCCCACCTCCCTGGCTGTGGAGTGCTGGTAGTATATGCTTTTTCCATGTTTCACAGTGCCTCATTAAAAATGATATGAAGTTGTTTAACATCAATGTAGAAAGCTGGGAGGAGTACACAGAATCCCATCTGACCTGGAGGGAACATCTGGCATTGCAGACAACATGAAGCTGCTTTGAGCCAGAGGACAGAAGCAAAGTGAGAAGAAGAAAGCAGCATTGTATAAATTTGGACTTCAACTCAGACAACACATGGATTTTGTACAAGGTCTGTCACTCTCAAATTGGGCTTGTAGGCCACAAGTGGATTCATCAGGCACCCAACTAGACCTCTTACACATACACCATGATCTAGAGGATTGACAGTTGCATACAGTGCCTTAGGTGATCAGTCACTTGAATGGCTTTATGTCCCACCATGTTTTCATGGTGATATAAATTTCCTAGAAATACTTATCATCTCAAATGAACACCTGGCCGTACCTTTAGATGCCTGTCTAAATTCCACCAGATGCTTGTTTCTATCTGGACCTAAATATCCTGGTAAGCCATAACTAAGTTCTTTTGCATGCCCCCCTAGGGATATTTAGCTGCCTAAAAACCTGAGAAAAGCTGGTCTTACAGCTCATGTTCCATTTGCAAGTGATTTAGAACCTGAGGTTGTACTGTGACATTTAATAGGAAATGTATTTGCCAAGAGCAGCAGTGCCAAACTGAACCTGTGCCACAGGCCAAATCCGGACCACTGGGTTCCTTGTGGGCAGGATTCACAAGAGGGGTCCAGCATAGGGCATGTAGTAGCAGTGGCCATTCCAGCCTGAGCTCTGGTTCTAGCCCTGACCTAGGACAAACAGAGACTCAGGCCCAAACCCTGACTCCAGCCCAGGGCAGGAGGCAGTAGCAGCAGTGTTCTGGTCCTAACCCAGGATATGAGGCATCAGAGGCTCTGGCACAGTTCTGTGATCACCCTCCTGCATGTTACAGTGATGGCTCAGCTCTGACTCAGCCTCAGACCATAATACGCAACAGTAGTGGCTCTGCCCCAGAGCCAGGGCATGCAGCAGTGACAGCTCTGGCTTCAACTCCAGACATGGTCTGGAGTGGCTCTGACCCTAGCCCAGGGCATGCAGCAGCTCCAGCTCCACTCCAAACCCAAAGCATCTGGCAGGTTGGAGGCAGGGCAACCACAGCAGTCAAAGTGGCAATGGTCCAAGTGTCTGCAGGGCTACAGGGGCCATTGAGGGACATGTCCACCATAGCCTCGGTGTTAACATGTTTTGAGCAAGGTAAGAAGGATGAAAAATAATTTAAATGGACCTATATGTTCATAGGTTCATAGATGTTAGGGTCAGAAGGGACCTCAATAGACACCCTGCATAGGCAGGAAAGAGTGCTGGGTCTAGATGACCCCAGCCAGATGCTTATCTAACCTCCTCTTGAAGACCCCCAGGGTAGGGGAGAGCACCACC
>JAGPOW010003316.1:66187559-66224546 GCA_030014935.1 Caiman crocodilus
GGAAAGAGTGCTGGGTCTAGATGACCCCAGCCAGATGCTTATCTAACCTCCTCTTGAAGACCCCCAGGGTAGGGGAGAGCACCACCTCCCTTGGGAGCCTGTTCCAGACCTTGGCCACTCTGACTGTGAAGAAGTTCTACCTAATGTCCAATCTAAATCTGCTCTCTGCTAGCTTGTGGCCATTATTCCTTGTAACCCCTGGGGGCGCCTTGGTGAATAAAACCTCACCAATTCTGTGCCCCCGTGATGAACTTATAGACAGCCACAAAGTCACCTTTCAACCTTCTCTTGCAGAGACTAAAAAGGTCCAGGTTCTTTAGTCTCTCCTCATAGGGCTTGGCCTGCAAGCCCTTAACCATAAGAGTGGCCCTTCTCTGGACCCTCTTCAGGTTATCCACATCTCTCTTGAAGTGCAGTGCCCAGAACTGCATGCAGTACTCCAACTACGGTCTGACCAGCACTCAATAGAGGGGAAGTATCACCTCCCTGGATCTATTTATCATGCATCTGCTGATGCATGATAAAGTGCCATTAGCTTTTCTGATGGCTTCGTCACACTGCCGACGCATGTTCATCTTGGAGTCTGCTAGGACTCCAACATCCCTTTCTGCTTCCATGCCTCCAGGCAGGTCATTTCCTAAGCAGTAGGTATGCTGGACATTTTTCCTCCCTAGGTGCAGCACTTTGCATTTCTCCCTGTTGAATTGCATTCTGTTGTTTTCTGCCCATTTGTCCAACCTGTCCAGGTCTGCTTGTAGCTGTTCCCTGCACTCCGACATGTCCACTTCTCCCCACAGTTTTGTGTCAACTAGTGTGAAAAGTGTATTGATAAATTGATAAAAACAAGATTAATTGCTGAAATTAAGCATAATTTTATGGGACAAGTCTTTTCTGACATGAAGCAGCATCAGCAAGTGGTCTCCACAGCGGGGAGTGGGGGTGCGGAAATGCTCCTTCTATGTTCCATCAGGCAAGCATCTTGGTACACGCAGCAGTCTCACAGGTATTGTTGTTACCCTTCAACTTCCTTCTAGTCACATCCCCTATTTATGGATGGCTGATAAACATGATCTTAATATTTTAACCAGAGATTCCTGATTTGCTTTTATTTAAATTTCTTTGTTTCACTGAAGCCTTCAGAGCTAGATCAGACCAGATTCTTCTTTGTGGATATGAAAGTTATTGCTTCATTGAGGGCACATACCTTTAGCAGCTGGATACTTCCTTGTTTTCTTTCTTTTACACTATTGCGTCTCTCACAATTTATTCTAACAACAATCCATTCAATACTTCATGCATTTGTCATGTCAGCTTTGCTGTATCTGGTTCCAGACAGATTTCAGCACTAGGATATTTGCTCCCCTTGAGATGCAAATGCAGATTTCTATTAGGAGAAATCAGCTGGATACTATCACCTGGCTATCTGCTCGGAGTCACATGCACATAGAGGCCCACACATGATACCTCTGATAGCTACATATATCATGAATGTCAGTTCTGTGCCAACACAGGAACCCCACATTCTGTGGCTTGGAAACAGCAGCAGCTCGAGCCCTGACCCCAGCCTTGGGCATGCAGCAATAGTGGTTCTAATTCTGGCTCTGGCCCTGGCCCAGAGCACATGGCAGTGGTTGCCCAGGCCCTGGCCTGGGGCAAGCAGCAGCAGTGGCTCCACCTCTGGCCATGTCCCAGGGCATGTGACACTAGCAGTGGCAATGGCAGCAGCAGCTCTGGTTCTGATTCTGGCCCCAGCCCAAGGCACATGGAGGCTCTGGTTCTGGCTCCCACCCGGGCACACAGCAGGGCCATCAGGAGAGAAAATAGGGCAAGTCCAACCATGGCAGTGACAATGAGCCAAGTGCCTGCAGGGCAATCAGGGCTGTATCAGACCCTTGTTCATCCTCCTGCTACTGAAGGCTATATCCCTAGGGGCCGAGGAGCCCTGAATTCTGTGGGATAGATAGAGCAGCAGCTGTGGCCTTGGCCTGGGATGTGTAGCAGCAATAGGCTGAATGTGGTCCATGAGACATGTTTGATACCCCTGGGCTAAAGCAGTGCAATTTTAGCGGAAGATCACCTTACCTCTAATGATAAGGATAACTATATACCTTCTGCCACTGAAAACATATCTTTTATCTCAATAATGATGTTAATGAAATGGAACACAGAACTTATTTCCTCTGTGGTATTTTCTATTTAGAAAACTTTACAGAAACTCTAAAGAGGAATAGCAAAGAAGATTTATACTTAGGCCAAGTACAGACATTACACTTTTATTGGTATAAAGTAATCAGAAACCAGTCTACAACTATAACAGAGCAGAAATTAGACACACAAAACTGGTCTATACCCATAACATAACAGAATTTTGGCACACAGATGGGTTTAAAAACAGCAGAACTTGGTCTAAAATTTGCCTTCCCCACCAAATAACAAATGTGTGTTCTGTTCATTACCGATCTAAACTATACAACCATATAACTTAGATCAATTCCACCTTGGGCTTTTTAAATGTCTGTACATAGCCTTAGGCAGCAATGATACTCCTGTAGTTCTTATGTGCTATAGTGGTGCTCACCTGAGATATCTTTCTAAAGATGTGTGGTTTGCTTTGGTTTGCTCTTTTTTTCCAGAAGAAACCATGCTGTCTGCTGAAAAGCATATTAAAATAGAAGCCAAGCACTATGTTCTACAGCTGTACTGATATTAATCACAGACAAAATCTATAAAATATTGAAGTCAGGGCACAATCATTGAAGAATTTAAGTTCAGTAGCATAAGTAAGGCCAAATGATATGTTTTTTATTGAAAATAGGCCTTGTCAAACAAGCTTGATATTCTTGGTTGGTAATGATGATACACTTCTGCAAGATGGTGAGTTAACACCATGCAATATTCTGATTTTACAAAAGAACCTTTTATAATATGAATGCAGCTGTTATTAATTCTTAAGACTCGGCTGACTTACAGATTTAAAAAGGTAACTGTAAATGCAAAAACATTATTGTACGTGGGCTGCCTAGCCTGCTGGCTTCTGCAGGCAAGCTTTTTTTCCCAGAGGAGCTCTTCAGCCAGCCCTTTCAAGTAACACAGACTGCTTGCAGATGTGGCAGGGAAAGGGGGGGTGGGGGGGCAGGTGATTAACCCCTAGCTCCAAACAGGCTGGGGATGAAAGGGTTATGGAACCTTGTTTCCTTTTTCCTCTACTTCTCCCCGTTCTAGAAAAATCCAAAAAGACAATGTAACAAATGAATGCTTTACTCACACTGTCAAAGTACACAGACTTGCGCTGTCAATGTACACAGCATAGGCACCTCCATAAAAGTTGCACCGGGTAGTACATAAATGCTTTACTCACACTTTCGCACCGGCAGTTCCCTTTACAACAACCTCAAAACCAAACTTACGGGGAACTCGAGACCCCTTTGCACATCTGAATGATGTATTTGGTCATGATGGGGGCGTCCAGGGGGAAAGGGATATCGTGGACGCGGGACCTCCGGTGAGGGTGATCAGGCCTCTCCAATGTTGTGTGGGTCCCACCTTCTTTTTTGTGGGCTTCACTTTTATACTACCCAAATAGACAATAGGATTAGGACCTTTTTGGCACGCTGAGTGAATTGCATGAGCTGGAGATTCTGCTGCAGGCACTGATCATGCGGCTCTTAGGCTGCACCCGCTACTTCCCCCACACCGTGAGCATAACTTGCTCTCATGTCTGGCATTTGGTCACCTTTTATTTAAACATACTGGCATTTGGTCACCTTTTTATTTAGACAGCAGACATTATAAAAAGAACCCAAAATGGCACTTTACCTTAAACTCAGCAGATTCCTGCAACAAGCCCCATACGTGCCCAGAGGAAATAACACCTTAGTAGGACCCGGCTCGCCCATGATCTGTAAAGATTGGGCACTTTAGTGGTGCTTCTTTGGCACTTTGTATCTAATACAGGGATTGGCAACCCCCTACATGCCTGCCAGAGTATGGCATGTGAAGCCATTTTGCTAGGTACACCACAGCTGGCCCAGGCTTTGGGCAGCTGCTGCTGGCTATGAAGCCTGTGCCACTCACAGCAAGCAGCTGGGAGGCTTCACACCCTGCTGCAAGCAGCCTGGGATCCGTGGTAGGCAGCAACTATGCAGAGCTCTGGCCAAATGCAGCAGGCAGCCAAGAGGCTGCAAACAGCTGCACCAGGCTCTGAAGCCTCAGCACTGGCAGCAGCTGCACACGTGCTTTGTACATCCTGGCCCTTGCCCCGCTGTGCACACTAAGGCACATGGGCAGCCACCATTGGTCATAGAATGGAGTTAGAGCTCTGCACCCTGGTGCAGCTGTTTACAGCCTGTCCACTGCCTGCTGCAAGCCCAGGCTCCATAGCCAGCAGCAGCTGCACATGCACCTCAGGGTGCACAGCAGGGAAAGACCTGGGGCAACACAACCCCAGTCGCTACCCCACCATCCACCTGGAGGTGTCCATGCACCTGCTACCAACAATGAGGATCGAACCCCTTACAGCTCTCACTCCCTCCCCCCACATCTGCTCCTAGCATGACAAGTCAAGGCATGGGTTGAGGTTGGGGTGTTTGTGGCACTGTGGCCAAAAGCGTTCCCAACCCCTTTTCTAAAAGCTGATTCAACCAGTTTTAGCTGAAAGTGCCAAAAAGCCCTGCTGCAGTGCCCAATCTATACAGATGTTGTGGAATCAGGTCCAAGTACCATACTTCTTCTTTCAGTAAAGTATGCAGGGAGTGGGGGTTGTTGCTTTTTTTTAATGTCTGCAAGCAACCCTAGTCTTTAGGCAACAAAAAGCCAAGAAATAAAACCAAAACCCTTCTACCCTGTCTCGGGCAATAAAGAAAGATCCCTCTGGCTTTCAGCTCACCAGCCTGAGCCCCTTCCTGTAATAAATAATTACGTTTACAACTTGCTTCCTCCTGTATTGATTACTGTTCCGGGATTTTTTAAAAGAGCCTAGAGTGGGATACTTTCTGCCTACCCAAGAGCCCTACAGTTGGGCTCGTGCAGCAGGGCTGATTATTCCCTCCTAAAGGAACAGACATCCTTGTTACAATCATCCAATTGATTGTAAAAATCCCTGTTAATGGATTACCATTAAGGATCTCTTCTTGGTCCAATGCTATTTGGTATCTTTATTAATTAGTTGAGAAAAAAAAGTTTTATTTGCACCTGAGCCTGACATAGTTAAGACATGCCAGTTTCCGCAGACAATGGGACACAAGGAAGGTACACAGTTATCATCACATCTGGCTGCCTTTGACTCCTCAAGCCAAATACTAGGTCAACTAAGGCAGCCTTCAGCACAGGAGTTAGGGATACAGTGTGTGAGTCAAAACTTTATAGATCTTAAATGCTGGAGGCTGCAAGTGAGAAAGGAACAGTGGTAAAATCCTGGTCATACCCAACTCACTCTCCCTTTCAGGAGTCACACTCTGCCATTGTGTGACACAGGATACTGGGTCTGACCCAGTTAATGGCAACTCTTATGTATCATAAGCAAAGTTTGAATCATACTTCCAGATTCATAGCAAGACATTTTTAACTTTTCTGCTCTGGCACCTATATTGAAAAGAAAACATGAAGTCAATGCTGATAAAGTTTGCAGGTAACATAAAACCCGGCAAAATAGGAAAAAATGGTAAGGATAGGTCAGTTCTTCATGGTGATATGGATTGCATAGTAACCTTGGAATATATTCAAACAATGCAGATCTCAATACCACAAAATGCAAAGACAGACAGACATCTAGGAACCCAAAATGGACATCCGGATCATATTTCTAGAATAAGGGATTATATTTTGGAAAGCAGCTATTTAATGGTCATGCTAGATAAACAAGAATATGAGCTTCCAATATGACCTCTTGTCTAAGCAGGGGAACATCAAGTAGAAGCCAGAAAATATTAACAGTGTAGGCAGCATTATTGGAATACCTAGTCCAGTTCTGGGGTCAGCACTTAAAAAGGATGTTGATAATTTGGAAAGGGCTTAGAAAAAAACAACCAGAATGATGTGAATTTGAGACATTCTCCTTGCAGTGAGAGATTAATTAAAATCAATCTATTTAGTGCATCTAAAAAAAAAGGTTAAGAGGTGACTTAATCACAGTCTGTAATTGATGAAGAGAAGCTGTAGCAGAGACAGACATAACAAGATCCAGTGGCTGGAAACTGAACCTCAATAAAAACAGGCTATAAATAAAAAAAACATTTTTTTCACAATCAGGGCCATTAACCATGTTAATGGTCACTTATGGATAGAGTGGTCTCTTTCACCAGAAGTTTTTAAATCAAGATTAGATCTCATTCTAAAAGATGTGCTCTAGATCAGTTAGGAGATTGATGAAGAAATCTCTTGGCGAAATTCTATTGCCCATGTTTTGCACGAGTCAGACCAGGTAAGTATAGTGGGCCTTTCTGGCTGAAAAGATTTATGAATTTTAATATTTAAAATACTCTGTTTTTAGGATTTTTTTAAAGCAAAGACACTTTTTCAGTGCCCATTGGTTTGTCTGCAATGTTAATAGAATTTACAAATATTTCTAGAAAAGTCTCCAGCTCCTTTACGCTCCTTCATGTCTTTGTCAGGAAAACATAGAGTGGTATTGATGGAAGGTTCCAAGACATCATCCCCTAACATTAAAACTAATATACCAAACTAGTGAAGGTGATTTTTACAGGGCAGTACTAGAAAGGTCAAATGAAACCTCTTAAAAATAAATGCAAAGCTGTTAGTGTTTATACTACTTCCTGTTTCTCTGACTGAGAGAAGGGAAGGAAAGGGGGGAAGAATGAAAACCTATAATTACTTTTTTCTGTGGCAAGATCAATACCCTGTGATAGTTACAGCAATCAGGCTGCCAAATATAAAGGGATCAATATATTTGGGGTATTTTGTGTATTTCAGTCAAGCAGCTGTTTAGAGGCTACCTGACCACACTTTAAATGTTGCCCTTGTTAATTAATTTTGATGACAAGCTTAAAACATAATAAGAGCTATAAAAATAGTGATGGAATCATTAGATCGCTAACTAACATGGTTTTCAACCACTAGACAGAGACAATGAAATGAAATGAAATGCAGCTAAGGAAACAACTACATCCTTGAACCAAAAGGCATTACTTTTACTACAATACAGTTGCTTCCCAGAAAAAGAAAAGGAAAGGAAAGGATAGGAAAGCAAAGCAAAGCACATGCATTTTCCTCAATACAGTGTTCTAAAAGCTTGAAAAGCTCTTTTCATCACATACATAAACACTCAAATGTATTGCAGATACTATATTTAATTTAATTTTTTTGCACTGCTGACAAATTCCAAACAGATGTCTTCTATACCATTTAGAAATAAATGAAGAATTGCCTTAGGACCTGGTATCATTGTAGGTAACAGAAAACTGCATTATGGACCTCCTGGACTTCCCAAATCCAGGGATTGCTACATCTATTGCTACCTCTGGGCAGGCTGATTCCACCCAAATGTACAAAAGGTAGGATAACACTGAAGACAGAATTGAACTCCACAGCTGAAGTAAGCAATCCAAGCAGGTACTACTGCACCGTGGCAGAGAGGGAAAAGTAGAGTCCAAGAAGCCATCCTTCCCTTTTGTACTCCTGGATTCAGATCTGCAGAGGAATGAGGCTGCAAAGCTCCTCTCTTTCCCTCCAGAAATCATCTGGGCTTTGGTAAAGAAAGTGCATGGAAACAAAAACTGGCACACCAGCCTCAAAAAGAAGTTCAAACAAAGATCCAGAGACATTGTTGAGGAAGACTTCAGAGTGCTGTCTGAAGTCTTGATTTTTTTCTGTCTGAAAGGTCTCTTTCCTGTGCTGATTCCCTGTCTGCTCCAACGTCTCCATCACAATCTGCAATCACAGTTTCCTTTTCCTCCCACCTCACCTCTTTCTTGTTCAACGTTATATAAAAGTCAAATTTAATTCTGAGGATAGCCCAAAATTCATCAGTCACAGACCAGAAGCAGAAACAGGGTGGGAAAGTTACTCCATTCTAGACTTAGATTATATTTAACATGTACAGCTACAGGTGGCAGATGGAAAAAACAAAAGAACCAAGAGCTCACTTCTAGGCAGTACTTGGGTGTGTGATGATTATAGGTAGGGGATTCACACAGCAGGTCTACCTCCCTGCTAAATAGCTTATCCTCCTGAGAAATATTTAAGACTCCAACAAAGAATTCACAATTTTCCAAGGTATATTCGGTACTAAAGGCAGCAGAAATTTTATGCTGTCCAAGGGGTTAGAAATAATCAAGTGAGTAGTAGTAATCTAGCAAAGTAACTACAAGGAGGCTTGTCTCTGACAAACCAGGAGGTGCTGATCCCATAATTTAAAGAAACAGTTTTATTTAGTGGAGTGGCATTAATGCAGATCCCAGTGGTCATTCATCTTTTAGTGTTTCAAGATACCAAATAAACATGCAATGGTAATTGTGGAAAGGTAGATGGGTGAAAAGTAGCAAACAATGAATGAAGAGACTTGGATGTGCCATAACAGCTAAATCTCTTCAGAACATTTGCACATGTGGGATAGCAGCGTGATTGTGTGGATTGCACATCATATCTTCTAATGCCTTTACCTGAACATCAGGAGGGGCCCTTAGGCACATAGCATCCACTGAAAGGCAAAGAGAAAGACTAGTGAACTACATCTAAAGCTGCAGCACTTATAAAAGGGGTGATTTACAACTATCCAAACCCTGTACTTATTTAATCAATATTTACCTGTAATTAATAAGCTCTTGATACTTTAATTGGAGCACCACTGATGTCTGAACACTAGGACTGTGTGAAAGTTCAGAGGGTGTTTCATTTTTTAAGCTGTTTTGATGTGTTTGGGGCTCAAAACAGTCAAATCGAAATGAAACAAAAGGTTTTGAAACTGCTTCAAAACTAAATGAGGGCACTCGAAACATTTTCAAAGTTTCAAAATGTTTTGAGTTTTGAAGCAGCCCAGTGTTGGGAGGCAGGAGAGAGCCAGGGCTGCACTCCAAGCAGCTCTGCCAGCCCCAAGTAGCTCAGCCCGGTGGCAGGAGGAGGCAGGAGAACCAGTGGCAGAGTGGCTCCAAGCACAGTCCTGGCCAGTGGCTCTCCCCAACCTCCCACCACAAGGCTCAGCTCCATGTGGCTGCAGAGCCTCCCACCATCAGGCCATGCTCACCAGGCCTGCACTCTGAGCAGCACTGCTACTAGCTCTTCTTCCGCCTTCTGTCACTGGGCTGAGCTCCATGGGGCTGGCGGAGCCGCTTAGAGTGCGGCCTGGCGGCGGGAGGCAGGGAGCACCAGGGCTAGGCTCTGAGTGATTCCACCATCCCTGCAGAGCTCAACCTGCCCTCCCAGTGCTGCTGGACTCTTACCGGGGGGGCGGGCCCCCAGATCTGCAAGCAGGATGACGGGAGGCTGCTGCTGCTGCCTGGGGCCAGCAGCAGCACCAGTCTTCCCAGAGCTGGGTGCGGGCTGTGCCCAGCGCCAGTCCCAGGCAGCAGCCTCCTGTCATCTCATGCGCAGATCCGGGGGCCCACACCCCCAGGCGGAGTCTGGCACAGCCCTCCCAGTGATGCGGCCCCCAAATCTGCATGCAGGATAACAGGAAGCTTCCACTGCCAGCAAATAAAATGAGTTTTAGAAATCTGAGGTGCAATTTCCCAGAAACGCCTGTCTCTATCTCCTTGAAACGTAGTAAACTTTGTGCCTTCAGAAGGGGCTACCGCCCCTACAATTTTCATCAGAAGCAAGCAAGAAATGACAATGTTATAGGTATTTTCATGATTCCGTATTATAGCCTATGAGCAAAACGTCTAAACGTGTCAAAACAGCGAAACAGTTTTGACAAAACAAAATGGAACAGTGCTTCGGAACAACATGAAACACTGTCCCTTTGAAATGGTGAAACAGAAGTAGAAACAAAATGGTGCTGTTTTGCACAGCCCTACTGAATATCTCCTCTCTCTGTCTTTCAGTGTTATGCCAAAGCAGTTAGGTTGTGATGGAATAGACCTTACCATACCATGACTGACTCCTTCAGTGAGCAATTAGGATATAATTTATTTCAGCTGCACATCTGACAGCTATGCCAGATGTTACCATTTTAAGCAAGGACAATATATTCAAAATCACTAGGTTCTAACAACAAAAGTGGAAGTTCAAAAAAAAAAAGCAGGGGGGTAGAGTTTCAAAATCACATTTTGAAAATTAAAACACTTACAGCTCACAGTAAGTTTCAAACTTTCTGTATTTCTTCTAAGCATACAGTGCATATTGTATGTCTAGCCTAAATGCATTTTTAAAGGATATTCGTCAATACATTCAGGATAAATTTTGTGAACTTGGATACTTAGGATCATAGGGAAGCCAATAGAACTATCCCTGACTAAACCATTCCAGACAAGTGTCTGTCTAACCTGATCTTGAAAACTTCCAAGGATGGCGATTCCACAACTTCTCTAGGCAGCTTGTTCAAAGTGCTTGACCACCCTCGTAGTCAGACAGCTCCTCCTCATCTCCAACCTAACACTTAACACTACATTCCAATATTTGTGTTCCATGCAGCTAAGATTGGTTTAATTTTCAAACCTGCTGCTCCAGATCACTTTACCAACTAACTGTAAATGGAAATCCTTAAACTGAGGAACTCACATTAGACTATTTTGACTTTTGGACCCTAAATGAACTAACAAGACCTTCCAAAGGCCCAGCAAATACAACAGCATCTCACAATCTTCTACCTAGTTGCCAGAGAAATGTGTTTGTAAGACATGCTTCTCAAATCAAAGCATACAGCTCTTTTCCTGGAGGGTACATTCACTGGAAAGCAATGAATAAATACATGAAATAAATATACATGTATAAAAATATATAAACAAATGCATTCATGAATCAATTAAATCTGTGTTTCCCATCAGAGGGAAAAGTTCCCAGGCATGAACAGGTGCTGACGTGAGCAATAGTTGGGAATTACAGATTTATAAAGGGATGCCCCTTTATAAATCCATGGTTCATCTACACCGTTGATACTGTGCCCAGTTCTGGTCCCCACACCTAAAAAAGGATGTAGGATACTGGAGATGGTCTAGAGAAGGGCAACGAGGATGATTAGTGGTATGGAGAGGCTTCCATGTGAGAACTGACTAGAGGTGAGGCCTATTCAGTTTGTTAAACCCATATGATGAGGGTTTAACAAAATACTAAATAGCAAAGAGAACGTTGTTCAGGATTTTTTACTCTCTCCAACAAGACAAGAACTAGGGGTCACAAAATTAAAACTGGGAGGTAGCAAGTTTAAAATACAAATGGCTTGAGGGCTGGAGCACATGACTTATAAGTAAAGGCTGAGGGAACTGGGTTTATGTAGTCTGGAAGCGAGAAGACTGAGAGGGATTTAATTGCAACCTTCAAGTACCTAAAGCGCAGAGCTGGCCTTAGGCAAAATGGCACCCTGGGTTGCATTTCCCCTCCATCCCAAAGTCAGTGGTGCTGCTGCAGGCAGAGGCAGAAGGAGGTGGGCAGAGGTGCAGGCAGGTGGGAAGGCAGTGACATGGTGTGCCAGGCCAGCAGGCGCTACTTCTGTGCAGAAACAAGGCAGGCAGATGGGCACAGGCACCATTCCACCTACACATGCCTGCTCCTATTGCGTAGTGGCTAGAGGCAGGGGGCGGGCTGGGCTAACCTGATCTTGAAAACCTGTGGCGAAGGACAGCAGTGCTGTGTGGGCTGCTCATGGGTATGTGTTCATGTGATGTAGCAAAACCCCCAGTTTTTCTCTTTTTTTATTTAAAAATACATTCCCTGCCCTTCCCCAACCATTTCCGACTTTCTCTCTGCCATCACTAGTCCTTATAAGTAGTTATAAGTAGTCATAGATAAGCTAAGTTCTTGTGCACCATTATTGTGACAAGCCCCTTTTTATATTGTAAATAGTGTTCTGGTATGTTTGTATTGATTTTTACTGCTTTATATTGTATCCCTATTATGTTTGTATTGGTTTTTATTGTTTTACATTAATATTATGTGATTTAGGCCTGTTCCTATAAGTTAACCAAAGTAATGTTAACCCTCCATCTTGCAATGTCGAGTCTCCATTTTGTGTCTCCTGCCCAGGCATACCCTATTGTAAATGTGTTGCAACTATGACTCATACCTACCCCTCCTACGTAAACTGGGTCCTGGGTGAATAAGGATGAATGAGGGTGCTTGAGACATAATGGTAACAGACCTAAAAATAGCTCCTTCTCAATGACTGGACCACCTCCTTGCATAGACTCTCCCTGAAACCCAGACCCATTATTTGAAAGATAAAGACCTTCCAAGAAACCAGCAACATAGAAACAAAGAACAGAATATAAACCAGGAACTCTACCACTGTATCCCACCGGACAATGAGGACACCTGGAACTGCATGACTTCATCTGAGCAGGACTGGCCCTTGCCTGGGTATGTCCTGCCCATTGGAGTCCACCCCTATAAAGGGGTGGTAGAGTGTGACGTCCTTGGGACACCCTCTCCATCTGGACCAGCGCTATGCCATGCCACCTATCCACACAGAGGCACTGTCAGCCACCCTCTCTAGACAACACCTTACTGGAGAAGATCTTGACTGGCTATCAAGGATCAACTCTCAGCCTGGGATAGGAAGCTATCACCCACATCTTCTCTCCAAGCAAGGGACCTGAGTTCTATTTCTAGTCACCTTAATTCCAATTCCTCTACTAAGCCTTTTTCCTCCTGCTACCATTGTGTGAGTGTGTGTGCGAGTATGTGTGCAAGTGTGTGTGGGAACCAATAACTTCATGGTCTGTATATTGTGTCATCTGTCTAATAAAACTGATTTTTTTAGACCTGGAGCTGGCCTTTGTCTTGCTGCAAGCTCCCCACTTAATCCCCGCTCTCTTTGCCCCCACCTCTGACCCAACCTCGTGTCTAACTCCCGTTCCTCCATCCTCTGTCCCTCTGCTCTCCCTCTACATCCTGGATTATCTGCCAGCTTCCTGTTCCCCTGGCTCACTGCTGCTCCATCACCTCCACCTCTCCTGACCTCCCAGCTTTGCTCCATCATCTCCACCTCCCGGCTTTCAGCATTCTTTCTCCGGCTCTTATCTGCCTCCACCTCCCGGCTCTCTACCCTGACTTTCCCTGCCACTTCTCTGGCTTCTCTGCCGATTTCCTCCCCTCCCAGCCTTCCGCCCCCTTCCTAACTTCACCTCTGCTGTCTCCACTCTCCTGTCTCTCCTCTGCTGTCCTGGTTCCGTCTCCACCGCTTCCTCTGTCCCGGGCCCCAAGTGCCCCCTAATGTTACCACATACAGCCAGTGAAGTGCATGTTTGTGTGTGTATATGTAGTGTGTATGGAGCACACAGTGCTCCATACTGTTATATGTACAGTTTGTGTGTATGTATAATTTTTTGTCACGCCCTAACAGCGCGATTTTGAGATCCTGAGAGTTGATCTGATGCGTGTCAAGTCAACAGTGTGTTTGGTGCCCTCTGACAATGGTGCTCTGGATGGTCCCTCCCCCACCCCTAAGGCTGCCTCTGCTGAACGGTAGTTATCAAGAGGATAGAGCTAGTCTGATGACAGAACAAGGAGCAGTGGTCTCAAGCTTTTGCTAGGGAAGTTTAGTTTAGATATGAGGAAAAACTTTCTCACAAGGAGGGTAGTAAAGCACTGGAACAGTTTATCCAGAGAGGTTGCCAGTTCTTCATCCTTCCTTGGATGTGTTTGAGACCTGGGTAGACAAAGCCTTGGCTGGGATGATCTAGTTGGGGAGGATCCTGCTTTGAGTGGGAGGTTGAACTGAAACAGTGATTCTCAACCTTGTTTTGTACTGGGACCCATTTGTAAACATTGATGGCCAGTCCTGACCCAGTGCCCCTCACTCTCAACCCATTGCCTCCAGGTCTCATCCCCAGTGTGTGGGGCCTGGGGAGCCCCAAGCAGCCCCTTGCAGGCTGGAGCTCTACCAGCCTGCAAGGAAAAAGCCAAAGTCTCCCACATTTTTCTCCTTTAAAGGAGAATCCATTTTTAAAGTTTGTTGCTCCATTTATTAAATTTGTTCATGATCCTTTCATATATTCTTGTGACCTACTTTTGGGTCATGACCCACAGGTAAAGAAATGCAGCTCTGACTTCCTGAGGTCCCTTCTAACCCTCATTGTCTAGGCTTCTAACCAAGGCCCTTGTTTTCTCAGTTGCCACCTGAAACTCCTTGCCACCACAGATGGTGGAAGCTGACAGGACAGCCACGTTCAAAAAGGGACTGGGCAAGCTCTTGGTGGAAAGAAGCACCAGGAACTACAGAACATAGGAATCAGGGGTGTCACCTCTGAACCAAGGCTCCCTGGACCTTAAATGCTGAAAACTGCAAATGAAAGAGGAAGAGGGAGGCAAGGAACCCAGGTCAGCTTCCCGCTATGTGACACAGCAGGCCCTGACCCCCTCAGTAACAGCTATTTGACTCTGAACTGGGTTGAGCCTGGAACAGGGCCAGAGCAGCCTCATAGCTGCCACTTGGAGCCACCAGTCCAGCAGAGCCACCCAACTCTGCCACCCCTGTCTGACAGGAAGCAACAGCAGCCTTTCATGGGTGGAACCTGCTCTGTACTCCACCCTCTGTATATGCCTCACTCTCCTACCAGGCTTCCCCATGCACAGGCTGGGCTCTGCTCCCAGGAGGCATGTGGCCAGGGCAGGGGAATTGGGATGGGGGTGTGTGCAGGAGAGAGACCTGGGGGCATAGGGAGGGATGTGTTCACATGCGTAGTGGCATGGTGGGTGGCATTAGATTGTGGGGTGGGTATATGGGGGGGTGTATGTGTATTAGGAGCATGTGCAAATACATGTGTGGGTGGCTATGTGTATTAAGGGGGGTGTATATCTATATGTACATGAGATGTGCAAGCAGGGGTGTATTAGGCATGTGTATGCATGTACATTAGGTGAGCATGAAGCGTGTGTGTGTACGTGTGTCTGTTTCTACAGCTGATGTGTATGTGTAAGGGATCTATGGATGCAGCTCTGTTAGATGTGTTTGGGCACGTGTATGTGTTCCAATGATATGGGATGTGTCTGGGTAGATCTGCATCAGATGTGTTTGTGTGCCTCTATACAAGATGGGTGTGGATATAGCTGAAGACATCAGATGTGTCTGTGTGTGCGTATATGTGACGTGTATGGATACATCTAGATATGTTAGGGTGGGTATGTGTGTATTACATGTTTGGTTGTATGTATATGTATATGTAATAGACATATTTAAATGTACAGAAGTGTAATGTATATGGGTAGATGTGTGGGGGTATGTGTGCATATGTATATATACGTATGTATACACAACTGAGGTGGATCGTGTATGTCTATACATGATGAGATGTGTATAGATATTAGATATGTGTGTACATCAGGTCTATAAAGAGAAGATACACATATTAGATGTGTGGGTATATCAGATGTGTGTGTGTCTATATAGATCAATCTATCTATCTATCTATCTATCTATATGATTTGCGGGTGCATATGTATAAGTTAGAGGTGTGTGAGTGTATATCAATATTCACCCACACACATGCACACACATTTGGTGTACATATATAGATATAGATATATTTGATGTATGTGTGTATATTACATACACACAAGCATATATATAAAATACGCATGTGTATATTGGATACATATAAATATATATGTACACATTAGATGTGTGTTTGTGTCCATGGATATATGTCGGTATACGTATATGTATGCATATATGTGTGTGTATATAGATATCTATAGATATGTGGGTGCATGTGTATATTAGATCAATATATATAGTACAAGCTTTATATAGTATGAGCTTTATATATTAGATCAATATACATATAGTAGAAGCTTTTCTGGTCTGAAACGTACTTCATCAATGAAAAACAAACCAGCTCAGCCCCCCTCCCGCCAAGTGTGGACAGGATAATGCATATCTACATGTATTTTATCCCCCTGTGACCTATTCTGTTTCCATTACAGGAGTAAGTTGTATCAGTGTAAGCACCTTTATGCCAATCTCAAGGTATTCCCACCACTTTAATTCTCTGAATTGTTACCTATATCTGCAGCAAGGCTCAAGCAGGGAATATTTGTTAAAATAGTTTATAAACAGATAAGTTTAGTTATATTTTGAGTGCTCTCCAGGATATAAAGTTCTTGCCCCATTCTTGGGCTTGTTCTTGTGAAAGGAAGAAGTTGGTGCTGGATGCTGGATCCTGGATGGGCAAGCAAAGTGTATCCCATCTCGGAGAAAAGGCAGCAAAAGGGCACAACAGCCCCCTTGGCTCTGCAGGGAACTAGCGGACCTCCTGCATCTTAAAAGGAAGACCTACAAAGGATGGAAGACTGGAACCACCACCAAGGAGGAATACTCTGCTCTGGTCCAGACCTGCAGGGAGCAAACCAGGAAAGCCAAGGCTGCGATGGAACTCCAGCTAGCTACAAACATCAAGGAAAATAAGAAGTCCTTTTTTAGATATGTGGGGAGCCAGAGAAAAAGCAAGGGCAACATTGGACCCCTGCTAAACCAGATGGGACAAGTGATAACTGATGCCCATTGTCACAGGGAGAGAAAAACCAGGGAGATTCCTGGGGCCACTAGGGGAACCCTAGGGCCAGGAGCCAGGGGTGGAACAGAAAAAAAGGATGTAAGAAAAGGAAACTTACTCACTGCAGGACGGGAGGAAGAGCAAGGGCAGCAGGGAAAGTCCACGCAGGGCACTACTCATGCCTTATGGCACCTGCGGCCGGCGGATGACGTCACTCACAACCGCCAGCCAGCGGATGTAAAAGGGCCGGTGGCGAGAGAGGGAGGGGCATGTGCATGCCAGGAGAAAGCCTCGTCAGTGGTGTCAGCCAGGGGCACGAGACACCAGGCGTGACTGTGTGCGTTGACTGCAGTGGAGCGACGGAGCCTGGCAGCAAGCCAGTGCCTGAAGCAAGGGCTATAGCTGCAGACAAGCCAGGAGGCGAGGCAGTAGCAAATCCCAGGGTATGGGAAGGTCAACAGACCTGGGAAGACCTGGAGGGAGGACTGCTGCTGTGGCAAGACCCCAAGAGAGGGTTGCAGCTCAGGGAGGACCCAGAAAGAGGGCTGAGGGTCGGAGAAGACCCAAAGAAAGGGCAGCCACAAGGCAGTGAAGACCCAGAGAGAGGGCGACAGTTCTGCGGAGGCTTGGAGATGGGGGTGCTGCTCTCAAGAGATCCAGAGAGAGGGTCACGCCAGTAGAATACTGAAGAAGGAGTAGCGTTGAACCAGGATAGGTAGAGTAGGGGCACAGAGCTGGATGACGTGGAGGTGGTTCAGTCAACAAGTGGAGGTTTAGAGGGGTTAGCTGTATTCCATGAGGAAGCCCAACGGGGGCAAGATGTCCCAGAGGAGCTGGGATGCCGAAGGAACCCAAGCAGCAAGGAGTCCTACTTACCTCCCGCAGAGCTGGAAGAGCCGGGGGATGCGCATATGCCAAGGATGCTGGCGTAGGTGATCAGCCGGGCATTTATCCAGCTGCAGCAGAGCAGCAGGGACAGAGGACACCTCCTGGAAGAAACAAAAAGCGGCCCCGCCGAGGCAGCAGGGCAGCTGATGAGGACAGACCAGGAAAGTGAGCTCCAGCATGGAGATCACCCGCTGCACTCAGCAGCAGCGAGAGCAAGGAGCGGAGCCAGGGCAGGCTCCGAGAAAGCCAGCGACACAACCGGCAGCAGTGCTGGCGGTGGGACCGGCTCCGATACTGTTGGCAGCGCCGGTGAAGAAGCCGGCTGCATTGTAGGCAGCAGAGCCAGTGGAGGAACTGGTGGCGGCGGAAGCAGCAGAGCCAAGGAGGAAACTGACTGTGTTGCAGGCAATAGAGCCGGTAGAGGAACTGGCGGCATGGAGAGCAGCAGAGCCAGGGAAGGAACCGGTGGCATCCTGAGCAGCAGGGTCAGTGGAGGAACCGGTGGCAGCGGGAGCAGCAGAACCAAGGAGGAAATTGACTGTGTTGCAGGCAGCAGAGCCAGTGGAGGAACCGGCGGCTTTGAGAGCAGCAGAGCCAGGGAGGAAATTGCAGGCAGCAGAGCTGGGGAAGGAACCGGTGGCATCCTGAGCAGCAGAGCTGGTGGAGGAATGCGGCTTACAGCTGCACTGCAGGCATAAGGGCCAGCGAGGTAACCGGCTGCATTCCAGGCAGTAGAGACGGTGAAGGAACTGGCTGTCTCATAAGCTGCAGAGCCAGTGAAGAAATCAGCAGCCAGATTAAGGAAGGAGCTGAGGTGGAAGGACTGGGCTGGTGACCCTGGCAGATGGCACATTGAGCTGAAGACCTTTACAGACGGACGGCAGGTTGGGGGTAAGACAGTGGCAGGCCTAGGACACCGTGGAAGCCAAGAAGAGGCAGAGCTACAGGTGGCAAGTGGCCAGTGTGTAGGGGAGGACAGAGCCCCGAGACTATCCGCTGGGGACCACGCCAACTCTGGTGGCTACCCCAAGGAAGGACGCCCCACTGAAGTTACATTCAAAGTCGTGGCAGGAAAGTTCAGGGGTCCTCCTGACATCAGCAGGGGCAGCCTCCAGGGTCCACCCGTAAGCCCGGGGCCCAGAAGATCTAGGGCTCAGGTGAAGGCGGCACAGGAACACCTACTAGAGCGGAGGCGGGTACACAAGGTTATGCCTCTCTTGGTATTTATTAAGTTTCTCATCTGAGTTGTGAAAGGTGTTTAATTTGTTTTCCCATATTGGAAGGGGCTGAGGTAGTGTGTAGATAGACCAAGGGAGTGAGAGGCGGGCTCATTGTTAAGAATTTAAGGACACATACGGTCCATCAAGGAAGCGACCAAAACCCGCCAGACTGGGTAAAGGGCGAGGTGTAGAGGAGGAGGAGCCTCCCAGAAGACATCAGTGAAGCAGGTGACCAACGAGGCTGACTGCATTGTATGAAGCCCCATCCACTGGAAGATTCAAAGTTGTGGCAGGTGAGAAAGGGCAGCCTGCGACGCATGTAAAGATCTCCCATAAGGCCACCTGCAATGGCAAGGTGAGTACCAGCAAGCACGCGGAGCAAGGAAGCCCGAGGTAAGATGTACGAGGCCTGGTGGGTACACCCATGAAAACGCAAACTTGCTAAATGGGTACTTTGCGTCAGATTTTCACCGGTCCCATGGGATGCCCCTGCCCACTGTGGGTCAGGGAGGCCCAGGTGAGGGAGATTCTTTACCTTCCATCAAAGCTGACCTCATAAAGGAACACCTTGAGAGGCTGGATACCTTCAAGTCAGCTGGCCCTGATGGTTTACACCCAAGGGTACTCAAGGAGCTGGCTAGCATCATAGCCCAGCCCGTGGCACAGATCTTTGAGAACTCTTGGCGCTCTGGTGAAGTGCCCAAAGATTGGAAGAAGGCCAATCTGGTGCCTATCTTCAAGAAAGGGAGGAAAGTGGATCCAGGAAACTATAGGCCCATCAGCCTGATCTCTATCCTGGGGAAGGTTTTAGAAAAGATTATTGAAAAGGCCATCCTTAACAAACTAGCTGATGGCAATATCCTGAGGGATACCCAGCATGAGTTTGTTGCGGCTAGGTCTTGCTTGACCAATCTCATTTCCTTTTACGAAGAGGTGACCTATCACCTGAACAAGCGGGGAAGAGATTGATGTCATATATCTTGACTTTAAAAAGCCTTCAATCTGGTATCCCACGATCATCTCTTGGCAAAACTGGCTAACTGTGGCCTCGACCTCACCACAATCTGCTGGCTGGGGCATTGGCTCCGCAGTAGGATCCAAAGGGTGATGGTTGACAGAAGTCAATTGTCGTGATATGCTGTGACCAGTGGGGTCCTTCAAGGCTCTGTCCTAGGGCCTATACTTTTTAACATCTTCATTGATGATGTAGACGTTGGTGTCAGAAGCAGGCTAGTCAAGTTCTCTGATGACACCAAACTCTGGAGTAAAGCATCCACACCTGACAGGAGGATGATCCAGGCATATCTTGACAGGCTCATGAAATGGGCGGAGGAGAACCTGATGGTGTTTAACACGAAAAAACAAAAGGTTCTCCACCTTGGGAGGAAAAACCTGCAGCATCCTTATAGGCTTAGCAGTGCTATGCTGGCTAGCACTACAGATAAAAGGGACTTGGGGGTCACAGTTGACCAGAAGATGAACATAAACCTTCAATATGATGCTGCGGCTAGTAAAGCTAGCAAAACCCTGGCTTGCATCCATAGATGCTTCTCAGGCAAATCCTAGGATGTCATGCTTTCATTGTACTTGGCCTTGATAAGGCCACAGCTGGAGTACTGCATCCAGGTTTGGGCTCCACAATTAAAAAAGGATGTGGAGAAGCTTGAGGAAGTCCAGAGGAGGGCCATGCGCATGATCAGAGGTCAGGAAAACAGACCTTACGATGAGAGGCTGAGAGCCATGGGACTCTTCATCCTGGAAAACTGCAGACTCAGGGGCAATCTGGTAGCCATCTATAAATTTATCAGGGGTGCTCACCAGGATCTGGGGGAACGTCTGTTCACCAGAGCACCCCAAGGGATGACAAGATCGAATGGTCACAAACTCCACCACGACTGATTCAGGCTGGACTTAAGGAAGAACTTCTTCACTGGCCAAGCCCCCAAGGTTTGGAATAGACTGCCGCCAGAGGCAGTTCAAGCACCTGCTTTGAATGCCTTCATGACACATTTGGATGCTTATCTTGCTGGGATCCTATGATCTCTGCTGACTTCCTGTCCCTGGGGTAGGGGGCTGGAGTCAATGATCCTCCAGGGTCCCTTCTAGCCCAAATGTCTATGAAATCTATGAACTACCTCAGAGGCTGCACACTTACGTTTCAGTGGACACACTTACGTTTCCTGCATATATAGGTAGTCTGTATAAGCCGGGGAGTAGGCACATGGTCTATATAAAGAAATTACATTAGGGAGAGGACTGAAGCCATTACACACGGCTGGTGGTTTTAGGGGTGTTCACTGGAAAAAAAATGGTCATGCTTCTCATAAAATAAGCCTCAGCTAGGCTTTGTGGGAAAGTATATCAGCTATGAAGAAGTAATCTTAATATGCTACTAATTCACATATGCAGTAGGGTAAAAATGGCTAATATAGCTCTTGCTCTGCTCCAAAACATTTTGAATAACTTAAATGAGTCCCTGCCATAGTTGGGCAGAGCAGTCTTTTTTTCCTTAGATCTTACAATACTAACCACTGAAGCTTTTTTGTTGACCAGCTTTTTCAAAGGTATGGAATATATTTAAACAATGTCAGTCAGCACTGTATATAATACTCCACCAGGGGGCTTTGTTCTCATGGCAAATAATGTACCATCCCAGCATAAAAATCAGCATTTCAGCATCGGATTCAGAAGGATGATGATCACTCTGTGTATCCTTTGCTTTCAGTGACACACAGCAATTTATAAGATCAGATCCATAGTATGTGATGGCTTTATTCTCACTAATGCTCAATCACCCTAACTTTAGTAGTAGATGGATAAGCTTTAAAGAAGTGCAGTACATTTGTAATTTGTATTTAATAGAAATAGTAGATTTGATTTTATTAGAAAAAAAAATGACTTTCCTTTTGTAATTTGTCATCACTATGGCAAATATAGACAAATAGTTGTTTCCCCCCCTGAACTACTACATTTCCTTGGTGATTTTACAATGGTGATTCATATGTTTAGGAATTTTCTTCATTTAAAAGTCAAGCTGTTCCCAGGGACTTTCTGCTACTTCGCAATTTCATGGCTAGCTCCGTATTTTTAGTTTTTTTAGGAATAAAAAGAAAGTAGAGGCATAATCACCCCATCTCTTTTCAGTTCCTTGTTATGTTTTGATAACCTACTTAGTTTGTTTTTGAAGAGCTATTTGTGGCTTTGTTTTGGGTTTTGTTTTATTAATTTCTTACTGGGTTTTTTATAATTTGTATTGTGGTAGCACCCAGGGTCAGGATTCTATTGTGCAAAGTAATGTATTTCTAGAACTGGTTCTTAAGCAATTTAGGGGAAAGTATTTTTTTTTGTGGTTACGTGTATGTCTATTACATGGGTGGTATATGTTTTTTCATGGATTTGCTAGGTATTTTTCATCTTCAGAAAGCCAAGTTAATATGGTATCAGTCTTTACTGACAGTTTTTTAATAGTTACATTATGCTCTGAATCCAATTTTTGTTTATTCCCAAGCCAATTCAGAAACTTTTTTTGTCATGCAAAAATCAGAAGCAGACAGCGCATTCTAATATATATTTATCTTGTATACTACAAGCAGAAAATGAGGGAGATGGCTGTAGTTTCAAATGTCAGAAAAAGACCTTCATATATACATACTAGTGATTTTGCCAGTGTACAGATGTTTACATGAAAGAAACAAAAACTACATATATGAAGGAAATACACAACTCTTTAAAGAGGGTAGTATGGGAAACCCAGATGAACACAGAAAGGGTAGTCCTCTTATAGATCTGTAGGCAGTCGTGTAAGGCAGCATAGTGACTTACATTCCCTCTAGTAATGTAAGTCACTATGCTGCTTTGTTAAATGATTTTACCTCTGATTGTCTTCCCTTGCTTGGCAGATGGGAGGGAAGAGAATGAAGTTTGTAAGGCATCTTTGTAAACTTTCACTTATATGAGTAGTTCCATTGACTGCAGTGATGACTACTTATGTATAAGGGCTTTCTTCCAGAAAGGTGGCAGAGCAGGCATTTGCAATGTGGGCACTGTCTGTGCCAGGGGTAAGCAATGTTTTCTGCTGTAGTGCCGAAAAACTGCAATATCTACCTTGCAAGGTTCTGGAGTGCCAGCGTGCCGGAAGAACAAAACCAGAGGGGAAGGGAGGGGGACATAGCAGGACACACTGTCTATTAACACAGTTAATAATCATAGATGTAGGTTTTTCTGGTTTTTTTACAGTAAATACCAGGTTTTCTTAGAATTGTAAACTTGGTAACAATAAATAAAACTTCAGATACTGCCCTTGTTGTTGAGTATTCTTTTTTAAGCATGTTGTGATGACAGAGAGAAAAAGGGGGGAGGGAAAAAGAGGGAAAAAGAGGATAAAAAAGAGTAGAGGGGAGAAAAAAGAGTAGAGGAAGAGGAAAGAAAAGGAGAGAGAAAAAAAGGGTTAATGTAAAGAAAGCAACAGATAAATAGGAATCAGTTTAAAAGAACAAAATGAACTGAATAGTACGAAGTGGTCTGAGAGAACAAAAACTATATCTGAAATATTTTAACAAGGCAAAATAAACAGGACCATATGCAACCTTAAACTCTGCAGAAATCAGCACCAGCACCAAGAGGCTAATGAGCTGACTGCTGTCCAAAGCCAGATGCTTCCTTCCTGTAAGCAGGTGGGAGGCACAGGTAGGGGCTGGCTGGTGCTTGCAACCCCCTGGCACTGCCTCCTCCTCACTGTGTCCTCCTGTGGGCATCACACCCAACATGCCCCAACTTCTGCTGACTCCTGCAGTTTTCTCCAGGTCCCATCACAGATTGGGGGACACAGACAGGGACATGGACATAAGCAGGGACACAAGACCCGTGCATCTTTGCAGATGGTGGCAGCTGCCTGTGCACCATATGGCTGAGGGCAAGCTAAACTCAGGGGCATCTGAACCTCAAGCCCCCTGCCCTGGGCATGACTGCAGGATGCCTGCCAAATGATTTGAAGAGATAAAGGTTGCAGTCATGCTGGCCTAAGGACACAGGCAGACAAGGTTTTCTGGCTGTACCTGAAATCTTTTTATTAGACCAACCTTGAGGATTTGCAAGCATCTCAGGGCCCAGACAGGCATGGAGGTGGAAGATGCTTGCTGGTAGCTGGGCTAAACATTGTTCTTGAATGGTTCATGGATTTGGAACACACTTTTTTTTTTTAAAAGAATTTTTTTCTGTTCCAAACCTAATAAAGTCCAAATCCATGAGTCAGTCCAGAACCGGAAGTGGCCCTACAACCAGCAACCATGCTCCAACCCCACCAGGGGCTTCAGATATTACCAAAGTCTTTTGGCAGGCATCCTATGTGCAGGCCCAAGCCTGGAGGCTTGGGGTTTGGATGACCCTAAGTTTCACCTGCCCTCAGCCATTTAGCAGCAGGAGCAAGCTAGGGAGGAGCCTCCCATTTCTATCAAGCCAGCTTTAAGCCCCAACACATCGGTGGTTACTAAACCACGCCACAAGTTATTCCTGGGAAGGAAAACTGCCTTCATGGACCCCGATACATGGTGTTTGGTTGATTTAACTTGGGACATGAACACCTGCCCTTGAACAGAAAGTCCAGGAGCCAGGATTCCGCTGCCCCAGCCGGCCCGAAGCAAGGAAGAGCCGAAGCGCGGCACACAGCAGCGCAGTCCCCAGGGCGAGGTGGGCGGGACGGGGGGCGGGGGGCGGGGCTACGTACGGCCGCCCTAACATTTGCTGCGCCGCCCGCAGGAACTCCACTGGCTTGTTCCCAGGTGGGAAGGAGGCCCCGCCCCCGGAAGAGGCTGGCGCTACGCGCTTCGGCGTGCTCAGCGGCTCGCAGGGACTGTTGGAACGTTCCGACCCGGCGATTCCAGTCTCCCCCCAGCCCCGCCCCGCCCCGCCCCGCCCCAGCGGGAAGGCGTTTGCGCCGCAAGCCTGGGCCAGCTGCAGGTTAGTGCCGTTCGCGCACGCGCAGCTTGGAGCAGAGGGCCGGGAAGGGGACGCTGCCGCCGTCCGCTCTCAGGCGCGCGCATGCGCAATCTCTGTTCTTCGCCCGTCGCCCGCGTGCGGCGCCGACCAGCGTAGGGGTTTGCCTTGTTTGGGTGGGGCAGGGTTGATGGTGGAAGAGGGAGGAAGTGTGGGAGGAAAGGACGGGTGGTGTATAGATGAACCGATTAAAATAGAAGATTGAAGGGGGGAACCCGACTACTTGAGTGAAATAGATTTTTTTTTTTTTTTAAATCCCGTGATACATGCAGGCAAGGTTCTTGGAGGGATATTTTATATTAGACCAGCTGGGTGGGGGGGGGGGAGCTTTAGGCAAGCTCTTGTGCTCAGTTGCCCTGCACAGATTCACGGGAATTTGGAAGGGGCCTCGCAAGATTGTCGGGGCCTCTTGCTCTGGGCTGGAAAGACTGCTGGGGTCAGAGGACCCCAGCAAGGGGTGCGTCCAGCGTTGAAGAATAAAGACGTGGTTCAAGTAGAGGCAAAAAGAAAAGGCTTCTTCAAGACTGCCCAAAAGCTTGCTGGTCTAGTACAAGATTTCATTTGGAGAACCTTGCCAGGTCATATCATTAGACCAACTTGATCATACACCAACCAGTTTCACAGGCTTTTATGTGCCTGCATGACTTGAGAGAGGGTTAGCAGCCTCTGCTGTTAACTTTGAAAATATCTAGGTGTGGCAAAAGGGACTCTTCACTGAAGGCTGAAACTGGGCGGGGGCATAAAGTAAAATAAACTGTCTCTCCTTACCCTTTAGGGTTTATTTTATTTCTTTCTTAGAGCATTATGCGCTGAGTGGAGATAGAAGAGTATTTTTGACCTTTTTACTCTGGTGACTCTTAATAATCTCGGAACTTAATGTTCTTTCCTATGCCTAATTAGAATCAAGCAATAAGAGATTTCAAGCATTTTCTAATGACTCAAAATCCCTCAGCCAATTAACTCTTTTCTTCTCACTAACTAGAGCTGCCCAGATGTACTTTCTCCGATTGTAATGAACCTTATATGCTAATTTTATGCTAAATTGACAACCATTATTTTGTTTTCTAGTTTCCCTTGACCATTGGAACAAGCTTCTCAAGAGATGGTAAGCAATCTTTAATTGCCCTATGAACTACTGAGGCTAAGAACATTTTTTGTCTTAATTTTTATGAAATTCTCTGATTTGTATTCAATTTGTGTTTGAGCTGTCAACACGGATATTTAAAGGAATTGTTTTTAACGGTACTTTTATTTTTCATTCAAAATTATAATTAGGTTATTAAAACAATGTCCGATATTGGTCTGCCCTTGACGTTTCAGAGACACAAAAGGAAAATAACAGAAAACTGTGATCAGTTGTCTTCAACTTATAGAGATTTCCTCAAAAAACTAAAAGCTATATTTCCATTTATACCACAGCTGAGAAAGCACAGACATACAACCATGCTCTGTAGTTAAAATTTAAAGCATCCCATTTCCTTTTTCTCCCCACTCAAAAACAATTTCCTTTAATTTTTTTTTTTTTTTTTTCAACAGATGGATTTTTAAAATTCAGATCCAAGTGAGAAGTTTCCTAGGTTCGCTTAAAAAAAACACACACACATGCACACCAGCATTGGACAGGCACCAGAATCACAATTCTGTCTACGTGAAGTGGCCTTTTGTATTTCTTTCTCCCTAAATTAACAACTGGAGCTGGTCAGCTAGACAAATCAGCCAGCTGTATTCCAGAGTTTTTGGTGAAGTCATCACCAAGCCTGTTTTAGAAACATTTTTGTTAAAAAAAAATCTTCAGTTTTGTTTTTTGTTGTTTTTTTTTATTTTATTTTGAATGTGACTTCTCCACTTGTGCCAAACTGTATGAATTGCTTAACTAATGTCCCTCAACTGTTTTTTTTAGGTTGCTCATCAAGCAAAATTAACTGCTCCAAAACTAACCTGTGAATTTGACAACAGATTTTTATGGTCTTGCTCTGCATTGGGTAACTAGGGGTCAGGTTGACAAGCTTTCTTAACTATAATGAAGTAAGAACACTATTATATGTCTTGGAATATAATTATAAATAAAGTTCCATATAAAGGGCAAGATCATTCTCTCACATATACTTAAACTGGAAATAAACCATGGTACATCAGTGGAGCATTGTCAATGCAGTGCTAGTAGAGGTGTGTCTGGCCATCACATCTTATCTGAAAAGTCAAATATTTTATTCAGTAACTTTTTAAAATCATTTGTATAGATTCATTAATTTGTACAGATTCAGAATTATAAAGCAAAAAAAGTAAAAAACATTGAAGATGATTTGCTTTAGATATTTTTTTTCTGAAATACAGATTACCTTCAAACAGTCAATATTTATAACACCTTTGATATGGGCTGGTTTTGCAGAAAAAAAAGACTTCAGATAAAGGTGCTGTTAACCTGAATTCAGTAACAATGGGCATGTGCATAAGACAATAGATATAATTATGAAAAATTGACTTCTTAATGCATACACTGTCTAAACTAAGGGGACGTGTTAAGGAGAAAGCACCAGCTGTCATACTAAATTTCTTGGATCTTGTCAGTTGACATGCTGTCAGGATGCATGAGTACCCAACCAAACAAACTGTTTTCAAATTATTCTTAAACCCAGTGTCACTACTGTGAACTCAGTATCCTAAAAAGGAAGTGCCTGTTTATCCTCTGAAATAGGCCAGTAGGTAACACCAACACAAGACTATCCATTTCTGTTATGTTAGCCTCCACTCCAGCTCTACTCATGTTCAGCCCATTTAGTAGAAGAGACGTACCTATTAAAATGATTTCTGCTTACTATTCATCTCCTGCATGTGTATTTGAAGAGAGTTGTTTGCATAAACTAGGGGTGTCAAACATTGCCTGTGGGCTGGATCCAACCTGTGGAACCCTAACATCTGATCCCTGGTGCTACCCCTGGGCCTGAGGAGATCCATGCAGGGCACAATGCACACTGTACCAGCCATGCTGGCAGCACCCAGGAAAGCTGCTATGTGTGACATGCACTCGAGTCACTCTGGGACTGCCGCATGTGTGGGTACCTATGGCACAGATCCCAGAATAGCTGGAACAGGCACTATGTATGACGTGGTCTAGCTGGTGGTATACAGTGTTGGTTCCAAACCAATCAAAGCAAGCACCACATCATGTGGTGCCTGTCCTACCTGGGCTGTGCCATACATGGCACCTGCTTCAGGATACATTCTGCATATACCCTCCCACAGCAGCTCCAAGACTACCTCACACAATGTTTGCTCCACCTAGTCCAGGACCCATGCTGCACATGGCACCTGCAAGCGCCATGTGCAGCGCAAATCCTGGACCAACTGGAATGGGTGCTATGTGTGGTGTGGTTCTTAGAGCGAGTGTCCCATGTGACTGGGGTGGGCACTGGTGTGGTGCATCTGCTCTGATCAGTTTGACATCCCAGCAATATTTTTGTGTCTACGTAGCACTTTGTCACAGAAAAATAGCTTCTGCCATTTTAGCAGAGCATTTGGGGTAATACTCTGACATGGTCACTTTATTATTTTCTTTGTTAGCGATTGTGGTGAGTGGGATAAACAACATGATCGATTTATTTTTGATGTGTTCATCCTTTATCATTTGTCATTTTCCTCTAAATTATACATATCTTGTTGGTATAGAAAGACAAACACTTAAGATTTAGCGATCTAGGAACAGTCTTCCCAGTGTTGCCCCTGACTCTCTTCTGCTTCTCTTTTTTTAGGAGGAATTGTCACAAGGAGACTCTGAGCCATGGTATTGTCATCAAGTATATGGAAGGTACTGGCAGCATTACCACCTAGCCATGGGCTGGATGTACAAGCATAAAAATGCATTCAAGAAAGCCATGGAGTCCTATCATCTCTCCTGCTATCCTCCTGCAATCTTTCCAAGTAATCGATACTCTGATTGGGATGGAAGAGACCCATCGCCTGCTCGTGGCCATTATTCTGGTAACAATCGAAATAGCAGAACCCAGTACCTTCCCCAGCTTCAGCAATACTCAAGGGCTCCATGTGGTTCTAGAGTGAGGGAGGATGTGGACTGCGATTCTGAAATGGAGAAGGAATCTGAGTCTGAAGGTGAAATAGAGTATGACTTGAGCAACATGGAGATCACAGAGGAGCTCCGCCAGTATTTTGCACAGACAGAGAGGCACAGACAAGAGCTACGTAAGTTCAGGCCTTGATTGTGTTGTATATCTTGCATTTCAGATTGTAATGTTTAATATGTCCCTAGTTCAGCATTTAGGATGCGATTGCATTGATGCACAGGAGTAATGAACACAGTGGCCTGGACAAATTGGCAGGTTTCAAGCAAGAGTTTAATACATTTGCCTTTCGATTTGAACTAAACCACAGAAAATACTTGAGATTTTTCTACGCCTAGGGGAAGAGAATAAATATGAGTGTTTTGAGAGGACAGCCTCCTTAAAGAAGAAAATTATTAGTTAAAACAACTCAAAGAGACTGTGAAGCTCTTTGTATACAGGTGATGGAGATCTCCACCTGTTTCTTTAACAGTGGAACACTGCTTGCATTTTCTCTCTAAATTTCTCTTCTGTAAAAACAATCCCTTTACCAACTTCTCATCAGATGCTCCCTAGTTTCTGTAGAGTATGCATTGACTTACATTTTGTTTTGAAAAACAAACATTTCAGTGTCCTAAATTAATTAGTGCTCAAACTTAAATTAAAGCATTAATATTTGAAAATTCTATGATTTTTAAAGGTTACTTTCCTAAAATCCTACGTACCTGGAGAGATGCAGCGCTTGGGAAACTAAGAACTGCGTTGTTCAATCCTGGAGTAAACTGTATTTAGTGTGTAATATGGAACAGCCATTTGCTTTATTTTTCTTTGGCTATTCCAACTGTACAAATTCCATAACCTCCTCTTTCCCTTCTTGTCCCTTCCTCCCCCGCACACATCATCCCCTTGATACTTTTCATTTAGCACTGTACAGGAAGTATCTTTTTCTTTCACAAGCAGAGCTGGACTTCAGTCCTTGAGAAAAGAGTTGGGATGAGAGCCAAAGAAATCAGCAGGGGAGCTTTTGCAGGTTTCTATCCTTGGAGATAATAAAGATACTTCGGTCTCTGTGAAATCTGTGTAAAAGAAAATAAAGTATATTGTTATATTTTATTGAGGCAATTTATTACAGAAATAAAGTTTACGGGCAAATTTACAATCTGTTCCAAGGAAACAATGCAAAGAAAATATCTTTTCTCATGTGATTTGCACTGGGAAGAGCAAAAAATGCTTAATGTTGTTCTCACTGGAATTAGCCCCTTGGGACAATGAGAGAGGATGGCAATTTTAAGGAACGTAATAAAACAGGTAGTGACTGTTTTTTGCTTTTGTAAATTAAAATTTCTGCTGTTGAACTCCTTTAGAGTAGAGAATATCTGGAGCCCTTAAATGCATAGGCTTAACTGTACCCTTTCAATGAGTGTGACATGCAAGTCTCCTTGTAGGCAAAGGAATGTAAAATACAGGCAAGGTAAAAAAGCTGGCCTTACTTATTCATGGGCTACTCTCATACTGCAGAGCTGCTGCAGAACTGGGCCAATGCCCACTGCTGCATGTTCGTCTTTAGAAGCGTGGAACACTTGCACAACAGCAGAGCATTTTCCTTGTGTCAGTTCTTGGTAGGTCTTAAAGGATGGCCTTGTGATTAATGCAATGGTTGCCTGGTCCTTTGGAGATCTGGATTCAGTTCTTGGCTCAGTTACAAGTGCTTTTGTGACATGGTCAAGTTGTTTATTCCTTCCATGCTCCAGTTCCTGCTTGTTCTCCTTACAGAAGTGTGATTTGACTTTCCTTACCAGAACATCAGATGTATAGCCACAGGACTTGAGGTCAGGAGTCCTAACTGTACCACAAGTGGAGCTGGCATCTTCACACCTTGTTGAGATGTATAGGTTGAGATTCTCCTGTCACTTCCGCTGTGTCAGAGGTGGGGGGGAGTTTAATTTTATTCAGTTCAATGAAAGGTTTACTGTGGTACAAATAAGAGCAGAACCAGGCCTTTAGCTTCTGTGTGCCTCAGTTTTCCTATAGCCATAAAGTGGGAGAAATGATACTTTTTTGTCAGAAGTTTTATGGCTAATTTAACGAAGTGCTATCTATATGTAAAGTTCCTCAAAAGCCTTGAATAAAAGGTACTGTTTAACTGTAATTTTTATAGTAATTCACAAAGCAACATACCTGTGTCTTCAGAGATAACACTGCTTCCTGGCCAAATTAAAAAACAACTAAAATATGTGCTTCAGTTCTGTCAGTTTTTCAGACAAAAACAGCTCAAAAAGAAGAAAGTTCAGCTAAATGCTGTAAATAGGCAGTAGTGAGATCTTTAAGGATGCTGTGGAACAATACCTCTTGATTTAATCAGATAGTGATATTGATTTTCCTGATTTACTGTTTTCAAGCAAAATCCAGTTTAATGCTAGAAGTTCATTAAACTGAACTCTATAATGATGTTATCTTATGTCTTTCATTCCCTGCAGAAAAATCTTAGTAGCTGCATTGATCCATGAGCAAATGTAGGTGAGGAAAATATCAGTGATCTCATTCTCTGCCTTGCCTGTCTCCACTTTGAGAGATTTCTCTTTGTAATCCATAATTTGTGAGGCTTGGTATGGCCCAGTAGCTTAAAAATGTTCATGAGGTCCAAGTTCAATATCTTGTCATTAATTATTTATCTGATCGTAAGCAGTACCATATGTTGGGTGATTTGTGTTGAACAGCTAACAAATCCCTACCTCCATAGGAACTTAGTCTAATAATATAAGTGAAAATCTTGGCAGGATACGGACAGAATAAATGGACGGAGTGTTGCATGAGTTTGGGGGCTAGCATGCCTTAGAGAAATGTAGAGTTTTAGCTTTTTTTAAAAGTTGTGAGTATACTTCAGCTGTGACCTTCAACACAGGTGGCTGGCATGCAGGAAGCCATGAAGTTAGAAGTGGGCAAGGAAGACAAATGCAGTAATAAGAGGAATGGAGAAGGGAGCTTGCATGGCACATATGGTTAGTGCCTAGATGAGAGCAGATAGAGCAATTTATTTCCATCACAGATGGCCACCATTATTTCATTTTTTGTTATAATTACATCCACAAAATACATGTTATTTGTTACAGAGGTGCCCCAGAGTTCAGAAATGCCCTGTAACTTAAATTCTGCCCCCTTCCCTAAATGCATTGAGAGTTTTAATTTTGAATTCACATACAATATTTTCCACAAGACCCCTGCTTTATTTAGTGCTGAGGATGGACCAAGTGAGCTGAAATTAATCCCCTTCTATTTGAAAGTTTCTCCTCTAGTACCTAACACCCCCTCTCCTCACAAAGACTATGTACTTTCACTGACCTCAGTAGAGAGCATTTTGTAGACTTTATGGTCTGGGAGGCAGGGAGGAAGGGCTAAGATGTAGCAGCTTGAATTTTATCCAGAATGAGAGGAAAAAACTCAAGGTGGTAAGAGGTGAAGTGTCAGAAGAGCAAAGCATGTTGGATAGTCAAAGAAAGCTAGAATAAGGAAGGTCACAGCTGAAGAAGCAGTATGCATTTGACCAGTGAAGGATCTGAAGTCTTTGTGTCACAGTTTGTTTGTATATCATCACTAGTTAGCCATATTATAAAAAGAAAATAGAGGTTGTATGCAAAATACCATACTTTTACTTTTTTTTTTAATTTTTTTTCCAGGAACCAACTACAGTTCAAGAGCCTTATAGGTTCTGTATTCTATAGCTACTTTTTTTCTGGCAGTCTGCACTGCAGTGACTCTGATTTTGACAGTACAGGCTTTGAAACTGGCAAGCTGTGAATTCCTTGCTTGATTTGACACTTCAATAGGGATAGAGTTTTTCACAAAGCCCACTCTTTTAAAACAGGCTCCTTTTTCTTTCCTTGAATTCTTCTCAAGGGCTTTCTGCTTCTCTGTATTCACTTTGTGTGTTAGAGCCAGGTTGTGTTCCTAGACTACCCTAGTTGTGAGTGACGTTGAACGGAGACTTTATAATCTGACAAATCAGTTGTATTCTTGCACTACAAACATTTTTGTTGTTGTTGTTGTGTTATGTTGTCTATTTGGTGTGTGGTTCCCTATGGAATTGGGAATGCCATTAATCTAACTTGCAGGGGATATTTTGTGGTTGCATTTAAACGTCTTCCCTCAGGCTATTGAGAAAAAGACATGAAGTCATTTTTTTCCAGATTATCGCACCTGTCAGACATCTTATGTACTACCAGTTTCTCCAAGAATGCTGGGTGAAGGACAGCATACAATAAACGGCCTCTTTGCCTTACAAAGAACACGTTTTAAGAGTTAAAGGAACACGAAGGAAGAAAATTAAGCTGTTCACAGTTACTGTTCAGCAAATTCTCTATTTGCACATACTTTCTGTTTTTGTACTTTTTAAAGTGACCTTTTAAAACATAGCTTCAGGATATTTCTCCCTACACTAGTTTTAAAATAAAAGGGGAAAAATGTATACAAAGAAAATGAGTTGTAATAGAAGGGCAGTCCAACATTTGCAGTACACAGACTACCATACAGCAACAATAAAGGAAACAACCACATTGCCAGTTTGCTTAAAAGCAAAGGAAACTAATTATATCATTTCTGTAGGGTGGTAGTCTGTCAATTGTTAATGCTATGACTAGCTTTTTCCATTAGAGTCCTAATTTTATGTGCCCACATATACCCTCATTCTGGGTTTTTCAAACCAAATAAAAGTCTTTTTCAGGTATAGTTTCCAGGAGCAGGGGAAGTTATTTAAAAAGAAATCTTTGGGGGTTGATTAAATAAGTTATTTGTCTTACATTTGCAAATGCATGCCATTTCTTCCCTATATACACATGACTTTAAAAAAAAAAAAAAAAGGTGTTCCTTTGTTTTCAGTGACTGCTTTAATATCACTGAATTCATAATTTTTGTTTTTAAGTTGCTGCACATTGTGGGGAAGAGATTGTCTCAAATGCAAGCAAATCCCTGAAGTTGTTTGCTGGACAGATGGATGGATAGATTGATTCCCCCCCCCCCCCGGTCTGATCTTCGGCTGCCGCCTTTTTGGCCAAAGTTTCTATCTCAACCTCATGTTTGTGGATTCCAGCTTCCTTTCCACTTTGCCCACATCCCATGCCATCAAAGCAAGAAGATCTATAGCAAGATCATTATCCCACATGCACTCCCTTCATAAAGATCCCATTGGTTTGAGAAGATCTAGCCGTATTGTAACCATGTGAGTTGGCACCTTCTTTGCAAAACCCGAGTCATTAAAGCATCTCCTTTGGAAGCAGCACTCTTGAGGTGTGGTAGATGTCCTCTGTTGGCATTCTTGCATGCTAAGGGAAGAACTTTAGCTGAAGGCAGGAAAACAACCGTCTCCTGAGTGCCATATCTTGGTGCACTTTCTTTTAGCCAGTTTTCCATTAATACAGTCTTTCTAAAGGCTTCTAGGAGTAGATGATGGTGATGTTTCCCCAGCAGCAGAATCATCACCCTCTGCCTTTGTAGATAGCATTTGTTGGTACAGTGTCCAGTCCCAAGCACAGAGAAGACAAACGGTGGCAGAATTCCCCGCCCACCCTTTCCCCACAGCAGTGCAGTGGCAGAAGTTTCATTTTTTTTGAGATTGACTTCAATTTTGAAACTTGGCCATAAATTGTGTACTTTTATTTTTTAAATAGACTTGGATGCATTTGAGAAGTGCAAGCAGCTGGATGAGCCATGTGCTGTCTGTAATTTCACAGAAGTTGGTGTGGTTTGTTTGGTTTTTTTTTTATTTTTAAAAGTTCCCATTTGGGAACAGATCATTCTGGAAAACTAGATACAGTTGGCTCAAAACGAACACAGTTCTCCCTAGGGGGGAAACAGAATTTCTTGGATCTTGTATTACTTGAGCATGTGAAAATGTATTGCTTTCCATGTGTTAAGGTAATATGTGGAGATGTGAATTTCATAGGCTGCAAACAGACATCACTTTTGTTGCAGGATCAGTTGTGTCGGGATCTATCTTGGCATGACCAGTCCAAATGATTGGCAGGTACAAACATCACCTGGAGCCGTTGTCCAACAGGATTGGGTTCCTGCTGCTCCTGGGGTTTCAGAGACCTGATTTTGTGGGACAGCACCTCCAGTGCCTGGTCCTGATCCAGGGCAAGCGTGGAGTAGAGAAATCCATGGGGTCCCATATTTCACGCTTGAAGATGTATGCCCTGGAAATCCCCCACCCAGTATGGCTGAAAGTGTGGGTAGCCCCAGGCTGTGGGGACCACTCCATAAACACTGTGATAAAGCAGCACAAACTATTAGTAGGAGTTTCCAGGCTCACACTTCTAGGCATTTGGTATGTGACAAGGGGCAAGGATGTCTGTTCTCTCACATTGTGCGTTATCATTAAAAAAATGTTCTGGCATGACAAAGGTGACGTCTGTTTGCAGCCATAATGATCCAGTGTAGTCTGAAAACCCTGGAGATTTTTTTTTTTTCTAGAGCTCTTACTGCTGTTAGATCAAGAGCTAATTGAAGGGAGGCACTGAGTGGCTTAGTAATAAAACATTGCAGGGGTTTGGGTCACTGATTCAGGGACAGCCTGGGCTATAGATTACTTATTGGGTTTTCAGTGGCTGACATCAGGAAGAATGGTGTTTAAAATGCAGGACTGGGAGGCAGGCCCTGTGAGTTTCATTTCTTTCTCTGCCCAGCCTGAAGGGCTTGGAGTAATGTTGAGGTATCAAGCACCTGCAGCCTCTTTTGCTTTAAATGCACTGAGCGCTTGCAGCTCTCACTTCAGTGGAAATTGAGGGTTCTCAGCATCTCTGAAAAATTTGTATGTACCCTAATGTGGTCATAGCTTTCTAATTTTAAAGGCTTATGTATGAAAAAGGTGGCTTCAGTATTTTTTAGTACTCCAGTTTTCCCATTTATAAAACTCAGATAATACCTACCTCATATGGCCTCTTCTGAAACTTAATTTGTGTTTTATGTAGGACTTTGAATGCTGCAGCTGAGAGTTTGCAAAACCCTATAGTAGAAGAATAAAAAAGACAATGTGAAAGAGGTCCTGGTCACACGCCAATTTCTAACAATTCCTTAGTTAAATAGCAGCTAAGCTTCAGAAGTGAGTTTTGCATGCTGAGAAATTATTTAAAAAAAAAAAAATAGGTTCCAGCTTTCTTCAAGCAACATGTTTTTAGTCATTACAACAGCAACCAAAAAACATCTGTGTTGGTGCACCAAGGAGGGAGACCAACAGCTGAAAGGACAGAACATTTACACTATCCTGTTTCCAGTAATGGCCTGTTTCCAACAGAGTAGTAGTTAGCTGTATTGACCTAAAGTCAGGTAGAAGCCAGGGCAGGTTGGCACTCTTTAGAGACTGTTTCACAGAGGTGTAAACTTTTGTAGGTGGCAGTAGGCTTTTGACAAGCTAGGTTGTCCCTCTGCCTTTTGCCTGTTTTCTCTGCATCAGGATTGAGGCATGTGACTAGAGCAGTTTGGTACAAAGTTTGCAGCTTGGTTCTTATCTGTTTTGGATGGAATTAGATGCTCAGGCTCAGCGAATGTAGACTGTTTCCAAGGGTAGGCCATTGTCTCTTTCAGTGGCCTATCTAAGGCTAGTCTTCCACTAGCTGCTTTTAAAGGTTCATGGGCTAATAAAAGATCACAACTCTCTTGAGTAATGTAGTTCCTCTACATGCAGACACACTTCTGCGGTTCTGAAGGATTAACTGCTGTGACCTCTTCCCTCAGCCTCCTTTTTTTAATTGTCTAATTAAATGTGGGTCCCTTCAGAAGGGACTTGCAGATAAAAACAGCCGGAACCAAAGGAGTACGCTGAAATGGATTCATGTCCTGACGTTCAACTTAAAAAATGGACTGAAGGACATCTCAACGAAGGACTTACTAATGAACCAACTAAACAAATACAAATATGACATCATCGGCCTCTACGAAATACGAGCAAAAGAAGAAAGTCGAACAAAATAGTCAACAACTGGCGATGAATTGATCATCGGGCCAGGCGAAGGCCAGCACCAGATCGGAGGTGTAGGGATTCATCATCAATAAGAAGATCGCCCAACAAATCATTGAAATAAAGATTCATTTGCCAAGAATCGCCACGCTAAAGCTTGACGTCGGTAAAAAGAAATTGAAACTAAAAACTGGTCACTAAAAGGCACGTTGACAGAGAAGACTGACAACTTCCTACTCCAACTGCAAAAATGTGTCGAAGCGGCAGCAATAACGAAAACGAAT
>JAGPOW010003316.1:66224646-66247908 GCA_030014935.1 Caiman crocodilus
GGCTCAGCTTCAAAAACATCCAAGAAGTACTAAAGAACACCAAAAATTCCAACATACAAGCCCAACTCTTCAACTCCACTGTCCTGCCCACACTCAACTATGGATATGAGACATGGTCGAAGAGAGGTACAGAACAAAAAAAGCTGAAGACAACACAAAGAGCAATGGAAAGACGTATACTAGGTATATGGCTCCGAGACAAGATCCACAACAACGAAATTCGACAAACTGAATTTAAAGACGCATGTGAGGACACTCAAATACAAAAGCTACGATGGGCTGGGTCATGTCATGAGGAGAGAAGACAACCGTTGGTCAACTCGAACAACCTTCTGGTGGCTGTATGACCGTAAACAACCTCGAAGACGTCCGCTGGATTGCTGGAGATAAGAAGTCGAAGCAAAACTAGGCAAGAACTGGCAGCAAATTGCAAGAGATCAAGAGGCTTACAGACAGCGGCTGAAGGATCTGCTCTGCCACAACGATGGCAGATGAACCAGATCTTCAAGTGTTCAGGTAAATCTGGGTGTATGCTGTGTACCAGTTTTGCACACCTGAGAGTTAGTGATTTGAGGGCACCATTCATAAAGTCACTGGCAAAGAACAGACGGGCAGAATCCCAGGCTTAGAGTTTGTTTGTGGGACAAAAAGGTTTCCTTCATAATCTTCTAGACCTCATGTGCCTCAACTAGACTGCTCAGGAAAATTATTTCTTAAGAAGGGGAGAAATCAGTGTTGAAAGGAGTGCTCTGTGAAGCAGCAGTGACGTTTTTGAAGTCGGGCTTACCCACTTACCTATTCCCTTAGCATCTGCAGCTGCTTTTACTGGCACCCATACTCTTAATTCTTCTTCCCTCCAGGGGAACGTTTGAGAGCAGCTGCAGCTCCTGGGAAAAAGAGCAGGTGAGTCTCCTGCTTCTCAGGAGCAGCTCAGGAAGAATGTAGTAACCTCGGTTTCTCATAGCTGTCCACGGGTGGCTGTTCACTAGGGCTGTGCAAAGCCCTACCCTGGAGGTCTTCAAAAGGAGGCTGGATAATCACCTAGCTGGGGTCATTTGACCCCAGCATCCTTTCTTGCCCATGGCAGGGGTTTGGACTTGATAATCTGCTCAGGTCCCTTCTGACCCTACCAACTATGAAGTTTTGGTCGCTGATTCAATTTGGAGGAGATTCGGCCCGATTTTAGCAGCTGAATTTGAATCAAATCAGGAGAGCCATTAATGTCTCCAAATCAGATCATAAGCCTCCAAGACTGTTCGGCCATAGACACAGATTTGTTTTGTCTACATACCTCAAGGTACTGGGTACAACTCACAAATGCTGAGGTGGTAGGGCAGATGGAGCATCCCATGGGAGCGCCAGGGAGAGGTCCCCAACGTACTTGGTGGTGGACCCGAAAGTGGACCAAAAGTACTTCTGGTCCACTTCTGAGTGTGCTGTCAAGTGCATGGGGGATACTTTCACCCTGGCTCAGCAACTGGTTCCTTCTGGAGCTGGGGAATGCCTGGGGTCCCCCCACAGCCAATCACTGAGCTGGGGGGTGAAGGGGGGCACCACCGAGCATTGGTGACGCATAGGTTTGAATGTTGCCAGCAGCATCTGTGACCACTGGTTGGTGTTCACCACCCACAGCTGCCTGCGGGAGCTCCCTGCTCACCACCCTTGTGCCCCCACTGCTGCTGCCACCTGTGGGCAGTCACTATGCCTCTCCAGCCTCTGGGGGCATGCAGCATTCATGCTATCAAACATGCAGGGGTTCCCCCCCACCCCGCTATCCTGCTGTGGGACACTCTATCTGCACTACCATCTCAGCATTCATGACCTGCACCTGGTACCTTGAGATAAAAATGTATAAAGTTGTGTCTTTCTATATATGTGCAAATCACCGATTCTCTGAATCAGAATTGGATCGTCTGATTCAGATTTGGCCAATTTGAATTGGGACAGAGATCTGAATTAGCAAATTGAATCGCTGTCCCCCAAATCAGGCTGTATCTGAATTGAATACTGCCTGCTTCGCACACCCCTACAGTCCACAGCCCTCCAAGCCCCCACAGTTGTTCACTTGCTGCTCCTCCCCAGTATTGCATTTACTTCTGACCCCCTAACCTGCTGTGGTCACATAACCATATGAGGTGTCTGGTAATCAGACAGTGCAGCATTTCTAGTCCCCTGAACCGGTGTATAGTCCCGTGCTGTTTCTCTGCCAAGTCTGCATACATAACGATTTAGCCCACAGGAAGTAAACATGAGGTCTTGGAAACAAAACATTCAATCTCATATTAATCTTTTGGAGTAACTTTTAAATGCAGACCCTTCTGTGTGGGTGTTGGGAGAAATTTTGCTATACTTATACCCATGTACTTGTTGTATAATGTTGGGATAAGTAAGTAAAACAGAATGAAAAGCCAGCATCAAAAGAGATGCAAACAATCACAAGCAATGATTTCTGTACTTCTGGAGAGATGGAATCTGGTCCACCAGACTACAACTGAAAAATACTGAAAGTTTTGCCCTTAAAGTTACAAATAAAATCTTCCAGAAGTCTTGCTGTAAAAGATTGATTTGCCTGTTTCATAGCTGAATGGAGTTCATAAAGATTTACATTTCAATGTCTTTCCCTTTTTTCTTCAGACTTTTTAATAGAAGTATCTAATTAAGTTGCTCATCCATTGTCATCTGTTAAGGGATGTTGGAGCTGGGACAACAGAAAGCTGTGAGTTTAGGGCTTCTACCTCTTTCAAGATTGTTGTTACCTCATCTGTTCTAAAGAGGGAATGAATGAAGGGAGGGCAGAGAGGTGAAAAAATGCTCTAGTTGCGACACTAGTCCAAGGCCATTTATAACCTTCACTCCACAGGCTGCCTATAGATTGCCAGCAACATTGGGCAAGTCAATTCTGCCTTCATTTTTAAGATCAGAATATCTTATTGTTCCCTTATAAGTACATTTTTTCCCCTCAGAACCATAATAATCACAGTTGACTTATATAAGGCTGACTTAACTGGAACCATATTGTATTGTTGTAGAGAGCAAACTACTTTGCAAAACACCCTTACAAGCCATCCTGTGTAGTCCCTGAGTGCCAAGCAGGGTCATTTTGCTCCACCTCCTGTAAGACTGCTAGACAAGGTCATCAGCCCTGTCACAGCGGCAGAGGGTAGTAGGCTCAGTTGGCACAGGGAGGGCCCCCCAAGACTGGGTGATTTCAGTTGATTGTCACCATTGCAACTCTTAAGATCTCTGGAGTCAGCTCCACTAGAGTGTGAAGCAGGTATTAATCATCTCATGGAGTTTTAAGAATCCTGGGTCAAGCTGAGGTTTCTAGATCTGTGGCTTCCCTGCAGGGATCTGAGAAGACCTGGCCTAGGGGCAGCTCATCGCTAGAGTCACAAAGCCACAAAATATCCCACAAGATGAGCTGGCAGGAAGCCATGCGAAGCTTTTAACTTTTAGATCCCTTCCTCCCCTCCCTTTTTCCCACTGGACTGCACATCTCTTATTTGAAAGATACTTGATCCAGGAAATTTCTAGCACTAAACTAAAAAATATTACAGTTTAAATTTGAAATAATTTAAAAGACAACAGTTAAGTTTTATTCTTCCAAAACCCAGATTAATTGAAGGTACTTTGCTCACCATTTTAAGGGTGTCCAATCCACCTTCTCCTTTGCAACATGCCTCAAAAGATTAGAAGAATATGGATTTTTAACCCCTAAAACTAAGAGCTTTGCAGAGCCAGGGTTTGGGCTCTGCATGTCATGGATTTTGAATCCTAAACCGCAGTTCAGATCTGGCCTTCTATTAAGGGCTTGTTTTAAATTGGTAAACAGTTCCCATTTAACTAAAATACTTATTTGATAATCTATTGACATGGAATTTTTTAAGCCGAAGACAAAATGATAAGCCTTGGACAATGTTCTTTGGCATGGAGGATGCTTTTTAATTTTATTATTTTTAATGTGTTTATCTCGTTAGGTTCTTTCCTTGTTTGTTTGAATCTCCTATGGAATTTTGCAAGTGCAGCACGTGTTAAGGTCTTAATCTGTAGTTATTGACATGAATTCAAGGATGAATTTGTTCCCCTAAAAATAATCCTAAAACATGGTGATTAACTTATTTGCAGATGGTCTTAAGACATGAATGGTAGTACATCTCGTCCTCATTGGAAGGATAAATGCATTGAGGATTCTTGAGGTGTTCAGATTCTACAGTGATAGGGGAGCTTCCTCAATGCCACCAGTCATATTTATTATGTAGGTGTCAAAAATGACTTGCCCAGCTGCCAAAGTTTGTTTTGTTTTTTGTTTTTTTTTTCCTGATATCTTCTAAAAACTTTGGCTGCTTGCAGATATGTTTTAAAATAAATAAATACTTTACAGAAAGAAGCAGTGCATTGGTTTGACTCAGCTCTGCAGCATCTGTTTGGATTGTATACTTCAGTGAGGCCTTTTGGCTCTCTTAAAAAAAATCCCCGCAAAAGCGCCCAATCTATACAAATGTTGAGCAGGCCAGGTCCAACTGAAGTGATGCCTCTTCTGGGCATGCTGTAGGCCAGTAGTCGCTAATCTTTTAAAGTAGGAAATCACCTTTGTCATTTAAAGGCAACCCAAGATCTACTATGCGCCATCTCCTCCCCCTCGCCCCGCCCCCAGCAGGTAAATCTGTGGGGAGAGAAATGGTGGGGAAAAGAGAAGAAAAAAAATGTATTTGGGTGCAAGCGAGGGAGATGTGTGTGTGTGTATATGTAAGTACACCTCCCCAGCAGGTATGTCCCACCTGGCCAGGGCCCCACTCAACTTACCGCTGGTCTTGCCTCTACGCCACTGTCCTTCACCATCGGGGCCTCAATCTATCCCCTGCTCCTTCCCTTCTCCATGGACTGACCTGCTGGACTGGGGTGCACGTATGCATGCACATGCGCACTCAGTGCCCCCCAGCCTCAGATCAGCTCTAAGAGGCTCCAAGATCTACTGGTGGATCGAGAGCCACTGGTTGGTGACTACTGCTCAAGGCTCAGCGGAGGGGCATGTGGAATTTAAAGTAAATTACTTCTTTTTTTTTAAGATCTTCAAGCAGCCTTTGTTATCAAGGCGCAATTCTGCAGTGTGAAAGGCTGCAAAACGTGGAGCCTGTATAAAATGAAAGAATAAATCTTAAACTCAGACTTGTATTGAAATAAGACACCACTCCCTACATTATTTGTTGCTCATATTTAATGGAATAAAAAAACTCCTGGATTTGATTTCTCTTGGAGCTGCTGTAGAAAAGTTGCACCAAAAAATCAGCTTTTTTGTTGTCTCCTTTAGATAGAGATTAGGGGATTTGGGTCCCCACAAAGTACATTGTTCACAAGCATGGACATACCCATGAGCAGATATTCTCTCCCCTGCCAGCTCCTTGCAGATCACCATTGTTTTTGGGAGGCTTGCAGCAGAAGCCTTATGCAGAAGATAGAGTAATAGCGGTAGAGAAGATTTGTTCTATGACTGTTCAGTGGGGATAGTTTTCATGTTCCAAGCCATCTCTGTAGTATGCAGTTGGCTAAGAGACTGTTCTCACTCCTTATTTCACCAATGGAACTGTTCAGAATAAAAATACAACTGTCACCATCCCTTCATTTAATTTTAAAGAATTTTAATTATTTTTATCACAGCAAAAACCTAGTATAACCAAGGTAGTCTGTCTTATACATGGAGGGACAGGGTGGGGTGTCAGAGTAGGTAGTGGCAAATGCCTGGTCACTGGTATGTTTTCTCACAAAGATGACTGAGGGAGATGAACAGGGGATCCTGGTTTTCTCTGATAAAATCCCCAATTTTAGGATTAAGAAAAGTAACCCAAAATCCACCTTTTTTCATGATTGACATAAAATGCCACTAAGATATAGCTATAGATCCATATATAGATATCTATATTTCATTTTAATCATGGAAAAATGTGGATTTTTGGGTTACTTTTCTTAATCAGAAAATTGGGGATTGTTTTTATCAGAGAAAACCAGGATCCCTGGAGATGAGTGCCTACTTGTGAGCTGAACTTATTTGTGGAGTTTGCGAAGTCACTTAGGCACTTCCCTAGTTTTAAGACTATGAATCATCTCACTAAAGTGGGAGGGAGGAAAATACTGAGAGAGGCTTGCTAGGAATTGTTGTACAGTATTTCCTTTCTAAATGGCAGGATGCCAACTGCCTTTTTCAAAACAGGCAGACAGAATCATAGAAAATTAGGGTTGGGAGGGACTTCGGGAGGTCATCTAGTCCAAACCCCTGCTCAAAGCAGGACCATCCCTAACTAGATCATCCCCACCAAGGCTTTGTCAAGCCAGGCCTTACAAACCTTCAAGGATGGAGACTCCACCACCTCTAAAGATAACCTGTTCCAGTGCTTCACCACCCTCCTTCCTAGCGAGAGAGTTTTTCCTAATATCCAGCTTAAACCCTCCCTTGCTGAAACTTGAACAAGTCCTTAAGCTCTTGTTCCAGAAGCAGACTTGTGAATTGTTCAAAGTGCCAAACTTTTCACCTTTCAAAGAAGTTGATGATGGAAGCAGCTCAAGTCCCACCTGAAGTCAGTACATTTTCTTGGTGGATTTTTGAGATCTGTCCAGAGCAGAGTCAATACTGATACCATTGTATTCTTCATCTATATCTGGATAATATGCCAGAGCAGTAGATACAGCAAAATCACCATGGATATCTGCATGCTTTTTGACAGATGAGCATAAGATTTTATCCACTTGATTGCAAAGCCTTGCCGGTGTGAGCAAATGGGTCTGAAATAGTTCAGCTCTTTTTTTATCCATAGGGTGTTTTGAGTAATTTTGTGTTCTCTCCACAGGCTCTCAAATCTCAGATAATAAGGGGATCCACCCTCACACTTTTTCTGCTTATTAGAGGTGCTGATGGTTATCTTCATTTTCCTTAATTGGTATTCACATCTGCATTGAATAAAACTAAGAATCTTGTTCTAAGTGCAGAACTGGAGACTTTAAGGGGGGCATTCTTTCAGCAAGCATTGTAAATACTTTTGGTTAAATTTATTAAGAGGCAGTGTCAGAACTAGGAAAACATGGTTTGGTTCCTATGCAGTACTGGCATGCAGAAGGTTGTTATTTCACCATTTTTAATAGTCTTGAATTGTCAGACTTTTTGACCGGTTAATTGCCTTACAAGTAAATTTAACTAGCATAGCAGGAGAGAGAAATATGAAGCAGAGTCAGAAGAAAGTTTCAAGATGCATCCTTTTCCTCCCTCTATCAAATTTCTGATGAACTGAGTTACTTCATAAAGTGCGAGGACACCTCTCTCACAGAGGCCTTTTGTGATCAAGGCAGCCTACCCTAATTTACTAGTCTCAGAAAAAATATTTTTCTCGTAGAGGCCGATTTTTGCATCAGTAGTACATACCCATATCTCAGATAACTGTTGTTGAGCCAAGAGTATGGAAAAAGAGTAATTTATTGTGGAGTTAAAGAAGGAAAGTATTTACCACACATCACCTGTCTTGTCCTAACTTCCTGTATGCAGATTCTCTTCCTGCAACAAATGGGAGTTACACCTTGGTAACTTAACCCTCCTTTCGGCTAAGCTGCCATGATCTATCTTTTATTTTCCATAGGATAAAAATATGCATCTGGGGAGTTATCATGGAGTAGTTGATACATGATATCCCTGGCCTCTTATATCTTGCACTAAATTATTCTCATGTTCATTCTCTAAAAGGCAAGTCCATAGTATTAATGTACGTCTCTTACTTCTATTTAAAAATATCATAACAGAATACACTATCCAAAAACACTTTTGCAAAAATAGTTACCATTTCCTAATGTTAATTGGTTTATTTGCAGTCTCATAATTCTAATATTATAAAAGCCAGTCTGTCTGTCCATCCATCTGTAACACTTTAGTCACTTTCTGATTGGCTGATAAACAGCCAATCAGAGTGCTCCAAGCGTGGGGGAGTGCCACCATGATTCCAAAGCCATGCCAAGGACCGGACGGAGGGTGGGGGAACTGGAGCCAGGAGTGCTGACCTCAGGTCCCCCCAGCCTGCTCCCTGCAAGAGGCAGAACAGCAGCAGCATGGGGCATTAGGTGGTGGCACTCCATCCTAGCCCCCTCTTCCACCACCTGCCATCATTCTTGACAGGCAGTCGTCTAGTGTGTAATAGAACAAGCCTGGCCTCAGCATTTGTGTTTGTGCTTGGAGCCAGAAAGATATCCCCATTGAATCCGCTAATGTGAGAATTGCATGTTTTTTAAAATATATATACAGGGCAGAATACTATTACAGATTAGTCCCACATTTTCCATTCTGATATTATTCTTGTATCTGTGGTTCTTTGCAGCATGAAACTTTCTTTTTTTTTTTTCAAGTGCAAGTCTGCATTCAAAACTTAAGTAAAATACATCTTGCCCAAGGCAAACCTGACTTTATACAGAAACATGCTTAGATTTGGGCATCCTTATTTTTAAGAGGCCCTTATTTTTACAGAAAGAAAGTGTATTAGTCTTCCTTGTGGAGATGCATCTAGTTGGACATAGATACAGTTGTACAGAGATTTAAGTATACCTTCTATTTGTTCACATGCTAGTGCCTTTGTCTGATGTCAGCATTGTTGCCATTAGTGACAGATTGAAGTCCTTTAAAAGGGGAGGGGAAAGAGTGAAGAGTCAGCTGATCTATATCTAATCTTATTGCTGTATACTTGATCCTTACTGCTGGCCAGAGGCAGGTACCTGATTCACACTATAATGTCAAAGTAACGATCAAACTGCAATTCTCTCGGATAGTGCAAGTCAGGGGTGGGCAAAATACGGCCTACAGGGCCCCTAAAAAAATGTAGAAAATTAATATTTCTGTGCCCCTGATTCCACAGGATAAAAGGACACGGGACGCCTGGCGAGCTCCCACAACAGCGGGGCCTGCCCAGCCCTGCCCCTCAGCCAGAAGCCCCAGCCAGGGTTTCTGGGCTGGGAGCGTGTGGCTACCCCAGTGCGGGAAGCTCAGGTAAGGGTGTGGGGGGAGAACAGACCCCAGGCAAGGAAGGAATGTGAGGCTGGGGAGGAGACAGCCCGCTGCCGCCCTCCCCCCCGCCCCCAGTGCCCCATGCTGCAACTGCTTGCAGCCCATGTGGAGTTGCCTGTCCCCGCTCCAGACAGCCCCATGTGGGCTGCGAGCACCTGCAGTGTGGGACACTGGCCGTGGGGAGGGAGAGGGGCCACTTCCCACCCACGCTCAGCTTTTCCCTGGGCTCCTTCTCTGCACAGAGAAAAGTGGCCCTCACCTGCCTCATGCCTGGCACCCCATGCTGCAGGCACTCACAGCCCATGTGGGGCTGTCCAGAGCAGGCACAGGCAGACCCAGGTAGGCTGCGAGCGGCTGCAGCACGGGGCACCAGGCATGGGACGGGGAGGGACTACTTTCTCTCCCCTGCACTCAGCACCGCCTTGTAACCCGGCCCCACTGCCAGGGTGGCATTGGGGAGGGTTACAAGGTGGTGCTGAGCATGGGGAAATGTGGCCACTCGCCTGCTCCATGGCCAGCACCTCGCACTGCCTGTGCCTGTTCCAGACCGTCCCGCACGAGCTGTGAGCGCCTGCAGCATGGGGTGCCAGCTATGGGGCAGGCGAGGGATCACTTTTCCCCATGCTCAGTACTAGCTTCTTCCCTACTGGTGAGCAGGTGGTCAGGGCTGTGTGCTGCCCTCTGCCTGTACTGTGAGGCTGGGAGGCACTGGGTGTGAGCGAGCGGGGAGCCAGTAGGAACACAGGGCCCACACTGGTGTTCTGGGGCCAGTGCTGGTGGGGCCCAAAGCAGGGTGGCAGGAGCACGGGGTCCCAGCTGGCAGGGGCCCCATAGAATGGGGCCAGCTCCCCCCTCCCACCTGGTGGATCTGGGCAGGGCTGCATGGACCCCTGTTGCCTGTGACCCTCTCTGGGCCCCACCGGTGCTGACCCTGGAACATTGGTCCCAAGACAGTGATTGGGAGCGGGGCACCTGTCAAGGGGTGGGGCCGCCCATGCAGCCCTCCACAGCCTTCCAAAACTGGGTAAGCGGCCCTCTGCCCAAAATAATTGCCCGCCCCTGGTGTAAGTGTAAGGATTCTGGACACCTCTTTCAAAAGTGCATGCACCTTATTGGGTATCCAAAACAGTGTACTGTGACAAGGCTGTGGTCATTTTTACGTTGTAATGTGATAGTGTCTCAGTTATACTAGCTAAATTTGTACAATTTAGCCTGTATTGAGGGGGGCCTGTAGGAGACCACCATATTTCTCAGCATCATTTCCAATAGCACCATCTCCATTTTCTTTTCTTTTTCAAATTTTTATTCAAGGTACAGTCAAGCAAACTGATTCCTTATTCATAGTTCTGTTTTAATTTGTTTTGAATTAAGTAATGCTGAGATCTCATTTTAAGGATGTTTATAATGGAAAGTAATGCAAAAAATACAAGTCAATTAATTGGCAGCTTAACTAGATAGTTGAAATGTAAATAGCTAGCATGAACATTTTTTGAAGTGGAGTCTTGAGTCTTTTATGATCTCAGATCTTTGGTCAGGTATATGTGATCACAACTGAGCATTTAGTTTCTAATCATATTCATAAAACTAGGGGTACACTAATATTTCCTTGGCTGATACTGATGGCCTATTGTTAAACAGCCATATCAGCTGATACCAATCCAATCGCCAGTTTTGGGCACTGTGGAGAGCAGCATCCTGCCAGTAAGTCTGTGAGGGGGAAGCGGGCGGGGGGGGGCAGATCAAGGCCCCCATAATGAAGAAGAGAGTGGGCAGGGGTAGACGCCACACTACCAGCGTGGTAAATGAGACCTTGGGACAGGGTGCGGACTGGGCACGGCTTGTCCAAGGAGTGGGGAGTTTAGCTCCCTGCCACTGTATGCACCCCTGGGGGAGGCACAGGGGGCATGTGGCTCCCCAGATTCGTGCATGGAGTGAAAGCAGATTGTCCACCTTAGGTTCAAGGCATGGGACTGTGTTGATCTCTTCCCAGCAGGGGGGCTGAGCTAGAGGGTGGGCTTGGGGAGGCTGTACCTAAAATTCCCCATAGCTCCCTGTAGCTACCCTTTGCTGTAACACCACCCACCTCACACAGCTGAGTCAGTCCTGGCCCAGGTCCCCCACTGGGAAGAGGTCAGGGCAGCTCCTGGACCCAAGCCCGCAACAAGCAGTCCACCCTTGCCCCATGCAAAAATGGGGAGGGAGAGGGAATGCTGCCCCCACCCCAACCCTGCCTCCTGACAAGGTGCCTGCAGCTCTTCCCATTCCCTGCTTTGGCTGGGCAGCACCTGCCCCTACTCCACTCCTTCCCTCCTTCACTCTGGGGGCCTTGATCTGCCTCTCCCCATGTCCTTTCTCTCCCCCGCCAACAGACTTACCGGCAGGAAACTGTTCTCTAGGCTGCCGGACTGCATTCCTGGTTCCATGCATGCTCTGGCTGCATGTATGCAGGCAGCAGTTATTGATGACATTATCAGCCCAAAAAAGCCAATGGCCAGTAACGTCAGCATTCCTAATATCAGTGCTGATCTGATATGCAACTGATATATTGGTGCACCTCTACATAAAACAGAAACTAGCTTCTTTAATTTAAATTCTACAGGATTTTGAAATAATTTAATGTCTTTCATTTAAAAATCCTTCCAAAAGCCCTGTGAGGTAGGTAAGTATTATACAAATCAATAAACTGAGGCCTAGAGTGGTTTTCTTTTTATTTCATATTTACATTTCTGTTCTTACATTTAATTGTCCATCTTAAATTTGTAAGTCCATCTTATTTCTACATTTGTCAGTTTCCCTCTGAAAAAGTGAAGAAAGTATCCATAATGACAACACAAATGGTGCCTAACTAATCTATTTGATTTTTAAAATCTGTTTTGCATCTGCTGCAGCAGATTGTTGATTACAGCAGTGTCCATTTTGAGGACTGCATTCTGTTTTAAGACTTATTTTTACCCCTACTAGTTTCTCTAAAGAGATTTCGGTCAAACTACTCACAAGGAACACATCTGTTCATTGTATTATTTTAAAATCTATAATGAAGAGTTCACAGGTTTTAGTTAAGCTCGTGGTAAGATTTATTCAGTTTGTCAGTAGAGGACTGAATGAGTTAAGACTGGGTACTGTGAAGATGCCAGGGCTTTTAATCCCTCCAGTGCTTTGTGGTAGTTTTATTTCATGGTTGATTGCTATTGTAATAACTAACCATTTGTTTATGTGAGGAGTTATATCAGAACAGTGTGCATTTGCACACATGCTTGTGCCCAGTCTTGCAGCTCATGCAGTTGTATAAGTGGCAAAATGCGCATCAGCGCTGAGAAAATGGTGGTGGCACACTTTTGAACTAAAACACCTTGAAGGTGCTGTAGTTCAAAGTGCACCACTGTCATTTTCTGCACACTGATGTACATTTTGCCACTTATACAACTGCGTGAAGTAGCACAGTGCATTTCAGGTCACGTGCGGAGCAGACTTGTTTAATCAAGTCTGCTCTGACTTGCCAGTGTCATGGGATGAAAAACTACGTGTATAAATGCTCAATGATTCTGTATGGGAGAGTCATCAGCTTATTTTCAGCAGAATGGTTCTTCTGCTGTAGCTCTCCTAGTTAATTTCTTTGTGTAAACTGGCCCTGAACATCCTGTTTTAAGGAGCAAAATTCACCTGTTAGACATTGGAGGGGAGCAGTTAGATTAGTTATCACCAGGGATCTTGAATCTCTCTGATTTAAAAAAAAAAAAAAAATCCCCAATTTTCAGATTAGAAAAAAGTAATGTGCAATCCACACTTTCATGATTAAAATAAAACGCCACTATATGCAGATATCTGTATATTAGTGGTGTTTCATTTATCATGGAAAAATGTGGATTGTGCATTCCTTTTTTTTTAAACCTGAAAATTGGAAATTTTTTTTTTTTTAATCAGAGAAAACCAGGATCCCTAGTTATCACTTATGGTAACAGTCATTCTGCAAGTAGAACCCAATTTTAAATTAAAAACTCTAAAGCACGTATCCCTATCCCGTCTGCCTCATGTAATTACCAACAAGAAGCAATTAACAAGCTACAGGTGATTCTTACAGCCACAGATGCATCACTTGCTTTCCTTTAGTTTATTTGTGCATTTTTCTGATAGTTAGCACTTGCCAGCTTCAGAAAGATCATAAGTAAACAAAGTCCTTTCTTCTTTGCATAATCCTGACTGTTTGTTCTTTTCCATGTTTTGGCTTATTCAAGGGTGGGTTGCCTTTCAGGGTTCTCACTAACACTGCAGACTTGCAAAGCACCACATTTACTCAGCAGCAGAGCTGAAGGTTTCAACCTTTAGATCTCACCATTTTGAAGTTGTAGAATCCTTCAATTTATACAATTCTGAGTGTTTGAATTTATTTTAGAGAGAGGTGTCAGGTTTTAGCTGTACCCAAGATCTTACCTATTGTTGAAGATAAATATGCTGCTTTTTTTTTTTTTTTTTTTTAAGTCTGATTCTGATAGTTCAAAAATGATGTTTCATGGAAGCTTGCTACCATGTTACATGCAGCGTTGTGTGCTGCTCCCTAGGAAAAATACCTGTGGAAAAGCTGAGATCTCGTACTATGGAGCAGCATATGGGCAAAAAATTAGCGCAGCAGGCTGTGTCCAGACAAGCACATCTGTGGTGCCACATATCATACATTCAATTGTTCTCTGTACTGCATGGGAGCAATGCAGAGGGTGTTTTTGACTGGATATCCAGTATCCATCCAACGGTTAAAAAAGACCCATGGAGGAAAAAAAGAAGAGCAGTGCACGCATGGGCAGTGTGCACCACTCAAACGTGGAGCTGGGCTGCCTGGAACCACACTGCAGCTGCTAACCAGGCTCTGTGCAGCAGAATCGCTGCCACTGCAGCCCTAGGAGGACCCCAAGTAAAGCTGCTGGAGCCAGCACAGTGCTGACACTAGACTCCCCTACCTCACTCAGGATAACCTGCTGCACACCACAGCACACATGACATAGACAGTCCCTGGGGACAATTAGCAGCAATGCAAGGTGTGCACCAGTGCTAGCCATCTCCAGGGAACCAAACATCCACACTGTGTGGGCATGACTGCAGAATGCTGCTTCTCACAAGCATGTTAAGAGACAGGAGAAGGAATCTGAGAAGTGGAAATGATGACAGTGTAAACCCTTTTTATGATGCGCTGCTGAAGATCAGCTCAGGTAGTGTTTGGGAGGGCTTGGGGAAACTCAAAACGTGCATGTAGCAGTAAGAGAGAAAACCCAGTCATTGAAATAAGCAGACAACTACACTTAACAGAAAACTCAGTTGGCTACAAATTGCAAAGAGGGAAAAGCAGAACAAAACTGGGGAAAGTGAGGTATTTCTCTGAAGAATAGTATGGGAGCTAAGCAAGAAACAAAGTTTAATAAAGGACAAGTCATTTTCAACTTCTTAATCCGAGAAGGACCTAGGTCTGTTGCCAGGGAATTATCTGTGTAGGTCACAAGCCAAAAAGATGTGACAGATTGGAACTGTTTCCACCTAAAGAATTATGGAGAAATATTTAAGATGCATTATTATTTTGTATAGGACTAACAGGAAAAAAAGTTGAAAGGTACCTAGTTATAATTGGGAAGAAGAACAAAAGAATAAAAATGGTATGAGAGAGAGATCTTTGTTTTTAAGCTGCTATCTTAATTGGCATAGATTTTTTCTGCTATGGAATAGTATCTGCTGTACTATTAAATTAAATATGATTATTGCATGTCAGAAAAGGAAAAGAACCCGAACAACCAAAACCAAACAAAAAAAATCCTTGAGTCCTTATTGCTTAGGTGACCTATCCCTGTGGTTTTGATTTTTTTTATTATTATTATTTTTATTTTTTTTTAACTTTACACATTTGCATTCAAAACCAGGACTTAGTACGACAATAGTAAAACCCTAAAAATCTTGGTAGTGCTCCAGTACAACTGAAAAAGAGTTAAATATGGGCTTCTGGGCCTCTGAAAGTTGGAAAGAAATCTCTTATTCACTGTGTCTAAAAAACAGGCCAACAGTTTTCTTGCCAATTAAGGATTATCTAAAAGTAGAAGTGTGTCACATCTAGCAGTGTGATATATTGATTCTGGAGTTAGTTTTAGGACTAAAGCAACTTTGGGGAAGTGGAACTGTCCAATTATAAAAATGTCAGCAATATTTATTCCTTGCCCCATAATCAGATGACATGATAGATTGGCCAGATGCCTAAAATTATTTGTGAATTTTTGTTCCAAATTATAATAGAAGGGGAAATCTTGCCAGTAATTAAAGTTGAATGCTTTAAGGGGAAGCTATGTTATATTTCACTCTCTGTGGAGTGAAAAAGAGGGATGACACAGAATTGTCTCAGCATCTCCAAGCAGAAATATTGCAGAGCTGCCTTGTGTGTTTACCTGAAACACTTGGCTGACCAAATGGATATACTTATGCCTCCAAAAGCAGTGGATTTTATTTTAACTGTGTTGTCTTGTGTCATAAACTGCGAAAGAGCATTCTCAAGCAAACAGATGAGGAAATGTCTCCCATATGCAGCAATGCAGATAATTTTTTTTTTAATTGCACAATAAATACAGAAGTGTAGGAATAGGGTCATGTTAATAGGTCATGTTATATTAAATAACAGGTCATAGAGTCAAAAGATCTATTCACAACCCTGCAAAAGTCTTACTGCATGACTGTGTGTAAGAGACTTTGATCTACATCTTGTTAGGGCAAGAGAGAGCAGGGAATAGATAGATATTTTTACTAAGGTACTTAAGCACCTAAATAAACAAATGTTTGCATAAAAAGACATGTTGGCTGGTGGTTGGCAGCCTAGCATTATATTAATATTTTGTAATGTGATGGGAGGGTAGTCAGGACCTTACATTTAACAGACCATTCTTCCACTATTGGTTTAGTTCCAGCCACAGGTGTTTTTACTAATGTGTCACTGAGGCCTTTTTGTTTAAAGTGGCCTGGCACTGGGCAAATGCAAAAAAACCCCAGAACTCTAGTGTATACTTCTCTGTGAGTACTGGCAGCAGAGTGCTAGAGGTATGCCTAAATCAAAAATCATTGTAAGAAGAGCGTTAGGTTGAATGGAGCACACGTAGTTCCTGATACTTTTTGTCAGAAGGTGGCAAGAAAGCATGGATGATACCTAAAACAGTAAGAGTTCAATCTTTCCAGCAAAGAAACGAATGCCAGAATTGAAATTTCAGATTATACTGTTCAAAATTTCTATTTTCCATGAATGAAGAATAATTCATTTAGTGAGGCTGACAGACTGTCAGCTGGCTGCTCCACACATTACTTTCCAGTGTAAAAATAAACTACAGCTGTTCCAAGGCAGATATGTCAAGATACTTAACTTTGGTTTAGTGTTTGCAGATGTTCTGTGCTGCATGAGAGAGAAATCTCTACATTAGTCTTTGGGGGTTAAGGGAAGCAGAATATAATACCTGTAATACAAAGTCTGAGTCCCATGTGAAACATGCATTGTAATATATGGGTCTCTATTTCTCTTTGTTTATTTAAAGTCTAGAAAAGAAACAGTATAGTTTTTCTTTCCTTGTCTTGTTTATAACTTTTGTTTACTTATTAAGGGCCTCTGTTGTGGGAGATACTGAGAACCATTACCTCTCTGTGTTTGCAGTAGTAATTGGATGTACTCAAGACCTTACCGGAGGCATTCTTTATTTTCTAAGAGAAATCCTACAATTTTGGACAAATCTTTAAGCACATAGTTATCTATCTTGTCAGGATGATGCTTTTAGTTATAGTTCATTGCACAGAGCCTGGTCTGAGGAGGGGGAATTGCCTATTTCATGCTTCCAGCCTACTATAATACAACTAAGAATTTCACCTCAGAATTATTTTGACTACCCTTAAATAACTGGTAGTGCTTCAGGGTCTTAAAATAGAAAATAATATGAATATTGTCTTTGTTATATTTTTTTAAAGTTGTAGATGAACTTAGAGCATTTAAACTCAACTATGACAGCTGTGTTGCACTGGATGCAGTTAATGACTAGCAGTTGCATGACAGTCTGTAGTTATTTCATTCTTTTCATGAAGTAACTGTTTACAGTTTTCGCTGCTCTGGCTTTGCTTCATCTAAAGTTATGTTGTATCATTTCATCATTGCAGCTGCAAAATAACTACTTTCAGTATTAATTTGCACTCCCATATTCCTTTCAAGATATATTTGTAGGGAGAGATGGAACAAAGTTGATTTTAATTTTGCCTTGCTCAGAACACTGTCTACAGAAGTCTTAAACTTCAGTTCCAGTTTATTTTTCTTGTAACTTTTTGCCCTGCCATTCTGTGGTGTTCATTGTTATATCACATAGCATGATATGTAATGTGAAATTTGCTTTCTAAATTGTACTAATAAGCCACAGTTTATCCTTCCCTACAGTTATGAGCAGTGGGTCTAGGAGGCATTTGAATCAGTGTTCATTAAGAGAAGAAAGAAGCAGCAGTGAATTGCGTGTTGGGAGGTTGTTATCCTAATGTGTTAGGTGGTAGGTATCCCAATAATTGTATGTCTCATGTGGTTTATTTGTACAGGAAGACAGCAGCAGCTTGAAGCAGAGCGCCAGGACACTTATGTGGAAGCTGATCATGACCTGCATGTCAGAACAGGCCGCTCAGTGCAACCCCCTACAGAGAGACCTGGGGAGAGGAGGATGGCTGAAATGAAGAAACTGTATGGTGTGGGTGCCCCCAAAATCCAAGCTATGGAGACTGCCATGCAGCTTACCTTTGATAAGAACTGTGATAAAAAGCAGCCCAAGTACTGGCCTGTTATCCCTCTGAAATTATAAGCTGGATCATGTTCAGCACTAGCAGACCAGCTCTTGGTGCTGCCCAGTTTAGGCTGCCACAGTTGAATTAACAAATTGAGTATCATTCCTTCCCTCCCTCTTATCTGTCAGCTGGTGTTTTCAGAACCAATGCCACTTCCAGAGGATGAGCTAACTGTTGATTTGCATTGTAGAGGAAAATGGTATTTTACTACTTGAGAATATATTTTCACTGATTTTTAGCATTGGCCTACCTTGACTGTGCTTGGCAGGAAATGAAATAGCATTTGTTTTCACTTAGTTGAGCTGGGAAAATCTAAGCTGTACAGAAGCAATTAAGTTTTGAATTCTCTGCTGTTCCCCCTTGCAGAAAAAAAACAAGTCATCCAGTTTTTTTATTATTTTTTTAACACAATATCCTTTAGATTGATTTTTAAACAGGGTATATTTCACGTGCGTCTTATGATCCTTGATTTTTGGGAATGTAGAGTCAGTTGGCTGAAGTACAACATACTAAGCAACAGTAGCATGACCACGTGAATGTTTATTCAAAGATTTCTAATAGGGCAGGAAATCTTTCTTTTAGTGTGATATTCGACTGGCAGGGTTTCAGCCAGGAAGCAAATTTAGATTTAGATTTAAATGTAAAAAAAATGGACATTTTTATTCTACAGATGCTTAGTAAGAAAGACATTTGTAAAAAAATGGCACATTTTGTGCTTATGCTGACACTGAATTTGGCAGGGTAGCAAAAAGGTTTCAGTTGTTTTTGACACTTTAAAGGAAAGGAAAATTAAACCAGCTGAAACTGGGCTTGCCTCTGTGAGGCTCTACTGTGACAGCCGTGTCAGCAAATCCTCTTCCTGAAGATGCAGATCATTCCAGGAAAAGGAGATGTTTGGCCCAACAAAGCCACTCCAGATCCCTGAATAACGACATCAGCTCAGCTGACAGAAGCACACTTTTTGGTGCAGATCCAGCTGTGATGGGTCTTGCTAGTTTAGTGGGGGTATGATCTTTTGCTATACTAGCAAAACGTTGTAACATAGTTCTACCACCTTACTTAAATGTAGTGGTACTTTGTATAGCTGGGGAGTTATTGCAGTACTTCTCAAAAGTGGGGCCTGGTTGGAATGGTGAAAAGTGGTACCCTATGTATGCAATGCCTATTTTTCAGAAGGATTTCTGCTGTCATTTGCTACTGTGTACGTGCAAATGAGCCAGATAAAGAATGTGATGATTAAATGGCCTCTGTAAGATTCTGCATCATAAATAATTCCAAAGGAAGAGTTTGCTGTCTAAAATCTCTTAAACATTCATGATCTGTCATTAGGCCAGAGAAAGTTAAGGCTGAAGTTCCAGTTTTATTTTGTTTCAGCTGTCTCTCACATGCCTGTTTGACTTACTTCCCATGTACAACATCTCTATGATTTGCTACATCTGGGTAGGTGAGAGCACATTTTTTATTTTCCTGGAGTTACAACTTTACAAGTCCTATTTTATTTATTGTAACTGAACTCACTTCATTTTGGTATAATGTGATGTAGTTAGACCAAGCCAATTGAAATGAAAAGCTTCCCAACTCTGAGAATCATTACCAATGTAATTGTATTAGGAAGCTTGTTCTCAGGAGGGTAAAAGAGGGATATGATATGTAGTCCCACATTTGGTTTGCTGGAATTTTGTTATATCACATATTATACTAGTGTGATATAATATGAAGTGTCAGAAATTGTTGGGGGTTCTCTTGGGTGACAGAATAAACTCTTTTCATAATTGTTTTGTGAGGTGGCTGTTGTGGCGGGGAGGGGGGGAGCTTGTTTTTTAAATATGTTATCTTGACTGTATAACATTTTCTTGGGATCAGGTGCTAAACTTGCCTTAAAATTTCTGATTACTTATGAAGGACCTATTGCAAGTCTTTGCAGCCTTACTCATGTAAGTCATGAAAAGATGAGTCATGAATAGATGAGCTCTCCCCAGGCAGTTACAGATCCACTCACTGCTGAACTAGTAAATTGCTAAGTGGATGACATGTGTCATAACCTCTGGGGAAAAAGCATCTTCCTCTCCCTGACACCCCTCTTCCCATAATCCATAAACCAATCTTTTCCTTGTTATGTGAAGCCAGAAGGTAGGGCAGGGTGGCACCTTCTAGACTACCTAGTTCAAAAATGCACAAGTGTGTTAAAAAAGGCAGGGGCTCAGTCTTAGCATCTGACAAAATGTGTTGTTGCCTATGAAAGCCTGGAAAGCTCATGTCTTCCTGAACCAGTTAGGTTTCAAGGTGACATCCTGCCCAGCTTTCTGTGTGGCTTTAGACCAAGGATGTAAATACTAATTTTAAAAATATTGGTTAAACCTGTTGTAATTGCAACAGGTAAATGATTAATCAGTATGGCACCCCACAGCCTGGCCCACATGGGGCTATTCCAGCCTAGCCTGCCCCTGCCCCAGCTGGCATCAGCAAGATGATTCTAGCCCCCATGTGTGCAGTGGGGACTCGGCAGCTCCCTGGGCTGCACCTCACAATCCAACAGGAGGTAGGGCAGGTCCTCTCCAAGCCCAGGCACAGATGGGGTGGGTGGGGAGCCACCCTGTGCCCCCTTACATCCACTTTGCCCCTGCCAGGCCCTGCAGCCACCCCAGGGCCAGATGGGGAGTGTATGCAGGCACTGCCAGCAGCAGCAGTTGCAGCAACAGAAGGCCCTGCATCTGGCAGGGGGTGGGTGCCACAGCACTGGGCTCTGCAAAGTCAGGCAGGTGCTGAGCCCTGGACTAGGACCTGCCCCACCCCACCCTGCCCAACATGGAGCCTGTGCTGTCCCAAGCCTGGATGGGGCACCATATGGATTTCCCTTTCCTGCTGGACTCTGCCCTGCCCTGCCCTAAACAATAACTGGTAAGCTATAACTGGTTATCACTGTGCTTATCAGTTAAACAAGCATTTAACCACCCACATCCTACTTCAGACTAACAAGCCTTACAACCTCCTTCCTATCTCAAGAGTCCTAGTGCTCCCAGAGCAAGGGAGTGTATTCCTTCGTATAATTTTGGTTCTACAGGGGCTGAAGAAATGGGTGGAGCCACTTGAACCCCATTTTGTCTCCATGAGGCATTCGGAAGGGAATCCCTGTCACAATGCACCCTATAAAAAGCCATACCATAACCAGCCAAACCTCCAAAAGGTTTGGAAAAGAATAGTATAGTATTCTTCTACAAATTTCTATAAAGGAAAGGGTCTCATTTCTGCCAGTCTCCCATCTTTCATGTTAAACATTGGGTCACATTGCAAGCAATTCACTTGCATTTCAACATTTTATTATATGTATTACTGCATTGCTTTTTTTAAAAAAAATCTAGGAAATGCTGAAAAATAACAAAAGGAAAAAAAGACCCAGATTATGGGAGCAGTGTGACTAACACTCAGATGTGAGGAAATGCAAAGTTAATACTTCCTGTTCAATATTAATTCTGCCTTCTTGCCTATCAGTAGTACTATGCTAAAGTCCTTAATCATACTCGGCAGAAATATTTCTCAGGTAAAGTACTATGTCAGCGTCATGGAAGAACAGAAATGGACCACTCTGGGCCTGATTCACCCTTGCCACATGCCATCCCTGGCGCAGGCAGAGTAACCATATAGAGATAGCAAATCACAATTCACAATCCAACAGGAGGATTCCACTCCCTGGTAATAGCATTTTACATGAGCTTTGCATTCACTTTTCACAAGCCTATGTTTAACTGTGCAAGGAACAAAACAAAAAAGAATCGGGTCCCATGGGTTTTATGGAGCCGATAGTTTATGAAAACTGTTACTCTTCTCTGTAACTCAGCTTCCTCAGCAGTCGGATGAGAAAAATGCAAACCAATTTGAAGTCAATAAGGGAAAAAAGTGATGTTTGACTCATGCTAGGGTGGGAAGGGACTTCAACAGATCATCAAGTCTGACGCCCTGCCCTGGGTAGGGCAAAGTACTGGGGTCAGATGACCCCAGGCAGATGCCTATTCAGCCTTCTCTTAAAGGTCCCCCAAGGTAGGGGAGAGCACCACCTCCCTTGGAAGCCTATTCTTAGAAGTTCTTTCTAATGTCCAGCCTAAATCTGCTCTCTGTCAGTTTGTGACCATTGTTCCTTGTTACCCCAAGAGGTGCCACCCACTGGACTCTGTAATCATTTGAGTCACAGCCTCTTTATTTATGAGACTGGGATAAGATACTGTATCGAAGACCTTCTTAAAATCCAAGTAAATGACATCCACCTCTACTTCTGCATCTAAGCGTTTTGTGACCTGGTCATAAAAAGAAACCAGATTAGTCAGGCATGATCTACCTATTACATGCAAGTGGAGGGCCACTCGCATGATCTGAGGACAGTAGGGCAGACCCTACAATGAGAGGCTACAGGACCTGAACTTGTTCAGTCTTCACAAGAGAAGGCTGAGGAGGGACCTGGTGGCTATCTATAAACTTACTAGTGGGGGACCTGTGGGGAATGGGAGAGCACCTCCCCGAGTAACAAAGAATAATGGCCATAAGTTGTTAGTGAGTAAGCTCAGACTAGACATTAGAAGGCACTACTTCACAGTCAGGGCAGCTAGATCTGGAACCAACTTCCAAGGGAAGTGGTGCTGGCTCCTACCTTGGTGGTCTTTAAAAGGAGGCTAGACCATTACCTGGCTGGGGTCATTTGAGCCCAGTTTTCTCTCCTGACCAGGGCAGGGTGTCAGACTAGAAGATCTGCAAGGTCCCTTTTGACCCTACATCTACGAATCTATTAAATCCACGCTGGTTGCCTTGCTGCATTTGTTTTCCCACTGGACTCAAACAAATATGATTCTTAATTATTTTTTCCAATACTTTTCCAAGGATAGAGGTGAGACTAGCAGGCCTATAATTATTTGGATCCTCCTTTCTCTCCCTCTTGAAAATAGGGACCACATTTGCCCTTTTCCATTCCTCCGGGACCTGACCTGAGTGCCACAAGCACTCAAACAGCCGTGCCAGTGGTTCTGCTATGACACCGGCCAATTCCTTCAGTACTCTCGGATGAAGCTCATCTGGGCCTCCTGACTTAAACGCATCTAATCCACCCAAGTGACTCTGCACCAAGTCAGCATCAACAGTTGGTAGGCTTGCGGTAGTCACGGGGGACCTAAACTACCCAGACAGCAGTAGTCATGGGGAACCTAAACTACCCAGACGTCTGTTGGGAGACACAGACAGCAAAGTCCCACTGTTCACGCAGGTTCCTATCCTGTGTACAGGACCTCCACCTGACACAGGAGATACACGGTCCCACTAGGGGGAATGCCTTACTAGATCTGGTATTGGCAACGGGGGATGATATGGTAGGGGACCTACAGATCGGTGGCCATCTGGGGGACAGTGATCACCTAATAATAGAATTCTTCATAAGACGT
>JAGPOW010003316.1:66254121-66298632 GCA_030014935.1 Caiman crocodilus
GTTTGGGGGAGACCTTGTTTCCCCTAGCGCCCCCCAGGATAACAAGGAATAATGGCTACAAATTGTTGGAGAGTAGGTTTAGATTAGACAGCCGTAGGAACTACTTCACAGTTAGGAACTGACTTCCAAGGGAGGTGGTGCTGGCTCCTACCCTGGGGGTCTTTAAGAAGAGGCTTGATGCCTACCTGGCTGGGGTCATTTGAGCCCAGTTTCCCTCCTGCCCGGTAGAGAATCGGACTTGAAGATCTACAAGGTCCCTTCCGACCCTACTTCTGTGATTCTGTGAAGAAGCCTTATTCTTGATTTTTAATTTGATCTGCATAAAGGTGAGGCTGTGCCCTTTATTTCTTTTATACTAAAATCAAGGGTGAAATTCCATCCTTAATTAATGTTAATGGGAATTTTGTCATTGACTTCACTGAGACCAGGAGTTAACCTAGGTTTCCACTAGTGCCTGAGGAAGAGCCATAGCCAAAGCCTCCTGATTCATATTCTGATGTTGACAGCACGTTGTTCTTACAAAGTTTCTTCTAACTTGGTACTTGCCATTTGCTTTGCATGGGAAATGTCAAATCACTTGCATTTCTTTCCATATTTTATTCTATACTCAATTTTTAATAGAACCCTTTTGACCTTCCCTGCCTCCCTTCTTGTTTTTTGCAATTAGGAAGTATATTACTTTGAACATAATAGGCTGAAATTCATTCTTGGTTTAACCAGAAAAAAATAGCTAGCCTTGCTAGTCTGAAGTCAGGCAGAAGGCAGGGTTAGTGGTGCATTTTACAGACGAACTAAATAAGATTTCCCTATCTTTTAAGAAAAGCGAAAAGAGAATCTGGGGAATTACAGACCAGCCAGCCTGACCTCAATACATGGAAAGGTCATGTAGTAGGTTCTCAAGGAATCTATTGTAAAATACCTAGAAGAGAACAGAGTGATCAGGAACAGCCAGTGTGGATTCAGCAAGAATAAGTCATGCATGACCAACCTGATTTCCTTCCATAATAAAGTGACAGATTCTGTGGGTGGGAGGAGAGCAGTGGATGTTATATACCTTGCCTTTAGCAAGGCTTTTAACACTGTCTCATATGACATTCTCATGAACAAGATAAGAAAATACAGACTAGACAGAAGTACTCTACCGTGGATACATAGCTGGTTGGATCATCATGCTTAATAAGTAGTCAATATCTCAATGTCTAGTTGGGAGGAGACATGAAGTGAGGTTCCCCAGGGCTCTGTTCTGAGTTTGGCATTGTTTAGTAAGTACCATCACCGCCAGCACCCTCGAGGAGACTGCCCACAAGAGGATTGGGAGGCAGCCCACTGGACGTGACTTGGCCACCTTCCTCAGCAGCTCACTGGAGGGCGAGTTCAGCTGAGACGGCAGGGACTTTGCCTCGCTGTGGAGCCGAGCCCTCAACGTCACACGCCGCCTCAGGAAGCACATCGGCTGTGCCTGGACCTGGACCGAGGAGTGCTGGGAGCTGGGAGTCTCCTTGCGACCAGCTGCGCACGCCAACCCCATGACAGTGACATCCCACACGAGGACCTTCCTGGAGAGGTTCCTGAAGGACGCTGTCTGAAACAAGTATGCCAGTGACCTGAGGGCCAAATCCAACCAGGGCAAATTCTTTGACGTCACCTCGAAGTGGGACTCCAGCAACCACTTCATGCCCAGTGGGAGCTTCATGTGCTTTGCGGAACTAGCGCTTCCTCCACCGCACCCGCCTCAACTGCCTGCCTCTGAATGAGACACTTTTTCTTCAGACCACTTCTTCCACCATTGCAGACCATTGTAATGGGTTTGTGTGCATCTATCATCTTTTTCTCTCAGCATCATGAACACCCTCTCTCCCCTTCCCTCTTCCCCCATCTCCTTTCCACCCGGGCTTAGTTGGCTAGCATTGTATCACCTGTAACCTAGTTGTGTTCCCTTCCTCACCCCCATCCTTCTATTGTTAGTCCGTAGCTTGGGTACCATGTATTTCCCTACCGACATTGTTAGCTTTTTTGGATTCACAATCCTAAACAGTTACTAATAAAAGTCAATCTGATGATTTGGATGATGGGATTGAACAAATGCTTAGCCAATTTTCAGATAACACCAAGTTAGGTGAAGTTGCAGATATTCTGGAAGGTAGAACTAGGATCCAGAATGACCTAGATAGACTGGGAAAATGGTTTATAATGAATCAGATGAGATTCAACAAGGACCAATACAAAAGCCTGTTCTCGGGATGGATTAATTGCATATACAGATATAGTTTAGGGAATGATGGGCTAGGCTGCAGTATTGAAGAGAAGGACTTGGGGGTTACAGCAGACCATAACCTGAATATTAATCAACAGTGTTCTTGTTGAGAAAAAAGCTAGTAGCATACAGGGTTTTATTAACAGGAGTATCACTGATTGTTCGGCTCTGTTTAGCACTGATAAGGCCTCACCTGAAGTACTGAGTCCAGTTTTGGACCTATATGTCAGGAAGGATATGACTAGAATGGAAATATCCTAATACAGAGCAACAAAAATGATTAAAGGCCTGGGAAGCAAGATGTAGGAGGAAAGACTGGAAGAACTAAGGCTACTTAGTCTGAAGAAAAGAGTAAGGGGTAGAGGGGCATTAATAACAGTTTTCAAATACCTGAAGAGCAATTATAGAGAGGATGGAGATAGGCTTGATTTTTTTGATAGGATGGATTTTTCTATGGGCTTAGGGAGCAAGACTAGGAGCAATGGACTTAAAGCTGCAGCAGAGGAAATGTAGGCTGGAGATTAGGAGAAACTTTCTGACTATGAGGGTAGTTAAGTTTACCTAGAGAAACTGAGGAATCTACATCCCTGGAAATTTAAACAGACATGGCTGGGATGGTTTAGTCAGGATGTTCCTGCCTTAAGCAGGGTGCTGGACTAGACATCTCTTGTGACATCTGTTCCAGCCCTACTTTGCTATTATCCTGTGCTCTCTAATTTGTTTACCCGTAAGGTGCATCTGTACCCTGCTTTCTGCTTAGTTTAACTAAGGACAACTCCATTGAAATTGGGATTTCTGACAACACTTTTAGTTACTTTTTGTGCCAGAGGGAATCATGTCTATGGTCACATGGACACTGTGATGATGAGGTTATTATAATAAAAGTTTGTTTTAGTGCCTGTTCTATAGCAGTACTTAGAGACCCCACTGAGATAAGGTCCCTATTGCTCTGGACATTGTACAAACATCAGTAAGGATCAGTCCACATCCAGGGTTTCCTTCCTTATAGCTAAGCGTTATTCCTTATGGAATTATTCCATATTCTATATGGAATATTTCCATATTCTATATGGAACTAGAAGTGACCTCTTAGCTCACCTAGTTCAGTCCCCTGCTGTTGCAGGCAATTGTAAATTATATTATCCATTACTGAACTGATCGATATCTTTAAAAGTAATTAAATGCTTTTGTTCCTACTACTCCTGCCAGGCCTCACAGATATTTTGTACTTAAAGTTAATATTTGCAGCATATAACTTCTACATATACATACACTACGCATTCAAATATTACTAAAACAGAATTTTTAATAGCAGGTTTTCAATAGTGTCTTTCTCTGATTTTCACTGTTTGATAGAATGAATCACCAAAATGCCACTGTGATTTTTATTCTTTATGTCTGTGCATAATGGTTAAGAGACGCCTCGGCACAGCTTGTGTTGAGCACTTTATGAGCACGGGAGCAGGGAGTTTCCCCCGTAGCGCGGGAAAAGTTTTGGTGCAAGATAAGAGACCGCCAAAACCTTGCAGCTGCACCAGCGAGTGCATGCTAGCGATTGGCTCACGTTAAATTATGCATACGTGTCGGTCGGTAATTGGCTAGCTGACCGAATAAGAGGCTTGGGCGATGCCCGCCCAAACTGGAGGAGGAGAGCTGGGATGTGCATGAGGAAACATCTGCATGCATTTCCAAGCCACACGCAAGGCCTGATCAGCCAACAACGACTCCCTGCCAGATTCATCCGACGCCCCATATCCTGCGTGAGTGTGAGCTTCTGTGTGCCTGAGTTCCTGTGTTGAGTTTTGTAACTTCAAGGAACATGCCTACAGCCTAAGGACTGTAAGTAAAGTTTTTCTGCTTCCAACAACCCGCGTGTTTAGCGCTCTGATTCAGCACTCCATCAGCGGCCCATTCCACCAGCGTTTCTCGGCCCCCACACTTTATTATCCCTTTCTTGCAAAGCTCTGAAACTGAAATATGAATAGATCCACAGTAACATACTTAAGTATCTCTTGTGGGTATGAGATTGCACCAACACTCCCATGTGTAGCAGGGGAAGAAAATATTCTTGTAGGGGAAATATAAATGAAAAATCTAACTTTAAGGTAAAAGTGGGAGGTCTGTTTTGCATCATAAATCTACAGAAAAGATTTAGAAATAAATGCATTTTGTTTCAATGCAGGCCAGTAGTAAGGAATTATTTCTGTAATCAAGGCAATGATAGTAAGCACCAATACATAGTAGGGAAATGCATGCATTTTTATTCAGTAGATAACTGTCTGAAGGCCTTGCTTATGCAGTGAGTGTGCTACCAAAAAAGGGTGGCATTTTATCAAATGTAGTTTTTGCAAGGACTGGAAAAGGGTAGCTCCCATCTCAGTATTCTCAAGGGGTGAGGGTATTTTTATGCAAAGTGATGGCATTGAGCCAAAGTGTACTGACACTTATGTTGCAACATGCTGAAATAACAAGCCAATGCCTTATTCAAAACTTTCAGCTGATGTGATGATTGAGTTGGTCCCAGCGGGCCAGCCTGCCAATAAGACAATATGACATGACTACAGAATCAGGAGCTTAACTGAGCTCATGGAATATGGGAGCGTTAAATAATTATCACATTCACGAAAGCATTTGAATCCTTTCAAATCTATTTTCTATGTAGGTGTAAATGAATTCATTTTTGTAAAAGGTGCCAAGATCATCAGCAAGAATCATACAAAATTAATAAAATGGATTGGCTCCTCTGATCCAATCTCCCTAGCCACTGTTGGGTGTTTTGATAAACTGCATTTCCCAGTTCTGTTCTCAGTTGGCAAAGCAAGCATGACAATGGGGTACAGAAGAGCATTACCAGCTTCTCAAGGTTCTTTGGAAATGTTTAAATAGCCAGTATCTGTCCAATATCTTTTATTAAACCAACTAAGATAGCAGGAAACATTCTTCTTTGCAAGCTTTCAGGTACAAACACCCTTTATCAGGCTGGGGAAGCATGTGCAGTTGATCTGTGCTCTTCCTGGATGGAACAGAATAGAAGCCAGAGGCCATTATGCATGTGAAAATGCCAGTCAGTAGAATGCTTCCCTACACTGGCAGGCATATCTTGATTCCTCCTGTGCAACCAACTCCAGGGCTAAGAAGGAAGTTCAGTTTCAGAGTCCATTCCTTGGCACATCTTCTGAGAACCCCAATAAGAATACCAATTGTGATCATTTTTGTCTCACACAGCTCTCCTGGCAACTGCCCTGCTTTTTTACTATTTTCCTTATGTCTTTTGCTTGCTGTTAGACTTTTGCACTTGGAAGAAGCTTTCTCCAGGTACAGATCTTTTTCAGAATCCTTAATCTTGCTCTGAAAGCCATGTTGCTGAATCTGTGACATTACTAAATTCCATGGCATCAAGCTGTGATATCATAAACACCAGATTATGAATTCTCTCCAGGAACAAGGCAGGAGATCAGCTGCATTATAAAAGACTGAGTTTTTATTCCAGTACTGATCTACAGTTTCAGCACAGGAAATGCAGATGATTATTGACAAAATAAATGACACTGATGTTCCCCTGTCATTTTCTATTCTCACAGTCCCTCTTAAGGTCAGAGTGCATCTCCAGTTTTGGGGCATAAACATATATCCCTTGATTGCAGGAATGCCCCTGCAGAACATTTCCGGAGAATCATTTGTTTGCTCTTCACAAATGCATATTATCCTCTAAAAAGCTGTCTTCTAGTTCCATGTCAAAACCAGTTAAATTTTGTTTAGAAAGTGAGAAATCAGAAGTGGTTTACTTTATTCTGTTCTCAGCTTTTGTTCTTTTGAACTATCAGTGTGGTTTGTGTTATTCAAGGTTAGCAAACAGATTTAACAATGGCCATTCTGTGAAAATAAAACTCTTTCACAATACTGCATTGACAGTTGTTAGCAAAGCCAGCATCTCACATTATATTGTGCAAACTGGCATTCCAGGCCAAATCTGGCTTGGCCGACCCATGCAAGTACTCCCCTTCAATTTAACAGAATTACTCACCAAAATAAAGCAAGCTGGATTTGATCCTAGATGATATCACACCCCATGGGACTGTATTGTAATGTGTATTGTTGAACTGCAGAACTTTAAAATACAGTATTTAAAAAAAAAATCACTAATTGAACAGAGTTTATTTTTTACTTTGCAAATCTTATTTTGGTGCCAAGCCTGTAAAGTTTATGATGATACAGAACAGACACCAACATGATGACAGATCATGATAGGTACAAAAAGCATTTGAGCAAGATCTTTCACTAGTCAAGACAAAGCAGGTTCTGAAAGCAAAAGAAAAATGCCAGTTTTGTCCTGGGTTAAAACTTCAGTTCTGATTTACTTTTAATCCTTTAATGACAAAGTTAAATTGAAAAACTGCAAATTATCTATGAAACATATGGGGGAATAGCAGATGTAGGATTCTCTTTTTTATGGTATATTTTCCACCACCTCCACCTGAAGATGTTTCCTCCTCTCTCTCTCCTTCAACCCTTATATACTATCTTATTACCTTCCCAAAAACTCTTTCTTCAAATCTTTATGTAGCATTTCTGATCCATCACTGATCCATTTCTGATCCTTCCTTTACCAACCTAAAATTATACAACACTTTCCTCCTTCATTGTCTTGTCCCTTAGTTTAGACAATCTGTCACACACAGGGTTTGAATAGTTTTCCTCCAACACCTAATAAAGGAGCATGTAATACATTAACCTGCCTGAGGGGTCTGCAAACCAGCAACAATACTCAAGCACAAGTATCAAAGCAGATGGTACTAAGACTCTTGCCTGAGAGTCCAGTAGCTCCTCAATAGTTCCATTATTAGTATCTGATCATTTGAAAATGCCCTTTCCTCTTGGACTGATGGAAAAAGGAATTTTCTGTCTCTCTCCAATTCCCTCCAGAGTCTCCTCAGTGCTACAAAGTTGGTGAGAGCAGAGCCTCTGCCAACCTATTCTTCCCCAGCCTCCACTTTAACTTGTACTCCACCTGTGACTATCTTCTAAATTATAGCAGAGAGAAATGTCTGTGGTCCTCCTTTGATATCTGCATGAACACTCTTGCCCTTCCTTGATAGTAAGAGGGACAGCCCCTGGACATAGATCTCATTGGACAATCTTTATTTCACAAGTCCTCTCAAAAACTGGATGATGATGATGACTGTAGGACTTCTGGTTATACTAAGCTACAGTTAAGTGAAGGCACCGCATAGGAGTTTGGGAATGGCAGACTTCACTGACCACTAAATGACCAGGTAAAAGGCACAGTGACTGAGTCTACACATGCACTTAACTGCAAAGTAAAGCAATTAGCTGAGGAGTAAAGCATCATCATCTACATGTGTAATGCTATCAGGCTGAAGTAAACTAATTAATATCTCCCCAAAAGTACTATTTTATGGTGGGGTAATTGCCTTGAATTAAACACTTGTAGATTCTGACCATGGACATAAACCATGCCCAGTCAGCAGGAGCCCAGACTCCTGACTGCTGCCTAGCTTCACAACTGTGCACTTTCAGCATCCCTGTGCTCCAGCCAGCCCCTCCACTGCCTGACACTCCCTAGAGCCCAGGGTTAACCCCCAGTCCTAGCATAAACTACTTCACTGTGGATCAAATTGCTTTTGTCCTGGGAACACATGTAGACACTGCACCCAGTAGTAGCTTGCTCCAGCTCAAGCTGCTCCAGAGTTTATTGCTTTGAATTAACTGTGATTGTAGATGTACCCAGTGATTCAAAGAAAAAAAAATAGTAGCTGAACAACTTGAGAAGTTAAATTTTGTTAATAAAGTTAAATACAGAGGTAAGCTGCAGCTATCCAAAGTTGCCAAGGGATGAGCTGCTGGTTTCTGCATTTGGGAAGGAGACAAGTGACATCTTGACAGAAAGAGAGGTAAGAATAGGCATAAGGAAGGGGCATCTCAGCTACAAATAAAGTTGTTGTGAGACGGCTGCTCACAGTGACTTGGAAGACCATGGGCTGCATGTAATGCGTCTCTTACTATTGTCCTGGGCAGTTTCACTGAACTGGGCTGATTGCTATGCAGACCTGCTGGTGTAGTCTTAGACAATAAACCTCTCTGAACTTTCACCACTGATCGCTAGTTCAATGTGTCTTTCTTCATCACGTTCGGGCTCCAGCAGGTAGGTGCAGGCAACATCTGAGAGCACATAGACAAAGTCTTCCAAGAATTAAGTTCATTTTCCAGATCCTAGACAAAAGTTCCATAGCTGGATCATTTGACAGCAATATAGGCCAATAGAAAGCTCTGCCCAACTCAGTTGCAAACATTAGTACAGAAAAGTACCATTCACACTTTAAAAAAATAAAATTAAATATCCTCAAATCAATATGTGTAACATCTTTATGACTGCATGCTTGTATATCAAAATCATTCTGTCCTTCTCGTAGACCTAAGTAATTAATATTGCCCACCAGATTCTGTTGTTATTAATCACAGGCTCATAGCAATCATGTTCTAGGACAGGGGTTTTCAATCTGGGGTACGCATACGCCTGGGGTACTTTGGAAGGCCCCAGGGGGTATGCGGCAGTGGCATGGAGAAGCACTTTCGGTTTTGGCAGCAGCATTTCTGGTTTCACTGTCACATGTTGTGAAACCCCTCTTCCCCCCGCTCATTGCCACATGCTAGGGGACTCCTCACTTCTCCACCAACCATGGAGGGGTACCCTGACCAAAAAAAGGTTGAAAAGCCCTGTTCTAGGAGGCTAGCCTGTTCATGTTGAAAACAGTGGCAAAATTCCCCATGATCTTCAATGGGACCAGGATTTAGTGGTAGGCCAGGACCTGAAGAAGAGGGAGGAGGGGGGAAACACATCTTTCACCCATACCCTGCTGCCTTAATAAATAAATATTTACTCTGTGATTACACGGAGGAGTTGATAAGAATTTCATTTGCATATAAAAGGAGCACCAAAATAATACTAATGAAGTCTAAATTATACAACATATGCAATTATCATAGGTAGTTAGGATCCACTAGTCATTTCTTTCTTGTCATATTTGCTATTCAGTTGCAGCTACGTTTTTGTTTTACAAATCCAATTCAATCAGGAAGATTGAAACATCATTATTAACACACTGACTGGTTTATCTGCAAGTAAATTGCTGATCCAGGCTTCTTTTCCCCACTGTTAATAAATTCTCTATGTAGCTTTATATTAGTTCTCCCTGGGTATCTTCCATTATTCTGTAGATTGCAAGTTTCCAAATCTACTATTGAAATTTTTAATACTTAAGATCCTGTAAGATAGTGGACTTTAAGGTCCTGGGGGAATTGCAAGAAAGAAACAATGGTGGAAAATGTTTTACAATTCAGAATCAATAACCCACCTACACAAAACTAGCTGCTACAACAACAGATAAGCATGCAGGTAGATCCTTGAACAAACACTCTCTTAATGAGAAGATTTTTTCTTTTTTGTTCATTCTTGTACTGTTCATCATCTCAACTCCCTGTTCCATTGCAGTCTCTCTCACTGTTTCCCATGCTGTCACTTCCTGATCTTCATTACCTCGTCTACATGCTTCCTTGACTTTTAGCTCCTTTCTCTCCCTTCTTTTCAACCTGATAGCCTCATTCTTTTCTTGCCTAGCTATTCTTCTGTTGATTGCTACTCTCAGTTCCTATGGTAGTCACGACTAGCTTCTGTCTTGATTTATTAACGGTTCAAAATGGAGGCAGCTATGCTTCCTCTTTCCTGCTTCCAACTGATTTTACACTTTCATCTGATCACCTTTTCTTCAAAGCATCTGTACAGTTGTGGAATACATGGGAAATGAGGAATAACCAGCATCAAGTGATCACCTACGGACTTCCCTACGCTAAGAATTTTGACACAGTTATTAAGAAGGTTGTGCTTTACTGACATTGCAACTTCTCATCTTCATAGAGGCTCCTGCCTTAGTAAATTTATATCTATTTTAGGCATGGGGCACTTGTTTGCCAGTGCTTATTAAGGTAGTCTTTGTAACAGGGCCCCTAACCTCATTACTTAAGGAGAGAGAGAAGGCAACTTCATACAGCCACAAACCGTTGTAGGCAGCTGACTAAGAGCAGCTAGGAGAGATAGACAGTTGAAAGGAGCCAAAAGCAGGAGCTGTAAAGTGGTAGAAACCTGCTGGTAGCTATAGACAGCAGCAGAACTATATACTGTTGATTGGGTTAATGGGGGGCCTATGTGACTGGTTGGGAGGATGGGAGGTCATGTGGCTGGAAGGGAGTGGAGCTTAGGGCCATATAAGCTAGGCTTAAAGTTCCTAGGCTTAAAAAATGCAGTTTAACACTGCGTGTAGTGGTGAGAAGCTTCTATGAGAATATGCTATCAGTTGAAGGAGCTGTAGGTAGCAAGGTAGTCTAGGGGGCTAACAAAAGGGGCTTTCATGAGGAAAAGCTACCTAAAGGAGCATACTTGCTTCAGTTAAGTGTTGATTTTTGTTTGTTAGGCTGTGAGGCATGGGAGTGACTAAAAGAGGAGAACAGACAGGATGAAACAGCAGCACCCTGAGGGCCATTGCACTGATTATGGTACTTGTGGAGCAATAGCCCTAGGAGGCAAAAAAAGGCACCTGAAGAGGGTACTGCTGACTCCTTAGTCTGAAAAAGATAATAGCCCTGTCAGGACACTAGAGAGGGTGCTTTAAGTCCTTTGTCTGGGATCTATGAGCCCAAAGAACTTCTGTTGCTCTAGAAAACACATTAGGAGTGTTAGGGTAACCTGTCTGGGACAGTTAAAATGTAGGCAAGCACATCTAGTGTATGTGATATAGACAAGCATGTCTGGAGACAAGGTTAAGCCTGAACTGAGTGCGCTGGGGTAAGCTAGAGGTTCAAGCCTCAGTTATCTGCACTGCAGATAAAGCCTACAGTGGAGGTAGTTTAGCACTTGGAAAGTAAACTGTCTAGAGTGAGTAGAAGGCAGGCAAGTTGGCCTAGACAAATCCAGGACAGAAAAACTAAGGATCTGGTTAGAGGTAGATGGCTGAGGAAGGTCTTGACAAGCTCATATAACCTTTGAAACTATGGGGCAGTATTGATAATTGTGATTAAGGGTTGCAGGCTGAAAAGACCAGAGTGCAGTCTGCTTTAGATAGCAAGGGAGTGATGTGAACATGGAAAGCCAGCAGGTAGCTGCTGGCAGTGCTCTGCTAGATTGGGTCTTGCTGGCAGCCTGATAAGGGTGAACAGAAATACTTAACATACTGCCCTGGTGAATAATAACAAGTTAATATCACAGGTATGGTGGGTGGGATAAAGGGGAGGTAACAAATAGCTCTACCGTTTGGGTCCTCTGGCCTAGCTGCCAAGGACCATTGGACTTGAAGCTGTAGCTCCAAACTGGCTCTCCAGGTAACAACGACTTAAGTTATTTGACTACTTGCTCTGTTGAGGGCTGGAGATCTCTCATCCACTCCACATCAGTTTAGTGGTTAGGAGTAATGTAGGTGTTGCAAGCTATGACATTTTTGTGTGCAAGCCTTTTGCAGAAAATACAGTCTCTTCTGCTACAGTTGCAATTTTGACAAGTTGTTTTAGCAGTCTAGCTAAGTCCTTGCTATATTCCTTCGTTAGAACTGGTTTTTTTGACCATTTTTCACAAACAGAATAAATTCTTCCCACATGTAAAGGAAAAAATCATTTGTTTATAACTAATATTGTCAGCCATCTGACATCTGCGGTATGTTCTACATAGATGCGGGGAGAGGGATTTTGCTATGTATGTTACCAATGTGTGAAATTAGTCCCATTACTAGCTTCTATTAAAGGCAAGTAATGAGTAACCTAGAATTTTAGGTTTAAAAGTGATGCCTTTTAATAAAAGGTCCTTCAATGTTATGAACAATATTTTTATAATTATTAAATATAAGATATAAAAAGGATTTGTTTTGTCTTCTTATCTTAAAGGAACATGGATAGATTAGGTACTAAACTCTTCTCTTAAATTGTTGTGTCCTTACTCACATTACAAACAGTTGCAAACTTTTTGTAAATGTTTAATTAATCTCTTATTGTACTATTTACTTCAGTTTTCTAAGGCTGGAGAATAAATCCTCACTAACAACCAGCCTGTTCCACACCTGTTTGTAATCCTCAAGGTATGTTCTTATGTACCAACATATTCATGGAACACTCAAGTTAAACATTTTCTGCTCTTTCCATAATTTTTAAATTAACTGCATGGTTTTTTCTCTCAGCTTATTTTTTGTCTTTTTAAAAACATGTGTAGATATCTGAGTTTTAGATGCCTTAGAATATATATTAGAATTTTCAAAGGTAAATTATTTTTCCCTTAAAACAAAAATTTGGAACTGAATTTGAGGAGATTTTTTTTTTTCTTTTTAAAGTATTTTCATGCACTTTAATCCTGTTCTTGCACTCTGACTTTTTGTAAGTTCTCCCCCACACAACCAGGGAATTGATGTCTTCTGAATTTCATATTTTAGATTTGATACTTTAATCTGTGACATCAATGGTCTCAAAAGCAAAGGCTAGCTGCTCCTTCCAATGAAATGCAAAGGAAATAAGGTGTGGCTTAAGACAGCAGCCAGCATCCTTCCTGTGACCATGCTTCCTGATAAAGGGGGAAAAACAATAATATAAATATTGATTCTTTCCCAAGCATTTGCCAGTAAAGACACAATAATATAACCATTTTAACGGTATCTCCTTTTTCAGCCTAGAGACTAGAAAACTTGTGGTCTGTGCAAATTGTTTGCAGTACAATGTCTTGTTCCTGTGCATTAGTGGTTTGCATTATGGCTGAACCACTGGGTCAGTTGCACCTATTCTACATGCTATACTTTTCTTAAACAATCCAACTTCTTTTCAAATGTTTGATAGGTCTGTAGCTGTACCTGCATGCAGTATGTAAAGAAAAGAATTACTTAGTCATGAAGAAGTAGTTCATCTAGTCCAACCACCTGCCCAAGGCAGGATCATCCCTATTCAAACCACATATAACAACCATAACCTGAACCCTGTGCAAGACTACTTTCACTCATGCAGCACAGGGGACACAACTGAATTCCCAACAGAATTCACTCCTACCCCAGCCCAGGGATGGGACTCTTCTGGGAGAGCTAGGAAGCCTAGAAACTCTGGTGGCAGGCTTACTTTCCTGTACACAAATGCCAAGAGCTTAAGGAATAAATTGGCCCTCCTGCTAAATAAAAATCCATACAATTTCATAGGAATAACAGAGACCTGGTGGGACTCCACCTATAACTGGATCTCAAGTATAGATGGTTATACCTTGTACAGAAGGGATCAGGCTGCTAGAAAGGGTCGGGGTGTAGCTCTACATGTGAAGGAGTATTTCCTTACAAGTGGATTTTTGGCACCCAAGAAGGGCAACTTGAAACCCTCTGGGTCAGATTAGGGGGGGAACATGGGAAAGGGGCTATATTGGTAGGATTCTACTAATGACTTCCTAACCAAAAGGAAGATCTTGACCATGCATTTGCTAAGAAACTGGCAGAGGCTGCACACTCTCGGTGCATAGGTGACTTTCTAGCACTACCCTGATCTCTCATGGGAAGAGCACTCTGCCAAATTTGATTGGTCATGTAGATTTCTCACCTGCATTGACTAACTCTACTTGTCTCAAGAAGTCTACAGGCCAACAAGAGGTAAGGTGCTCCTGGATCTGGTACTCTCCAAAGGGGATGATCTAGTGAGCGACCTGAGAATTGAAGGAAAGCTGGGAAACTAAGACCCTGGGCCCAATGGTTTTGGAAGGTCTCTTCCTGCCCTAATGCCTATGAAATCTATGAACACTGAGACAACATGGACCTAACTCCCACCTATGTCCTGCTTCAATAAAATTTTGTCAATATATGCTCAAGAGGTCATGGGTAAAAGGCCATGCCCCCTAGCTATAGAGGAAGGCAAAAGCTCCCATGGTCTGTGCAAATCTGACCATGGGGTAAATTCCTCCCTAATGCCAAATATGGCAATTGGTCTGTCCCTGAGCAGAGAGACAAGACCCTCTAGCCAGTAACCTCTTGCTTTGCTCCTAGCAGGAGAACTGGTAAACTGGTACACCCCAGTCAGTCACTCCCCAATGCCTCTGACACAGATAGCAGAAAAGGGAAGAGGGGCCAGGGGAAGCAACCAGCAAAGCCCAGAAGCAGTGTCCAGGGCTTTCATAACATAAAAATCCATATTTGGTTCTGTCTGCATTAGCATGGTCTCACAACACATGGCCTGCTTTGAAAGGTTTCTCAACAGGATTTGGGAGGCAGGCCAGGGGGCTTGAGCCAGGAGTTGAGGATAGTCTCCTTTTCTGACTCGGGGTGCTGCTGCCTCTATTTTAAAATAATCCCCCATACACCGTTTTTCACACTCCATGGAGTTCACACCTATGTGAACTTCTCAAACTCACATATAGTTCACAATAAGTCTGGCATGAATAGTTCTGTGAAAGCTGTGGCTATACCTCTTTATAAACTCTGGTAATGCAATGTAGTAAAAGGTTGGGGCTGTAAAATGCCTCTACATCTTTGATTTTTAAAGTTCTGTCAAACTGCTTTACAACTGCTGCTTTCACTTCATTATTCATAACAAAATGGTGGACATAATACTGCTTTAACAGTTTACTGAAGGCTTGTTTAAAAATTCTTTGCCCCAATCAGTCTGTAATTTTGTTGAAGCACATGAGCCCCTGAGAAAATGGTTTTAAAGCCCTGGGAGACTTTACATGCTGACTTGTCTTTTAGGTTCAAGGCCCAGGCATTCCTTGACAATATGTCTATTGCTGTTAAGAAGTAATTAAATCTGCTGTTGTGTTTGGAGAACTGCTGCGTACCATCAAATCTGGCTGCCATTGTGCATCCACATCTGAAACAAAGTCTTGTTTCTTTTAAAACATTTTGCCAGCTTGTGTAGGGTATAAGCATCCTGATCTGAAAGCCTGGTGGTCACCTGGCTTCTGCTCAGATTCTTATTTTGATTTTTGGCCACTTCAAAAATTGAGTCCACATCACAAAAACTTCCTGCCACCCCAAGTGTGTAATAAATTTCCTTTAACAAAGCCTCCTGTGTAGATATGACTGGTAACCATAGTGCTCTCCTTACTAACAAAGCATATAAATTTAAGCACCTGACAACAAACATAAGTCTGGGTAAAACAAGGTTTATTAACCAGGTATTGAAATGCAACATATACACCAGTCTTCAGCCTTGTTTTTAACTCTTCTTTTAGACGTGAACAAAAGCAGTTCATGCAAGAGAACTTTACCCTTACAGGTCTACCAGTATGTAGGTTTTGAAAGCTCTGTATAAAGGCATCAGCTACCTACAAAGAGATTATATAGTTAGCACAGACCCACACAATCACAATAGAAAGCCAGGCCCCAAAAATTTAGATTAGTTTCCTCAGCAGAGACTCCTATGGCTTGGCTTATTCAACACTTCCAAGCTCCCTAGTGATGACTCTGATGCAGGCTGCTGAGGTTCTGGTACAGTCCCTGGGCCTGTTTTGGGAGCCTGGGAATCTGTCTCAACCACCAAACTCTCTTACAGAATTTTATTGCCAGCCACCCTACCACACCTGAATTAATTATGATCTATGATCAAGTGAGCAGAAAATTGAGACTTAAAGCCAATGATAGCTCTTATGCTTTTTCTACCGTGGTGACTTAGCCTACATGTTGAGGTTGCTACTCATGTCCACTATTTAAAAACAAAAAAAACAAAAACCCTTTGTGGATGATATTAGCAGAGGATTCAATTCATTGCATGTCTACATGGATATTGTAGAACATGAATTTGGCAGCGATTTTTTTTTTTTTTTTTTTTTGTCTTACTACTTTGCATACCTATCTGTGGAAGAAACACTGAGCTTGTCACTATCACGTATGACAAGCCACATTGTCCCCACGAGTCAGCATCACATTAACAGAATCACAATTGAAATAAAGATGAATCTGAACAGACAAGTCTCATTTTGCTTTGGCAAGGTGATTGTTAAGCTTCACCTGCCCTGGCTTCTATTTTCAGTCAGTTCGATGTCATTCTAAGAGATTGTCTCATAAGCCAGAGCAACAACTATTACCTTTACTGAACTTTCATTGAATCAGTGCTCATCTACAGCAGTGCCCCACTTGCCACCTAATTTTCTGTCAGCCTGTTTTACAAAGACATCCCTGGACAGTAGAGGTGTGTGAAGTAGGCCATATTTCATAGATTTCATAGACATTAGGACTGGAAGAGACCTCAGAAGATCATCGAGTCCAGCCCCCCACCCCAAGGGCAGGAAGTCAGCTGGGGTCATAGGATCCCAGCAAGTTAAGCTTTCAATTTTCTTTTGAAGGTGTTCAGCGTAAGTGCTTGAACCACCTCCAATGGCAGGCTGTTCCCGACCTTGGGGGCTCGGACAGTAAAGAAATTCTTCCTAATGTCCAGCCTGAAACAGTCTTGCAGGAGTTTATAACTATTGAACTGCGTCATCCCTTGGGGCACTCTGGTGAACAAACGTTCCCCCAGATACTGGTGGCCACCCCTGATAAACTTATAGGTGGCCATCACATCACCCCTGAGCCTGCGCTTTTCCAGGCTGAAGAGTCCCATAGCTCTCAGCCTGTCGCCATACAGTCTGTTTTCCTGACCTCTGATCATGCGCATGGCTCTTGTTTGGACTCTCTCAAGCTTCTCCACATCCTTTTTGAATTGTGGGGCCCAAAACTGGATGCAGTACTCCTGCTACGGCCTCACCAAGGCGGAGTACAAGGGGAGAATGCCATCCCAGGATTTGCTTGAGAAGCATCTTTGGATGCAAGCCAGTGTTTTGGTCACTTTACTAGTCACAGCATTGCATTGAAGGCTTATGTTCAACTTGTGGTCAATCATGATCCCCAAGTTTCTTTGTTCCATAGTGCTAGCCAGAGTAACACTGTCAAGCCTATTAGGATGTTGCAGGTTTTTCCTCCCAAGGTGGAGAGCCTTGCATTTTTCAGTGTTAAACACCATCCGGTTCTCATCCACCCATTTGCTGAGCCTGTCCAGGTCAGCCTAGATTGCTCTCCTGTCTTCAGGTGTGGATGCTTTGCCCCAAAGTTTGGTGTCTTCAGTGAACTTGGCCAGTCCACTTCTGACTCCAGTGTCCACATCATTAATGAATATGTTGAACAATATGGGTCCAGAGCCTTGGGGGACTCCACTGGTCACAGGGCACCATGACTATTAACTTCCATCAATTGACCCTTTGGGTCTGACCAAAAAGCCAATTTCCCAGCCAGCAGATCATGGTGGACCTAAGACCACAATTGGCCAGTTTCACCAAGTGACCATGGGATACCAGATTGAAGGCTTTTTTGAAGTCAAGATATATTACATCAATTTCTTCTCCCTTGTCCAGGTGATGGGTAACCTGGTTGTAAAAGGAAATGAGATTGGTCAAGCAAAACCTACCCACAACAAACCCGTGCTGGCTATCCCTCAGGATGTTGGCGTCAGCCAGTCCATTAAAGATGGCTTCTTTAATAAACTTTTCTAAGACCTTCCCCAGGATAGAAGTCAGGCTGATGGGCCTATAGTTAGGCAGATTCCCTTTCCTCCCTTTCCTGAGGCACCATGGTCACTCTGGATGGTGATAATCATGAGCTTATTAGATGGGCAAACCTGACTGCCCAGAGCAGAAATATATTACTGCTAGGCCACCTCCATGGTGATTTGTTTTTTCAAGAAAACTTTTCTTGAATGGTCTGAATGGACGTGAAAATTAAATTGACTCACAGTAGAGACACCTTCTGTTTTGCTGGGCAGCCCGGTAGGTGTCCAGTCTAAACTACAAATTACATATGCCTCGCTTTTTGTGAAAAAAGTGAAGGTAAACTCTGGTGTCTGACTGAGCTGTGCACAGGCCCTTGCTTATGGCCAATGCTAAATACTCAGACCACCTGGGGATGAAAGTGTTTAGTATCCCTGCTGGCACTTGGGTCAGTAACCAGGAAAATTTGGTTTTGGGGCAGTTGCCCAAATTCATCATCATCGGGCTTGTGGATAATGATGCCTTTGGGAGGAACTATGCTAAGACTCTATTCAGCTTTAAACACTACAGTATTAATTTTGTTGCCCTGTATGTTAATAGAGAACAAACCCCCATGAAACCACTACAACCAGATGTTGAGAATGGTAACTGCTTGAGAGGATATATGCATCTGGTGCATGTGACTGGTAAACATATGAAACTGTTCCCTGTTGATCAATCATGTGGAGTTTGCCCAGGGGTATACTTTGTTTGCTTCTGACCTGTCTCCTGACCAGGAATGTGCTGACCATTATTCGCTGATTAAAACCAGGAACCTGAGAGCAGAAATACATTTTGGTGCTTTACCTACCACTATCAACATGATCATATATATGGGGTCTTTGACCATGTTATAGAGAGAAACGTTTGGACACCCAACAGCTTTCCTGGGTTTTATCTACACACTTATGCACCAAAGAGACTTTCTTAGCTACATTACCCTGTGACTGGCTCCCTAGGGTATGATTGTCTCAAAGGCCCCTGAGCCTGGTGGTAAACACACATTTGCATAATCAGCCTGGAGAATACTGGCTGGCTATTTACCTGATGAGTACGAATCATGAAGAGTTTTTTATTCACATGGCCACCCCCCCCCCCAAACAGTATTATAATACCAGTAACATAATACCTCAATGTATTATGTTATCTTTAAACAAGAATGCTACAAACAATGCTTTTCAGATGAAACAGTTATAAGAGCACCATTCTGTTGCCTGTAGATACCACTGTGTGTGTTTTTCCTGCATCACTGTAACACAAGACTATCATATGAACAGATTTTAAAATTATATGCCAATGATTTAGTACCAACTGTATGGTAATGCAAGTTGTAAAAAGTAAGTATAAAACTTTCCACATGGCTGGACCTGCTCAGAACATGTTTCAACATGCCCAGATATGTCTCTTGCAATTACTTCCACAAACATGTTATTTAAATAAAGAACCCCATTGTTGTTTTGGTTTTTTTTTAAAAAAAGGAAAATCTGTGTATACATTTTTCTTTTACTCCATATCACTTTAAAAAAAGACTCCATAGACAAAATTTTGAAGCAGTATAGAATAGTTTATTGCAAGTGTAAAGCTTGACATGGTGATTCACTTGCTTTTAATGACTATCTTTTGCTTCTTAGGCAGTGAGGCTGGTATTTTGTAGTCTGCAGCAGATGCTTTCAGGTGTTCCAGATGATCCCAATTCACAGCATTACCCATAACAGAAGACCATGTCTTTAGCTCGGCCATGACTTCCATAAAGATGCCCCAAACTCTAGCTGGACATTTACTAAAAGCGGTGTGAGTCTGAAGAGCCCCCAAACTGAGTCAAGCATGTTAGAACCTTCGATGACCATTCCTTTGTACGCAAAACCCCCTTGATCATCCCAAGAAGAAATAGGCTTATGCTGTCTCAGTTTGCTGAGCAACAGTTTAGCATTTTCCTGTATCAGGTATGCATTTTATCCAACACTTTCTGAACAGTGGCGTCAGGATTTGTTGGTGTTTCTAGGGGTTTTGCCATTTCTAAGGGGTTCTGTTCTGGCATAAACAGGGTTAATTTCCCTCTATCCTGATTACCCTGCTTCACATGTGTCAGGTATGTTTGAAGCACAGTGGCAATGTTTGGCTAAACCCCGCCTTTGGAGAACGTCCCTCATTTTAGCTTTCAATAAGCAGGTTACCTCAGTTCTAATATTTTAGAGGTAGTAGGGGAGCCCTTAATGGCTTCACCTGGTGACTGGGCACCAGCTACATTTTTTCTACATATTCCATCATTGCTTAGTCTTGTGATCAGAGGGATAGGAAGACTTAACAGAGGTCTGATAAATCCCCCAGACTGTTTCACTAGTTGTTTCTTTTTTAACATGAGAGAGTCTTTTGTTACTTAGGCATTTTATGACTCTGCATCTCCTTTTCAGCACATGGATTTGGTGGGGTGTCAAAAGGATGTTTCCTTTTAAGGTGCTTGGAGTAATTTCTGATATGGCCACGACTAAATCATGAGGGGCAAAGCAGAGTGTAGCTTTTCTCTGCTGAGGGGAGGAAAAGCATGTGAGGTATGTGACCATTAAATCTCACCTTCCCTTGGGATGCCCTGGTGAACAGATGTTCTCTCAGTTCCTGAAGCACACTTCTTATATACCTATTGGTGGCTACCAAGTCACCCATAAGTCTGCTTCTCCAGGCTGAAGAGTCCCATGCCTCTCAGCCTCTCCTCATAAGCCCTGCTCTCATGTCTTCTGATCAAGCATGTAGCTCTCCTCCGGATTCTCTCAAGCTTATCCACATCCTTTCTAAAGTGTGGAGCCCAGAATTGGATGCAGTACTCCATCTGTGGCCTCACCAAAGCCAAGTAAAGAGGGAGGATGACTTCTTAGGTCTTGCTTGAGATGCATCGGTAGATGAAAGTCAGAGTTTTATTTGCTTTGCTGGCTGCAGCATCACATTGATGGCTCGTGTTTATCAAATATGACCCCCAAGTCTCTTTTGGCCACTGTGCTAGTGAGTGTAGCATTGCCAAGCCTATATGTATGATGTGGGTTTTTTCTCCTGAGGTGGAGCACCTTGCATTTCTCCATCATGAATGTCATCAGGTTTTGATCCACCCACCTTGTGAGCCCATCCAGTTCAGCCTGAATTGCCAGCCATACTTCCCCATAATTAGGTGTTATCTGGAAACTTAGCCAGCCCACTTCTCACACCCAAATCCAGATAATTTATGAATATATTAAAGAGTACTATTCCGAGTACTGAGACCTGGGGGGATGTCACTGATCACCATGTGCCATGTTGATTCAGTTCCATCGACTATCAGTCTCTGGGTCCAACCACAGAGCCAGTTCCCCAGCCATTGGACTGTAATGTTTTTGAGGCCACAGTTCCTCGATTTTACCATGAGGACATAATGGAAGACCAAATCAAAGGCTTCTTTGAAATCTAAATATATGCTATCCACTTTTTCTCCTGTGTTCAGGTGATGCATCATCTGGTCACAGAAGGAAATGAGGTTGGTCAGGAAAGACATACCTGCAACAAACACGTGCTGGCTATTTCTCAGAATGTTGTCTTCTGATAACTGTCAAGAATGGTTTCTTTGATAATTTATTCTAAAATCTTTCCACGGATTGAGGTCAAACTGATTGACCTTTAGTTTCCCAGATCTTCTTTCCTCTCTTTCTTAAAGATAGGCATCACAATGGCCTTCTTCCAATCTTTGTATACTTCGCCCAAGCACCACAAGTTCTTGAATATCCTTGCCAGTGGCTGCACTATGATGTCCGCTAGTTCCTTTAGCACTCTTGGGTGCAATCTATCCAGAGTGGTTGAGTTTTGGGGGTCCAGCCTCTCAAGGTACTCTCACAAGATCTACACCAGTGGCAGGCATATATTCACCCTCACTCTGGTCATCCCACATCGTGTTAGGCAGGGTGGTTTCTTTGGGCTGGTACAAAAACAACGCAAAGGATTCATTAGGTAAATTGGCTTTCTCCTGGGTGTCCTCCACCTTCTCTTTCTGACTACGTGGCTGTAACAGGCCTCTACCCAGTTACTAATGTTGTTAGGGAGTCCAGGGTATCTAGCCTTCCCTGCTCACTTAGAACAAACTAACACAGCCCTGGAGTAAAATAGCTGTCCATCCCAGGTGTGAGCAGTGACTGACAGACCTGGGGGCAGAAGTGGCTTGTCAAGTGTCCTAAGAACTTGTAAGCACAAGGCCTGAGCCAGTGAGGGTAGTAAGGACATAGGAGCTACAGGAGATCTAGCTCCAGAAAAAAGCTAGGCCATGTGGCCCAGGGAAAGGACTCTGAACTGCCAGGGAGGCAGAAGAAATCCTGCATCCAGAAGAGGAACAGATAAGAGTCTTGTTTTGTTGGAGGCAATAGGGGTACAGCAGGGGTCCTCAGCATAGAGCCCTTCCAGAGGCTGTGATCCAGAGGGTGCTGCATGGGTGCAGTATCCCATACCCTGCAGGGAGTCAGTTACTACCTGACAGAGGGCAGAGATAGAAGACAAAGACTGGGGTGAAAGCCCAAGATCTTGTAAGAGTGAGACCAGGGACAAGGGGTGGAGATAGTGGACCCCAAGCTGAGGGGCTCAGCTAAAGTGGGCCAAGACTAGGGGGCCTCAGCCCAGATATGGCCCTACCACCAAAACCTCCTTTGCCCCCTAGGGCAGCTTCCCTTGTCAAAGAATAATGGCAAGCATCGCAGGTGAGATAATAGGGCAGGTCCCTGAGGGGTTGATGGGAAAACAAAGTGGTGTCCAGCTGATGGTGAGGTGGCCAGGAGAGGTGACTTTCTTTCTCCAGCACCAAGCTTGTTATAATGACCTATAATAAATCATCACCACTATATCAGTCTCACATCTGTCACCTTTCACCTTCATGCAAATACATTCTGCTTTGCTGTTGTCTTCCTCCTGAACCAGGGAACAAGTGTATGTAATTTTTTTCCCAGTCATAAGAGCTGTCCCACCAGGTCTCAGTGATGTTAGCTAGATAATTCTCTTCATAGCTGCAGCTTCAGGCTCATCTTGCTTATTCCCCATACTTCTCACATTTGTATGCATGCATCAATGCATCTTGCATTGTGACCTCCTCGCTTCCCTTTTGTGCCACTTTTTGCAGTCCTGAGTTACTTTCCCTTCTGGACTGTGTGCTCTGTTGTTGGAGGGTTTTGATCACCATCCTCTGTGGAACCTAGTTTAAATCCTTCCTTGTTAGGTTGTCCAGACAATGCCCAAAAATGCTCTTCCCTGTTCTTGTTGGATGGATCCCATCTCTTGATAGTAGCCCTCCACCCAAGAACATCCACCTGTTGTTAAAGTAGCTGAAGCCTTCACACTGATGCCATTGTCTCAGCCATGCATTTGCTTCTAGCATATGAAGGTTTCTGGCTGAAGCCCAGCCTTCCATGGGAAGGACTGAGAACATCACTTGTGCTCCAAGCTCCTGCCAAGAGCCTCAGAGTCAACTTCTGATTTATTCCTGGCAGTACCACTGGTGCCTACATGGACAAGCAGAAAGGGTTAGTGATCCAAAAGATGGAAAAGCTTTGGTAGACTTTCTGTGATGTCGTAAAATCAGGCTCCAGGCAGGCAGCACACCTCCTGGGCCCTCAAATCTGGATGACAAATTGGTGCCTCTGTCCCATGCAAAAGGGAGTCACCAACCACCAGCACTTTTCTCTTTCTTCTTGGTGCAGTGGTCCTGCAGCTCCTGTCCTTGGGGCCTTGTACTTCATCCTCTCTAAGCTGCCTCCTCTCTGCAGATGTCCACTCCTTTGCCTCTTCCTCAGCAGTTCCACCACAGAGTGCTTGAAAGCGGTTGCTGACTTCAATCTGCTTTTCTTCAGTTTTGAGGGCCATCCTTCTTTGAGTAGTTAAATGCTACTCGAACAAACAGCAAAAAAATGAAGAACACTTTTAAAATGTATATTAGTCAAAAGTAAAGTGAGATGTGTTTTGAGAGTTTGATTCAGCTTTTATAGTTTATGCTCCAACTAGAACTTCAGGAACCATTCATGTTTAAACAGCAAAATTAAAACCTTCTGTAGTAGGTCTAAGAGTCATTGCTTTCTGACAGTGGTGAAAAATGAGACAGAAAATGAAATCAGCTGGCTGTTACCAAGACCCCAGTTTCCAGCTGGATAGGGGAGAAGTGTTAAAACTACTAGCCCTATAATTTTCTGCCCAGCCCTTTTAGTTAGCTTGAAAGTGCTGTGTGAGGCATAGTCCAAAATGCACTCCAGTGCTTTTTATTATTGCCTTCAAAATGTCTATATTAAAAAGGGCAGAAACCTTGTCTCAACTTATTTCTCACCAAAATGTCCACTCAGAACAGGCTGCCCTGAAGCTATTCCTTGGGTGGGTGCCATAGTGATGTTGGTGAATAACAACCATGTGTTCAATGCTCCTAAAATGAATGGACTGTTTTTTATTTGCAACACTGCATAAAATCTAGATAAGTCTACTGATGTTCTGGGTAGTTGGGGTTTAAACACATGTATGTTTTGAGGACATAGCAATATATAAAAATTAGGCATGCATAAAAAATGCTTTTAAATTTTACTACTGGTATTCTTCACTTATCTTCCTTTCCTGAGCTTTCTGCTTGGCAAACAGTTAGTCACTGAAATCTGCTTTTTCATATAGCTGTAAAAAATGTTGGACAATTGCTGATTCTTAGCCAACATCCTTTAGAGGCAATGAGCTTTCCTGCTTATTTCAGCAAATAGTATTTGCAGTCCAAAAGTCTCCAACCCCCTCCTATATCAGAGTGCTAATTCAGCATTCAGCGCATGCTTAAGTCCTCCCCTGCTGGATTTATCCCATTGTCTTCATGTAATTAAAGGCCCAAAGGCACAGAAACACATTTATGGGGTGGTGGAGAAGGGGACAAGGGGCTAAGGTGGCACTTAGTTTCCCACATCCTAGAGTTTGGTACACAAATCTGCACTTAACCTATAAGTAACTACATAACAAAGGGGATAACACCACCACCACCACCAAGCCAGGTGCCTGGTCTTTTGGGCTAGAGGATTGGAAGTGACTGAATGTGACACCATATTTCTCTCGTGTACCCCTTTCAGGAATTGATGCATCTTAAGCCACATTAGTGCAATGTGCTGTTAGGTGTGAGAGGACTCTTGGCTTGACTGACATTGATCTCAGTTGATGAACAGAAGTAAAAAAATTGCTACCCAACTTTCCACATTTTTATATGGTGCATATTTGAGGTTCTGATGGGAGTCCTCTTTCAGACCTGTTATTGCCTCATGCATGTCTTGCACTTCACACAGGCAATTGCAGGTCTAAACACGAATTGAAGAATCCAAGATGGACAGAAGGATTGCTATTATTATGGTTCAAAGGGTGAACTTCTCTCAAATCTCCTTAGTTCCACATGCTTCCTGAGAGGCTCAGCCCACCCAATGACATCAGTGGAAGAACCACACTCACAGTGACAGAAGAATAACTTTTGAAAACAACATCAATAGCAAGATGTACAGTGTGGTATCCTGATATAGGTAGTGTGTGTTGTGGTGAGGGGGTTTTGTTTTGAATACTATATATGTATGTACTCTGTAGGAATGTCCTTTGTATAGTTTAATCACAAAAACATTGTTTAGCTGCTTTACAAATGATTCAGGGTGCATATTGGAAAGATAAGAGTATGCCATTTAATGCCGAAGATGTATTTAGCACACTGTAATTAACTCAGAAATGATAGTCACTAATTTTCAGATAAAATTAACTATAGTTCATTGGGAGAAATTATGCATTTCCTTGAGTATGTAATTATAATTATTCTAAAGCAATCACTGCTCATATTTACGTACTGAGAAATGGTTGCTTGAAGTATGACCTACTTGGTAACAGAAAACAGTTTCGATGTTTAAGGCTATTATGTCATGCTATTGTAACTGAATTTTAAGCATTGCAGGGAATGTAGCTAGCTTTTAAATAATGCTAACATTTTTTTCCCTGTCCTATAAAGCACATGTCTCTCAAGGTTATTTCTTTTCCAAGTACTAATGATAGGAATAATTAGTTTAACACCTTGGTCCACGAAAAATTGAAGCAGCTCTATGAGCACCACTATAGTGCTTCCGACTTATGGTACCAGCAGCTGGAATCTAAAGCACAGCAGCTTTACACATAAAACACAGCACAAATATTAGTTGTCTTTATCTGAACTAAAATGCTGAGCTCAAACTATGAGAGGTCATTGCTTCATCTTCATTTACAAATGACAGCACAAAATTATCTGACTCTCATCTTGTTCCTCTTTACCTTCCAAAATTTTCATTATTGGCACATGAAAAAAGGGACTAGTTTGGACCCTGAAATGTAAAGAACAGTGGGATTTTGACTTCTTTATAGAATCCATTAGGTTGGAGATAGAAATGACCCTCCCATGAATAATTATTACAGCTAATGCTGAATTGTATGAACTCTGGTTTTACTGAGTACTTTTTAATATAAAATATATTCCATATAAAGTGGGCTATTTAATGAAATTCTGATTTTTCATATAAATGTGTCTTATAAGACCCCTGTAAGAATCAGTGGCCATATGTATTCATTCCAGTCCTAAAACAGAGGCCACCCACCAGCAATGCATCTGGGTACCTTCTAGAAGACACTACACTTAGAAAAGAACAATATTCAGTGGGCATGTTGCAGCTGCTGAAGGGAAAGATTACATCATATTTGGAGGTGGGGGAAAAGAAGAAGAACCCATATGATCTCAGGACTTAGAAAGTCATGTAATTGAGGTAGATGCTACAGCTGCTGACAACATTTTTATAATTGAAATATGCTTCTTCATTAAACCCAAACATTTAATTAAAAAGTATTGACTTCTATTCATTTTGAGAAAGTTTCTAAACTCTAGGACAAACTTCTATTCAAAGGAAGAGTGGAGGGGAAGAAAGCCATGTCAAAAAAGCAGATGAAAACAGCTGTTTTGATTAAATTCTATTTCATAAAAACATATGAAAGGTTTTGGTTATGTTCCATCTTTGTACTTTCCTGATGCTCTGGGAGTTTGGGAATCTGCTAAGGATAAGTCTGGACCTAATTATAAGCTAGAGCAGTTTTTAGCAGTGTTCTGAATTACACCCAACAGGCCTCACTTCCCTACACCCATCACCTACTCTGAAGCCTTTCCACAGGTAGCAATTGCTTGAATGCAGCATGCTTTGGCCTGTCTGCTCAACAAAGTGCAATCATACATTAAAGGGAAGTGATTCTCAACAGAAGGTGTTGTGAGATCCTTTTAAGGGTGTTGCACAATATGTTAGCACGGTAATGTTTACAAACACCTGTGCAAGATCCCCAAGATAAATCTAGAGCTATCAAATTTGAATCAGTAGTGGTAAAAAAATATTCTGACCTGTTTTTTGAGTCTCCCTGAGTAGTTTACAACAGAAGAACTGTTCTATTTTTTCCCACAGTCAAGAAAAAAAAAATGCTTGAAACTCAAAAGCTGGCATTATCGGAGGTGTTCCTTGAATCCAGCAACAGGTATTTTGAGCCTAAAGAGGTTAAGAACCACTGGCCTAGACCATAAATTAGATAGGACTTGGCTGTATATTTTTTTACTTATTAGAGCAACTAGGTGCAAATGTGTCTCTGTAGGCATCTTAACTTTGAAAAAAAATTCTGAAGCAACTACTGATAATGGAAATCCATGCTAACTCTCCCCTTTCTGATCTCCATTGGAGCACAGTCATCTAGCCTTGCCAGAGGAACCAAAAGGTCTGAAATCAGCTCTATGAACTTCTCTCTGTACTTTCCAAACAGTCAGTATATCCACAACTGGAAATTCCCTTTGTATGTCCTGTTACAGCCAATATTTGGACAGCTGTTCTTGACTTTCTTCTCTGAAGACAAAAAGGAAATATCTCTGAGACTGCATCCTTTTATTAGCTTTCTGTCAGTCTCTTATTCCTCTGCATGGAGCAGGGGGAGGAAGAGGTGGTAACTGTGCACTACCACAAGAGTTTATGCTCTCAAATATGTATTTTAACATTTAAGTCCCAGTTCTGCAAGAAATCAGGTTTGTGATTAACTTTACCCATGTAACTTCAGCAGTATTCCTCATGTGCATGTACAGGTGTCTTGCAGAGTAAGGCTATTTCTCAGCTGTTCTTACTTCTGATCAAGGAACCACTCTCACCAGCCCATATTAGAGGGGGAGCTGGATATTTTGCTCTTTTACTTTCAGCTCCCTCCTTATTAGAGTACAGCTCACTAGTTAAGGTCCAATGGGTTATTTCCATAATTAAGCCCATTTTGCAGAAGTGTGTGGCTCATCTATTTTAATTCCCAGTGGATGCTGGAAACTGCTGGTGATCTTGGCATGAATTCTTTCCCCATCTTTATAACATTGCTAAATCAATCAATCAGTCCATTTGCAGTATTACATTTTAGAGCAGAAATAGCTACACACACCAAAGCTACTTAGTCTCTGATCCTGCACTGGGCTCTATGTTCCATGTACACACATTTGGAAAATGAAAGAAATCCAATTAACTAAAAGGGATCAGCACTAATATAAAAAAGATAAAAATAAAGTATGGCCAGGATTCTGCAACACAGCTTGGACATGAACATTTTTAAGCTCAGGGGTTTAAAATGATTTAAAAAATGAAAAAGTTCCCTAATTTTTCACACTTAAATCTTTCTTTTGCCTTCATATTTTAACAGTATGGTTGGTAGATTTCCCCCACTCTATCCTGAGGTCATCAAATCTAATAGAAAGACTTTGCCAACTTTTTAGGTAATCTCTCTCATTTAATTAGACTGATACTGTTACATCACTATAGTATGTCAACTTGTTAATGTTCTTGGGAAAAGAATGAACCATATTTTCATGATGCGTAAGAAATAATAGTTTCTGCATTCTTGAGCATTAAGAGCTAGATCCTCAGCTGTTGCAAATTGTTCCAGCTCATCTAATTTTTTTGGAGCTAGACCAGTTTATACCACCTGAGGTTCTGGCTGTCAATATTAACAAAATCTCTGTAATGATAAAAGCACAAGCTATAAAAGCAACTCAACTGCAAATGACAGCTTTCAGTTTGTACATACTATAATATAAATTAAAGAGGTACTACAACATCACAATGGCATAGTGATGGCATTTTTACAAAAAAGGTCCTCACAATGGCATTTTTTATGGGTTGAGGACGTGGGCACATGAACCAGTCTCTGAAAGACAGAAGGCTGGTGCTTGAGCTTGGCATCACCTTCTCCAAGGTAATCACTCAGGTGGGGTTACTATTACTCTGAGCAAGTATAAAGTCTTACTCCCGGGTAAATGAAAGAGAATCTATGGTAGTTAAATCAGGAGGAAGCTGGTGAATGCTTAGCACTTTTCCAGTCCTGTGATGTCTGCAATGTCATTCTCATCTCTGAAACAACGAATGTAACCATTTTTGTGCTCTGGTACTATAGTGCCAGTGGTGCTTAAGTACCTAGACAGATAATTAGTAAATGTCCTCTGAGCTTGTGTTTGACATGAGTTGTGCAGTTCATGTGTTTACATGAGGCAAAGTAGAGTTTTGGGGATTGATTTTTAAAAACAAACTTGTTACATTCTAACACATTCTCACTACTGTTCTTTTTTTAGGCTCATGTAACAACTAGACATAAAAGGGATTTTTATTTGTGTAGTTCCTAGAGAAGGAAAGCCACCCAAAGGTCTCACAGCTGCCAAGTCTTATTCTGCTGGACTTCCTCTCCACCCTGCTTTTTCAAGGTGTTAGGAAATTACCCTCATACATGATTCCAAAAACATGTTATTGCAAGCAGATTTCACCCAGTTGGTATGGATGGAAGATATTTTTTTAACAGTGACGAGAATGTATTAGTATTTAGCAAACATTATTTTAAAATGCATGCACTGCATAAATCATGTGTCAAGCACAAGCTTAGGGGTTATTTCCTAATTATCCACCTAGCTACTTAAACACTGCCTGACACCGCAGTACCTAACTAGGCACAGACGTGGTTGCATTCATTATCTCAGAACCATCCTGCAGGCTTGTCTCTGCTTCAGAGATGAGAACTCCAGGGCAGACACCACAAGATAGGAGAAGTGGTGAGCACCCCCCAGGCTTCCTCCTGACTTAAACTACCAGGGATGCTCTTTCACTTACCAAGGAGTAAAACTTCATACTTGCTCAGAGCAAGAGTAACCTGACCTGGGTGATTATTCCCTTGCAAAAGTTGAAGCCTAGCTGATTCCAGCATGGCTTGTATTTTGGAGACTGTGTTCGGGACTTTAGTATGGGAACCATACCCCACACCTTGGAGAAGCTGAAGCCTAGCCAGACCCTAGCATGGTGTTGAAGAGTGGTTCATGTGCCCGCATCCTGAAACCTATATAACACCATAACCCTGCATCTTGGAGGAGCTGAAACCTAGCCAAGCCCCAGCATGGTTTGTCCTTTGGAAGGTGGTTCACATGCCCATTAAAACATACTTAATTTTGTAACCCTGCACCCTGGAGAAACTGGAACCTAGCCACACTCCAGCAGGGTGTTGGAGACTGATTCATGTGCCCAGGTCCTCAAACATGTGTGACTTCAGAACCTCGCACCTTGGAAGACCTGAAGCCTCGCATGCTTTTTCTTTTGGCAGCCTGGTTCCTCTGCCCAGGTCTTGAAACATCCATCACTACTGGGTGCTTCTGACTCTTATGGCTCAGGGCCCCACAGAAAGCCTGCCAGACCCAACCATAAACACAAAGCAAATCCTTTGACTTCCAACTCAGGGAGTCACCTTCCTCCCAGCTGCTGTGAGGATTTGGGGGCAAGGAAGGAGGGGGAAAGGAGCCTTGCCCATGCTGGCAGCATTGTGAAGAACTCATAGATGGTTAGGGGCTGGAAGGGACCTTGCAGATCACTGGGTGTAGCCTCACTCTAGGCAGGAAGATAACTGGGGTTAGACACCGGAGAGATGACTGTCCAGTCTCCTCTTGCAAACCTCCAGGGTAGGTGAGGCTGCTCCTTTTCCCTCGGCGTCCTCCTCCACACCAAGAAACCCAGCCTGGCTCCCACGGCCATCCAAGAGGAGCAGGGGCGCCAAGAACGCAAACAGCCGGCCACTGCAGGCAACAGCGAGGAGAAGCAGGGCGGGAACCTGCTGGGTTGAGTTGCCCTTTGCAAGCCAGGGTGTGAGGAGGGCGACAGCAGCGCTCCCGCCGAGGCGGGCGGGACGGGAGGGACCGGGTCGTTGCTTTTTTTCCAACCAGGGGAAGGCGGGGAATGACGCGTCCTTCATCCTGCTGCTGCCTGCGACCTCTGCGAGGGGAGGCGGGGGCGGGGGCAGGGACCCCCGGGGGTGGGCAGGGAGGCGGGGACTCCCGCCCCGCCCCGTAGCAGCCTTAGGGGGGGCCGGCGGCGGAGCCGGGCAGTGCGCAAGCCGCGGCGGCAGCGGAGCAGGTCAGCCCGGCTGGAGCTCGTCGCCGCCCGCGGAGCCAGCATGGGTAAGGCGGGGGCCGGGGCGCCTGGGCTCTGCTGCCTGCTCCTGCCGGGGCTTGGGGGGCACCTCGCGGCCGCTCGTCTCGGCCCCCCTCCGCCGGGGCTGCGCGGAGGAGCGGGCCCCTGCGCCCGCCTCGCGCTGGGGCGCGGGGAGCCGCTCTCTGCTTCTGCCGGTCTTTACCGCGCCTTGTGTTGGCAGGCTGTACACGCGCCCGGCACGCTGCACATGGGTGCATGCACACATGCCCGGCATGCTATGCGAATGTGCACGTGCCCGGCACGCTATACATAGGGAACACATACATACCTAGCATGCTACACGTATGTATATACACACAGTCTAGTGCCTAGCATACTATATGCACATGCACACTCGCATGCCTGCACCTGGCATACTACATGTACGTGCACATGCCTGGCACTCTATTCATAGGGGCGCACTCATGTGCCTGTCCCCAGCGTGCTAGATGCGCATGCACACTCGCATGTGCCTAGCATGCTACACACATGCTTGGCTTGCTGTACATATGTGCATGTGCCCAACACTACATAGGTGCATGCATACGTGCCCAGCATGCTATATGGGCATACACACATGTGCTTGGCATACTATATGCACATGTACACACGCGTGTGTCTGTGCCTTCCACACCACATGTGTGTACACATGTGCGACTGTGCCTGGCATGCTATGCACAAGTGCACATGTGTGTGACCAGCCTGCTATATACACATGGAGATGCACATGTGCATGCATGTGCCTGGCATGCTATACCTACACGCAGACGTGTACACACAGGCTGTAATTCACAGTACTTGTGCAGTTGTGTAAGTGCCATACTTAACAGAAAGCTGAGAAGTTTTTGCTAATCAACTCCAGCTGTAGTATGTTTGGGGGTTGCGGGGGGGAACGCTTGAACCTAAAGCTTCTTGCATGTGGTTGTATGAATTAGGTCTGGTGTATTTTTTGTCATGCCTTACTAGCTGAAACCTCATAGTCAGCAAAATCACTTGACTAGCCTGTTTATCCAGAAGATGCTGTCTCCAAGTAGATGGGCATGGGGAGGGTGTATATCTCAGCTTGTGGCGCAAAACAATGTAGTGAATGTAATTCTCAGAGGAGTGTCTGTCTGTTCCTTTGCTGCAGACTGATCTAGTCACCATCTGCACAGAAACTATGGGCTAAGCATAACTCTGCAATGAAAAGTGATCGTAAAGGGAGCTGTTTCTGTATCTGGCCTTAACTTTGTGTGAGCGCAATGAATTTCAGTTTCCTTAATTTTCTCCATAAGCATTAGCTTACTAATGGTTTTTGAGCTTCTCTTGGAAGGCCAATGGCTTTTGGTATAGTATGGAGTGCGTGGTGGGCTATTTGTTGCGTTTCACTGACTAAAGCTTTACTTGCTACTTATTTCTCTTTTTTACTTCTATTAAAAAAAACCAAATGAATCCAGTTACAAATGTGAAGTCTGATTAGGGAGTAAAAGAATAAGGTCTTTGTGGGGAGAGGAGAGGAAATCTGTCTCTGTTAAACTGTGCCTCAAGTGGCGTGTGTACCTGTAGTGCTAGGGATGATGACACAATTTCATTTAAGACAAAGATCTTGCTTGTTATCAATGTAATTGAGGCAGATAATTTAAAAGATATTAAACTTTATTCTTTGATGTCTTCATTTGCAAATTAAGGGAAGGGGGTGGCTTCTGGTTCCTGAAACTTAAGTATTTTCTTCACAAGTGAATTAATAGGTGCAGAAGTCAAGGGCCCAGAATGGGAATACATATCCATACACGTACTGTAGTCACGTTCTTTTATAACAGGCCTTTTAGTTTACAAGGTTTAAGCTTTCTTTTCAAAATCTTACAAAATGAAGTAAGATGTAATACTAGTTATTAATTTGAAGTTACTGATGGAAAAGTATGGTTGTCTCATTGTTTTCTGAAATGCGACTGGACAGTCCAGTTGCCACTGCCATTGTATTATTGCTAAGAGGTTCTTCCTGCTAAAACAGAGCTGTCAATACATGTTTGAATGTTAATGTGTACATACTGATGCTGGCAGCATCTCTGGTTTTAATTAAAGTAGAACATAACTATTCAGCCAAGGCCAAAATAGAAGCCAACTGAATTCCTGTGTACTTTGTTAAATTAACTCGCATCAACTAACTTTTTAATATTAAAATGTTTTCTGGTTTGTACTTTGGTAATAAAGATCTGACTCCTGGAGTGATATGGCATTTTTGCTGAGCTTGGAATTTTGTTTTGCTTTGCTTTCTTCTACTTTTATATTGTGTATGGTATCATAATAGCTTAAATTTCTGTAGGTTTTTATACCAAATCAGTTTTATCATCATAGATTGATATCAGTAAGTCTTTGAACAGCACTCTGAATTGGAGAACCAGAAAGGAGGAGTTTGAGTTCACAAAGTTTGGTACTCACTAAATTACAGCTCTTTGTTTTGGCAGGTCAAACTTATTGGATAAGGATACTTTGGTTTCAGAGTGTAACTTTTTATTTGTAAAATATGAAATTGTTGGTAGCTAAACTAACACTTCATATAGGAAGAGGTTCCCTGTATTTGTATTAGTATTCCACCAATATATTTGAAAACTGAACTTCAACTATATTGTTATATTTCCAAAATTATACTTTTATATCAAACTATGCATAAGAATTTATGAAAGAAAAACCATGTCAGGTAGTCTATATTCAGTATTAATTCTGTAAGCCTTTCAGACTTAATTTTGCAAAGATTTAAAATAAATCATTGTACTAAAGTAATATGGACCATATTGATTAAAAGGTAAGAGAGAAACTGTAAAACAGACAATTAGTAAAAATGCAAAACGGGGAAAAAACACTTTGACTCTAACGATTATAACTCTAAAGGTCTAGTTCTTAAACTGGTAACTTTAAAAGGTTTGTTTGTTTGTTTTTAAAATTGAAATCTTTAACTGCACATAACCAATTTTACTATCATTAGGGAGGAAAGGCCTTAAATATAAATTTTTTTATGGAATATATCAAGACGTCATGTTGGTCATATCTCTTCAGCTGGTGCTACTTTGTAAATAAAACTTTTTGTTGTTGGTGTTGCATAACAGTTGCTTTGGTGTCGTGTAGGGTTGACTAATTAATCCTAGTTATGATTTGCAGTAGTCAGACAAGGATTGTTGGCACTTCATTCCTGTAGCTTTAACAACTAATGCAGCAGAGGTCATGCTCTAACTGCAGAGGCACCTTGGATCATCAGGAGAATGATTTTAATGACTTTGTTGTTTTACTTTCCTTCTTTCTAATTAGACCCATTGAAATAGCCAGTCCTCAAGCAAAACATTTTTATGGTAGATTGTAGAATTGGAGATCACTGAACCTGAATTTTCAGAGCTGCTGGAATCCCAAATTCCCTCTAACTTGATTAGGCATTTAGAGTACTCAGATTTTCTAATAGGCTGGGTGACTTATGTTTAGTAATATTTACATTTTACATTGACTATAGGGATTTTGGAATTATCCAGCCCAATACTTTGCATATCTTGTGACAGAGGAAGAACCCATCATCTTCCTGTACACAACATTCAGCCTTTTCTAAATTCTCATTTGAACAGTTGAGAAATGGATGCTAACTTCAAGAAGAATGAGGTGTGACTTCAGGACTTTTTTAAGGTCCCATATAAATAATTTGTGAAGTTGGAAACAGACAATATAGCTTTCCCCGAAATGTTTGTCAGCCTTCAATACGTTTTAGGATCAGGAAAAAGCGGGGGAAAAAAAGGGCATGAAGAGAAATAGTCTTTGTTTTTAGATCAAAGAGGCAAAGCATGTGTCTGTTCTCCCCTCCCCCCCCACTTTAAAAGAGAAAACTCTGCAGGTAGGTAGAAAAGAAGTTGGGTATAATAGGTTGGTTTGCTGAGCAAGTAAATGTCCTGTTCAAAGTAACAACATTCTACTATAAACTAATATCAAAAGAGGCTATGTGTAAAAGTAATCCACAAAATAGAAACTTAAATATGGAGACTGCTTAAAAGGGTTGAAGCTCAAGAGAGCAGGTGTATGTGATAGAGCATCCTATGTATGGTTTTCTTAGAGAATACTTCAGTTTGGTATATGCCCAATGAATCTCTGTAGGTGATACAGGCTGGGAGAACTTGGACAAATATGTTTGATTTTGTTGTTTATGAGATGGACTTGAATATGCTTTAAACTGCTCTTTCCTCTCCTATACAGCTGGCAAATCCTGAAGGAAGAGAGAAGGCTGCTTCTTATTCAAACTGTATGTTTTGTCCAGGCAGGATTTCAAGTCTTGTATGGCACAGTAATTGTAAAGTCTGTTTAATAGTGGCCCTTAAGGTTGTTTAGATTTCAACTGAAGGGTCCTGTGGTACAACTCCTTATACATATTTCTCTTTTACTGTTGTAATGTAGGTTTTATAATTAATAAATTGATATAGAATTTGTCTCCCAAACTTTGTGGCACCATATCTTCTCCTAATCCACCAGACCTACTTCGATTTTTCTGAAAGCCAATGGAAGTCTTTCCTCATATTTGAAGACATTTTCTTCAAACTTTTTAGCATCCTAAATTGTTGTTTATGCCTTTACAGACAGCCTCTCTCTCTCTCTCTTTGTGTGCAAATTTGAGTGGTTCAGGAAATCTGCTATTCCATGTGCTTAATGACGATACTTCTGTTCCTTCTTGCAAGATGGTGTATCAGAATATCTTTAAAGCAATAAAGAAATCATTGGCTGGTAGCTGAAGTGAAGAACTGCAGCCTCTTAGATGGTCTGTTTCTTAAAATGGCTCCAGGCTTATGAATTAATTCAGACATTTTAGGTTTGGTTAAAGTCTGGATGTCAGCATTTTAATGCTTCAAACATTTTAAAAGGAAGTGATTCCAGTATTAACATCTGACTTGAAACAAGCAAGTTTTTTACATTTATTCGTTAGTGTGACTAATATGAATGTAACAGGATGATTCCAAACACCAGCTTTTTATAGTACTATCATTTAAAATTTATGCATCTGACTGGTTCAAAATAACTTTTTTTTTCCCCCTTAAGGGTGTCAATTTCACTTAACTTTAACTGTATACATTTTACATTATATCAACATATGAAAGTATACACAGGAGCAGGGTAAAGTGACAAGGTTGGTGTGGGTGGATCTAATATAAGTGGACCAAGAAGTTAAGTGACAGATATAGTCTTATGGACTGTTTACAGAGGTATCCCACAGGGGAAAAACTCATTGTTTTAAGTGAAGCTGCACTTGCTTGTACTAGGAGGTAGCTTCTTAAATATAGTGCTGATATTAGGATGAATATTTTCTCTTCTGTTTTTATTCTATTCTGTCCGTTCTTGTCACAGAACACCAGAGCATTTCAGCTTTTATACTGTTGCTGAACTTCCTCTCTTGGCTGTTTTGCGTAGCCTTCAGGCTCCCTCAATGTAATCATCTCCCACTGAATCAATACCTTCTGTTCCTTTTAGTGTGTCACTAGTTACTCCTTCCTTACTTTGGGTGAGAATTTGTGGAAGCCCAAATCTTTCTGTCTCTCTTCCTTCTCCTGCTGAAGGAATGATTTGGCTTAACCTCAAGAGATTGGGGTGTGTCTCTACCATCTTTGAATCCTTGTGGTGCCACAGGTATAAGCACCACTAATGGTATGTCTACTGCTTAAATTCATTGGAGATGGAGAGAAGGGAAGAAAGTTGAATAACTACGTCATTTGTTTTCCACTGCACTCTTCTTCACTTTTCTCGCTACCTTTTTCACTTGGCTCTTTTCTAATAAGAGAAATTTCAGGGGAAAATAAAAAATCAAATAACAGAAGCAATGGTAATATCTGATTTATAAGGTACTACTGTGCTTGATGGATTCTAGGTTGAGGACTGGGAAGAAACATCTCATGAAGGAAATAAGTTTAATTTGGAGTTACTGAGATGCAATAAACATAGAGTTGCATAATGTTAGTCTTGCATTCTTTTTGTTTTAAGGGAGGACTGCATGTGAGTGGTTATGTCAAAATAGGTGGTGTTATAAGGCTTAGGAAGACTTCTCTCCAGGTCGCCACCCCTTAGACGAATACCTTGTTGCTCTCAGAGTCCTGCTCATGTGGTATACCCATCTACTCGCCCACCGCACCGTGATCTCTTATAGTAATAGGGAGGGTTTAGAAGCATTAACAGCTCATATGGTGTATGCCCTTGGGGCTCCTCCTGCCCTTCACCCTGTCCCCCTGCCAACTGAGTGTTGGATTTTGACGGTGACTCCAAGTCCCAGCTATCCAGGACCAAGTTCTTAAATTGGTTCCCAGGTCTCCCCAAGCGCTTTTGTCATGAATCAATGCAGTCCTTAATTTGGAGGCGTCAAACTCAATGCACTCTTCAATTAATTCATGAGTACCAGGGATCTTGGTTTTCTGTGATTTAAAAAAATCACAAATTCTCTGATTTTTTTTTTTTTTAAAAAACTGCAAAGTCTCTGACTCTCTTAAAATCCCCAAATCCATGGTTAAAATTAAATGCTCCCCAAAACCCTACTGGTGTCCCTGGCTTCCCACCTGCAGCCCCTGTCCCCCAGCTCTGCTGGAGGGGACCCCCAGCTGCCAGAGCTATGGATCCAGGAACCAAGGTCCTCTGCCCCCAATGGAAGGCAGCAGCTGCTGCAGCAGGAGCACGAGCCAGGTTCCCCATGGCTGTCTGCCTGCTGCAGGCACAGGTGGGGCCAGCTCCCAGTGACAGTGTGCACTCCCAGGGGGCAAGTGGACCCACGCCCCCCAGATCTGGGGGGAAGGGTGGGTGTGCACTGTGGGTTTGTGCTTCCCACTCTGCTGCCCTCTCCTAGGCCCTCCAGAGCACAGCGTGTGCAACCCAGTGTGGCAGTGCACAGGGGGACCAGGCACAAAAGCTCCCTGATGCTGCGAGTTCCACCCTGCCCTGGCCATGCTTCCTCTGCAGGTGGGGGCAGCAGCGAGGATCACAACCCTGAACTGCCCCTGTACACAGGAAGCATGGTGAGGGCAGTGCGGGGCTTGCAGCAGCAGGCAACTTTCATGTACGGCCATGCTGTGCCCTGCTGCACCAGTTGCACATGCTGCACACCAGAGGACCAGGGGGAGGGCAGCAGAGCAGAAAGTGCAGCATTTGTGACCCAGGGTTTGCAGCTGTTTGGGCACTCCAGCTGGGGGATGTGAGGTTTGCAGTTTTTCCACTCCTGGCTGGAGTGCCTGGCTGGCTGCAAACCCCGCCTCCTGGCCAGAGAGTGGCCAAGCTGGCTGGGGGCTGAGGGAGTTGGGGAAGCTGCAAACCGCACCCCCCTGCCCCCGAGTGCCTGGCTGGCTGCAAACCTCCCTGCTCCCCCAGCCCCTAGCCAGCTTCTCCCCCAGCCCTGCCAGCATCCCCCAAGCCCCGCTTACCTCCAGCAAGAAGAGTGAACCTGAAGCAGCTTCTGGTATGTGCCAGTGTCAGGCCCTGCCCTTCCCCTCCAGGCAGGGTTGAGGGTTTTCCTGCCCCTTTTGCAAACAGTTCTTGCAAGCTGGAACTCGGCCAGCTTGCAGAGCTCTTTGCAAAAGGGGGAAATCCATGGGTTTCTTTCCTAAAAGGGGCAAATCCACATTTTCTCTGATTTTAAAAATGGGAAATCCATGGGGTTTTTTTTTTCTTCTATGGGAAATGGAAAACCCGGATCCCTGATGAGTACTTGGATTGGGCTTCAACTGCCAGCCAGTTCATGGGACGTTCACATTTACATTGCCTGTAATTAATTCATGCTGGTCAAAATCAAATTTCAATCCTCAATTAATTTTGGGGCTTTCAAGTCACATTTTTTGTATCCAATTAATTCATAAGCATCCAAATTAAATCACGATCACCAGTTAATGAATGGGCTTTTAAATCAATATCATGCTTAATTCATAAAGTTCTAAATCAATCCTAGCTCCTTCAAAAGGACAAAAAAAATAACATCTTCACAGTGCCTGAATCTCCAGGTCACCAAGACTTCCTGACTTGGGTACCCTGTCTCCTGCAGATCTGTGTTCTGAGGTCTGTGTGGAGCCTTGCTCCTCCGGGTCCATGCTCGTTAAGTTGCTGAAAACCTCTCCAGGCTTTTGGTCAGTAGAATCCTGCTGCTCCTCCTGCTTGCTCCAGACTAGCTGGGGCATTGCAGTTGCAGAGCTCCTGAGGTTGCTCTGCTTCCCCCACCATTTGTGGACTCCAGGAGCAGACTTACTACATCGCCTCTGGTGCTGTGCACCCATGCACAGTGGGCCCTGCTTTAGAAGTATGTGCTAAGGCTGTGCACATGGCCCTGTCATCTGTGTCCCCGCACCTGCAGGTGAGCAATGGCTGGTTTCTACTCTTACTGGGTTCTGGTGCACCCTACTATTACACTGCACTCTCAATAGATCTGGGAATTGCATTACTTACTAAGGTGTTTGAGATGCTTTTGGCAGTTTCAAGGAACTTGGACCCATAAAACCAAGTATCATTGAGTAATTAAGGAAGAAATTGTAATTAAGTTATTTGTAGCATTCATATAATTTGATAGCAGTTTGATGTTTCACCAGAGAGGATAAAAATGATTTAAAAATAAGGTTTTTATTTAAATCAGATGTTTTGATTTATTCATACTTTTATATATGTTTGGGTTTTTTTAATCTTAACAAAAAATTAAAGAGTTTTAATTTAAAATGCTTTAAAGCTCAAAGATATCACCATAGAATAGGATTATAACTTTTAATTGTACTAGTTGAGATTATATTTATGTAACCTTTTTAGAAGTTCTGTTGAGCCCCAGCTCAAGTGTGGGTTCGTGCCCGGAATGCAGACGCCAATATACAAACCGGGGTGGAAGCACAAAGAAAAGTTTATTGCTAGCAATAAATGGGACAAGCAGAATAATTCACGTAACAAGCACACCCGAGTATTATCTCTGGGTATTTTTATACAGAAGTGATTGGTTACAAGTGAATGACACAAGAAGTTCTCTACTGAGCACGTCTCTATACCTGTGTTTAAGCCATGTACCTCATGTACATACATGTATGTATCATTAGCATACTTTTTCTCCACCTAGGGGTGTGATTTTTTTTATTTTTTTTTTTTAGTATTATAATGAGCCCTTTATCCCAGTCCCCTGTCTTTTCTTGTTTTCTTTTAAGGCCCCCTTTACCCAGTTACCAATGTCTCCTTCTTATCACAGATGAGCATTCCTCACATAGCAGTCTCTTCTCCTTATCGTATTTGGGTAGAGGTTTTCAAGGGTATTCCTTACAGTTCTATAAATGTCACAGCAGGCCATGAACTATATTAGGGGCCCAATCTTATGGGGTTCCCAGAGGCTTCTCTATAAATTGGTAAAGATTAAAGTGAAACACTCAACCCAATGGGATTCAGTGCTTAGTCTAGAAGATCGCATGAAGCATCCTGTGATGCTTAGTTTCAGTTCTCAAACTGGATTTGTACCTCCAGAGATCAAAGGCAGACAAGGTTCTTTGGGTAGATGTGATATCTTTTATTAGACTAATTAAATAGTTGGAAAAATTGTTCATTGCAAGCTTTCGGGCACAAATGCCTTGGTAGAGTTTGTCCTCTTCGGAGATGACATACTTGTTAACGGCAGCATATAACAGTACAAGAGATAAAAGACCTGATTACCTACCCATCAGCCCTATTGTCTCTCTAAGTTTGTGTACACATTGTGAAGCCCTTACCTTTCTCTAAAAGTGCGGCATTTCAAGAAGTTAAACGATTAAAGGATATCAGACGACAAGAATGCCCTTTTTGTAGAAAACAGTGATTTTAAACTAAGGCTTCCTGATCAGTGATCTTATGTCTTGATTTAGATCAAATCCACCCTGCCTCTATCACTTCTGTTTTAAATGTTGCTCATTTCACATCTTTTAAAAGCTACTTTTTTTGTATTAGTTTGGAGACTGAAAAAGTTTGAAAGTCTCATCCTGAGAAGTGCTGGGACTGCAATTTCTGTTTCTAAATTAGACTGTTCACTGACTCTAATGGGGAAAACCCCTCAATGTTCTGGAACTTTTAATATAGTTTTTTAACATAATTGCATCATTAAAGGACTGCTCTTTAAAAATTTTTTATTCCTTTAATTGCATCAGGCTGCAAAGGAACACTTCTGACATTTCACTTGTTAAATCTGATGTGGTCCAGATCCTGTTCTTCTATCAGGATCCAGTAGCATGGAGCCTTGTACTGGCATGGCATCTCATTGAAGTCATTTGAGTTTGTGAACTGGTGCCAGGGTCTATGTGGGTAATGTTCTCTGGATTCTAGCTACTCATTTTAATTTGGTTTTAACAAAGACATTAAAAGTAAATCCAGTTTGTTCTGTAGGGAAAACAGCTATTGGCTTTTTGCTTTGTTTATAAAAAAATGTATTTGTATATTAAGCTGGCTAGTGCTGCTACAGGAGTTTAAAATGCTATAACATAATTTGTAGGGGAAGGTAAATACTCTTCTTGAATTACTTAAGTGGATATTACAAAAAAAAAATGACATGTCAGACATTTGAAGTTTGGTATTGTAGGGGGGCCGAGACTGGCCAGATGGGGCCGCATTGAATTAGGCACAGACGCTTATTGGTTGAATTCGAAAGAACTTTACTTACAAACTGCAATACAGGGACTCGCGTCGATGCAAGCAGTGTAGGTACACTCCGTACAAGTTGCAGAACAAATAGAAAAGCAGAAACTGGGCGGCACACCGATGTTGTCCGAGCACGCAGGGCACAGGGTACGTCGGGATAAACGGTAACGGGGAGTTGTTGATGGTTGATCAGGCCTCCAAGTTCGCTCCGAGATGCACGTGGAAGTCTCTTCTGACGTACATGTGAAGTTCTCCAACTTGGGTGGAAACTTGCGCCAGCTTTTATACAGCTAGCGAACCAATTGCCAGCCGCCAGGTAGAAATAATTTACGACAAGCCAATTGGAAGCATGCATGCAAACAGTGCAGATGCAGACTTTGGCAGGGACTGATCATTGCACCAAGGGTTTTTCCTGCCATATCTGGGAACTTTTGTACCGGGTACTCGCATTGTGCTAAGAACTGTGCCGAGGCACTTCTAATTACTGAGCTCAGACAGGTATGATTGGCACATGCAGGGATCTGCACTTGTTCTTGCTGGCTGTGGATTTTTGATGGCATCCCAACCAATACTAAGATGTGTGTTATGTGGTGATAGGAAGGCCAAGGCACACAAATAATCCCTCTGAGACGCTTGATTTACAGTGTCAGCCTCTAGGACACTTGCATGAAAACTAGCAGTTAAATCTACATCCTACTGCCCAGGGAAGCAATGGCCATAAGATACTAAGGTGATAAATATTTTCATTTTAAATAGATACTTATGTTACTTAAATTTGGTAAATGCTGTGGAGAGAGGACTTCTAATATTTATTTTGTTTTATGCTGTCTTACTGGCATTAGTAACTTTCCTAATGCAGCGTTGGCTTTCCTTCATAGACTCTTTCTCTCTCTTACTCCCCACCACCCCTTTTTTCTTCAGTTTCAGATTGTGTGGGTATCTGCTGCTGCTATAGTTAAGTTTTAAAAAACAGTATCTAGGAACTTATAACCAATTCTGACATGGAACTTTATCCTGTCCAGTCATTTTGGTTTGTTCGGTTTTTTTTGTTTTTTTTTTCCCCACTGTTTTTATTTATTTGGATGTTACAACTTTTTTTGGTTTTAAAGTTTTTGTCAGTTTGAACAATAGAAACTCATAGCTGATGTCTTGCATTTTTCAAACTGATGTTAACATCCTGCCATGATACTTCCCTGTATGCTGCTCCTGCTACTTGTACTCCTGCCAAGAAGAGGTAGGGTTTTGTTGTATATGTTTTGTCACAGATTTATTTTTATTCCTTTTAGGGCAGAGATGACAAAAGAGAATGTAGTAGAGAAGATTAATATTTCAAGGTAGAAATGAAAGTTTGCAGGAAAGCAAGCCTGAGTGGAATAACTGTTTTTATTTCCATCTGACACAGCTGAGCTAACATATTAATGTGCTCCTGTAGAATGAGATTTTGAAGGTCATTGGTTTGAATATAGCTTATAAATGTTCTAGAGGTGAAATTACTACAAAATCTGAAAGTGAAACTTCCTGAAGATTTCCATTAGATTTGGGTATAAAGCTATTGAGTTGTCTTGTATCTCTGCTCCTCCCACTCTACTGTTGTGTGGATCTTGGAAGTTGTATAGTTGCTCTAAGAGTTGCAATGTATTGAGAAGCTACTTGTGGTTACGTGTCCAATAAACTTGGGAAAATCTTCCTTTTCTCTCCACTTACCATTCTGTTCCAGTGTATTTACCCAAATACCTAGTTCTTTTGCCCCTACCACTTTGGATAGAGTCTTTGTTCTCCAGAGCCATAACTCTGAGAGCAATATATTATTAGATGAGGTCTTTATGACCCACTGTGTAGTACTGGTACTATATCTTTATTTTTTCTGTTGCATTCTCCCCACCCCTTATTTCTGTTTTCTAGTCCCCTAGTCTTCCAAAGGGTTTGAACCCAACCCTTAAGGCTTTCTTCTCACTGAGCTGTGGGGCAGGAGACACTGTTTTGTTGCTCTCAGCTGTAAGGCTGAAGCTGCACATTACACTTAGACTATTATAAATCTGTGGAACGTGAAGCTATGTTAAAGTTAGAACATGCTGTAAGCACTCGCATGTTAAGGGCTAATGCTATTTCTCGCCTGCATGTCTCTGACTTACCTCTGCTCACCAGCACTCTAGTGGTATGGCTAGAAGCCAGAACACCTGGACTTTATCCCTAGTCAGGGTGGGGGGGGCCTGGGAACTGGAGGACTGGATTGCTGGAAGACTACAAATTATTCACTTTATCTTCATAAAGCAGATTAAAATTACCCTAACATGAGCTGGGTAGTATGGCCCAGAGTTAACCCTTGCCTGAAGTGGTGTAATGTGGAGAGGCTCAAAGGGCACTTGGCATGAGTTAATTAACTTTAACATGGTGAGGCTTGTGTTTTCAAGTGTAATACCCTTAGTGTGTTCTAGTAACCTCACACTTTATCATAGTATCTAGGGTCAGAAGGGGCCTAGAGCAGGCCATCAAGTCTGACCCCCCCGCCAATGGCAGGAACGAGTGCCAGGGTCACAGGACCCCAGCCAAGTACCTATCTAATCTACTCTTGAAGACGCCCAAGGTAGGAG
>JAGPOW010003316.1:66298732-66311297 GCA_030014935.1 Caiman crocodilus
CCAGAACTGGACACAGTACTCCATCTGCGGCCTGACCAACGCCGCATAAAGGGGGAGAATCACCACCTTGGACCGGCTCGAAATGCATCGTTGAATGCATGCTAGGGTCCAGTTGGCCTTCCTAACTACCGTCTGACATTGGCGGCTCATGTTCATCTTGGTGTCAGCAACAACGGGGTGGGCAATTTAGCTTCCGGGTGGGCAATTTATTTCAGCTGGAAGGCTGCTTAAAGATTTTTGGTGAGCTGTCAAAGACCTCAAGGGTAGCCCCACCCCTTGACCAGTGCCTCACCCCCTGATTTCGCCATCTTGGGACAGAAGTCCCACTTCCTAACTCTTCATGTTTGCCACCAGACCTTTGCCCCTCCCCCCCAGAAGTACTCCTTTTGGGAGGGGGTTTGCCATCTTGGAACCAGAAAAAAAACAAATCGTATACTAGAAGTCAGATATCTGCAATAAAATAATTTAATCAAACTTTATTTTTTTTTTTAAATTTGTCCTGATTTGTGTGAAATGCTGGGAACAGAGCTGGATTAACCCTTTATTAAATGACCCTGGGCAAACAAACTTGTGGGCCCTGGGCCATTAGAGACCAGCCCCCCCACCACCCTGGCGCTGCCACCAGCAGGAGGCAGGGTTTGGAGTTGGTGGCAAGACCAGCAGAGAGGTCAGGGAAGGGAAAGGAGGCAGATGGGCCACTTGTACTGCCACCATGGAGGGAAGGATTGGGGCACAGGGGAGGGGAGGAGGCTGTTATTGCTGCTGCCACAGTGGGAACGACCAGGGCCCTAGGCATGTGCCTAGTTTGCCTGTGTGTTAATCTGGCCTAGTTTGAGAGCCCTATGGATGTGGAAGCACAGAGCTCACCTGGTCTAATGGCAGGCAACCCCTAAAAGTCTGTCCCATAGACTTGGAGGAGCAGTCACAGTCCAGTAAGAATTGATTTTTTTTTTTTTTTTTTTTTTTTAAGGGGCCCCATGGGCCGGATTGAATGGCCTGGCAAGCTGGATCCAGCTTGCAGGCTGTATTTTGTCCACCCCTGCTTTAGCTGGTAGTAGCCATGACTTCAGTTGTGAATGGCTAATGGGTATATATTTAAAGTAGCGTCCATACTGGTATAAACTGTAGGGCCTATTGAGGTATATTGTTGACTCTCACCAAATATTCTTTCTTGTGATAAAGGAAATTTCATGTGGGAGAAAAATAGTTTGGGGAGAGAGATGTGGGAGACTGTGGTTTAAGCCAAAAAAGGAGGAAATTGTTGGAAATAAGTTTCAAGACTTGGCTGTACCTTTTCCCCTGGTAATGTGGTAGTACAGCATGTGCGGATTATAATAATATACTACCAAAGCCAACAGAAAGGGCACAGATGCTAGTATTAAGTAACATAACTTCTTTCCTTTGACCAATCTCTGAATTGTAGAAAAGGAAATGGAAGGGACAAGTATATAAACAGAAGAGAATACTTTGTTTCTAATGTTTGTGTCCTGAAGTTATCTTCTTTAGGAAAGATGGGTGTACTTGTCTATATGAACATACCTATCCAGGTTACACACTACAGTACTGGGATCATAGCTTTTGCCATCCTAGCTGCTCTGCTGTATCAGCTTAGTCTCATAATACCTTAGCCTGGTGTGTTTTTTCTTATAGTCATAGCTGTACTAGATAATTAACATTCTTCACCCTGGAAAGATACTAGTCTTTATTTTTGGAACTGATATGGGAGAATTCATGTTATTGTGTAGTTTTAGTAACTCTTTTGTTGGGCATTGCAACTGCGGTCAACACCTGAATTTGTAATTAATGTGGTATATGGTCCTGGGGGCCTTAAGGACTCTGCTTTTTCCTCCTCAATTTTGACCCCATCAAGACTGCTGGACTCCTCCAGGATACTGGAGTTAATGTCATCTAGGATGAAGCTTGTAAGAGCAGGAATTCGGGTTTTCTGGCAGCTGATCTAACTGCTCCAAAGAAACCAAGATAAAGAAAGACTTCTGAACTTTTAGAATAAAATATAAAATGGAATTATCCATTTGCATTAGTCTTCCCACAGTAATTTCTTGGAGATGGTGTGTATGCTATTGAAGTTCTCACTTGGAATGATATGAAGGAAGGTAAAGCTAGTTCTTAAACTCATTGGACTTTATGATTTTGGATGCTTTGGCTCTTCTGTAAATTGCTAGGTGAATAACAATGTATAGTAGAGAGGTTTGTAGACATTTGGCTACAAATGTCCAACTCGGGATCCTTAAAATTCTAGCTTATTAGGTGGATTGAAACACTGTAATCATAAACCTTGGGGCTGGTCCACACACACAGTAGCAGGTTACAGAGCCAGGTATACCTATCCTATAAGCGCTAGAGTCTGTTGTTGAGGCTTCTTTCAGCGTGTTGTTATTTTCCAGAAGGGGGTTGCCGGCTGGTCCTTCTGGCTGGAGATCAAGAGGGCACCACTGAGGGTCACTTTTTTCACTGCCTTTTATCTGTCCCTGGCAGACTTTGGTGACTGCCCAGTTGTTCAGGTTTGCCCAATCCAGGGGTCATTGACCCTCGTGGGACCCCCCCCCCCGGTTGGCTACTGGATGGCATCTGTCAGCCCCAGGGGTCGTCTGCATGTACGTGCAAGTTTGGGAGTCTGTTGATGAATTTAGAATAGGGCTCTGGGAGTGGTCGATCTGGAGATATTCATCCCAAAAGTTGGTCCCCTCTGTTAATTAACTCATGCCAGGGCTTCTAGCACTTGATCAGTGACATTTAGAGATTTCCTGGTTGTTACATTGTCTTCCATTGAGTTCTTCCTTTGGCTGATCTGCAGCTTCCCAGGTGTTAATTGCTGCCTGCTTCCATGTTACACATTCAATCAAGGATTCACTCACTTTTTCAGAGGCTAGCCTGATACAGGGAAGGGCGGTTTGATTCCTACCCTTGTTAACATTGTTACAATGTATAACTTACTAAAACACATTTAGTTGAAAGTTGAGGAGTATAAAATAAGCTACAAACAAAATGCACACATACAAATTTTAAAACACAATTCCTTATCCTAAAGTGAAAGAGAGAGGAAGGAAGAAAAGGTAGAAAAAGAGAAACATATCCAAAGTGGGGAGAGCAAATGCAGGCAAGGGCTTTCTGCTACAGTGTGTCAGGATGGAACAGGATTAAATACAGGTGATTTAAAAACCTTTTTGTTTATTGATTTAGGCTTTCTTTTTAAAATTAAATTCATACCATGGTAGCATCCATGCATTTTAAGTAATGTGATCATCTCTTCTACCCAATGAACCCCAAAACAGTACTGCACATAACCTTCTGGGAACCTTTATTCTGTTATAGACCACACAACTGCTCTTTGCCATTCCCATCACATTTTATACTTCTATTCCATATTCACTTGTCTTTGGGCTCCCATAAACTAGCTATTACTTTGTACTTAAGAAATTATCAGCCTTGCAAGGTTTTAAATTCCAGTAATTCTCTATTTTGGTTAAGTTAGCACTGAACTAACTCAATGACTTGCTATCAGTGGGCGTGTCTACACGTGCATTCATGTGCTGTTAGTGCGCCTTAAGTTTACCTGTAATAATGGCTACTAACTCAAGGTGTAATAACTGGTGCCACTGCACAGTAGTGCCAGTGCATGGGGTTTTTTTTGTTGTTGTTAATGCACAGTGGAATAAATTTACTGCACACTTAGTATCTTGTAAATGCGCACAGTTTTTCACACAATTGCATATAGAGGTTACCTGTAATGCATGTTATGCAAGTTTGAGCTAGAAAGTTTTGGCATTTCTTAATGTTTAGAATGGCTGCTGTTTCCTCCTGTCACGTTTCTCAATGGTGCCAACAAGCTTGACAATCAAGCAGGTAGGAGCTGCAGTGCTGGAGCTGCAGCAGCTTCTTCCCATGGCTACAGCCAAGCACCTGAGTGAGAGAGACAGTGCTGAAGCTGCAGCAGCATTGTGGGGGAAAAAGCCTGACACTGGGCACTTGGCTGCCACCACTGGAACAAGGTATGGTGCTGCTCAGGCTCTGTCAAGGCTGGTTGGCTGCTGCTGCAGAAAGCTCCCTCATCACAGCCAGAGTTGGGGCAAAAGTCTGCAGACCAGATCCAGCCCATGGGCCAGATATTTGAAACCTCCAACTTAAACCAAAAGAGAGCTGCTTAGCCACTTTAAAATTAACCTGTATTGATTTAGAAGAACCTGCTGTGAATTGAGGTATTTAGTGTTCGCTGGCAAAAGCCCTGTTTAAAGTTAAATCTCTTCAAAGAAATTTTGATTTTTTTGGGTGGGGTGGGAGAGAAGAGGCTGTTTTTGTGGGGGGGGGGGGTTGTAAGACTCTGACATTAAAAGTATGCAGCTTCATAAAAATGTTTAAAAGAAAATTAAAGTGAGACTGACTCAACAAATTTTTGACAGGGTTCATAATATTGATAACACCTCTTGCTGGAATATAGCATGGAATGATAGCTAGGGATCTGTAGTACAAGAGCTGCAGCATGGTCTAAGTACAGACAGTCAAAAAGTTCAAGGCTGAATTGATTTAATCTTTGCAGGTTAGTCTAAACTGCATAGCTTGAACTGAGAAAAGTGAACAGACCTCTACTTTTTAATGCTGGAAATATAGTCATGTGTCTGCAGTGGTTCAGGCTAGAAGCTGGGTGGTGCTAGAGCAAGCCTTCCTTCCCTTAGCAGTGGCTGGAAGGCTGGAGGAAAGCTGGGAGAGAAGCCCTCCAGGTTTTTCCCCTCTCCCTCCTTGAGATGAGGTGGGGTAGGTGTGTAGCTAGGCCCTGGTAGGCCCACTGAGTATGATGGTGGGGTGTAAATCCACAGTCTGGCTTGCATAGAGCGTAGCCAGGATGCCCATGCAGGGGGTGGGGGAAGCAGCCAAACTGCTTCCCCCACCCCCCTGCCAAGTTTTTCCTCTGTTCCCTCTGCGGGGGGAGGCAGGTCGGCACACTGAGGGGGAGGGGGTTTAAACCTCCTCCTCTGCCTAGCTGAGGTCTGCATGGTAGGGGTGCAGCAGCCCCTGCTAGACTTGTCCCCACTCTCTGCTGGTGCAGAATGGGTAGGGGAATAGCCAGGGCCCATGCTGGCATGCTGAGGGAGGCTTGTTTAAGCCAGCTCCCCCACCTGCATGAGACCCCCAGCCAGGGTCTATTTGACAGGGGTAAAACAACCCCCACTTGACTTTTCCTTGCTTGCCACTTGAGCAGGGGTGGGGGTGTGGCCAGGGCCTGGCCAGCTGCTGAGGTTGGGGGGGAAGGAGAAGAATTTAAAACCCACCCCCCCTCTCCTCCACCTCAGTGTGCCAGCTCTGGGCTGGGCTTGGCCATGGCCCACCCCCTCTACTTGGGTGACAATTGGGGGAAAAGCTTAGCAAGAGCTGCTCTGCCTCTCTCGGGCAGAGCCCAGTGGGGGTCCCAAGCAGAATCTCTCACCCCCACCTGCTCCTCAGGGAGCTGGAGCAGTGATAGTGCTCTGGCTAGGGAGCACAGGAGCAGGGCTAGCTCTTCTCTGGAGCAGACAGCCCAGCCCAGGGCTGCAAAGCATCCTGGGATGCTGGGGAACTGAGAGTTAACTTGAACCAGGAAGGCATCTGGGACAGAAGTTCCATAAACCAATTTGACCTAAATCAGTTAAATCTGATGTACTACATTCAACCATGATTATCTTAAACCAGTATTGACCATTTTGAAAGCAGTTTATATATGTTGAGGCTAAATACAGATAGTCAGAAAGCCTGAGGTTGAATTGATTCCGTCTTTGCAGGTTTAATCTAAGCTATAGAAATTAAACTGAGAAACAACTGGACAGAAGTTCACTTTGAATTCAGGGAATGCAGCCACATGTCTTCAGTAGCTCAGACCAGAGGCTAGAGGGTGCTAGAGCACAGCTCTCTGACATGTAGCCAGCATGGGCTGTGTGTTTGCTTCCTTCTTCTGCTGCCCCTAAGTTCTCCTGGGATTTGCAGTCCAAAATCACAACTGCAGGACTATGCAGGGCTGTTCATCACTTCGTCTCCCTGTTTCCAGGTGCCTCTTGGATTTGTAGTCCACAGTTGCAGCCAACAGTACATTTTTAGCAGGTCAGGGCAGGGCACCTCTGTACTTTAGGGAAGGAAAATTTAACCCCCCTCTCTTGCCCTAGACCCCAGCTGGGGCCAGGAAGGCAGTCTCTGCCTCCCCACTCCCTCGACCCTTCTCTGCTGAAGCAGACAGTACACCCCAGTGCTGGGTTGGAAAGCATGCTGGGATGCTGGGGGACTCAAATTTAACTTGAACCGGGAAGGGGTCTGGGATAGAAGTTTCATAATCTGGTTTAACCTACATCAGTTATATCTGATACTACATTTAACCAGGTTTATCTTAAACCAGTTTTGGTAATTTTGAAACTGGTTTATGTGCACTGAACTTCTGTTCTGTTACAAGTTTAGACCAATTTCTGATGGTTTTAAACTGGTTTGTGTAACTTCTGTCCCTAGTCATGAGTACTGAAAAGGTGGTATGCACCATAAATACAATGAATACTCTTACACTGACCATTTAGCACAAATTATTAATGTAGTTCTCCCTATTTAGGAGAGAATTTGTAGAACGTTACTATCTTGACCTGTTACATAGAAACATGAGAGAAACTGTAGTTTCATAATCCTTAGGGTTGGAAAAGACCTCAGGACTCATCTGGTTCAACCCCACGCATGGAGGTGCTACCCCTAAATCCTCCATTTCCAGTGCTTATACAATCTTTTTTTTTTTAAAACCTCCAATGAAAAGATTCCACAACTTCCTTGAGAAGTCTGTTCTACTGTCTCATTGTTATAATAGTAAGAAAGTACTTCCTAATATCAAATCTAATTATTTATCACATTAGTAGTCCTCTTATGGATTACCTGTAACTACATGCAACCAAGAATGGTTTCATAATGTTTCCTGCAAGAACTGGTCATGTCTGCATCACCTGCTAAAAACCCTAAAGAGGCATGCTACTTTTTTAAAAGTATTTTCCCCTTGTTGGACTGGAGACTAATTATCTAATGTATTTGTTTTTCTTTGGAATGGGGTTGTTTTGAAAGTTCACTTGAAGGTGCAGGTGATGTAGTTCATGGTTAAAGTTGATTGTTTATTTGGCACCTGAGCCCAGCAGCATTTATTGTAATTGGTTTAATAAAATTACTGCACAAGCCAAAAATGCAGCACAAGAAAGTTTTTATATTGAAGTTCTGATGTCAGACTATTAAAGCTTCTATTACTGATTTATGAGAAATTATCATGCTATTAGCTGTGTTCTTACACTACAGGATTTCTTTGGGCAAGATACTTTTTTGGACCAACTGCATAGTTGCTAAAGACATAGATAAGTTTTTTCAGTTCTGTGTACCCTTTCAAAGGTCTTGCCTGTCACTACTGCTTCTTATACATATGAAATCCTCATGTCTTATGCAAAGGAAATGTATGTGACTTATTACAAGAGATCACTGAATCTTAAATGCCAACAATTTTGTTTAACTTTGCTGTTACTGTAGTTGCAAGCACTGAAGTTTTGTGTCGCCCTGTCACAGTCAGGGTGGCTAGGATCTGGAACCAGCTTCCAAGGGAAATGGTGCTTGCTTCTACCCTGGGGGTCTTTAAAAGGAGGCTAGATAATCACCTTGCCTGGGTTGTTTGACCTCAGCATTCCTTGCTGCCCATGGCAGGGGATTGGACTTGATGATCTGCTCTGGTCCCTTATGACTCTATCAACATTGAAACTAAGTTGTGTGCAAATTTTTGCCTTGGAGTTGCACTGTACTGTTTTGGGTTTATGGTAGAAGATAGGGGATATGGGGGGAAACGAGCGCTTATTATTTATTTATTTTATTTTTTTTTTTAACTGTGGTTATGTCAGTATTTTACAATGGCAAAATATATTTACTAAACTATTGTTCATGTTGTACAAATGCACTTTTTCTGTCTGAAGGCTAGAATTGCTTGACTGCTACTGATATTTCTTAAATCATTTCAAATGCAAGAAGCAATGACTTTCTAAACCATTTCTTCAGTTCTGTACTAGAGTGTCTTTTTTTAAGTCGAGTGGTGTGCCTCTGTACAGCAAGATCCTATATAATATTTAACTTCTCATAGTGGAACAAGTGTGTGTGGTTTTTTTTGTTAATATTGCTAATTTTTGCAGCAGTTGAAGCTGATGTCTGTTTTTGTTCCTCTGACAACACTTTTTTTCCCCCCCCTGCCCCGCAACCTGAAGTATCTGTCTATCATACACATTTTACAATCCTCTTATAAGATATTGATAGCCCAGTTTGGTTAAAAAAACACAAATGCTGTGCCATACTTATTTCGGAGAATAAAAAGAAATGTATTCATTTTCTATTGGAATAATAATTGCATTAATTACAAATTTGCAGTTCTGTTTTGTATCACACTTTGGAAAAACCAGTAAGAACATATCTCCCTTATTTTGCTCTAAAGGGATAGCAAAGTGTAGGCTGTACAATAACATTACATTTGTAAAGGTAAGACTCACTCCGCAATTCAACTTCCTTCCTCCTTTTTAATGACAAAAGAAAAGGTAAACTCATTGCATGTTGGCTACACATGGTACTTCCTGCTGCTTTCATCCTGTGTCTCCTGGGGAACTCTCTAGTTGTTTTTTGTTTTTTTTTTTAAGGGGCATTTCAGGATTGATACACAAAAAATGTGACCATATCACCTTTCTCACATAAGCAAGGATTTTTGGGGTGATATGTTATTGCACTAGCTGTATCATTTGGATAAAATTAGATAAACCGGGCAGATCTGCAGAGTGTAGAGGGGTGTGTTTAACATTCTCTGCTGGTGAGTTGTCTTGCACCTATGGCTATGTACTAAGAGACCCTCTGCACCTGCAAGTAAAGGTGCACTGGAATCTAATGTGCAATCTGTACAATTGCAACTCTTGCCATGTCACATGCATGGAAGGAGGCATGATTGTGATAGCATGATAGCATCCAATTTGCTATATTGCCAGTGCAGGGAAGTATGACCCCGAGCTCCACCTGTAGCAACAAGAAGTCCCCTCAGCTGTTGGGACTCCCAGTTGTAGGGGCATGCCATGTACCTCACAGGATTACCACAGCAGTTGGGTGGGGTTCTCTTGTGGCTGGGAGATTTATATCAGCTGCAGTCTCTTAATTGCAGAGGTGTGTGGGTACCCTGTCAGATGGGAGCTCCCAGGCTCGGGGATGCACATGGGCTCCCCACCTGGAAGGTCCTATCGGCTGATGAAGCTTCCAACCACAGAGGCCCCTAGTCACCCATTCATTTAATGGCATGATAGGAAGTAGCTACAAAAATATTGTACATTTTGTGGAATAACTCTGTAGCTTGTTCTACTTTATATCAAGCCATTAATAGATTGAATGTGTGGCTGGATGGCCACTTAAGACATTAATTGGTTAATAATGCCTTAAGCATAACATGTAGATGGGGGTTCAAGGGAGGGCAAGGATATATATTAGCTTCATTTTTTTTTTTTTCTTCATGTTTTCTGCGGATTTAGCTCCTGCTGGTACCCTATGGGAGCACCATTATTAGGAATGACTGTATCTATGAGCTCAGCATCTTCCCCAATCACATTCCTTTCCCAGCCATTGTATTGTGTACATCAAGTTGTCACAAATCATTAGATCAGATTAATGTTTAAAGATCATTTGGGGGTTCTTTGTATTTATATTCTGTTTTATGAGCCACTGGTTAGGCATACTCACTTGTGGTTTTTAGACTTCTCTCCTCTGTTATAATGGATAGAAATGTTTTTTTTTAAATGAAAACTGAGATTCTCATTCAGTTGACTTTTTTATCCAGGGGCTTAAAGGAATGCCCCAAAGAAAAAAAATCAGAAGAGGTAGCAAAACTGTCTCCAGTGTGCATCTCTTCCTGGGCAAGATTCATCCTTTTTGGTTGCCTTGACAGTAAGGCAATGCAGACTGTTTCACACCTCTTGCTCTTTTATGGTTCTTGCACTGGTGTGGGTTTTCACCAGGATTTACATCAATAGGTATGTGAGAAGAGAACAGCTCCTGGGTAAATATAGTTCAGCTAAAGCTGTGTGGGTTTTTTGTTTGTTTTTTTTTGGGGTCGCCCCCCTTCCAAATACTTTTTTTTTCAAGAGAGATTTGGGAGGAAAAGTTTTTAGAGGGGGTTCTTGGCTTTCAGTTTCCCATGGAACCTATACTTTAACATACAATGGGTGCTTCTTTTGCTCCATCTAGAACTATTTTTTCATGTTTTGACAGTATAGCTGCATTTTCAGTGTTAAATCTCCCTACCCCACCAAGTATCTATGCATATTACTTCCACTAGGGATGTACCAGTTGAGAGATTTTTGGGGCTGATTTACCGATGGACATTTTTTTTGTTTTTGTTTGGGGTCCTTTTGTGGTGTTTTGTTTTTGTTTTTGAAGGGGTCATATCAGTCAATACTGATCCAGTTTCTGAAACCAGCCCGGAAGCTTGGAGAGCAGATCAAGGCCTCTGCAGTGAGGGGGACCGGGGCTGGAGCAAGCACTGACTAGCCAGGGCAGGGGTGGGGGAGCATGGGATGGAGCTGCAGCTTGTCAGGGGGTCAGCTCCCAAAGCTGTGCACAGCTCATCTGGCAGCTCATTTGGCACTCTCCCACTTGTCCAGTAGCTTCTGCCCCTTGTCAGGGAGGGCATGGAGGGTGGGGGGGATTGTGCCCCTGGATCTGAGTGGGGCAGGGCAGGCTGGGGCCAGCATTGTGCAGCGTACTTCTCAGTCCAGCCCCCCTCCTATGCTGTCTTGAGAGCAGTAGGAGCCACTAGATGAGTGGCACACAGTGGTGGGAACCACCCCCTGCCCCAGACTAGTCGCAGCTCTGTCCTGCACCCCCTCCTCCCCCACCCCAGTTGGGCAGCGTTTGCCCCAGCCCCACTTCTTCACTGCAGGGACCTTGATTTGCTCCCACATTCCCCTTCCCTCCCCCTCCCCTTCCACCACAATAGACTTACCAGCTACATGCAACTCTTCAAGCTGCAGGTCAGTGCTCCTTAACACTTACATGCTGTGCTATGGCTGTGCGCATGCATGAGCCATTTATCAGCCATATCAGGCCGATTTCCAATATAGACAGTTTTCTTTGTGCCATTCCAATATCAGACTAATATATCAGACTAGTGTACCTCTAACCCCCATACTTTTCCACCTCATAAAACAAGATGGGAGCAATGAATTGCTAGACCAGAGTCTAAAATATTGTTACATAATAGAGCCTTGCATTCCCAAGCAGGAACCAGGAGGGGTGTGAATATAGTTTATATTGATTTTTTTTTTTTCCTTTTTTTCTAAATTTAGTTTTCTTTGGTATCTGGTTTATTAATGCATATTTTACATTTAAAACTTATACATTTTGGGTAAACTTATCCAGAGTATGGATGAAGACGTTATGACTGACAGCAATGTGAGCTTTGTGTTTCATCATTGTCTCAACTCTGCTTGTTTCTGATGATGGCTAAGAAGGAGAGGTGATTGGTGAGACAGACAGGTCCAACGGGCTAAATTAGGTTTTGTTCAACTAAACAATGGTGCTTTTTAATCAACAGTGACTTTTGTGGGCAGTCTGCTCTTCTTCCTTCTTCCCCAGAGCCATAACAAAAACAAGTGTTTTTCATTTGGGTCATGTCATAACACTTGTCCTTCACTAAGAGAGGGATTGCTGCAATGTCTCTTATTTTCAGCAAGTTTATAATGTGGCTCAGATACTATGGGTTTAGTGGGGCATCACATGGTTATGTGGTGGAGTGAAGGGGGGATCCACTTCATTACCCCTCAACTAGCTGAAAGAAATAAGAGCACTGTTTTTTCTTTTACAACTGTATGCAGTTTTCTGTGAAATTCTATTCACCAGATTTACACCACTGCAATATCAATCCTACTTTTAAAGTATGCTGGGTTTTGTTTTTCTTTGTTTGTATATGTGCATTAGGCTGTCACATGAGGTAACTATTTAGCAAAAAATTCCTGTCTTCTCTGTTCCACTTCCAAATGTTGCCTCTGGGTTCTGTAGTTAGTAAATGTAATTAACATGGTGGTAAAATGCCAGAGGCTGCTGAGCCTTATCATTGGGAATGGTTTTAAATATTCCCATGCGTAGATAAAGTTTTATCAGGATAAACTGGAGCTTGCTTGTTTGACTTGGTTTTGGCCCCTTTTCTTGCAATGATTTCAGTGATTTGATCGATTTCAAGTTGAGCATAAAACTGAGTCACTGACCACTCCCTGGATTGTGTTTTAAAGTGTGATGCCTAACCTTTGGCTCTGTAGGCTGCATGAGTGACACAAGGTTGGTTCATGGGCTGGATCAGTATCAGGCCCCATGCCACCTTCCCCACCTCCTGCAGTGGAATTGGTTGTGCAATTGGCCCTGCCTCATGCACTCAATTTAATGCTCAGGGTCATGCTATCTGGCCCACGGGCTCCTCCCAGATCTGGAAACTGGGCAGCAGGAGAGCTGCAACAAGCTGCTGCCACTGTCCCACCACCAAACTTTCAGACCCATGGGTAGCCCTGCA
>JAGPOW010003316.1:66311397-66356660 GCA_030014935.1 Caiman crocodilus
GTAAGAGTTTTAAGCAGTATGTTGCTACGCCAATTGCAACTTCCAAGAGTCAGAGTAGAAGTTGTACCAGGAAAAGGATTAAGGTATTGCCATCAACCAGCAGCATTCTCTTCAATTGAGCAGGAAAAGCAGTATTTGTCACATCCAAACATGTTGTTTGTTTTTTATTCATGACTATTGCATATATGTCAGTCAAGAGAAAATATTAGAGGGTTGGGGGAACTTGAGAGCCTATTTTGAGTGCAGAAACTGTTCTCCTGTCTCCCAGGTTTTCTTGGAGATGTAGGAGAAACAAAGCACTATGACACACATGGTAGTGGAGAAGAACTGCAGGGAGAAACTGTTCGTGGTATGATGTCAGGGCAGATCGGGGGAGGAAGGTGCACTGTTTTACCCAAAGCTAAAAACCAACTGCTTGAAAGTGGCAGCAGCATTTCTAGTCAGGCAGTACTGAGGGAGTCGCTTGATTTGATTGCTCATTTTAATCTAGGTGGTATCTAATAAACCCTTCATTTCACAGGTGTTAATGACCCTCTTTTTTTTAATGGTCTTGATGGTGTTCCACCAATCAAACTATCAGTTCTACAATTATGCTGTCCGTGGCTGCTCCTAGTAACAAAGCTCCTATTTCATATCCCTGCAGATTGCTTTTAACTCATTCCAGTGAAGTTGTTTGTTTTTTTTGCATCAATCTTAAACTGAATAATGCAGGCCCCTGACAATAGTAAAGCCTCCAGCTTATTTGTAACTGGAGAAATGTGTTGGTTTATATGTGGTGATGCACGTCTCTCTTCAGAACTCTCTATATCTGTCCATGTATGATGTGGTATTATGATATTGTCATCTGGTTTTGGTTTCTGACTTTAAATGAGGAAGGGGGTGAAGCTTTGTTTTTAGAGTCTGTTCACTTCTTTGTTATATTTAGCACAGTGGTTCTCAACTCTTTTAGATTCAAGGCACCCTTTGTTAGGCTCAAGGCACCCCTGAAACATGTTGGCTCTAAGTTTTTGCTCCTTTTTAATTATGTAAAAATAATAGAGCAAGTCAGAAAGAACTCTACAAAGAACTCAAAGATGATGACAAATCAGGATTTTTTTGACCAGATGGACTGTTACGTTAAATCATTAGGTTTATCTTGTGAATCATGTTTGCACACTGAACAGTGACTGTGGTACCCTGAAAGTATCTCGAGACCCTCAGGGTGCATTAGCAGCTTAACTAACTTCAATTGGGAATAGTTATATGCTTTAAATACAGACTTAATAATGTTCCTAGATGGGGGCCTGCAGGGGGCACTTGGGACCTTTGTGTCAGGAAAATGGCATGAAATGAATTCAGTAATGTTCAGTTTTAGTTATATCATTAGAATTGTATTTTTATTATGTCATTGGTGTGTTTTTTCTCTAACTTTTGCAAGAGAACATTTGGGAGGTGGAAGGAGGAGGGGAGAACACAACCTAGCTTTGTTTGTGAAGCATAGGTACTATGATTGTAAATCTGCCAAGCACTTGAGGTTTTTCTATGGACCATCAGCTACATTAGCAGCTAGGAACAGGGAGGAAGAGTCAGCACTATTAAATTGAATTAAAGAACATTAAATTAAATGTTTTCCTAACATCATACTTCCACATAAGCAATTTGCTGTAAGCATTAATATTACAGGAAAAATACTATATAATTATTTTACTTTTGTAATGAGCTCTTTCACCCTAATAAGCCTCATTTGCAGGCTGGATCTACTCCTGGAAGTTGCTAATTACCCCTTGTGAGGTGCTAATACTCACAATGCCTGAAGTCAAACTGGCATTTGGATCTAGAGATCTGGCCTTTTGCATACACCTAGTACATGCAAGCAGAATTACTGGCTTCTAGCAACTGTTTTACCTTGAAGCCAGGCTAACAAAAATAAGCTTTGGCCTGGAACCTCTCTTCAGAGTCGTTTTCTTTTGACAACATGAGCTTTTAGTTTTGGGGGTTTTTTTGTTGTTTTTTTCCTCCCCTATTTCCTTGCATGCATGTGCCCTAGAATAAAATGTGCACCTTTTTTGTGTGGTGGTTTTTTGTTTTTTTTTTTTTGTCTATTTGCTTTTTGAAAGGCAGAATGAAGAGAAATGGGTGGTTCCTTGTAGTAAGTAACTGCATAGTAGCAGCTAGAGAGCAGAGCCTGCTCACTGTTTAACTCCCTGTGGGCTGAGTTAAGCTTAAGGTAAAAGAGAAAGTAGATTGTCAGAAACTGCTTTTACAATATTTTCTCTCATAATGCACACACCCAATTTCCAGATATTTTTATTGAAAAAAGTATGTGTTATATGTGACAAAATATGGTAGGGTAGTCATTCTAGAAAGGATTCTTTTAATAACCTCAGAAAGTCATCTAGTCCAACACCCTGCTCAAAGCAGGCTATCCCCAACTAGATCATCCCAGCCAAAGCTTTCTCTAGCTGGGTCTTAAAAACCTCTAACAATGGAGATTTCACAGCCTCTCTGGGTAACCTGTTCCAATGCTTTACTACTCTTCTAGTGAGAAAATTCTGCCTGATTCTTAACCTAAACTCCCCTAGCTGCAACTTTGAAACCATTGCTCCTTGTTCTGTCATCTGTCACTAGTGAGAACAGTCTAGCTCCATCCTCTTTGGAGCCACCCTTCAGGTAGTTGAGAGCTTCTGTTAAGTCCCCTCTGTCTTCTCTTCTCCAAACTAAATAAGCCTAGTTTCCCTCAAGCTTTCATAAGTCATTTGCTCCAGGTGCCTAAACATTTTTCTCACCCTCTACTAGATTCTCTCCAATTTGCCCACATCCTTTCTGTAGTGGGAGGCCCAAAGCTGGACCCACTACTCCATATGTGGTCTCACCAGTGCTGAATAGAGGGGAATAATCACTTCCCTTCATCTGCTGGCAACACTCATAGTGATGCAGCCCAGTATTCTGTTAACCTCCTTGGCAACAAGGGCACACTGACTTGTATTCAACTTATTGTCCACTGTAACCTCTAGGTCCTTTTTGTCAGGGCTGCTGCCCAGCCAGTCAGCCCCTAGCCTGTACTGGTGCATGGGATGGTTCCATCCTGAGTATAGGACTTTGAACCTCATGAGATTTCTTTCTTTTGGTCCAATCCACCAATCTGTCTAGATCTCTCTAAAACCCAGCCCTATCCTCCAACATCCAACGTATCTATTACTCCCCCCCCCCCCCCAGTTTGAGGTAATCTTTAAAACTTGCTGAGGGTGCACTCTATGCTATCTTCCAAATTGTTGATGAAGATATTGAACAGAACCAGTCCTAGAAGTGATCCTTGGGGAACTCCACTTGTCCAGTTCGCAGCTAGTATATCAAGCCATTGATTACTACCCTCCAAGTCCAGTGATCTTGCCAGTTTTTTCTGTCCATCTTAGAGTCCGTTCACCCAGCCTGCACTTCCTTAGCTTGCCTGCAAGACTGTTGTGGGAGACCATATCAAAAAGCCTTGCTGAAGTCAAGGTATACCACATCCATTGGTCCCCCTATATACACTGAGCCAGTCATATCATCATAGATAGCAATCAGCTTGATAAGGCATGACTTGCCCTTGGTGAATCCATGCTGACTGTTCCTAATCACCTTCTCCTCCCAGTGCTTAAGGGAGGATTCCTTGAGGACCTGCTTCATGTTTTTTGGGGGATTATTTTGATTTTTTTTTTTTTTTTTTTTTTTTCTTGGGGACTGAGGTGAGTCTGTAACTTCTGGATCCCCTTTCTTCCCTTTTCTTAAATATGGCCATTATATTTTACTTTTCCAATTGCTTGCACCTCTCCTAATCACTATGAGTTTTCAAAGATGGCCAGTGGTGCTGCAATTGCATTGGCCAACTCAGTCAGCACCCTTGGATGCATATGAGGGTCCATTGTGTCCAGCCCCATGAGCTTGTATATGTCCAGCTTTTTAAAATAGTTCCTAACTTGTTCTTTTGCCGCTATTGTATGCTCACCTCCTCCCCAAATTGCACTATTGGATGCATTAGTCTGGGAGCTCACCTTGCCAGTGAAGACAAAGGTGAAAAAAGCATCAAGTACTTCAGCCTTTTCTGCATCCTTTGTCACCAGTTTGCCTCCACCATTCAGTAAGGGACTCGCACTTACCTTGATCTTCTATTTGTTACTGGCATACTTGTAGAAACCCTTGTTATTCTTCATGTCCCTTGCTATCTGCAACTCCAGTTATGCTTTGGCCTGACTTCATTCCTGCAAGCCTGAGTAATACTTTTATACTCCTCCCTAGTCGTTTGTCCAATTTTCTACTTCTTATAAGCTTCATATGCCATGGCCTTTGCCTCCCATCTGATCATTAGCAAGCAGTGGGACCACCAGGGCCCCTTCTCTGCCAGTTGGGCAGGGAGCCGAGATGAAACTAGCAAGTTAAAAGGAGCGTCTGCACAGTGCACTTCCACTGTCCCTGCTGTATCTTTCTGCATTTGACTAGTACATGTTAATTGCTGTTTTATAAGTGAAAAATAGTAAGACAAGACATAGGAAGACTTCCAAGCTTTACCTTTAATTTATTAATGTACATATATTAAAATGAACAATAAAGCTTCTACTGTTCTGTTTCTCCTTTGGTTGACTATGGCTTCAAGAGAAAAATGGTGTAGAAACTGGAGACCAGTTAAATCTTACTTGTTTGCTAACTTTTTATTATTTCAGTGTCTGAAGTTGCCCTCTATCTTCCTACCCATGTTTCAGGGAAGACCTTAATTTAAAGCTAGTTTGATTTCCAGAGATATATACAAAGCTTTTCAGTTAGTCAGTGGCTACTGCCCAGAAGCCTGAAATAGAGGCAGTTTCACCCAAATATGTTTTTGAGGTGAAAAAACATACTTACAGCATTATTTTTCAGCCCCACTTCCCTGGAATAGTTGGAATTGATTTTATTAATGGACACTTTAAAATATAATGAAAGAAATTATAAATTGCAAGTATGATCTTGGATAGATAGATGGAGATATAGGGTCCCCTCCAACCCTACTGTTCCACAAGTCTATTCATAATAATTATTTCAAAACTTGTGAATACAGCTCATGAATAGACTTGTGGAACAGTAGGGTTGGAGGGGACCTCAGGAGGTCTTCTAGTCAAAACCCCAGTCCAAGGCAAGATTATCCCCAATAAAGCATCTCAGTTCTGTATTTTGTTCAACCTGCTCATAAAAACATTCAAGGCTAAAGATTGCACAAGTTCTCTGGGTAGCCTGTTCAAATGCTTAAATCACCCTCATAATGACAGTCTTTCCTAATACAAAGAAATGATAAACAGAAATACACACACAAAATATATGCAAAGACAGCGCTGTTAGCCACACTGATGAGAGAGAATGCAATCAGGCAACCAGATGAAGAAATTAAGGTTTCGTATCACTTGCTTAAAAACTTTCAATGGTGCCTTTTGCAGCAAATAAATGAATAATGTCATTGAAACTGATCAATCTTGCCAGGTCACTTTCAATTGCAAGGGTTGCTGTCTGACCCATGTTAGGTGATGGTAGCTCTTGACGCATTTAAGGATACTAAATGCTCTGCACTGGCCAGAGAAGCTGGTATGCAGCTGATGCAGATGATGTTTTTATCTGGGTTGCAGAGAGATTTTCATAGTTCTTATTCAAGAACTGAAATGGTAACAGTGTTTGAGGCTAGTATTCTCCTTGAAAATGTCTTTGAGAAAAATGTATTTATCTTTTCCTATTGCCGGCAATGACATTAGTATAGATTCAGAAAGCCACTAAGATAACAGCATCCTTGTCAGGGAACATCCATGAAGATTTAGTTTTTTGACGGATACATACGAGCACAGCAAATAATTTTTACAGCCAGCTGTGACTGGCTATGGGTGGTAAAGAAAATAGTATTCTGAAGTTGGTCTTCACAGCCTCAGGCTTGTCTTCAATCATCTGCATCATTGCATTTCTTTTTAGAAGAATGCAATCGCACCTGAATCAAAACCAAGGGTTTTTTTTTTAGCAACATGCACCTATTCATCATAAATGTTTGTTCCATTTCTCTCAGAGCTGTGCTAGTTCAATGACAATCAATATCAATATTGTCATCTTCAATCTCAAATATTGTTTGTCTGTGCTGGAGGAACATATTTGCATTCACTGATAGCAATTAAAATTTTCAGTTAGGTGAGTAGAACACATTTATATTTTGAAATGTATTTTATAACATTCTTTCTGGTTTTGGCAGTCAGGGTGATGTCACACATCCACTTGGAATAGTTGTAAATCCTTGGAATGTAGTGATCATTGGCACCAGTATCGCATGCTTGCTCACAGTGGACTCTGAAATCTTAAATGCATGCACCTAATGGTATTATGATTAATCTTAACTATTTTCTTGCCAATCTTCTTGGTAAAGTCTCTGAAGTACAAAAATGCTATTGAATGAAAAAGTTATTAACAGCTGTTTGCTAAATGTATCTGATCAACAGAGCTGTGTGTTCTTTTTAAGCTGCCTGGTGTCGCATCAGAATTACTGATAAGTATTTGGACTCTTTTTAACCTCATCAAGGATTGTTTTCTTGACCCACCCTGCAAATAACCTGAATAACTTCATTTGGTCTCTGACAAGTAGTGCACTTGAGTTTTCTGATGTTGTACCTGAGCCTTTCACAAGGTCAACTTGATTATCTAGAAGTCTGATCATACTTTGCTGACAATTCAATAAATTAATAATAACAACCCAAGAAATTCGCCCAAGCTTTATCACCAAGCTTGCAACTTCTGCCACAGAAAGATAATCCTAATTGTCCAAGAAATAGTAACACTTTTTTATAATGTATTTTTAGAATTTCCTTCAACATTTTCCTTTCCACTTGCAGAGTTTTTCTCAAGTAATAAGTGGATGGTTGTTTTACCTGTCAGCCTTCTTGCCTTTATCCATTTCAGATGGTATGTTCTACCTGTGTTGCATTTTAGTTCATCCAGCTATGATCTCTTGTCCATCCAGCTGTCTTGGCTAGGATTGGAAGAATACCTTGCCATTTCCCCAGGATGGAACGACTCAACATGGAATGCAGTAAACTGCATGCTATCACTGTTATCCAATCACTTTTTAATTTGCACTCTGTTAGGAAAAGCATATGAAAAGTGCACAGGAAACTCCTCTTCTGTTTTGTCATCCCTTTCTGGAAGTATTTTTACTTTCCAGTTTAAAGCACAAGTCTCTTAATTTTTATCCTATCTGAGAGGGACCTGCACTAGAGCAAATGTTTTCTGCAGAAACTTGAGAGAGTTCACATTCATCCTCATCTTCCAGATGGATTCAGATTCATATTGGGATGGTTCCTGTTATCTTTCTTCCCTACAGATTCTGCTCTTCTACTTAGCTCTCACCTGAATCTAAATGAGGTGTGGATGATGTTTCACCATTCCCTGGAAATTTCCCATTACTCATCCATTTCCACAACCCTCCTCTCCCTCCCACTTCTACCTCTGGACCCTTGCTCTGATTTTTTTCCTCCTTTCTTTTTGTGGTACTTGACTCGTATACACTCACGTGCTTCATAGGTAACAGTCTGAACAAAGGCAAGAGAAATTCAGTGCAAGATAGAAGTTGCCATGATTCTGACTCTGTAGTTAGGGTCAGTGGTGTATCATGGGTAAGTGGGTGGGCACACAAATACACCCACCACAGTACTAGAGGGTAGCAAGATTTATTCCCACCTCTGAATAAAGGAGAAAATTATTTGAGGCTGGACCCAATGTTCTTCCAAGGTCCCTTCCAATCTTACAATCTATGAATCTTACTGTTTTCCACCACACTTTTTTTCATAGGTTTTTTGTTGTTCTTCTGAAACTCAGCAGTCAAATCTAAATCAAACGCTCAGGCAGGAGTCCCAACTACTAAGAGAGGTTCTGCTAACCAACCAGGGGCCATGGATTATAGTACGTTTCCTTTCCAGTCCCCATCCTTGCTTGATGTACATTTGTCTCCTCTGAATTTCCTCTTCCAGTGTCTGACGCATAGTGCCTTACTGCTGATTTTGAACAATGCTGGGCATGAACAACTCCCACTGACAAGAACAATACAGGTGTTCACCACCTCAAAAATCAGGCTTCATTTTATCTTATTTCATTTTATCACATCTACTCAAAGAACCTTGCCTGCCTTTGTCTTTATACTAACATAGCTACAACCAACAACCCCTCATCTTACCTTCTGCATTTCACTGTCTTCTGCAGCAGTGTAGGCATGAAGGATTCATGAGTGAATCCATGTGACTGCTGAACCTCTTCCTTTGTGATTTGCTTGGATAGGACCCATTTGACAGGGCCCAGGTTTTGGCATAGTGAACTGTGGAAAAGCCAAAACTCAAGTGTTTTGAGACTTGTGAATGAAGAAGTTTCAGAAATCTAACAGGTCTCTCTCTTGGGTCTCAGCTTCCCTCCCATTTCAGTCCAAGGATACTTTATCTTAGCCAAAAGACTGAGAGGCTTCCCATGCTGTGAAAGTACATTTAGCCATCTCTTTACCATTTTATTCAATAAATATAATTTATAATCTCTGCAGATGAGGCGGAGAAGAAAATTACTGGGTTATGGTAAAATGCTAATCTCTGGTGTGCAGGTAGAGGATGGATAAATGGGCGAATGAGTGAATGGAGCAGTCTTTAGAGAGCACAGGGTTACTAAAGGAATGGGGAAGACTATTCTATAGCGAAAAGCATGTAGGGGGAGTGGAAGGATATAGAAAGGGGAACATTTTTTAAATTCTGTTAGGAAGTCATTGCAAGCTTGTATTTGAGGTTGGACTATTATGGATCTGACTTGTATATTTGCTTAAATGTTAATGTATAGTCTATTTCTGTGGAAGTAATACTATTTGATCTTGTTTCCCAAACTGAAAATTGAAGGTAAGAACAGACTAAACCGTTTCAGCTGAGAGTGAGTTCTCGCATGGTGCAGCTAAATCATTTTAAGAAAATGAAGCAAATCAGTAGTAATATATCCCTTCCTCTTTTCATTCAGGGGTAAATTTGTTTCATTTTTAGCTTCACTTGCTATTGGAAGCAGGTAGAAGAAACAGTTACATGAGAATAATTGATACCCATTCCACAGCAGTAAATTTCCCTCTCTTAAAACTATATAAATCTGTGTATGTCCATACCCTAACAAGAAAAATTTTGAAGAAAACAAGTATAAATCTCATGGAATGTAAATTTCCCGAGTTATGCCTGTTTCATATTTTAGTACCATGTTCCTATTGCTCAATTATTTACTTAGACATTGGGTATGCCAAATCAGGCTGCATAGCAAATACTAGAAGTTAAAGTATGTGCAACTATTACCCAGCAAAGACTTAACCATGATGCTTATTTTCTCCCCATGTTTCTCACAAACTAACCTGAACCTAAGGGCCAGAATTTGATTAATTTACTTGCACTGCTGAGCATTTTCTCAGCTGAGTTGCTCTAGTGCATGGGCAAGTGCTTATAAAATGAGAAATTCAAAGTCTGTTCCTAAAACAATTTAGGAAGCTTCACTTTTTCAGTTGTGAGAGAAATTGTCCAAGCAGGCTTCCAATCTGATAAGGGAACACCTGCAGACTCTCTTAACCCGAACGGGGCTCGTATTCCAGCTAAGACCCCAATAAGTGGGAGGCGAGGGTGTGGTCTTTTCAGTTTATTCGGCCAAAGGTCCCCTGTCCTCGTAAGGGCAGAGAGACCCTTACTGCAACTCAATGCATATATTTATAAACTTTGGTTACGTAAGCTTCTCCATAATGTGTGTGCAAAACTTAGTGGAAAATTACCAAGATGGCTTGACTTTGCTCACCCCACATGGTTGGGCCCAATCACCTTGTCTGCCCACCTAGATTGACGGCCTAGTGGCAATCTTAGTGCAAGGTTGCATCAGCCAGCATTGACCAAAGGTCACACAAAGGTCCCATTAATTTTTCCAACAATTTCCAACAATATTTTCTAAAACAGTAAAGTCTTAACAACAATAGTTCATATTATCTAGCGTCAAATTTCTTGATGCTTTATCTTCCTGAGTATGGCAGTACTGCATGTAGTGGATCAAACACTGACACACTTGCTCACTGACTAGGTGCTTGTGGGGTTTCCCCATTACTTTATAGTCCAAAGCTCACAGAATTAGATGAGGACAACATATTACTTGAGATGCAGACAGAACCTTGCTAATTATGACTGTTATTAAGCCTGCTGTAAAGAAGGCAATGCAATAATATTAACATTAATAATATCTTTTCTTTAGCATAAAGTACCAATTCCCTCCCTCCCCTGCCCAGTATCTGAAACAATTCCCTTTTTTTGTCTCTACTTCTCCATTCACTACTCTAAAATACATTTGTGAACTTTTATAGTGCCTTTTGGAATGAAATTTCTCTTATGCCCTCTTTCTATATGAGAAACTGTCCTATAAACAGATAGTGCCTCTGTACTAAAATGGAATATATAGTATTGCTCTAACAGGGATCTTTGGAATTAACTCTGGTGATTTGCCTGGATTTATTCAGTTTTAACAAATGCTCCTTTGTGCTTTAGCACCCTACACTCCCACCCCCAACTTTAACTGAGGGAGGGGGAGAAACAAAAAAACAACAAGATAAAACAACTGCTTGAAAGAAAATAGGCAAGACAGGAGAAATGGGAGATGGGGAGCAGAGGATTCTTTTGTAACAGCTCTTAAATTTTATCAACAGATTAAAAAAAAAATGCTTCTATTTGACTTAGCATTGATTTTTGTAGAAGATATATTTCAAGTTTTAGTTAAATCTTTAAACCAAAAAGCAGAGCCCATGCTTAACTCAACAGTTCAAACTAATTTAGATTCATAATCCTGTATCAGGAATTCTTAATACAAGATTATGAATCTGAATTAGTTTCAACTGTTGTATTAGGATAGACTTCACTGCTTGGTGTAGATTTCATTAGCACTTGACTGATGTTTTATGAAAATTTAAATACAGGTTTCCCTCTTTTTATGCAGGTTCTATATATGCAAAATCTTTCTTAACAAAATTTGGGGTACAAAAAAGGTCATTGCATATGTGAGGTAAATTCACTCTTGCAACCGGCTCTGGGGCTCTGTTTGCCCCCCCCCCCTCCCCCAAACCAAAAATGTAAACATTTTTTGCTTCTATGGTTTTAACATTTGTCATATTATGTCATTAGTAGAAGCAACACGTATATCATGTTACCATCACCACTACTACTACTACTGGGAGAAGGGGAAAAGGGATCATAGTGGCCCTTGATGAAAGTGAGGAGCTTAATTTATGGCACACTTGCCCAAAAGATTGTCCCCCCCGATCTAACAGAAGTGTGGAACGACTGGAGAACCGATCTGTCATGCAGATAACATGTTCACATAGCTCTACTATTTCTTAGACTAAAATCTGTTTCTGAGGACTAGGGACAGGAGCCAGCAATTACTTATTATTTTTAGTACTGTATGTTCTCACATGCAACATGCCCTGGAATATAACACACAGGATCCAGAGAGGGTGCTGTGGCACAACCACACCTTCCCTTTCTGATCATGCTGGCAGAACAACAACAGGGGACTTAAATCCCAAAGAAGGTAAAAATCCTCACCTCTCTCCCCTTTCATGCCCAAAGGCCCATCCCCTGCCCAGCCTGACATTTTTTGTTGCCTATGCTTTACTAGGTGCAAGGGGAGCTCCTGCCTGTTCAACCTGGGCTGCACAGTGGCTGGGCTGGTTTCAGCTCAGGACCATGACAGTGGGGCAGCAGCAGGTGGGCATGTTTCCGCTCCCTGCCTGTTCCCCCCCAGGTGTTCCAGACAGACTGTTCCAGTCTGGGAGTAGATGCAGGGTCAGGGAACATGCCAACCCACTACTGCTGTAGTCCTGAGTGAGCATAGCCCCAGAAGTTCCCCTTATTCCCTGGACAGAAGCAGGCAGGGGAGATGGGAAGGAAGGGGGAAAGACTATGCCTCTGGGCATGGAGGGGAAAGGAGGTGGGGTGGGAGGAATGCTTACCTTCCTCCAGACTTGAGTTTCTCTTGCTGCTGGTCCTAGGGCACGGTCTGCCTGCCGGGTGGAGGGAAGGAGACTGGAAGCAGTTGAGATGCATCCAGGTCTGCAGCACTGGTCACTGGAAGCATCCCCCCTGGGTAAAATCTTGGTTCTGTTTGTGCATACACAACTTGTTTCTGAAATGCAGAATGAAGAAAATGGATTTTTCCAGAGTTATGGCTGCACAGAGTAGGGGACAGAGCTTATTCTTCAGTTGACTCTCACCTCTTTTCCTGCTTAATGAAAGCTCAAGCCCTAGCTGCTGCTGAAAACTGGTTTCCATGGGTAGATCTGTGATTCTGAAAAAAACTTTGAGTCTCCAAGGCTGTGAAATGGGAGTTGGGAGAGCAGGAACTGCTAGCTGACAGCAAAATTGCCCTTGGAAAGTTTAGTTTTAATTAGTGGAAGTTAAGACCATTTAAAAAGGAGATCTAATTGTTAGCACGTGTGGAGTAAAGAACAGTGGCCTCCCTCAGTTGTCTGAATGGTAATGGCACAGCTGCTTCACAGTGAAGCAGGAATCAAGGCAGAGTGCTTCCATTCCAGTAAGAAAATCAGCTTTCCTGTTTAATACATGCACCCCAATTTTGAAGGGGGGTGTGTGATTTTTTTTTTTTTTTTGGTGGGGGGAAAAGGTGCATATTGTATGCAAAGAACTTTTTTGTCACTGCCTTCCATATACAAAAATGTGTCTTTAAACACTTAATTCTCCCTCTTTAACATGTGCAGCCCTGCCTCATACTGGGGATCTGATTTTGCATTATTGATTATCTGAATGAGGCAAAGATGTTCTAGCTTGTAGATGCAATAGAATGTGATCACATAATTGTTCAGTCATAATGTATTTGTGCAAAGAGACTATATTGTGGCTGTATATACTGTCATGGTTTTGGTATTTCCTGACTTCTGCATGCTTAATTTTGTAGCATTCTTAACATATGCTACCTTGAAATAACATACCTTTTATTAATAAATCTAATTGTCAGTTGTATGGATTTGCTGAGCTGTCTTTGTTATAAAATTTGGCTGCAGCTGTTCACCAAAGTGGTGTGACTGGTGTCTGAGTGAGCACATCTGGTCATTTCTGAAACAGGTTTAGTACATGCTTGAGTAAGACTTGTAGCTGGACAGCAGACTATTGCTACACTGTGAATTACTGAGTTCAAGATAAATAGTTCTTTGTGACTGCTTTATGAAAGTGATCAGCAGGAATTTTTCTGTAGCTTATCTTTTTCCAAGAAACAATTTTTTTTTTTTAGGTTATAGATGTGCAGACTGATCCACAGGTTAGATATGGCCAGTTAGCCACCTTAGTTTCTGTATATTAAGTATATCTTCTAACACAAACTTTAATATCATATCCTAAAAGATGTTTCTACTATACACTTAATTACCTTGGAAAAATAAAGTTTTGTTCATTTGTTTGTTTTTTAAATAGTGAATTAATCTGTGGCAGATGAAGACCTGAAATTTACTAATTAATAATATTGTGAGGTAGACTGGAAACTAACAAAAGCTTTCCCAAATATTATTAAGTTGTGAACATCACTAAGTTAGAAAAAACACATCTGTCTGGGACCATTAGAACTGTAAACTGGAAGCAGTCCAATTTAAAATTTGTCCAATGGGAGCAATAGGGGCAACTTGAGGCAGGGGTAAGGTGATGGAGGGGTGGGGAAAGACCCATCTGCTACTGCATTCACAATCAAGTGGTGACCAGCAGTTGGTACTTCTGCTTTGCTATTAGCACTTCCACTTTGCCCCAGGCACCCAGTTGTGTCCCTATACCTCTGACAGCTTCTTACCTTACTGACTAGCATGTCCATTTCTTAAAGGCACATGTGAGTATAGTCACTGAACTGAGTATGCCTTAAATCTGAAATGAGTCCCACTGAAGGTTAGACTTTGATAGATGTGTGAATGCATGGAGAATATTTGGCCTGATGCTATATGTGACAACTATTTTTAAGTAGCATTAAATGACAGAAGAAAAGTATAACTTTTTTTGCTACTTTCTGAATTCTTACTCTGATTCCATTCATCCAGTTTTGCTGCAGTTTCAACTGTATCAACTGTGCTGCAGGTACCTTGCATCTGTATATTTCAGGAGCATCAGGCTTCTTCTATTCTTTACGTGAAAAATGTAAAGGATAAAGTATTATCTTTTGGGCTTCCCTTGTTTTTGTCAACTAAAGATGAACTTGAAGCATGATCATCTTTGAAAACACTACTAGATGAAAGCATCATTCATCTGTAGGAAACCTAAGTGAAGAACTAACACCATGGAAAGAGATCTCTATAGTCTAAAACTAACAAACCCTTCCTTTTTATTTATTTATTGATGTATATCTATCAAAAATGCATTTTTGGACTCTTCTGCTTTCTTCGGTCTTGGGCCTTCTCAGTACTTCTTCCTGAAACTTTCATTTGCTACTTTGTTTGTCTGCTTGACGATCTGAAATATCTTACCTACAGCATAATCTCCAAATTGTAGCCCTGGAGACTATGTGGATGTCTACAAAAAATGGTGGTTCCAGCAGTTGGGTGAAACTTGATGCCACAGCACTGAAGATAAAAGTACTGAGATGTAGACGTAAACATGAAGTAGAAATTAGGGTATCCTGTAGTATAGTGTAACCATGCTTTGTTCTCAGTTTGGGGGAATACAACATCTGCTGCCACCCAAATGCTATATACAGAAATCTACTGAATTTGAGGTGGTCAGCTGATTTTTGTGGGCAGATCCTGCGGCTGGCCACCATTTTTACAGGCTGAGCATGACCGGCCCCCACCACACCTCTAATTGGCTGAGGGGCCCTGACAGTCCTGGCCCTCCCTGTAGGTTGTCATATGACCCAAAACCACAGCTTAATTAGCCTGGGGATGCCATTAATCCACATGTTATTAAGTGTGGATTAATGGCTTTTCCTGGGCCTCATCAGAATGATTTAAGCTGTGACTTCAGGTCCCCCCGCCCCAAACAGTGGGCTATGCAATTTGGGCAGGCTTGTTGAAAAAATTTAAAAGTCAAAAAACCTTACCAGCAAGCAGAGAGAAAGGCAGGAAGCCCTGGAGTCATGGAGCACAGAGGTGGAGGGGGGAGGATGGGGAAGAGGTGGAGGTGCAGTGGAGCTGCTGTCAGCAGGAGGAGCAGAGGCTGCAGCCCCTCCTCATCCCATCCCACCTTCTGCCCTCTTTTGTCCCCTCTCCCGCTGCGCTCCAAGACTGAAGGGCTTTCCGATCTTTTCGCTGTTTGCCAGTATTTTTTTTAGTAAGCCAGCAGTTTTTTGTTGAGCCTGTCTGAATTCACATTTTGCCATGAAAATTGCACAACTGCAAATTTGGTAGGTCCCTAGCTGTATGCTTAGATGAGAGAAGGAGATTGGATTTATATTCTAGCTATAAATCCTTTTAGACATCCCTGTTCACCCAGATCTTGTCATCAGTCACTGGCTATTGATTTGTAGCTCTTGGAACATGTACAGTATAACTAATTGTTTCCCCCCAAACATACTTTCCTAAGTACTGCACTGTAGAAGCTACATAATGGTATTCCTGTCTAGCAACAGTGTGCCTTTCCATCATGATTTCTTGATTCACCTTTATCTTGATCAGCACAACTTCTTTGTCAGTTGCCATGTTCATATTTCCAGTAAAGCACTAACAAGTTCTATAGTGTTTTCCACTGCGAATATTAACATTTTTGTTTTTAATACGTGTTTATTTTGTATTCTTCCTAAAATCAATTTATAACAGAAAATGGCTGCTACTAGTGTGTAGAACTGAGGTGGAGCAGTAGAGCCAAACTCCTCATGGGGGATGTTGAAGAGGAAGCTGTCATTCAGGAGGTTCAAGAGCTTCTGCAGAGAATAGGCAGGGAGTACTCCACTCTGCAGAATAGTACATGTTGAAAGTTGTGGCTGTTGCCATCAAAATCAGCAGTAACAGAAATGGTAGTGGAGCTCAAATTCCTGACTCCTAGCTCCTGAGCTTAATCCATTTGACCAAGTGGTTTCAGGGTAACTGCTGCTGTTGATCCCTTCCTCCTGCCTCTTGATAATACCTCTTTCCCCAGCTTGTTCGTGGTGTTTTAAAAAAAAAACCCAAAAACTTTCCAAATGTACATTTTTGGTTGAAAGTGACATCTACATTTTCACAGAAGTTCTGTCTTTCTTTGCAGAAGTTAAAATCCAAATGCAATTACATCCTGGATTAGAGTGCAGATTAATTTTGTTCATGTGAAGTGTGAAAGAAATGAAGTATTCCGTGCACTTATTTTTACCATGCTGTCAAACTGTTTGTCTTGCAGTGATTTCTTCCCCTCAAGACTTTAAAATCTAATATATTAACCTGTTTAATTTGCCATATTGAATTCCTTTTCAAGAGTGTTAGGCCTGTTTGCAAGCTATAAACAGAAGAGTTATTCCTTAGAACTAAATCCCATTTCACATCAAATGCCTAAATAGAGTACATATAGCTGTGTAACTGCAGAAAGGGTTTCAGCCTGCATCTCTGTTTTCTAGCCAAGTGCTCTAACTTCTAGGCCATGGGTAAGGCATTACACACGACTCTCCAGTCCTCCTCTGGAGGTTGAGTCAATGAGCAGGCCAGAGGGAAATATGGAAGATCAGGAGGAAGACTACAAGCCAGACAACATGTGGCTCAGTGACAGATACTGCCCTGGAAGGGAGGGGATGCTAGGTTCTAGCATGAACTTCTGCTCCCAATGGAGTAAGAACTTTCCCAATACTGCCTATCCAACAACCATTAAATGTAAGGTGAGGGAATGGGAATTCAGAAGGCCCATGGGCTGATGGTTAGGGAACATCAAAAAGTAGGGAATGCAGGTTCAACCCCTTGGGAAAGGGGGACAAAGGGGCTATAACCTGAGTCTCCCACTCCTGGGGACATTACCTAACTACTGGGCTACTGGGGAAAAAAGTTGGAGGGTTGTCATCATCCTTTTTCCTCCTGCTCCTTGTCTTCCATCTTAATACCTGCTTGTCGTGGTTCTTACACACACAACATTTTGGACCTTGCTCAGCCTATACCTGGGTAATTCTGTTTTCTTGAACAGCAGTCCTGCCAGAGATGAGAACAGCTCCAGTGACATACTTAGGCTAGTATGAATGCGGCTGAGTCGCAAACTATGCATACATGCCAAAAAAAAAAATGCAGTTGCACAGTTGTGTACGTCCCATGTAAAACATGTTCAGTGGAATGGGATTTAGTCCTTGGTGTCCAGAAAGGTTAGTGGTTACTTGCTCTTAATGCAGGTGGTATTCTTATTACATCTACGTAGCTCAGTACATCACAGTATTTCCTATTGGATTATAATATAAGAATAGGATAATTTTGTACTAACTAGGAATAGCTTTTGTAGCAAGTAAGTTTTTAAAGCTCTACATCCAAGGGTTAAAAAGAATGAAGCGGATGACATCCACACTATTGGCAGAAGGATTAGTACTGCACATTTCTTTTGCACAGTTATTGCTTGCACAGTGCTTGTCATAATTGGACCCCACTGTGCTTAGATGAATTTTTAGATGCTACTACAGTACAAACAAGGCTTAGTGTTAAAATTTTGAAGGGGTCAAGGATAACTTGTATGGCTTTGTCTGCGTGTATGAGAGAGAGAGAGAGGCATCTTCACATAAAAACTGAACTGCCTACCTTACCAATACCTTTTGGTCGAAATAGAAATGCTCACTTAGTAGAGGGTACAGACAGGTGAAACAATACAGTTCAGACATTTCAGAAGGCCAGCTGCACAGAACTATGTGGTCTCTGGTTACAGGGGGAAGCAATACAGGTGATGTGGTAGGTGTATGCTATAGACCACCAGATGGAGAGGATGAGGTAGATGAGACAACTAGTGGAAGTTTCCATATCACAGGCACTGGTTCTCACCCAGGACTTCAGTCACCCTGACATCTGCTGGGGAGGCAAGAGGCAATCCAGGAAATTTTTGGATAGCATTAGAGACAACTTCCAGGTGCAAGTGCTGGAGCGGCCAACTAGGGGCCATGCTCTTGACCTTCTGCTTACAAATGAGGAAGAATTGGCAGAGAATGTAGTAGTAGATGGCAACTTGGGCAGCTGTGACCATGAGATGATTGAGTTTGGGATCCCAAGGAAAGGAAGGATGGGGAGCAGCAGTGTAAAGACCCTGGACTTCAGAAAAGCAGACTTCAACTTGGTCAGGGAACTCATGGGAAGGATCCCCATGACACTCTACTCTAGCACCTTGGTCATTCATTAAATATATACAGTATGGGACACAGTCTTCACAATATTTTAGTTTCAAAGGTCACCAGCTTTTCTACCTGTGATGGTACAGGGCCATTTCAGCTAACAGTTCACTACTAAAGGATAAATCATGTACTAAGAGAGAAGTTAAATGATAACAATATGCAAAAGAACTATAGCCACTAGAGAATATACAGCAGTGATTTATAATCAGAGGTGTTAAATCATCTCTTCAGAAATCCTTTGTATGAATATTAAAAATACAGTTCAAACACCTGAGGCTTTCTAGGCTAGTAAAAATTACTTGCATATGCTTCTGTATAAAATAAATCATAAAGGGTTTGTTTTGGTTTTAAATGAGTGCCTAAAATTAGAGGCCTACGTTCTTGTGCAGGTAGCACTTCTGCAACAGATACCCAAAGGTTGTTTAAAATCTGGTGGTTCAGTTAAGATGCCTAAAAGTTTTGAGATTCTAAATCTATACCTCAGCATTCTCTCTCTCAAAATGTTGGTCCTCTCATCCTTGTTGGCTTTCTGCCAGAGTGTATACTTAAAGTATATATGCATTTTTCTAACCAAACTGTTTTGATATTCTGACTTTCAAGAGAACTGGTGGAATTAAGATTTACGATTACAGTTCTATAATGTTCATGATGGAAAAACAATTTTAAAATAGTTGTCTTTGGCCAAATAGAACAGATTTACATGTTGAATAGTTAAATTATTGCTATTACCAGTCAGTGGAAAGAACTGCATAAGTTTTAGTGGGGGGTAGTGGAAAGATCTGGTCAGATAATTAACTATAAATGCCTTTTGGAGAAGGCTGACATTTAAAAAATTATCTATTACTGTTTGTGATGGCTGTAGGGACACATGGATGCCAAAAATCTGTAGACTGAAGCTGTGCACTTCCCTGAAGGATTAAGACCTCATTTATTTAACTCTAGAGTTAAACACACAAAAGTTAAGTTTTGTGAAATCTGTTAAAATGCTTAACATGCAAGAGTGTGTTTTTTAAAAAGGTGTTGTTTGCTGTGGCTTAGGCCAATACAGAAGAAAACCAGTGTGGTCAAGGAACTTCCTGTCTCAGTCTTGAGGTTAGCTACACAAAGCTTTCTTAAATAACTTTTTACACTGAACATTTGATATTCTGACAGGAGGAGGAAGGGTTGTTTTGTTTTGTTTTGTTTTGTTTTTTTCAATCTTAATGACGTCCAATCCAAGAGAAGACTGGAGAATAAAATCAAAGCTAATCTGCTGGCTAAACTTTACTACATGGCTTGTTTCTTGGAGTTGCTAGGCAATCAGTGGTCATATTGATTAAAAGCTACCAAGGCACCTCACAGTTGTTGTTGTTACTTTGCCTTGAACTGCAAAAGTTGCTGTCAAAAAGAAAGATAAAAAGACTTTGAATACTTTTAGGTCTTGAGTACAGAAGACAAAATTATCAAGTAAGCAATGCTGAACTGCAAAGTGTCATTGAGTTTGCTCTTTAAGATCTTAGGTTTCTATAACCCTGGCTCAAGATGAAAAATAAAACTAAGTGCTTAAAATTGTGTACAGTCATCTCCAGCACAGCAAGTGGACGCATGCTTGCTACTAGAAACAAAGACAGAAAGTTTGTGTTTTTGTTTTTTGGGGGTTTTTTTGGTTTTTGCAACATCTATTGAGACACGGTTATGTAATATATAAAGATCTTTGTGTACATATGAACATTGTGTAGCATGTACGTATAACATGAACATGTCCCCCCTCCTTTGCTTTTTCACCAATAGACTTAACTAACCATCACCATTTATATGATTCAAAGAGATGTCTAGATGAATAACTTACAGTAAGCTACTAGTTAATCAACTACACTGCCTTGCATATTTTGTATTAATCTGAGCCGACTAATTTAATTAGTGAACTCTTCTAACTGGGTCTAAGCTTGTTGTGATTGGGACCTAGAATCAGTGTCATGTACCCAAAGTACAAAGTAATTTCTTATATGCCTTTTAAGTGCTGTATAAGACTGACTTCCCTAAACAGTTTAGCAAACATCAGCAGAACCCTGCCGATTTTTCAAGGCAAAATTTAAGACTTTTTCATGAAAACTGGGACTTAACAGGAATGTAGAACACACTTAAAAGAACCCTACTCAACTAGGTTCCAACTCCGGTTTAAGCCTAGATATTTCTACTGGAAAAACATCTTCCGCAAACCTTGGAAAAACATCTTCCATATAGATTATCTATGTTAGGACCTACCACTTGGCTGTCTAAAGTAGCATGCTCAGTATTTTATACTCCCATGCTTGCTTTTTTTTTTCATAAACTAAAAAAAAAAAAAAAATAGTTGAGGGAGGGGACACAGAATGAGTCCATGGTGCTTCTCTTAAAACAGAAGCAGCAGCTGTCATTTATGGAGGTGTATGCTTAGTGACCTCAGAGTACTAATAAATTAATCTTGGTATTAGAGTTTGTAGGGAGGGGAGGATATTTTCCCAGTTGTCATTGATTTACTGCATGTGGTATTGAGCAAGTTGAGTTTCTGTTTTTGTTTCTGCTTCCTCATCTGTAAAAATGTGGTAAATGGTACATGATCCCCTCTGGTGAAACAGTTGAGAGCTATTGATGGAAAAATCTGATACATGCTTTTTTTTTTTTTTAAATAACAGGGTTCATTTTTTAGGTATCTCAATCTGAAATAAGCCACTGCTTTAGGATTGAGAAAGCGTGGGTTCAGTTCTTGCCTTGGATTTTGGACAAGTTACTTGATTTGTGTGTACCTCCAATCCCCAAGTATTTAAAAAAAAAAAAATGTGAACAGTGGTATTTCTTGTCTTGTGTTTTTATCTTTTTTGTCTTTTTAAAATGTAAGCTTTTTCAAGGCCATATCATACTATGAGCATAGGCAGTCTGGCATCATAAATCCTGATCTCACTTGGGGCCTGTCATTGCTAAAAGGATAATAACAATAACAACAGTAAGAAATAAGGTTGGGACAGCAGGGGTGGCACAGGGGAGAGACTGCATTTTGGAAAAGAAAATTAAAAAAAACCCCCAAACTCCAAAGTTACAAGAAACAGTATTCAGAGTGCTGTTGTCCAAACAGAGTAATGGAAGAAGGTCTCTTGAGTTCAGCTATTAATGTCATGTGCTTTGTGGGTAAACACTCCCTCCATTAATGTTTCAGCGTTAACACATTCTAAAAATGTGCCTAACCGATAAACTCTGACTGTTAACATAAAGCAGAAGTTAAAAGGTTATTGCAGTTCCAAATATTACAGCATCAACTGAAGGTACTACTGGTCATTAGTAGAGTGGTTCTTACCTAACTGTGCTACCCTGCTGGGATTGAAAAAACAAGGCAGGCCTTATTAATGAATCTGTTGCATGCTTTTTACTCTCTCTTGGCCAGTGTTTCTCAGCCTTTTTTGTACTAGGACCCATTTGTAAACATTGGCCAGTCCTGACCCAGTGCCCCTCACTCCCAACCCACGGCCCTACACCCCCAGTCTGGGGCATGGTGCAGGCTGCAAGCAACCCACTGCAGGCTGGAACTCTGCCAGCCTGCGAGGGAAAAGCTGTGGTTTCCCATGGTTTTCTCCTTTTTAAAAATGGAGTCTCCTTTAAGTTTGTTCACTGCCCTTTCATATTTTCTTGTGACCTACTTTGGGTAGCGACCCACAGGCTGAGAAACACTGCTCTAGACCATATCTAAGAAGATAACCCCAAAATTGATCACATCTCCCCTGCCACCCCATATTACAACTACAGACTGCAAAATTGTAAAAAGTGTCTGATTTGGACAGCCACTGGATAGGGACGATTTAGGCATAGTTATGCTTATGGTCTGCTATGGGTATTTTCTGTGCTTTTGGGCTTTGCTAGTTTGCCCTGCCTTCCTCAGCAACATTGGGTGTTATCCACAGCCAAGGCTGGGGACTTTGACTAGAGTGCCAGTGTTCCTGCTAGGACCACAGCTAGAGGTTCCTGGCTGGAGGGTCTTGCCCCTCTGCTCGGGGTCAGACCAATTGCCATATTTGGGGTCAAGAAGGAATTTTGCCCCATGTTCCTATTGTTTTGAACTGTGCACGTTTTTGCCATCCTCTGAGCGGGCGTGTGGCCCTCTGCCCAGGATTGCCTGAACATGTATTTACAACATTTTGCAGAAGCAGAACACTGGCTGCCATGGTTTTCCTGCTTTACCTGTGGTAGATTAGGGTGTTAGGTCTGTGTTGTCAGGGTTAACAGTAGTTTTTTGTAGAGTTTACATTATGGATTGTATGGGATGGTTTGGATAGGGATGATCCTGTCTCAGGCAGGGGGTGGGCTAGATGAGCTCTGGAGGTCTCTTCCAGCCCAACTTCTCTAGAACTTTAGGATTTTCTGTGATTTAGCATGTGGTCTCCTACTAATTATCTTTGAAGTAATACTATGCTAATTTTGAAACTAGTCTTATTTGAACGGGCAGTCCTCTTTCATTAGACCATAACCAATTTAAAGGAAAATAAATTCATCCTATAAGAATGCAACCTAATTTCATTTACAGGAATTAACCATAATCTTTGGTGGTTTTTGGTCAGTATGTCTTGTGTATTTCCTATGTCCCTCCTGGATTTCACTGCTGTTTTAAGAACCCTTGCCCTCCATTACAGTGCACAGACAGCATGGGGACTTTTATAGGAGTGTCTTGGTGGCTTAAATAAAGGAGGATATAAGGAACTGTTTTGTAAAAATAGAATAGACTGCTGGTTTCTCCTGGCAGAGATGGACCTTTTAATTCAGCTGCCAAGAGCATTTGTATATGAATAGTGAGGGGAAGTGGGATTCTAATTTAACCCCTGCCTTCTCTTGAAAAATACAAAAATTCCAATTAATGCTTTCTTCACAAAAGGGAGGCTCCTCCAGAATCATAAGAAATGTTGTTATACCTGGTACCTCTCTCTCCCTCTCTTTTGCCCCTTTTTTTGTGTGGTGATGAGCTTCAGACTGACAGAAGAATCATGTGAGAAATGGTGAATAAAATTTGTGAATAAAAAGAGTTTCTTCTAAGCTGAGTAGTGGTGCTCACTTTGAATCCATTGGTCATGTTGGCCTAGACATGAATGGGGCTCTAAACCTTTCTTTCCCTTTCTTTCTTTTCATTTCACTGTCACAAAAATGCATATACCTGGCTGCTTGATTAACTGGGTTTAGGGAGGCCCCTACTGGTGCACCTGTGCTAAGAAAAATAATCCTGGCATTCATAGTCTGAGTCTGCCCTTTTTTCAGAAACCTACTAGACTAAAATGTGAATCCATCGTTGCTGCCCTTTTAAAATCCTGAATTTATTTCTAATATTTAGTCCCCCAAATCCTCATTCATTCTCTTTGCTATAAGAATTTAAAGTCATAACTACTAATTTAAGTAAAGGAAATAATTGCCAAAAGACTGTTATGGCATTTTTGTTTAAATTTTTCCATGGTGAGCATTTTGCAGGAAGTGTTTTATCACTTCATTTCCCCCTTGAAACGTGGCGTTCTGTAGTTGTACACCACACGTGATTGAAGACTCGCATGGGGATGTAGAGCACGCTACAAATGAAATATGCTGCTTTTGGAAGTTCACAAGGCTGCATTGTAAAACCAGAAGCAGCTCAGATTGTTTATTGTTCTTCAGTTTTAGTTTGGCAGTAGGATGCTAATTCATTGTGTGGTGATTGGCATGCTCTTTTTTGTTGCTGTTGTTTGTTTCATGACATGGGTACAGAGGTGCTTTATCTAGAGCCTCTTTTTTGCTTTCCCCAAATAATAAGTTACATCTTCTGACTGTCTTGAGTTACTCATCTCTAACTTTTAGGAATCTTATGATTATAGTCCCAGCAGGGGCTGTATTATGTGGCTTCTGGCTCGGCCAGTGTTTTGGAATGCTTGGGGCGTAGATCTTTCAATACTGGGGTAGGAGGTGAGGGTGAGGCTGTGTGCCTCCACACCAATTTTTCCAGTTTGTCATCTGCTGGGATGAGGGGTAAGGGATACTAAGAAATAGTCCTGATCAGCTTGTAAATTTACTGTCTATATTTGTGCAGTTGAAAATATTTTGAGCTACATACACTTAAGTTTTTGTGGCTTAAAATGTAAAAAACAAACAAACAAACCCCCAAACCCCAAAATGAGTGCTACTCCAGAATTATACAGATGTGGTTCTATTCACAGGTCCCTTGTGTCTCTAGGTTATGGCCACTATTTGGGGGAGGCAGGAGCAAAGGGTATAGGACTGTATCAGACTAGAAACAGGAGTTGAGTGGAGAAAGAAACTTCTTGAAAGTACTGTTGCTGTCAAGGGAGTATGTATACTGTGATAAATTCCTCTTTCCTTCTCCTTTATCTCCTCAAAAAAACCAACGCATTCTCATGGTATCAGCAACAAAACATATCATCTTTATCCTGCAGCAGATTTCCTAACCTTACCGAATCATTTAGTGACACTTTTTTGTTAGATTACTGTCTTTCTCTAGCGAATTCACAAATACTGTGGCAGTATTGCTAAGCACTTTAAAAAAGGCTTTCTACCCAAACCCATGAGTTAGTTCCCTTTCCGTACAAAAGGAAAATATATATTGTGTGTATACATATGTATGTGTATATATCTGTGTGTATATGCATATGTATGTGTGAGAGAGACCTTTTTAGGGATTACATGCTCAGTGGTGTTGTGGGGAGGGAGGGGTTCCTGCAAACACGAGGGTTATAATTATTTTAAAATAATTATGAACTGAGGTTCAACAGGATAGGTGCTGCAGCTTTAGAAAAAACCTTTTTATATGATCAGGCTTACAAAATAAAAAATCAAGCGAGATGGCAGTGTTGCTACTGGTAGCTCATCTGATTGGTAATGCTTTGTTTTAAAGGACACGGATTTCTGTGCAAATCTTCTTTTCTCACTTGCTAAGAGCCATATGTTGACAGGTTGTATATGTGACATCTAAGATTAAACATGTGGTTATTTCTGCCATTGTGTCGCTTACTCATTAGTTACTTTTAGAACTGCCAAATGTAATTTCCTGAAGCACAAACTCTAGTGTTGTATAGGGTTTTTAATTTATCTCTTGTCTTGGGTGTGGCTACCATAATTTTTAAAGTTTAAAAATAAAAGCATTATTTTGTGACAGCATGGCAAATCTCACAATTTTACCATGGATCTAGCTATAAATTGGGTTTTTCTTTTTGGCAAGTTATGATTCCTATAATTGTGGGGCCTGAGTTACCTTGAACTAAGAATTGAATGATAAATCACTGAAATTGGATTATGCAGGGCAGTGCACCCATTCTACTGCTTGAGCACTTTTACCTGTGATCTAGGTAATCCTGGAAAACCTGTGACCAGGGTAGAGAAGGTATGAAGTTTAAAGTACTGGTAATAGAATTATGAGTCAAAATGAGAGTGGCCTGAAATGGCTCTTCCTCCTTATGATCTGAAGGCATTTTATGTAGCTTGGAAGGGAAAGAAAAGTAATGCCCATACTTTGATTCCAGATGATTCCTATCTATAAAAAGAGGGTTGATGTTAAAGAGATTTTTTTTTCTTGATTTTTTTTTTTCTTTCTTTTTTTAATTTTTTTTGGCAGTTATAGCCTTGGATAAATACTAGCACAGTTATCACTTATATATACCCATTTTTTAAAGCAGTGTGTGAACATATACATCCTATAGCATGAAATAAGTGGTTAGTCTACTACAAACCCTTTATGTTATAAGAAAACTGGTTTTGTTCACAGCAAAGCATGTTTCCTGCATGCTTAAATATTCTGATGTTTGCAAATACTGGAAGTAAAAACATAGAAGTGGCTCAGAAGGACAGTGTGTTTTAACTGCCAGATACTACCTCCGTTAGAGCCCATGCAACCACATTAACTGCTGATTTATTATTCGATGCTTCTGAGTATATCTAATGGTTGCTCTTCGTGCAGGATTATAGATAGCATGATGATTGTTAACTGAAAGAAAAAATACATGTTTTTGTTTTCTCAAATACTTGCTGGGGTTTCTTGTTTTTGTTACATTTTGGTATACTGACTTATTGCTGCACCATGGGCAGCTAATGCTGTCCATTAACATTTTATTTTTGACAAAAATGGAACTAATTATGATTGATTTTTTTTTTTTTTTTTTTTTCCTAAATGTATACAAAAAAATTAAACTATAGCTATTGTAGAATGGTCAAAACACCCAACATAAATGAGCATGAAACCAGAACAGTACCTTTAAGAGTTTATTAGTATTTTTGATTTTGCAAGCTTGAAAGCTATGCATTTTCTACTGGGTCATGCGATTATTTATTTTTTTTTAAATATACATATGCTTAACTACACACATACTTATAGGTTGCTACCAAGGTCCTCCTAAGTTTTCTCTGCTCCAGGATGAACAGTCCCATGTCCTTCAGTCTCTCTTCCTATGGCCTGTTCTCCAGACCTCTAATCATTCATGTGGCCCTCCTTTGGACTCTTTCTAACTTCTCCACATCCTTTTTGAAGTGCAGCACCCAGACAGTTGTCCAAAACATATAGCGCTTAGATTGATGGACACAGATTTATATTCCGGGGTCAAGAAATGTGGCAAGGAAAAGAATAGAAATAATATGAAGTTGCACTCTCGGGGAAAGGTCTTGATCTGTATCTTAAAACTGTATTGAATCTGAGACCTTGTATTGCAACTAATATGATGCCTTAGGTAGCAAACTGTTGTAATTACATTTTATAAATGAATACCTTCTTACTCCGCTTCAGCACCCAGCATGATGGATAGGGTGTTTTTTTTTTCTTTATAGCAGAGGAATTCTTTACTACAACTACCTATAATTTGCTTTCTCTGTGTGTGTGTGTGTGTGTGTGTGTGTGTGTGTGTGTGTGTGTGTGTGTACATACATTTGTGTATGCATGCTTGTTTTTTAATCTTTCTAATTCTGGCTTCCTATATTATATCAAACTTTGGGAGCTTCTCAGTGCCACACTGCTCTGCTGCAGCCATCACTATTGTGTAGTGTGAGATTGGAAGATTAGAGAACATAATGATAGACCACATGATCATCCCAAACATGGGAGTGTAAATACCTATCTGCTTTGCTGAGCTAGTTAGAATTAATTGTTTATAAAGTGCTCTGTATTCCTAGCCAGAGGTGTTATGGTAATACAAACTGCAGTGCCATCCATTATAAAATCAAGACATGGAGCTTTATACAGCAGTATTGTGCTGTTTCAGAGAGTATTGCAAAGTGTGGAGGAAATATTGGATTGATCAAATAATTCCAACTGCAGCATGGCATGAGGGGGGAGCCAGGAATTCCCTTCCTTTTTTCTTCTTTCCTTGCTTTATAAGTATAAGCATCTCTGCTACAGCTAAACTGGAAGGAAATTCTTTAACAATTACTTGACTTCGGTTTTGTGAGGGTTTTTTTGTTTTTTGTTTTGTTCCCAGCATGCCTCTTGCCACATCAAACTGCTTTGAGATGTGGCAAGAGGCACATGGGGGCTCATCTGAGTGACCTCTGAGTCTGTTTAGCGCTGTTAGGTGTGCAGTGTTCAAGGGTGCCTGGGCAGTGTCACACAAAGAATCTCAAGGCACCTTGATTGAGAACCATTGGTATAAATTGTGTTGCTGGTAGCACTGTAGGTGTTAATAAACACTTAGCATGCTATTTAATTCTGTACTGTAGATGAAGTCTCAGTGGTCAGGCAACACTGTCCCTATGCATGTTGTTTGTGGCTAATCTACCCTGCCAACTAACCGTGCCAGACAGTGACACTTCTGAACAGGCCTCATGGCTTTGCGTGTGCTACCTGGTATACTGGAAGTAGCATAGCTGAGCCTGTATTTCTTTATAGGAAGGCTAATCAATATTTCTTCTGAGAAGCCGAATAATACGGTGGTACTGGAGAAATCCATTGAGCTATATCTTAATTGATAGCAACAGTTAGTACAGGAGAAGTAGGCATGTAATCCATTGCAGATTTATAGATTTAACAAAGGCTAGAGTCTCCTTTTAGAAATTTTGTAACAGTAGTAGAGGAGTTTCTCCTTCTTTTGGGCCCTTCTTAAATGATTGGAGTATGTGCCAGATTAGCCAGGAAGTATTAGGTTTTCTACACTGCAGAACTGGGACAATATTTCAACATTACTATGATGGGCACAGATGCACACATCACTTCAGGACAAGAATTGTAAGTATACAATGGGATGCACCAAGTTATATTCTTCAGTTATTTCTAGTAAAAACGATTACTATGGCTAATGTTGAAAGATATTAAAAACCAAACTAAATGTGGTGAGTTGTTGTTCTCTCAAAGGAGATGCAAGAATATTTAGTCCTGGAATCTAAAAGTCAAATTCTCAGAAAAGGTGAAACAATCAAATGTCCACGCATGCTTTTGAGATGTTCTTCTTGGTTTTTAACACACACAGGCTTTAAACTAGGAATTTTTTTAGAATGCGTCAAGCATTATTTAACATTTTTTCACTGAAGATTATCTTAATTCCAAAAATACTGTATGTACTTACACATTTATAGTTACATACCATGTGCCTCCAAACAAGAAGTACACCTTTGTTTTGTTTTTTAGAGGCAGAATGAGGAAATAAGACTTTCAGGGTTATGGCTGCATAGAGCAATGAGAGAAGTTAATCTTTGCTCACTCACCATCCCTTTCTTGCTCAAACAAAAGCTGAAACTTTAGCTGCTGCTGAAGACTGGTCTTCACAGGCAGATCTGATTTTGAAAAGAGTTAAAAACAGTTCACAGGGCTCTGAAATAGGAGAGAGACTAGGAACAGCTAGCAGATAGAAAAATGCAGGAAAAAAGGTTAGTTTATTTAGTGGAATATTGGGGACATCATTGTAGAATATGGTTCTTTCAAAAGACTAAACAATAGCTTTCTCTTCCTCTAGTTGGAAGATGCAACTAGTTTAGTATTTTTTTGTCTCGAGGTTCTGCAGTTGCCTATGGAACTGCCAATGAAGGGCCATAGCACTCCAGCTCCAGCTCATCCCAGCTTTGTTTCTTAATTAAAAACTTGCAAAACAAACCTTTTTAACTCAATAAAATGCTCTTGGTTCTAAAAGCTTTTTCAAGGGGGTTTTCAACTTTGGGATGTGCAATCCACACTTGAGATCAGCTTTCCCTATATTAGACTCATGGAAAAGATTAGAGTTTTCCAAAAAATTTCTCATAGTTTTCCCAAAAGAGAAACTGGTCTCTTTTTTTTAGCCTTCAGGTTTTCAATGTATGATAAAAAACTTTGTTTGACAGAGGATTCATATCGGGGGCACACTGTTTGAAATGATGACTGGCATTTATCTTCTGACTACTGCTGGAGCTGGAGTTAAAAACAAGACTAAACTCCTTCTTGGATTATTTTACCATAATTTTTAAGATGGGGAAACTGGATTAGGACCCAAAAAAAGATTGGAAAATAACCCTTTGAACAATGAAGTATAAATACCTTGTCATAACTGACCAGTCTTGATTTGTTTTTGTTTTTGTTTTTTTCACATTTTACTTGCAAATTGACTTTGAGGCGGGTTAAATGTTAAATGCCATACTTGACAGATGCTTTGGAACAGTATGGGTTGAATATGAGTGGGTGCCTTCTTGTCAGCTGGGAATTGAGAGATTTATTAGTCATACTGCTTTTCAGGACATCATGATAGAGAGAGAATAGATGCCTCTGAGAACTCAGCAGCTGTCTTTTAATATCACTGTACTTGCCTTCTAGTAGCTCATCATAAAGATAGATGCAGTATTGCTCAGGGAAGTTTTGAGAGGGGGGAAAACTCCCAGGTGGTTAAAGGTCACCCTCTTTCTTTTCGTATGAGGTATTTGGGAAGGGTGGAAGCTGTTACAAAATAGGAGTCGTATAAGGAGATGAGGAGAGTCGGTTATTAAATTACAATTAAAAGTGGGCTTTTGCCACTACTAAACGCAAGTCTTGAGCCTTGGGGCAGACGCACGACAATTTACTGCCAAAGTTGGGATGAAATGATGCAAGAAGAATAACCTAATTTATGCTTAACTTACAAGGGCAAAAAAGTCATTTATGAGATGACCAAGGATTTATTACACTAGGTTACCTCTTTTCCTAAATCTTTTAAAAATAGTCTAAGGGATTTTAGTGAAGAAGTTCAGTAGTGGATGAAGTCTTCCGTATAAGCTAATGAGAGGACAGATATACGACCAACACTGAGTGTGTCCATAGTAGTTCTATGTTAGTCCTGACAAAGTGTTCAATAGCATTAGTTCCTACTTTCAGAAAGTTGGTCCCTAAGCAATCCTTGCATGGCTTCATCCTCCCAGAGTCCTGTTGTCAGTTAGCAAAGGATGTGGTTGCATGGAAAAGTTGTATTAGGGCCCTTTGAAAATATCAAAATAAGTGCTTCTCAACACATTGTGTATAGTTTTCCAGCTGAGTCTCTCCATTCTGCATCCGAGGCTTGTCCGTCTTCTCCTTATGTATGGGACTTACACCTAATTATCATGTCTGCTGTCCCTGTTGCTCTAATCCAATGAATGTCAACCAGAGGGCTGCCAGATTTTTTTCAAGAAGACCATGAGGTATGAGAAGATAAGCAGCTAAACAAAGCAGATAAGCACAGGCTTAGACTTGTCCCAGCTTGGACTATCCCCCACTTCCAGTGCTGGATTCTTCTACAAGGAAGCAAGCATTGCAATCTATAAACTAGTTTTTGAAATTGAGTGACACTCGATTCACAAAAGTTTATGGAGGAACACCTCAAGTCCAATGTGGGGCATTCCCTTGAGTCTGAAAAGGTTGAGAACCACTGCTCTAATCTGTCCTAAAGGCTTTGTGGCTTGTCCTTCAAGTTTGGCTAAATCTCCTGTAGCAGCACCGATCACAAATTTGATCACAGTAGAATTCATCCCTCCCAAATTGTTCTCTTGCTCTCTGATCATGCTTGTGGCTCTACTTGAAAGAGTCCAGAGGAGAGCCATGCGCATGATCAGAGGGCAAGAGAACAGGCATTATGAAGAGATGCTGTGAGCTATGGGACTCTTTGGCCTGGAGAAGTGCAGTCTCAGGGGTGACTTGGTGGCAGCCTATAAGTACATGAGGGATGTGCATCAGGATCGGGGGGGTAGGGTGGGGAGGGGAATGTCTGTTCACCAGAGCACCCCAAGGGGTGACAAGGTCCAACGGTCACAAGCTTCCCCACAAGACTGTTTTAGGCTAGATATAAGGAAAAACTTTTCTGTCTGAACCCCCAAATCCTGGAATGGACTTCCCCCTCCCCCCAGATGGTGCGAGCACCTACTCTGGACACTTTTTAAAAAACAATGGATGCTTATCTTTCTGGAATCCTTTGATCCTAGCTGACCCTTGGGCAGGGGGCTGGACCCGATGGTCTTATAATATCCCTTCCAGCCCTAATGTGTGTGGAATCTATGATTCTGCCAAAAGGCAAAAATTGGCTGAGCAGGATGCAGAGAGGTGCTCCATGCTGAGGCTTTTTTGCTTCTGACAGGTATTTTTTGAGGGGAGAGAGAAAGCGTTGAGCACTGAGAAGCTTCTGTTGAAGGCATTGGGAGCTGCTAACTGCTCAGCCCTTCCTGGAATTATGCCATTTGAATGTCTCCATATATTGTAAGGAACCTAATTTGTGCACCTCTCTTAAATTTTGGCTTAAGTTTTTGACTAAACAGTAGCTGGCAGGAAGTGCTGCTGCTTGAATACTACCTGCACTATTATGATATAATTGCTTTCTGTTGACAACAAAAACTGCATTTCCAGGTTCTAAAAAGCTTTCAAATGTGCTGTACAAAATCTAACAGATTGAAAAAAACCAAAAAACCCACATTGGAGCATTCAGTGCTTTAAAAATGTTCCTAACCATATTCGTTTCATCACTGTTGCTTAGCAGCAGGGTTTAAAATAATTACTCAATGGCGTGAGCCACATTTACATGTGCTAATTGTGCTACATGGTATATTCTGATTTCTATTGTAAAAGAGTTAAATGAATGCAAGAAAAATGAAGGCCTTTTATCTCTTAGTTTAACTGGACTGTGCAATGACTTCTTGCCTGGAAAATTTTGGTGCACTACCCACCAACCTCCCCTCTACTCCCTGCACCCCCTTTACCAGCCTGTGGTGAGCCATGTATATCAGCAGACAGTTGTTTTTAATGGTGGTCATTAGGGTTTTCATGCTACTTATTTTTGGGTCAGAGCAAAGCTAGCCATTGTCATCCAGTAATTCGTCTGTCCAAATCAATGCAATGCAATGCAATGCAAGGGTCGGTATTAGCGATGAACACTGAAGGTGATGTCACATGTTCTACTTAACACTTACTAAGTAAGTGTGGTTAAATTGCCAGCAGACACATGCTGTTAGCAGCTTAGCCCATGTAAAGTACCTGTGTGGCATTGAAAAGTTGTTGCCTTTCAAGCAAACGTTATCTCCTAGCACATACTAATTTTAATAGTTCACTGCATTCCAATGATTTGCAAGTGTTGGAAGTGAATGTGTGACACCACCCTAACATGCATTAAAGGCCATGTTATACTTAAGACATGTTAACTGCTCTTAAAATATACATGCCCATGTGTTCAAGCAGCAGAACACATGCTAAGTGTGATTGTATCGCAGCAGAGCTGCAACTTTGCAGGACGAGTATGTCCAGATGCTATCAAGTAACATGTTCAACTCTTGTTGGACTGCTCCATGGAGATGATATGCATTCAAGACTATGGTTTGATGTGGACTCACTTGGCACACAGTGGACCTGGTTCAAGACAGCCAGTGCCAGAGACCCCAGCTCATCCCTCAGATCCAGTGACATGAGTGCACCCTTGCCTGGGCTCATCCCCTTGTGCCTTCCTCCACCTGCCTCCAGTGGCAGAAACCCAGCTTATCCTGGTGTGCTCTGGGTTTGTACAGTGTTGCATGGACAGCAGGGAGGGCGAGTGGGTTTCCTGTCCTCATGGGTGGATATGCAAGCTGTGGCAGCTGGTGCCAGGGTTAGCACCAGGGAGAGGCACAGCCAGCTTTAGCTGTGTCCACAGCAGGCTGAAATCATAGTAAGCATTACAGTGCGACTGCTCAGAACATGTTCTAACCTTTAGTACAGCACAGTAATGCCTATTCCAGCCTCAATAAAACATGTGCTAAGTGCCCTGTGCAATGAGGTCTTAACTTGAATACATCACAACAGTCTGATTTGCAACTGTTGTAAGGAAATGTATGACAAGTGCTTGACATAAGAGTGGCACACTTCTGTTGTTCCTGTCAGTTTAATTTCCAACTGCTCTTCCCTACAATGCAGTGACAGTTTTGACAGCTCAGAGGACTGGCTGAGTTGTTGGCAAGCTAGCTGTGTGCAGGTCTTCTCTGCAACTTGGAGCAGACTTCAAATCAGCTGAGATCATTCTTGTCTTGTCACCAGTTTGCCTGGATCTGGAGAAACCTCATCCATAGAGCAAATAAAGGCATTGCATAATGCAGAGTGCAAATACAGTTATGTATTTTTTTTTTTTTTAATAATCATGAAGTATTGGGGGAAATATTTATTGGTGCATTGGAATTAAGGAATATTAACTGCTAATACCCTTGTACAGTATGGGAGCAGTTTCAAAAGGGGGCATTTCAGAAGGGCAGTATTGCTGTTTCTCAGGAATGATGGAAATAACTAACTCCAAAGATTTGATTTTTTTTTTTTTTTTTTTTTTTCCATCAGGCAGGTGGTCACTTTCAAGATAGCTGCACTTCCTTGATTAATACACTTGACCACATGCTGCTTGCATAATGCTGATATCCCACCTGCCCCCTGGCCTCCTCAGTGATAGGCAGGGCATGAGAGGAATAGTGCCTTCATGGAAGAGCTTGTGACTCTAATGGCTCTGGCTTTTGGAAGAAAACATAACTGTGCTATTATTCCAGCTACAAAACAAATAAAGAGAATAAAACCATGTTAAATCTAAAGGTGAGGAAGTAAAATGTAAAGGAATCAATTCTGGCCTCATGAATATGGGAGCACTGAACCCAAAGGTGATGCTGGGTATGAACCCTTGTACAGTATGGGAGCAGTTTCAAAAGGGGGCATTTCAGAAGGGCAGTAGCTGTTTATACATTAATTGATATGTGTGCATAAGGTAGGAATGGTACAAATTATAGCAAAAATTTTAGCACTGGATGAAGCAGTATTAATGTTGGAGAGGTTTTGCTCCACTTTTATTGTCCCCAGCTTGTCTACAGTTAACATTTTAGGATGTAACAGCTGCTGCCCTTTTGAAAGGGCTCCAAGTGTGTGTGTGTCCATTCCTCAGTGCTTGTCATTACATTGTAAATGAATAATAGGTCCAGCAAGAAGAGTTTGTTTTTCACCATGTCATCTGCAAGTATAAGGGGGTAAGAAAATATACATAGGCACTCTCAGTCCCAAATCATCCAAAGTATCCATTGAAACAAACCAAACTGTCAGCAGATTTAATTGTAGGTTGTCTCAGACATCATGCATCTGCTCAAGGCATTGTAGAGCAGTAATGTGAAACAGTATTGATGCTAGAATCTACATGTGCCCAAAGCAACATGGATAAGGTAATTTCCATGCTGAAGCTTACACCAGTTTGTTCATATTGATGCACACAGTAATGATGCAGTTTTCTTCAGCTATTCATATAACTGGCTTCCTTGGCTAGGTACATACATAGTAAAAGCCCAGGGTGGAATCGGTCTAAGCTATGTGGCTTTCTGTAAGTGGCATAGTTTAGATTGGTAGTGAACAGAGCACGCATTCATCCTTTGTGAGGGCTAAATCTCAGACCAGGATCCACAATTCTTAAATCAATCTGTGTGCACTGAACTTATGTCCTGTTACAGGTATGGACCAGTTTCCTATCTCTTATACTAGAAGAAGTTTAAAGTCAAATGACTTTTAGTCACCTTAGGGTTTTTAAACTTATTAAAATAGTGTTACTTAAAACCAAACATTTAATATGTTGCGATTTTTTTTTTTTTAATGTTGACGTTTATTTTTGTTTAGGTCTTCTTTCAGGAAATTATTTTGGTTAGTAGAGTAATTAAGTAAATGTTCAGGTCAGCCCAGATCTTCAATTATATGCATGTGGGGGGAGGGTTGCCAAAAATTTTTTCTTGATCCAGTGGAGGAAGCCATTTTATAAGAAATGGTGTCCTGGGTAAATTCCTGAAGAAATCTAAATCTCTCAATACAGAAAGTGTCCTCATCCCACCCTCACAAGCTGCTTTATTATCAGCCTAATTATGGAAGTCCAGTAATAAATATCTTAATAGTTCCAGGTAATTAAACAATAAGGTGTAGAGACCACATTAAAGTGTTCTGTTAGTATCAATTTTAATGCTATAGTAAAAATGACTTGGAATTAAGCTGTATGGTGGGTTCCTGATTAGCATTTTTTGTTGTTGTTGATTTTAAAGCTAAAATGCTGCTTGCAAGTATTGGATCACTCAACTGCTTTGAAGAGCTGTAACACCCTCTCTGGAACTGGTCTACTAATACCATGCCCACTATTACCAAGTCACGTTAGTAACAAAATGATTATGTGTTATCTTCTCAAATTATGGCATTTTTCTCTTGCAAAAGCATCAAGTGAATTAAAATAGTAACAGGAACTGCCATCTGTTTCATATACAATAAAGCTTCTGTAATGCAGATGTTTTATCCCCCTGGTTTCAGGGCCAAGTTTAATAATATATTTCCTTTAAGAGCTATTCAGCTTTTCAGGTCTTGGAGATCTGAAAGTGTTTCTCTGGTGATTTTCTTTGAAAATATTTAGTCTTAAATTATGCGGTAAGAATAATGTTTCAGTATGTTTTATTCTACCATTTTGTGCCCTCATTGAGAGGCCAGGTCATATCTGTGTTAAGAATGATATAAACGTACCAAGACAGTACCATAAATTTCTTATGGCAGTAAACATTAGAGTGCATCTGTTGTGTCTTGATCCAAGGTAGGATGGGCCAGTTATGGGTTAAATATTCAATACCTTAGAAGTTCTCGGCATGTTTGTTACTGAAGGAGGCCTGGAAGTTTGGCGAATAGGATGGGATAAAACAGCATTAGGAATAGAAGTGTTTGCAGTGACCTTTTTGAAGTGAAGAACCAAGCTCTTCTTGGTATTGTACATAGGTGCAACTCAATTGACTCCCATTTAAGATACTCACTTACACCATTGCAATTTATCCATTTGCTTTTAAGATTGCTGTAGTAAACTATGTCGGTTTAACCCTTATGCTGTCCTACTCAGTCACTCTCCCTGTACCTTAGAGTCAGTATGAAAATGATTGATTGAAAAAATATAGCTGTGTTAAGACTGGCTTGTGAGGGATAGGGTAAAGCATTTTGTCCTTTAAAGGACCAGCACATAAAAAGCAGTTATCCACAAGTTTCAGGGGAATAAGTGATGTTTAGGCAAGTGATGGAAATGTATCCATCATCTACATGCACATGCTCTTAAAGAGCAAAGACGTCTCACTGAGAATTGCTTTTAATAAAATCACTTAATGTTCAGATCTTACTAATAGAATATGCTGTTTTAAAAGAGCCCTGATTTGGAACCAGAGGAAGTTGTGGTTTGTTTGGGGTGTTTATTTATTTGGGTTTTTTTAACCATATGTGAAAATTCTTATTAGTTTGGAAAAGAACTGTACCTTGCAGTTAGTTTGAAGAATGATTCTGTGAAAGAATCACTAAAATGATGAATGGAATTTAAAAAATGCCTCATGACATTTTCACTGATCTCAGGTTATGCAGGCGCTATTTATCATCAGTTTAGATCAGCAGAGGCTATATATAAGGTTTCAGATCTTATGGTTAAATGTCTTTTGACCAAGGGGAAGATGGAGTAGCCAGTGAAATGCTGGAATAGAAAATAACCCCTTGGCGTAATTGAAAAATAATACACTTGGGCTAGCACAGCTGCATTTCAGTGTGTCCCATTCTACTACATTAAAAAGTCTTTTTATTTCCCATTTGAAAAAACAGTCCTGTTCTTAATCGGAAAAAGGACACCCAGTGAGATGTTGTGGTGACTCTTTCCAGTTAGGTCATAATTAGCATAAAAGTCATGTGAGAGACTTCATTTTTCTTTGTGCACGCACTTTATTTCCGAATGTCAAGAGATGCCAGTTGCTAAGATAAATTATTTTGTTACATAGATAGTCTGTGCATAATTGTATTTTCATTGTATAATTTTTTTTCAACAGATGTGAATTCTTGGGTTCTGAGCCTGCAAGCTCATGAGAGTAGTTCAAAGTCAGTGGGGCTGCTTGCATGAGAACAATTACTTGTGCATTGTGTTTACGGGCATGGGCCTTACATGATTCGATTGGATTCTTCTGTACAGCATGAATGTTGTGGCTGAGATCTCTTACTGGCTGTAATTTAATGTGCTTAAGCATTTTCTCAGAAGTGAATGAGACTTCACCATGTGCTTAAATTTGTCTTGAACAGGCACCTGGAACAGTGGGTGGCTGCAAATATTTAGGATGCCTACAGTTGTTTAGGGGCTGTGCTCTAAGTTATGGCACTTTTTTACACAAAGCACCATGAGTTACAGCCCCCCACTGCCCCAACCCAACAGATGTTTGCTTGTTGAGTCAAGGAGGGGGGTGGGAGGAATCAAGCCTGCCTATACTGACCATGGCCAGCAGGCAGGGATGCTTCAGCAGCCTCTGAGGAGGCTGTCAAACTGCCCCTCTCCCCAGTCCACCCCACCCCTCCCTCCAGCTCTAGGGCTGTCAGCAGGGGAGGAAGGGAAAAGGGGAACAGAGCTGCCAGCTGGGCTTTGCCAGGCTGGAACTGGATGGGAGTGGGTGTTAGGTAGAATGGAGTCCCCTCACCTCATGGGCTCCCTCCCAGCTACCCCAGCTGGGGTACTGGGGGGAGCTGGGTCAGGCCTGCAAGGAGGCTCCATTCCACATCCCCCCCCCCTTCCCCCTACACTTCAGCCGCTGCAAAGTCAAGTTGGCAGCTATTGCTGTTGCTGTCACGAGGCCCCAGCAGAGGGTAGGCTTGCAGGCTCAGCCCAGCTCCCCACCGAGGGTAGTTAGGGGTGGGGAGCACAAGCTGAGGGAGCTCCATTCCAGCACCTCTCCCTACAGCTCCAGCCGGTAGCTCTGTGCTGCTCTGCCCCCCTCCCTCCCCGCTGACAGCCCCGAGTGCCCACAGAGGCATTAAATTTAACCCTTGAGAGCACACGCATTCCCTAAGGTGCTCTGTACTAGAGTACTAGAGCTCATTCAGCTAATCATTGATTTGCGGAGGGTTAATTTTTTTTTTTTTTTTTTTACACAATTAACCATTTCAAAAGGGCTCTGCAGCCATCCACATGTTAAGTTACATCTGTAGACTTCTTTCAAGGGTCAGATCATGCAAAAAATGCAACTTGGGTAAGCTTCCTTACAGAGTTTGTTTGGTGTGTGGGTTTAGATCAGTTTCCCAAACTCCACATTCAGATGAGTATTGAAGCAATTGTTTTTATAAGGGGAATGGGAAATGAAAGGCAATAAAATGACCTCACCAGAGTGTTTCTTCCGGAAATTTCTAGCACCAAAGATTTCACAGTGGTGTTCTCTAGCAAATCTGACGTGATGCAGATGTGTCCACCATGAGAACAAGGAAACTTAAACCCTTCTGCCTGGATAATTCCCCTTTTATGGGGGAATTTCTGTTGACCTAATGCTAGAGGCAAGAGAGACTGGCAAAGGTCTCACAGCAGTAAGTTATAATTTAGACCAGTGGCAGAAGTTGGAGCAGGAGGGGATGGCAAGGGATTAAAAGCATAAATGGCTCTTAGGAGCATTGTTTTTGCCCAAACAGCTCAGAGAATGGTAGCCATTGTATGTAGAACAGCAACCTTTCTCCTTAGTTTTCATTCCTCTCCTTGATTCTGCAAGGAAGTAAAACTCATATTTGACTTCTCTGCTCAGTTAAGATGTATGATTTCACCACAAGCTTTGAGTGTAGCACACTGTTTAAACTATGAATCTTTAGTAGGTAACAACTATTGTGGGGAAAAGTGAGAGGGGCAAATAGTTGAAAACATGAAGAGGTAAATGCAATCAGGACTCCTAGTAGAGATGATATCTCTTAGACCAATCAGATTTTTTGCAAAAAAAAAATGTTCTTTAATTTTAATACAACCTGGATACCTGAAGAGGTAAATTAAACCTATATGCCAGGAAGTATCTATTTGTAAGCTTTGACAAGTACACAAGACTCTCTTTATAGAGGAGCAATTGTAAACATTGACTCGGGTTTCTTTGATGGAACAACTAGGAGATTTAAAAATTGGTGAGTAAACTACATCCCTGATTCAGTCTAAGCATATGAATAATCATTCTGAACTTCATGAGCCTTGCTGGATCAAGACCTAAATGAATAGGAATGTGTCTGTGCTAGAGAACTTTGATCCAAATTTCCCCAAACCCGTGGTACTTCTCCATAGCCTGTTCTTCTTGTTTTCTCCTGCCTGTGGTTCTTTGTTTCACAACTCCTGTATGCCTGCACAGGATGCCCTGTTCCCCTTTCCTTTCATGAAAGTCCTACTGTCAGACTTGTGTTGCCTTGTTTTCTCTCTGAGTGCTTCTCTTTCTGAGTGCTGGTAGAATGGTCTTGTCTCCTCAAATCCTACTTTTTTTATACACACACACACACACACACACACACACACACACACACACACACACACACACACACACAGCAGAAGCTGCCAGTAAAAACAGTAGTCATTGTCTTTTCAGTTTTGTGTTGCTTTTTCAAGACCCTATGTTTTTCTTCATAATGAAGTGCATGAACACCTTTAGAAACGGGGTAACAAGATGGAGAAGCTAAGCCAAAATAAGTTGCACCAATCTATTTTTTTTTGACCGTGACTATATTTTGTTGTCTTGTGCTTTCTCCAGTCTAACTTTTTTAAATGTCCCAAATTTCTATAAATTAAAAGGGAGAATTCTGGACAGTGAGGTGTCACTGATGTAATCACCAAACAGAAAGATTCAATCTTAATTTTGACTCTTCCAGGAATGGACTGCTGCTTTCTAAGTTTTTTGTTCCCTTCCCCCCCCCCCAAAAAAAACCCCCAACATCTGTGTTCTCAGAATTTTGTAGTACAGATGTTGCAGCCTTATTTCCCTTCCTCAGCCCAGATGAGTTCTTTTGTGTTTGCTTCCCATAGGAATGTTTGTCTTTAGGGATGTTTGTAGGAGTGTGTTATATAGTAACGTTCACTAGGAGATGTTTTGCTAGCCTTCTAGGAATTTTGTGTCCATACTAAACAAAACTCTCACCTTTCCATTTAATTTGATTTCTTTTTGGACAAGTGTTGTTTTGACTATTTCTATGTAAACCAGTCTGAAAAGATTCATCAGTATTACTTTGAGACACTCAAATGCTTTAAGATTACAAATATCGTTGCTTTCATCTGCTTGCTTTGTAAGTCTGTTTTAAACAAACAGCAGTTTGAATGGTCTGGGAAAGCCTCCCTCCCGGTCCCCCCACCCAAGATTTTCTAAGATGACTAGTGAATTTGAGTACCCACACTTTCATGCTCACCCCAACAAACTTTTTAAAGGAAACTGATTTTCAGAAGGATGGTCCTTCACACTTTTTAGAAAGTGGCCCCTTTTTAAAAGGTGTCTCAGTTGTGGCATGTCAGAATTATTAGCTAATTTAAGAAATGTTATCACTGGCAACAGTGTAAATTTTTATAAGTTATTACATGCTCAGCTTTGTTATTAAGAATTGAAACTGGCAAATGGGATTACGTTTATCCTCTTCTCCATGTCTCTGATTTTACCCTTTGTATACAACTTGATTATTTTTATTAACAGGGGGCTTAATCTCTCACGTTTTATGCAGGTGTAAAGAATTGGGTGGTAATGTCTGCTGTAGCCCTAGTAGTATGTTCATATTTAAAATCCCCTTGAGGCTTTCTGAATACAAGGAAGGATAGAGTTATGCTTTGAATCCAATCACATGGCACAATGGACTGTTTCAACATTGAATTGGAAATTGTACTAACTGTGATATGTTCATATTTCTAGCAAGAAACCCACAAAGGACCCAAGAGGAAGTCGAACATATGTATAGCGTTGTAGAACTCTTAGCAGCTGGCTGGGAAACATTTTTGTGATAACCATCTTCCATTTGTTAAATGTCTTCCTCCCTGCTTCAGTATTTTGTATTCTGTTTTGCTGGTGTACAAACTCTTTAAGGGTTATGCAACAAGTCTTCTGCTGGCACTGGCTACTTTGGATTCTAATTAGAGTTTCTATCATGAGCTATTAGTGTGTTATGGAAAAATTGCCTAAAGGTTATCGTTTTCTCAGGAGAGCACTATACTCTATACAGATTTGATAGTAAATCTTAACCAGAAAAATAGTTATTGTGATTTTTTTTGTTTGTTTGGTAACAAGGCTTTAAAAAATGCATTTCGCCCTGTGGTAGTGACCTTGCAGAGTTCAACATTTTTAAATCATAGTGGTCTTTGACATGTTGAATAGTTGAATCTTTTTTTGCTTTTTTTAGAAGTAAATAAACGTCTTTTCTAATTGAAACTTTCAATACTTATGGTCTAGTGAAACACCTAGTAAGTTCCTTGGAACACTGTCTTTCTCTTTACAGATTGTTGTTAATAAGACTGAACCGACACACACTTAGGCTAGGTACAGACATTCAGAACTCCTCCAAGACCGTTTTAGGCTGGACATAAGAAAAAACTTATTTACTGTCCAAGCCCCCATGGCCTGGAATATACTCCCTCCAGAGGTGGTGCAAGCACCTACTCTGGACTCTTAAGAAACATTTGAACACTTACCTTGCTGGGATCCTGTGACCCCAGCTGGCTTCCTGCCCAAGGGGCAGGACTCGATGATCTTCCGAGGTCCTTTCCAGCCCTAATGTCTATGAAATCTATGAAAATTCCAAGGCAGAATCGGTTTAAGTTATGCCATCTTCTGTAAAGCGGCATAGTTTAGATTGATAGTGAATGCAACTCGCATCTGCCCTTTGGTGGTAGGGAGGCAAGGGCCTGGGCGGGAAAAAAATCTTAGAGCAGGTTCCATCATTTTTAAATCAGTTGTGTGCCAAAATGTTGTTCTCTTATAGGCATAGACCACTTTTGTCTGACAGACTCCTTTGTTTGTTTGTTTGTGGGTATAGACTGGTTTCTGATGATAACTTACACTAGTAAAAGTGTGTGTGTGTGTGTGTGTGTGTGTGTGTGTGTGTATATATAAGCATGGGGAAAATGTGGATTTTGGGTTACTTTTTTAAATCCAAAATTTAGGGGGTTTTTTTGTTTGTTTTTTTTTAATTGGAGAGAGCCAGGCTCCCTAGTGATTTTTTTTACAAAGTTCCATATGTGGCAATAGGTGTATACATGCCCAAGTACTGAATGTGCGAACTCCTAAATTCACAGAACAGTAAATGGTCAGTATGTTGCAGCTGCCTTGAGTATGTCTTTCTGGTTGACTTCTGGACAGCTCCCTGCTCAGCATAAAACTGCTTGTTAAATCTCATCCTGAGTTGCCTCGGGGAATGTCTGCAGCAGCTTCAAGCAGTACATCCTGAGTGGGACAGAACTTGGCATGCCCTGCTTGCATGCTCAAAACCTGGACGTACACCAATGAGACTGTTCATGAGGTCATTCCCAGTGGCTTCCTTTGATCTGTCTCCGGTGTACTTGAGTGTGGCCATTGGAACCAACTCCAAAGAAACCTCACTGGTATATTTTTTGGGTTTAGAGCACGTGATGGGCTGGCTGGGCTCAGGGTCTTTCTGGCTGGAACACATTGCTGCTGCAATATAGACGTAACCTAGCTCCTTTTGCACTTAGGAGCCTTGGACCTTGCATAAGATTCTCGATTCCACTCCAGGGGCTCATGCTTCAGGTAGTATAATACTTAGCTTGATGGTGCCCAAGTCCCTTTTTTACTATATAGTTCATCATCTTCTATTATTTGGCAAGGAGAAGCTTCCTACCCATGCCATCTTTACTTCAGTTTTACAGCTAAAATGCAACATTTGAATCCAGTGGCTGTTCCAGAGACCGCACCTCATTCTGTTCCTTATCTTATACATGAGTTAATATTTTTAGATAAAAATGTAACAGTCCTTAACCTTAAAGTGGAATACAAAGTTTACATTCGTAATGCCAAGTAAAGACTCTGGAGTCCAATTTTTAAACATCTCAGCAGGCTCTGAAAGCTGCTACACAACATGCAGAACTAAGCCACTAGTTATTCTGAAGCCAAAACTGGCAATTAGAAAACTCTCTTCATGCTGGCTGCCAGTCTTACAGTTCATTATAAGGGAACTGTAATGAACATTCCTTCAGGAATGAATGTAGCTTTTGAGCACATTTTTCTAGTTTTACTTGGTCATAATGCTGATGAATTGTTTTTAAAAAAATCTCCTGATGGGAAACTAACTTTCTTCTTCCTGGAAAAGAATATTGTGTTGATTCTTGCAGCCACTTTTAGCACTATAGGATGTGATTTTTTTTAAAACTTGTGTTTTATATAATTTTTTTAAAATTAAACAGCTGAAGATTTTGGCACTAATGAAGGGCAAATAACTACTAATTCCTGGCTTCTACTTCTCTCTTTCCCCCTTTCAAGGCTGAGAATGCATAGAATGGGGAATACTATAATAGAAGGTTTTTAAATTTAGTTTCGATTTATTTTTTAAAAATACATATATTAAATAAGCTGTCTTTTGTTTCTTAGGGAGGACTGTTCAAAATTAGACAGTCCACAAAAAAATCTGTCAGGCACTGAATATGGCAACAGGGTCACATGATGTTGGTGGGAGGCAAGGGGGAGGTGTACAATATATTTCTAGAAGAGGAGAAAAGAAATGCCTTATAGTAAAAGCTGAATGTTGTGCTAGAGTTTGTTAGCCATTACCCCCCCCCCCCCCCACACACACACACACACACACACACACACACATATTCATATCATGCAGAACAGTATTTTCTGTAAAATTCGAAGAGTTTTCAAAACCAAAAGTAGTGCATATGTAAAAGTAGGGGAAATGGATTGTTAGTGCAACAAACTGTTGTAGAAAGATTGCCTGGGGAGGTCTTGTTCCTGCAATAAGGGGCCAAATTGGAGTGGTATACATGTGTCTTGCTCCTTGGCATCTACAAGACTAGGCTTTTTTATGGGGCTATACCTACAGTTCACAATGAGTGAATATATTACACAATGAGCTATGTGATGCTATGTTACTGAAGCAACACGCTGGCAGTGTAGCATCTGCAGACATCTGCATGTGACCAGCAGCTACTTCGCTGTAGTGATGCACTCCCCTGGTATAGGACGCCGCTACAGTGCAGTAGCTAATAAAAATAACCGCACACCATGCGTATGGTGCAGTACAGGCTGTCACTGTGCCATGATTTAGTACTTCCTTTTGGAAGTACTAAATCATGCACAGTAACAACATCACCATAGCAACGTGTAAATGCATCCAATGTGTGTCATATGAGAGGGGTATAATTATACAAGTAAAAATGTAACATCAGCCTGAATGACCTAACTTAATGGAAAGATTTGTCTGGGTCTAACAAGGTGAGAAGAGCCCATCATCTGAGGGACTTTTAACTCCGCCTGAGCTATCTTTCCATGCTTGCTGCCTCATCCCTCCTCTCCTTCCATTTGCAAATTATAGAATAGAAAACAGTTTAGATGTCTTTCAGACATTTTTTTTTACTCCTCAGTAACTCCTCATCAAATTCTGAATTCTTAAGTAGGTAACACAATTTTAGTTAGCACCCTGTAGTCAGAGCTATCCAATTCAAATCTTCTATAAGACTTTTGACTTGCAATGTAACTGTGGAAAAGACTTTTGAATACTTATGCCAGAAACATTTAAGAAGGATTAAAAAAGTTCAGTTGAACTTAAAATCAGACACTGCATCATAAATGGTCTGTCTGTCTGTCTGTCTGTCTGTCTGTCTGTC
>JAGPOW010003316.1:66365028-66412687 GCA_030014935.1 Caiman crocodilus
ACCCCAGCACTTGTTTCCTGCCATTGGCAGGGGGTCAGACTAGATGGCCTGCTCTAGGCCCCTTCTGACCCTAGTTACTATGAAACTACTATGAAACCTGGTTTGGCAGGGAAGAGCGGGGCAGGAAAGCTCCTTGCCACTATGGGGCCAGTACCTCCATGGCGAGGTGCCCCCTGCCTACCTACCAGCGGGGGGGGGGGGGGTGGCGGCGGCACAAAGTTGTACCCCACGCTGTTACCAGGTGGGCAGGGGATGCCTCATCAGGGCAACACAGGGCTCCTGTGGCAGCAGCAAGCTTTCATGCCCTGCTCTGCCTTGCCATGCCGGGCCCCACCTGCTGGGCTGCAGAAGTCCCAGGGGAGAGCAGCAGGGCAGAGAGTCCCAAGCCTACAGTAGGCAGCCTGCACCCACTCCCCTCTTTCCCCTTGATGGACTTCCCTTTAGCTGTGCTACCCGTGTAGGAGAGGGAGCCAGGCTCTATGATCTGTTCTGCTGCAGCAGCAGCTGCTGCCTCCTGTAGCTGGCAGCTGAGGCTCAGGTGCAGCAGACCCAAGTCTGTGGTCCCATAGCCCTAGCAGGTAGCGCCCCCCCCCCCCACCACCAGCAGGGCTGGGGGAGGGGTGGGGGGCTGTTGGTGGGGAGTGAGAGCCACTGGCAGGGCTTTGGGAGGCTGTGGCTTGGGAGGGGCAATGGCATATCATGCTACTCAGTGCCACAAAGCTGTGGTAGGGCAGGGGTGGCAGCTGCAGCTGGACTCATGTCTTGGTGACTGAAGGGAGCAGGGTATCTGATTTTCCATGATTAAAAGAAAACCTCAAATCAAACACCATATTTACAGGTATTTAGAACATATTTCATTATAGTGACTGAGGCACTGATAGGCTTCCAAATTGCTTTAAAATGGTAAATATTAGCCCTGTGTGAACAGGGAAGTATTCAATTCAGAAATGGAAGAGAGTGATTGGATTTGGTAATTCGAATCGCTGTCCCCATTTGATTTGGCTGAATTGGAGAGTTGTTGCCGATTTTTCAGCATTGATTCAGATTGGATGGCTACACGTTTTCCCACAGCTTCTCCAGCCTGTCTCTCCCCGGGCAGGGGAAGCCTCTTTCTGGGCCAGAGAAGCCCCCGTGGCTGTCCTGTCTGGCCCCACCTGGTCCGTGTCATAAGGCAGCTGTTGTGTGGGTGCCAGGCTGGGGGGATGATCCCCACTGCTCCACCCCATGCTGCGTGAGGAGGGTGAGGGGGCTCCGTCATGAGTGCCCAGAGGCCTTGATTGCCCCTGCCAGAGCCAGTGAATGTGGGGCTTTTTTTAAGTGCCAGGAGACTGGGCCGGGTAGGGCAGCCATAGGGGCTTCTCCTGCACCTCTCACTGTGCCTGCCTGTGCCCCAGTGGGGGGAGCTGCAGAGACTATGCCCCACTACTGCTTACCCAGATAGAACAGAGGGGGCAATAGAGGTGTGGCTCGCTCCAGGTGGCAGCAGGGCATGGCACACTCCCAGCACTGCCGTGCCCACATCAGCTCTGGGAGCAAGGGCTCTGCCTGCTGCTGCTTGCCCAGCTGGGGTGGGGTGGTGGGGAAGCAGGCAGAGCCCTTGCTACCAGAGCTGCTGCACCCACATTCCCGTCCCCCTGGACAGCTTGCTCCAGGCAAGGGAGTAATGTACTGTCCTGCCCTAGCTGGGCAGCTTGCCCCAGCCCCAATCCCTCCCTGCCCCATGCCCCTTCCTTCCCCGAACCCAACAGACTTACCAGCTGGAGGCTGCTGTGTCAGCTGCCTGTTTAGTCTATGGTTGAATCTCCTAAGTGGCTGAATCTTTTCCGAATCTATTCAGATGCTTTGAATCAATTCGGAGCTCTTAATTTGTCTCCCGATTTGATTCGAATTTGGAGATTTGGTCCCTGAATCAGGCTGAATCTCCTCGGAATTGAATGGGCTACCAAAGCTTTGTACAGCCCTAGTAAATACATCAGGAAAACACTGTGTTCAGCTGATACCCAGGTATAGTGGTGTTTCATTTTAATCGGGAAAAGATGTAGATTTGGGGGTTTTTAATCAGAAAATTTGTGTGTTTCTGTTTTGGTTTGTTTGTTTGTTTGTTTGTTTTTAAACAGAAAACCAGGATTCCTGTTCATGTTGCACAGTTGATGTCTGATTAGGAGCTACTAAGATCAGTTACCAAAACTTAATGTTCTGCAATGGATGATTCTCTGCTATCAGTATAGGATGGAGGGGAGGAATGAATGGGATGTCCTTCATGTTGTGGGTGTTTGTGTGTGCATGCTTCATCCTACTGATTTAGGAAGTTTGTGCTGGTCTTTTTTACTGCAAGCCCTTCTTTCTTGAATTGGATTATTTGAAAGTCTGTCCTTACATAGTCTGCCATGGTATCAGATAGCTACCTCTTCTTTAGAAGGCCTACCAGAAGAGATGTAGAAAGATGCAGTTCTGATCATTTTCCACAAGTGGGAAAACTTTCTCTTGCCCACTGCTCCCACCATGCAGAAAAAGTTTGGATCATATCATTGCATTTTTGCTGGAGTTATCCATATAGGAGTCTTTCCAACATTTTTATAGAGAACAGAAAGTGCAGTGTAAAGCTATAGAAACTTGTTTTTAAAACAAAAGCTTGCATTCAAATGCCACATGAGCAGCTGTATAGAAGAGGGCATGGGCAGATCTAGGATTTGGTAAAATGGGCTGTGGGGAGCAAGTGACCTGAGGTACACAGGTGGCTGCAGCCTGGCTCCTAGCAGGGCAGCCAGGCCGGCAGTGCTGCAGGAGAATTTTTAAAAATTCCTCAGGTGGGAAAGAATCTTCCCACCTGCTTTCCTTCCTCCCCTAATCCCTTTCCTGTTTGCTGTTGTCACTGTCCCCAAATAACTTGGGGTTGGGGCTTCTGAGTTGCTGTTGCCTCACTGCAGCCAGGTTGCACATGGAGCAGGCTCAGCTAGAGACAGCAGTAAGCTGGGAAGCAGGGTTTCTTACTTGCTTCAGGAACCCTTTTTTAAGTCCCCAGCTGCTGCTTCAGTGGTGTGGTTGATAAAGAGGGGGTCCCCCCTGAAATTTACCCCCTCAATCTGCCCCTGGAACAGGGGTTATCGTCCTTTTGCTACTATGGAATGTCACATGCATGTTTTTGCATCATGTAATCTTTCTATCTGTAAATTTGGCCACTCTTGAGAGTGCCCCAGTAACATTTCTCTGTGCATCAAGATGAACTGCTCAAAACTTTTTTTTATCCCCACATGTGGGACAGGTTTAAACACACAGTGCACAGAGATTTCTGTCTGGATCAGTGGGCTTGACAAATACTACTATTTTTTTTTTTCCTTTGGGAAGGCTATATCCCTGATGAACATTCACTCGTCCTGTCCTTTTTGTTTTACACCCAGAAAACCAGATAAAATGGTATGCTTGAGCCATGAGTGCCTCTTGAGTCTGGGGGGCACCTGCAGAAGCTGCCGGTGGCAGGGACAAAGCTGGTGAGCATCTGCAGACAACATCGAGTGGGGATGGCCCTGTAGGGGGAGCACGTGCCCCCACTTCCCTCCCTATGCAACGGTTATGGTTTGAGCAATCTATAAAAAAAACATTTGATCCTGAAGCGGTGGGAGCTGCAAAGCTTAACTTTAAATCTCTGGCACTTGCCATGCACAGCCTTCTCAGTGCAGGTAGTGACTTGTAAAAGATGCCAGAAATTCACAGTCCTGCTTTGAAAGGTGATAGGAAGCAGCCCTATGGCAGGCACACAAACACAGCTTTGCACATCCTTTCACAAGGAAGCCTCCAACTGTTTCTTCAAAGACAAGTTGTTCAAGCCCACGTTGATGCTGAGGACAAGGTGCTGAATGCAGTGAGAAGAAAGAGCTAATAGCAACTTTGTGTTTATAAGGCAGTTTTTATACAAGTACCACCTCTAAAATTATCTTCATACTCGGATTCAGTTTTGGCACTAAGCCTGGAATCTATGTGGAGATTCTTTGGTGCTCAGAGCTTATCATTTATGCTGTCGCAGACAGTGGAATTATTATCATAGATGACCATGACATCAAGAGCTATGTGCCAGACGACCGTTCTCACTTTAGTCATTACTTTAAAACATCTCTCCCAGTTAAGGTTGTATGGATCTGCCTTGTGTTATTAGGCAAGTCTGCTTGTGAACACATGCTATTTGCCAGAATTTACCTTCATTCCAACTCTGATTCAGTTCTGCTTTACTCCCCTTATGTTCTGGAGTATTATACAGTGTATGACAGTCATGGATACAATAAGTATTACTTCCAGATGTTACAGCCAGAATGGATCCCATAGCCACCCTCAACACTGGCTTCATGTGGAGGGAGCTGAGAGAACTTTGCAGCTGCGTTGCTCTTGATTCCATCAAACAGGAGTATAAGGAGGTGCAGGATGCTTACCCAGGCTGTGCACATGCTTCATGGAAGACACTGAGAGCTCATATGCATGAGACATGTACATAAAAGACATCCACCCTGAGAGAGGCGGAGGAATTGATGGAAGTAGAGGAAAGTGTAATTTCCCTCTTAGGCAGAGAAGTCATTAGCTTCTTAACTACTTCGGGTGACATCATGTCTATGTTGAAGAGGATGAGGGTGGGACTGGGCAGAGGGGAGTGGGGGGGTTCACAGACAGTGGAATTAACATCACTGGCAAGGAAAATAAAGCCAGGTGTAACTAGTGCATTCCCATTTATAGTCTAGTAATGTTATAATGGTAGATGAACAGAATCTTTTGATTAACTTTGAAAGTTGAGATGTTTAAATAACATTCATATCACCTGGGTTTTTGTCCAATTATTTGATGAGGTGATGTCTTCATGGCAGATTGTTTTAGTTCTGATTATTAATCTGAATTCATAATGATCATTTAAATTATTTTCATTTTTACTGCAAATATGCATTGAAGTATAGGAGTACTTCAGTGGACTTTGACCATTTGCAGTGCATCAGATATTAAATCCAACTTTGTACATCTTTTAAAAAAAAAAGTAATTGTACATAAAATAACTTGTTATTCTAGGATTATAATTCTAAAACTTTGGTTATTTCCCAAATTGTATTGTTCTGAATTTAGCATCCACATTGCAACGCCCTAAACTGAGTGGGGCGGGCATTTAGACACATGTGGGGAGACTGCTCTGATGTGCTGGAAACTCCATTTGAGTTTCCTGGAGCACATATGTTGTTGTGCTGTGGTAGCCTTGCATGTCACATGTATCAGTGGTGCAGCGTGTGTGCTTTGGCAGCCGTGTGCTTTGAACAAAGACACATTTGGTGTGCTTTAGCTCAACGCGTGCCGCTGCCGTTTTCTGAGTGCAGAGGCACACTGCTGCTGTTGCACATGCCACATCAGTGCTTTTAATTAGTGCAGCTGCTAATTAAAAGCACCACATCAGGAACTTGTGTAAAAATGCCCACTGTGTTCTGTGTTTGTAGATAAGCTTGTTTTGTGCCAGAACAATGAAAGCTGTATGTTCTCAAAGGCTGATCATTGTTCTCTAAGAAATCATACTGTTCAATGTCTTCCATCTTAAAATAACTAATTGTTGCTTTAGTAATGAATTCTGGCAAGGTATCATGACCTGAATTATTGTAAAACGTAAGAAGGATACTGAATATCTATGGCAGTTCAGATGCCAACATCTCCATGCTGAAAGAATGACTGGGTTTCTCTCCTTGTCATGCTTTGCTTCCTCCACGTCCTTCAATGGCATCTGATGAAGTGAACTTATGGAAAAACTGGTGGTAGTCATCATGTACCTTTTGTGATGTTTATGATGTAGTCTTTCTCTTCGTGCAAAATTTACTTGGTGGGAAGACTTTGCTCATAGCTCCATGCCTATGTTAGCTGCCACTGATGTGATTGTGAAGCAAATTGGAGGAAAAAGTCTGACCAAAAAAAAGTCTGCTTTGTTCAGTGTCCGAGTTGTGCCTGACCATTATTGTGTAACATCAGACTCTGCACAGCAGCACAACTTGACTGTGTGACCAGCACTTCTTTTGTTGCCTGGTGTTTCCTTGCTTCTTTCCCTTTCAGTTTCACTACTTTACTTCTTTTCACCTGATGATAGGCAGACCTGCACAGGAAAACCCATTTCCCCATGTCTCATATGCATCTTTTTTTGGATAGTGATGGGACCATGTTTTGGGGTTATCTTTTGACATAAAGGTGGTGTAGTGATCACTGGGTTCAATAAGTGCAGGCATATAATGAATTATAAGAACTGACAGTGAACTTTATAGCGGAGCAATAGAAAACCTCTGCAGACCCTCTGTCTGGCTCTACTTAACTGAGGGACCGTCTCCCAATTCCCAGTTTGTTAGTCTAAATAAGGGAGTGTCATTAAACTATAATTTATCTCACTACAGGTGGTGTAGTCCCAGCAATGATCTTAAATAAAGGCTGTTGACTACTTTTTTTTTGTTCCTTATATTTTCAAAGAAGTTTAATTGAATCTATAACTATATTCTATGAAACTTCCCTCCTAGTTCAATATTTCAGGAGCTCCTAGACTTCAGAATTATTTGTTTTTTACTGATCATATCAAATCTCCCCCAATTCCTGTAAGTTGAACATTTTTTTTAGTGGTTTCAGCATTAACTTTTTTATATTCTGAAACAAATGGATACTGCAAATACTGTAGAAAAAGAGAGGTGGAAGCGGAGGAGGAGGCTCTCACAATGCATGTATTCAAACGATGTGAAAAAGTAAGTGGGATAAATATGATTGTGTCAGTAGAACTTGGAAGTGTTTTGGGCACATCATGTACTAGTAGAACATTGCTTTTTGAAGGGGAAAGAAGTAGGCTTTCTAAAAGGAGTAGAATCCCAGAGAGGTCCTAATGAGTAAGTATTACGTATCAGTACAAATGCAGTTTAGTAATCTCTCTCCGTTCTTTCTGACGTGTTTATTTCATAAGTAAAGTAGGATACTTAACCATTTTGATCTGCCTCTAATTCTGTCACCTGCCTTTCAGAGTAGAAAGTTTGGTTTAGGCTTTATTGTTAAAAACAAACCAGAACCCTGTTGTTGTAGTTGATTTATATGAGATGGATCTACTTTTAATTTAAAACATTTTAAGTAGACTTCTGAAAATGAGGAACAAGCTTCAGGGTTTCAGAGGTTCTTCATACTCTGTTCTGGTTTGTATTGCTGTTAGATTTATGTAAGAAAATGTAGAAATGACAAATGATACAAAGTTACAGAAACAATAATTTGGTAAAAATGCAGTATTAAATGGATAATATAACCCATCTGCTCTCTTCACTTCCTACTTGGTAGTTGTGTGTTATAGTGAAATATTGGAGAACATTCCCTTGCCAGGGATATAGTTTAAGAAATTTTAGATGCTCTCTGAAGACCTCAGTCTGTACAAATATGATAAAGATGAAACACATCAAGTACTCTGGCTGCAGATGGTTTATTTCAATAAATACTAAAAAAGCAGAGAGAAAAAGAATGAAGTATGCAGGCAGGTTCAAAGAAATACGTGCAGACCACACAGAAAAAATCTACTCCTTGGTTAAAAATTCAGTTCACTGTTGCTACAAGGTAGAAATAAGAAAGATTTAAAGGTTCCTTGGGGATACTTTAAAGGCAGATTTCCTGTCCTGAAAATAAAGTATTATAGCAGATTAACCTTATCCAGGCAGATAAATTGGTATGTTGAAAGATATTTGTGTCAAAGTAACTGACTAAAGTAGTTTGGAGATATCAACTTTAAATCTAACCAAGTAAAAAACCCAATGTTTTTATTCAAAAGTATCTTGAAGTACTAGATCTGCTTTTAGTCACTGTGTCTTTTTTCTGATCTGCTATGTAAAATGTTTTTCTCGCTCCTAATTTATGAAAGGCTCAAATAGGCATTCAGGGGTAGACAGATGGGAAGGGAGAAAATTCTGACTACTAAGACCTAACAAACCAAGTAGACTTTTTTTTCTTCTTTCAGTTTTAGCTATCTTAGATGTTCCTTATTTCACCAATGTTAAAATCCAGACTGAATTTGGTCAGCAGGGGTTGTTTTTTTTTTTTTTTTTAAGTACTCGCTGTTAACCGTATGTTAATGGAATTTCTTTTGCTGCCCCTTTATTTCCTGTTTCTGTCAATATTTGCAAGCAAGGGCTTTTTAACAGAAAACTTCAAATATTAGTAGACAAAAATCTTTTTCATCGCTTCTTTTGCCATTAGCTCTCCTCTATGAACACAAACTTTAACTGTAAGATGAAGCTGACTTGGAAAAAATTTTCAGAACTCAATAGGGATGAAAAATTGCACTGCATAGAATTACTCTTGTTGACAAAACCCTAAAGAAAACCTGATATGAATGGTGAATTTTTCACAATTGTGCCTGTAGAAGTAGGACCAGGAAGCCTAGTAAGTTATACAGAGTCATTCAAAGTAATCTTTAGGAAAGCTCCTGTCTGTTGAACCTTATAGCTTTCCCCCTTTTTTTTTGGCCTCCCCCCTCCCCCCCCCCTTTTTAATAAAGGTACATTTGGAATAGGTAGCTCTGGCTGTTTAAATCTTAACTATAACATTGTTTGAAATAATGGGGTTGTCCCCAACTATGTTTGGTCCTGTACGTAAATAGAATTGAATTGTAAGCTTTTTAAGTGTGTAGATACTACTGTACCAGTCCAGATTACTTAAGGTATGTTATCCTTGAAACTATTCTCTCTGTAGTACAATGCAAAATTTTCCCTGAACCAGTTGGGGGTCAGCTGGTACAGTTAAGTGGGGCTGCAGCCTATCTGTTGTGCTGGGTAACTTCCCTGAAAAGGGAAAATGTCCTTGTTCTGTCAGTACCCTTGGACTGTGTCCAACCCTATGCTGAGTACAATGCATAAGTGAGGGAGATCTGGCACATTCCTTCTTCCCACCCTCCACAGTTTTTACAGAGTGTGTGTTTGTAAGGTTGTGCTGTGTAAGACAGTTGGCCTTCATAACATGGGATTCAGAGACAACTAACATATCATGAGCTGGGTTGGTATGTAAGATTGAAGATGGAGCTTCACCCAGCAGTCTTTCCTGCCCAAGTGCAGGGGTGTGGGACCCAATGATCAGTGAGGTCCCTTCCAGCCCTTAACAGCTATGAAACTATGCCATATAAATAAGAAAATACTATACACGGAGATTTCACACCACTGTTCAGGAGATGTATCCATGCATCATTTGCTGATGTTTTTAGCAGGTATATGGCACTCCCTTGCACTTCTTGACTTCAAGAGGATGATTTTAAATAGCCTGCAGCTGTGTCTACGTGTGACTACTGCACAGTAGCATTGTGTAGCAGGAAGTGTGATATGATGCTACTGCGCAATAATCACGAGCTACCATGCTATCGGCATAATAAAAGCTTTTTCCTTGGTGCAACTGTGCTGTAACTCCAGTTCCTTCGCAGTCATTCAGCACTTGTTTATACAAGTGTCTTTGTGTAGACACGGCCTGTGTTGCTTGGTTTAGCTCTTTTATATTCTGTGTCATCAGCAACAGCAATCTGAACTAGTCTAGAATATGGAGCTTTGGGGCAGCAGCTGAAGAATCCAGGGCTAATGTTTCTTGAACTTTTAAATCGTTCCTGAATGCTAGTATCTCACTATTTAAAGGTTTTTGGGGGGGTTTTTTGTTTTTTTTTAACTGGAACTCTCAGCTCGCCCTCCTCTGCTTTGAAGATGTTTTTCTGTTCAGGGATACAACATGCCCCTTCTGCTTCTCATCTGAATTGTGTATGCCTAAGTAAACTTCAGAGTGCTCCAGGCTCCCGTGTTGTCTGAAATATGCACTGTTGAATGAAAATTGGGAGTTGAATTTCTTACAGCAAATCTTTAAGTCTGGTAAGCTTCATACAGTTGCCTGAAAAGTTTGAGGACAATCTCTCTTGAATTGATCTTGTGCCTTGAATCGAACACTACAGAGTTAGTGCAAAATGACTGTTTCTTACACTTAATAGTCTTCTTAACTTAGAATGAGCTAAAAACACAGAAAACCAAAGAGAAGCAGATTTCATGGATGCTCAATCTCTGCCTTGATGGAAAAAACTTTTAAGAGAGCAGCATGGAGTACCACAAAATATTTCTGTTGACAAAAATAGTGGTGTATTCTCTGATTTTTTTTTCCAGCGAGTCCCATTTGCAGCCATATAAAATTAGCAGTTTTCTAGGATACTTGCCAAGAGTCGGACATAAGCAAAATCCTGAAGGCTGTTCTCTTACCAGAACCATCCTAAAGTGCACATGTGAAAAGGAAGTAGAGCCTAATTTGTCATTTGAGGTAGCTTGATAAGATAACTTTCTATATAGACAGTGATCTACAAAATCACTAAGAGAAATAAAATGTTTCTGAATGAAAGATGTAAAATTCTGAATAGTAGATGTTTGTATCACTAAGTACCACAAAATATTTTTTTGCCCAGCCTCCACCATCTGCCCAAAGGTGCATACATACACTGGTGGGTGAAACTTAGAAGAAACAGAACCTTTTATTGGGCATAGATCCACACACAAAGAAATCAAACTCTTCTCTAGTGATCATTAAGACCTTTGGGTTACTAAGGTGGAGTCTGCAGTATTTTTAAGGCCACTCATCTCATTTAGAACCAATGGGGAGCGAGGTAAAATCCAGAGGGCCCTTAGCTTTGTACCAAAAAAACAGTTTTAGTGCAGCTTCCTTGGAGCTAAGGCAGGATAGATTGAAAAAAGACAGCTCCATTTTGAAAAGCATAATTCTGAAATGGTGCATTATATTGTGCCAGAAATATTCCTCCTTTTCTCTAGACTCCCACCATATTCTCCAAGGATAGCAAGCTCATTGCTTACACTAGACAATGTCTAAATATGGACAGTTGGGAAGAAACTTTACTGAGGGTAAAGACAGCTCTTGTGGAAAGCCTGGATTTTTAAATCAAATATACCTTCAGTATTCTCTAAAGTAAGGTACATTCTTGTTGGTTGATATAGGTATTGCAACCTATAGATTTACAACTAATGAAGCCTTTATGTAACATTTGATGTATCTTTTTACTGCAGTAGAGTAAGTTATATTCTGGTATACACTTAATAAGGAAATTTATATAGCTTCCTATCTTCAGTCTCATTAATTCTACATTTTTATATACAAGAAAATAATGACTAAGTTGTTTTTTTTTTTTGTTTAATGCATAATTAATTTTTTGCAAGTACCTGAATTTAGGATGGGAACTAGAGATTAATTCTAATGAGCTAAAGAACTGGGGGCACATCTACATGTTGACCTATAGTGGTGCTGTTACTGCACCGTACTTTAGTACTTCCTTTTGGTGCAGTAACCACCCATACTGTACCTTACACATGGTACCCAGTTATTTAGCAGTTACTTTGTCATAGCAGCATGCTATAATGGGCTGATACGGCAACATAGCTGCTGGTCATGTGTAGACAGCCACGTGTAGACGTCGCTAAGGTGACATAGCATCACGTGTAGAAGTGCTCTGGGTTTTCTAGATACAGACACTAGACCCTGCTTGCAAGGATTTTGCCTATTTTTTTGCACCCAGAAGAATCGAGGCTTTAGTATACAGTATATGAACAGTTGTGCTATATTAGAAAGTTTGTTGTAAAAAATTAAAAGTTTCTTATGCTTCTCCCTTCATATAGAAAAGCACTCTGCCTGTAGCTCAGGTTTTGATAGAGACTCATAGATGGGGTGACCATCTGTCCCGGCTGGAAATATGGGGCATCTGGGACACTGCTCCTTCCCTCCCGAGTCAGCTGCCCACTGCAGAGAAAAGTGAGGTGGAGCAGCATGTTGTGACAGGAAGCCTGCCTGACCACCTTCCTAGAGTGCCGCACTACTTCCCTTCCCTACTGGACTGCACCCTATATCCAGGATACTCCTTTTAATCTGTGCCCCACACCAAAGACTGGCCTCCAAAATCCAGGACTGTCCTAGGAAAAATGGTGTGATTTGTCACCCTACTTGTAGATGCATGTGCTTCTATTACTTAAACATTTTAAGGTAGAAGTTCAGGCCTCACTATATCTTAAATTAAATTTGGATGTCATTTTAAACAAGTTGATTTTTAGAAATCAAATTCTAATTTCCATATCCTATGTCAGGGGTTGTTGTGGCAGTGCAGCTCTGGCCCAGCCTCCACCATCTGGCCAAAGGTGCATATGCCTGTCACAGAGCCCTGGCTGCTTGCAACAGGTAGTGAGGAGGCTGCAAATGGCTGCACTGGGGTCTGTGAAACCTCAGCTTGGCTTATTGCTGGCAGTGGATACATGTGTGCTTTGAGGTGGACAGCAGGGAAGAGGCCAGGGCTGCACTGCTGCAACAAAATTTGGGTCCCTTGCAGCTTCCCTGCCACCCACCCCAGGGTGTGTGTGTGTGTGTGTGTGTGTGTGTGTGTGTACAGGTTTCCCTTGATTTTATGTGGGTTCTTTATATGCAAATTTTCTCTTATGGCATATTTAGACCCACAATTTGTTATATGTGAGGTAAATTTGCTCTTATGCAATCTGCATAGATGCCCTCCTGCCCACGCAGGGAAGTCTGTGGGAGAGGGGGGAAAGGGCTATGGTCCCACTCATCCCAGCTCTGGCTGTAGCAGCCCTGGGAGTCGCTGATGCCTGGGAATGGCATGATGCCATGGTGCAGGCAGCTGGTGTCGCCTACCCCCAGGGCTGCTCCAACATGGGCTGGGGTGAGTGTGGACAAGTGGAGCCCTGGATAGTGCAGGGTGTAGCACTCATCCTGGCTCCAGTTGCTGTGGCCCTGGGAGCAGCTGGTAGTAGCTGCTTGCACCAGGGCATGGCGTAGCCCAGGAGCACAGGTCAGTGGGGACAGGCAGAGCATGGTGCAGCCTGTGGCTGCAGGCAGCTGGTGCTGGCCACTCTCAGGGCTGCCGCAGCTGGACCTGGGCTGAGTGCCACTCTGTTCCCTCTGTTTTGCTGCCTTGTGGAGCCCTGGGAGGGGCACCCATCTCCCTGCCCCTTCACTTGTCCCAGCCTCCCTCCCCGCCATGGGAACCTATCCTATTTGTTAAATCGAATCCACTTTACAATGTATGCAAATTTTGATTTATGTGCCATTCTCTGGGAACGTGTACAGCATAAAACAAGGGAGACCTGTATATCTACACACGCGTGTGTGCACACACATGTTCACTCATTCACTCGCTTCAGAAAGCCACAAACCTGGAATGATGCCTCTTAAGACAGTACTACATGCGGGCTTTACATATGCGTAGTTTTACGGGTGTATGTGTTTGTATGTATCTGTGTATGTGTGTTTTTATATATTTGTATCTATATAGTTGTATATCTAGATCTAGCTATAGATAGATAGATATCTAAGTGCTAGAGTGTAGATAATATAAAAGCTTTTGGAATTCAACACTGCCTTAAGGAGACATTTTTATCTTGCTGCTCTTTCTCTTACGTAAAACTTCTGAGTAACATTAGGAAAGGATATAGCTGAAGAGTTGGCTGCCTAACCATCCAAGAGATGTACCATCAGGACTTTCAAAACCAAAGTGCATTGACACTGCTCACTTAAATGGCTTCCCTTACAGTATTTAAGTGGGCAGTATCAATGTACTATAGTTCTAAAATCCTGTAATTATTTGGAGTAACTAAAAAGGGAGGAAAAAAACCCAATCCCTGCCCCCTGCCCCTGGACAGATTGGTGTTTGTGAAAAATTAGTAAAGGCAATTTGCAGATAAAACCATTGCTTTTTACTATATTAGATTATATATGAGTATATAAACATTTAGTGTATCAAACTAATAATCTGGAAATGAAGCTTTTATCCAGTACATTTCCATTTTTTTTTCTAAATAAAAAAGGTGGGGGAGGACTTTTTCAAAGGCTTTGAAAGAGACAGATAATTAAGCCTCAGACGTTGCTGCTAAAACTAGCCTTGCTGCTCTTGTTTAGACTTTCAAACTGCAGCAGCTTAATGCCCCTATTGTATGGAGGGGAAATATGCTAATCTGAAGCACATTTCCCATCAGAATCCCCTTCAGTCATGTCATAGCTGAGATATGAATGATGATAAAAGAGGGAAGAATGGAGAGGCCTGTATTATGAGAGTGCTGCTGTTTGTTGTTATGCATTGAGAACTGAGATGAATAGAGCTGAAGAGTTCAGTCACCCATGAAGACCCGTGGCCTGCTGACTGCACAGAGATGAGCGGGTTCTCATGGACTCGGTCTGGTCTCCCTGCCCAGCTGACTCTTCTTGAAATCTTTTCTACGCAGATGTATACAACAGGGGGCCACCACAGCTCCTTCAAGAACAGCAGTATACGTGCAATTAACCTATTAATTTTATGGGGGAAAAGTCATGAGACAAACTCTTAGCTGTGCCTTTCCCCTGTCAGCCAAGCAATTAAAAAAAAAAAAAAAAAAATCAGGAAAAAAACATACAAATGGAGCACTCTTGTGGACAGATTTTGAGGCTTTTTAGTATGCTCCATTCAAGATTTAGAAGTCTTGGTCCATATCCATGTAATCCATCTCATGGTGTATGCATTGTGATCAGATATGTCTGTGTACCGATGTCTATAAGTTGTTGCCACAACTGGATACTTCTTGTTACAATTCTTGAAAAACATTAAAATTTACAAGTAAAATGAGCTCAGTAAAAAACATAAAACTTAATATTAATACTAAATAAATCCCATATATATAAGAATCTAGCTTGCTTCCTTTTTCACAATGTTAACAGGAGGTTAGTGTATTTTTTAGGATCCACAGCTTAAAGAAAATGAACTTTCCAATTATGTTAAAATATGGCATCTTATTTTTACTTTCATGACCCAGAATAAAAACCATGTACTTTTAAAGAGAAGGATGTGGTCAGTCTACCACTGTAAATTATTATAAACTTTTATATGCCGTCTGTATTTTAATTCCCTTTAAAATGTTTTTAAATGTGTACATTTAAAATATATTTAAATGCAATATAAAAATTAAATACTACAAGGCAAATATAAATAAAGCACAATCAAATGCAGAGAAAGCTGGACACATTTTAAAGCTATCAGAACTATAAAAAGGAACCTCTGGGTTGCAAAAAACACAGCTTGTTTACTCTGATGCTTTGGTTTTAAGTTTCTGCCATTATTGGTATAGGGTCAGAAAAAGTTTGTTGTCCAGGGTGCATGAGACCCAAATTAAGGTTCATCATTTAAAAAAAATTCTATATCTATTTATCCCCCTTTTTATGTATTGCAATATAAACAAGCTTCGTCTTCTGAGGAAATTAAAGCATGCTATACCTAGATTTTTCTTCTTTTGTTCAAAATGGGATTTTTGAGGATGAGAAGAAGCCAGAAAACAATGTACTAATGGCAAAATATTCTAAGAAATGTGCTTTTGATTACTTATCTTGGTGTAATGCTAGTGTATGTGAGAGAGTCTTTGCAGTGACCTAAGGCCAGCTCATTTAAATACCTGTCAGAACTGTCCAGTTAAATAAGCATTAAAAAAACCCTTGCAAATAGTCATCTGGTTTGTACTACGTAAAACTTGAAACGGATAAACCAGACGAGGTGAATTGACCAGAAATGCCAACACAAATGTCACTACAGTTAGGAATATTGGATGTATAAACAGAAAACCCAAGTCCTATGCTGACCACGTACCTCTGAAAAGCACCAGAATAGTAAGCAAGCTTATTGCCCAATGTATGGATACGGGGCTATGTTTTTTTTACTTATAGCTCAAACCAAGGCTTAACCAGGAAGAAGAGAGGGTACCTACTAGGCTGGAAATAATTTCTGTTCTGTCCCTTTCTTCCTTCTGTCACCAAAAAATGATGGGATGTGGGAAGACACAGTTCCTAATATTTGGAGACCTAATGGGGGTGATAAAAGGAAATCAGACTCCTTTTACAATATAATTGAGTATAAGCCCAGTGTAGGTTTGAACTACATGTTCAGAGGCTGGTGTATGACTATCACTTTCTATGCAACTTTGGCAAAGATGACATTAAAAAACAAAAAACCAACCCCAAAATCTCCTAGGAAACTAAGCCAAGAAAGATGTTAAAACCTAGATAGAGTTCAGGAACTGAAATCAGTGTGGGGGAAGCAGGTGACATACTTCCTTGCAAGGAAAAAAATAAGTGATGAAAGAGTCCAGGCATCATTACCTGCAATGCCTTGAAATAAGAAAACTCCAAGTTTGAAGATAAATTATTTAATTGAAGCATAAGTAAAAGTAGCAGGGTGACAGTCAAGAAAAGGAAAACTTGGGCTGAACTTGAAGAGAAAAAAAGTAGTAAAGAAGAAAGAAAGAAAATAAAATAAATTTTCAGTTAAAGAGAACATTTGGGTTGCAGAATAGTTTTTCAGTCAATTGGCCAGACACCTCAGCACTTGGGTTACTTAAAAAGTAGACCAGACAAAGTGGTGGAAATGTATGCGGTAGGGAGTAATCCTGCCCTGGAAAGGGGTTTTACCAGCCAATCTATCTGGGAATTTAGAATGAAAGCTGTTACTTTGTCCTTAACTTACCCTGTCGTGCTTTTGTCTTGAAGCTCATTTGGTATGTAAGATCACCCACTGCTCTGAGATCTGGCAAAATGTAGGCAGGACATGATCTAGACATAATTCTACATTTCCTAGCTTTTAGTCAGGTTAAATTTCTCACTGTTACAGGGTAAAGATTTTTTTAATTATGTTGAGCTCCCCAAGTGCCCACTTAAAGGTTTGGGGTTTTTTGTGTGTGCGACTGCCTGTGTGTGCGCGCGAGAGAGACCTGTTAAACACTTCCGTAGTTGCTGTTTGTTGCCCATGAACTGCATTCTCAAGGGCATTGTGAAGTACAGAAAGAGCCGTTATTTTGTACATGACTAGGATTCCAATTGGTACAGCACTACAGCTAGAAAGAAGGGGCTCGGAAAAGCCATGCTAGTTCTAGTTGCCTGGCATACATTTGGTAGATGAGTTAATTGGAAGCCTTCAAAGTAAAACTTGTGAATGTCCTGCAGCTCTCTTAATGAGGAAATCCGTATTTGCAGAGAACATGATAATTAATTGGGAGCCGGTTAGTCAGTGTCCTAGCTGAGAATTTCATGATTAATATTTTCTACATGAATAGAAAATACATTTATAATTCAACAGGTGGTCTACAGCTGCCTTGGATAACCCTGAGTTTTCCCACAGTATAGTTTCAACGCATCAAAATAATGTCCGATTGAACAAGATGGTTAAACCAATACTTTGAATAAACATTGGTTTCAACACCTTGTTACCCAATCATTAGTTCAGCACTTTTCTTAGATGTCAACGTTTTGACTTCCCCATCACATTTTCTTTCTAAATTATGCACCAGTTACAGAATGGGGTCCTTGCAAGACAGTTGTGGCTCTGCTGTTTAGATGGTGGCTTTGAACTTGGGGGGGGAAAAGCATGTAAAATATGGGTTTTTTGCAGGGTTGTTGGTTGTAACTGTGTTGGTTTAAGGACATAGGCAGGCAAGGTTCTTTGCGCAGATGTGATATCTTTTATTAGTCCTGCTAAATAGCTGAAAAAAATGTTCTTTGCAAGCTTTTGGGCACAGGCACTCTTCTTTAGGCAAACGGAGACTCTGCTAGTGTTAGGCAGAGTCTCCCTCTGCCTGAAGAAGAGTGCTTGTGCCCAAAAGCTTGCAAAGAACTTTTTTTTTTTTTTTCCAGCTGTTTAGTTGGTCTAATAAAGTATCACATCTACCCAAAGAACCTTGTCTGGTTGGTGGTTTTGTTTGTTTGTTTTGGGGGTTGTTTTTGTTTTTGAAAGATGGTGAAGGATTAAAACACAGCAAAGCTGCCAGAACATCTGGGTGGTAGTTTCACGTCTATCCTAGAATTCTTGTGTGAGCTTAGATGATGCACTTTACTCTGTGGTTTTATAATCTTCATCTATAAAATGATGGAAAATGTAACTATTGCCCTTGGAGTGTTTAGAGGTTTTCTTCACATTTTTAAAGTATTGTGAGGTTTTTGGGTGGAAGAGGCTACAGAACTTCTGTATATATGTGTGCTCATTTCCTAGTTAATACATGTTCAGATGGCTCTGGAATTAGATGTACACTTTCTTGGAGTTCCTATGACTTTGTGAAATGTATATTAGTCTGAAGAAGCAAGGAGTTTCTTTATTTCTGTAAGAATGCAGCAGGAAGAATGTAGCAGGAGATTCGAGCAATATATCTTAAAAACAAAATTCCCGCTAAAATCTCTACATGTGTATGCTGGTGTCGGTTTTGCTTCATTTTGTTTTGTTTTATTTAACATTGCACTTCAAGTTTCAAAATAACACAAAAGTAGCCTGACTGCAATTGAGAATTAATCAGGATTAAAAATAAATCCTGGTTTTGTAAAGTCAGGTTACTGGTTTTTCATTTCTGAAGTACTTGATGCATAGTGAATGAAACCTTTATTTTTAGATGACATTGAGATTACAAAGTGTCTTCAGTGTTGAAAATTTTATGGGATCTGAAGCCAGCAACTCTTGAAATTCAAACCAAGTTCTTCCTTTTTATTCTGGCTAAGTCCCTCTGCAGACTAATTTTTTTAAGTGTTGGGAATGCAAATAAGCATATCCAACTCAAAAGAAAAGGATGGTCCCCCAAAGGGTCCTGTGCCTCATTCCAATCAGAAGCTAAAGCAAAAAAGTAAGGGAGGGGGTTTGTTTTGTTTTGTTTTGGTTTTTTTTTTTTTTGCTAAAGCAAGTCGGGTGAAATTTAGAGACAGTGGTTCAAGTAAAAGGGGCCCAGATGAATGGGGTAACAGCTTAAAGTGTCATGTCCCTCTGTCCCAGGCTCTGAAAATTAAGGTGTGGGGAAAATAAAGATCAGCACTGGATGTATGGAAAATGTAATAGGCAAAGTGAACTCAAAGAGGTAGAGGTGAAACCAGTCACCGGAGAGGGTTTTCCCCCCTTCCCCCTTTGAAATAGATCTGTAAGAAGCAAGACATCTGCAGACTTTTACGGTTTTTCCAATAACTTGGGAAAACCTATAAAATGAGTAGTTCATGCTGAAACATTTTATCTAACATTTCTTCCAAATGTACAGTTGGTTCACTACAAAATATCCAAAAATACCACCTCATATTTTCTAGACCACTGCAGCTACATTGCTCCAACCTTACTAATAACTATCATTGTGTTCTGCTATAGCCAGAAGTACTGTCTATAAGATGTCCTCAAGCATTGTTTCATGCACTTTACATGATTGCTGTGCTGGGCTTCTGTTGCTAGAGTTTTGCCAATGGTATTTTCTTGATTTAACTTTATCCCATTTCTGTGGCTTTACCCTCACAGATAAACCATGACAAATTCTCTTCTCCTTTTCAGTGCCTGCAGACTTTAGATGGCTGGAGCTGTTCTATATTTGAAGGTGTATGACAGCTGAACATTTTGCAGGATCCAGATCAGCCATAGAGAGCAGATCTAAATCTGTACTCATGGTCCTGTTGCCCTCAGATCCCAATAGGGTAACTACAGCTCTGCCTTTGATGTGGTCTTGGATGGGAGGATGGTAAAACAGTGGGGCTAAATTAAAAATAGCAGTAACAGGGAACATAGTGATGGCTCTCATCGAGAATGAGGAAGAGCCTTAAGAAAAAAGGTGGTGATTCATTGTCTTGGAATAAAAATTTAAGTTAACAGAAATATTAACATGACTGGCTATAAATTATTTGTATAGGAGTGATAGTGGCGCTCTATCTTGGATTTGTCTGAGGCTTTCATCATGGTGTGATGGAATAGAAAGGAAGGCCCAACTGTAGAACCAAAGCGATTAAGTTTTAAGTACGTGGATATGACACACAAGTGTGTGGGGTAAGTGATTTTTAAACTTGAAGAACAAGACTGACCACTAATAGTCATGATGGTGCATGGAAGTGATTGCATTTAACTTCTGGGAATAGCAGTGAGCCTGATATTCTGGACTTGCTGACGTTTAGATACTGGACAGCATGAATCTGTTTCTGATTTAATGATGTGATCAATCATCACAACCTACTTTAAGCCTGAGCAGACCTCTTAACCCCAACAATAATGCCATTCCTGGGTGGCGAAGATTTGCCATAAATAGCTCTTGAATTTTCTGCATGCACAGTACACATTAGCATACAGTAATAAATAATGTGGTATAATTCTGTAGGAAGCTATGTCAGCAGATTTGAGATCTGTTGCAAATGACAGTTTTGTGAGGGGGTGATACTTCTAGATGAAAAGAACATTTAAGGAGGAAGTTCATAGTCAAGCATGGTTCTGATTGGTTGAAAAACAGAAGGTCTAAGGTGAAGGGATTGAAAACAAAGGACCTCCATTATCTTTATCCTATACATTGTATCTACTGCTGAATTCTGTAGAGTCAAAGCAGAGAAGTGAAGAGATCAGTGAACATGTCAAAAATAGCCTAAGTATGATTTCAAGCCCAAGAGGAAAAAGATACAAATGCATTTTGCTTAAGGTAAAAAAAGAAAATGCCTTATGTTGGAACTTGTACTTTAAATTTTCCATCTGTTCACAGTTTATGGGGATAATACCAAGGGAAGTACTGTACAAATGCATTGTCAATTTTAACATCTTATTTAAACTCCAAAGGCTGATTTCAGCACTGTCCCCTAGCATGGACCTTAGCACAGTGGGGGCCACCTTTTTTAAAACTTTGCAGGCATGTCACAAAGTAGCCCCTGAGTACCACTCCCAATTTCCCTCCCCATTGCCTGCTCTGCTTTCTGCTACCTGCCCTATCTGCTGCAGAGCTATATGTTTGTCCCCATCTGCCACATGGCCCACAGGCCACCTGTTGGCCACCCCTGCTCTGAATATAATTTGCATTTTGTCAGAAAAAGAATAAATCAGATATGTCTTGATTCAGCAATTACTTACACATGGACTACAGAGCGTCTTGTAGCAGGTACTGAAGATCATAAATATGACAAAAAATGTTTATCTTTTGAAGATAAAAATATGTTCTGTAGGCTAAAAGCTTCCATTCATTTGTCATCTTGTACAGATGTGAACGTGAAGTTGGTAAGTAATGTTAACAGGATAACTAGGAGGTTTAAACCTTATTGAGAGACAAAGCTTTGAAAACCTTAAAAACAAGCCATTCAATCCATGTCTAGGACTAGAAACATGGCCATCAAGGCTGTGAGCAAGTGTTTATAGAACCTGGCTCAGGCTTAGGTGACTTAGTTTAAGCTGCCTAGACTTACAGGTGGTGATCCCAATTCAAGCATTCACAGCTTGCCAGGAGGAGGTCTGGGTAGCCAAAGAAAAGTAAGCTGGGGCAGAGGGAGCTGATGGGCTCAGTACTGGTTGGGGCTGCCTGATCTGGGGAAGAGCTAGTCGGGGGAATAAAAATAGTTTAGTTGGGGTAGGAGGGCTGTGGGGGAGGGTGCTGCAGTAAAAATAGCAGAGCTCCAGGGCTATGGAGAATGGCTGGGCTTTCTCAGCCCTAGAGCTGCACTGGGAATGTATGCAAACATTCGTTAAGTGAAATTAATCCATTTTAGGTCAGTTTAACCTATTTTTAAATAGGTTTATTTTTAAATCAGTTTAACTGATTTTTAAAATTTGTTCTTGCCTGATGAGAACTAACTTTTAGATCTTGTGTGCCATTTTGGGGATAATTTAAGTCCTGCGAACACTTGCACACTGGGGTATTAAGTCCCCTTGCAGCTTGGTTAGGACAATCTAAATATAATGTGTGTATATACCCTAAACAGAATTGAAGAAGAGACCTAAAAAGAAAGAAAGGAATGCCATCCTCCATATCACTCAATCTATATCTGGTGGAGAGGTGGTTTTCTAGGCTTGGCAGTTCTTTTGCACAGTTTAGATGTCATTTTAAGAGGCTCTGATTATTCTAGCACAGGGGTGCTCAACCCTTGGCCCACATCTCAGTGTCATCTGATCTGCAGAGCTCCGCACGGGTCTGGAAATTTGGTGAGGAGCAGTGGTACCATTCCCAAATTTGCCAAATTTCCAGATCCATGGGCGGCCCCAAGCCCTGCATGCTGAACTGAGTGTCCAATCCCCCATCCTCCACCAGCACACAGGACCAGGCTGGGGGAGGGTGTCTGTGCCCCATGACTTTATTGTGGCATACAGGGCTTGATCTGGCCCCATGCTTTTTCTCTGGCCCATGGGGCCAAAAAGTTGAGCACCTCTGCACCAGTGAAGTTCCAGGAAATGTATAATTGTGGGGAAGTAGTAACAGCTTTTGTTTTTACTAGTTACTTGTTAAATAATTAAATTGGGGGTCCTTTCATTGTTCATTGTAAAGTTACTACCACCTCTTGCTTGCAGTTCCCTACAGTTCCCTTGCTTTTTGTCTGTGGTCATTTAAAAGGAAGGGGGGATACCACTACTTCCTTTAGCAGACTGTTCAATGGCATGTTTATTCAGCCAGATTTGGCTTTTTACCGTAACAAGAGGATGAAATATGCACCTTTCTTGGTATTGTTACTACTTTAACATTGGGATTTTTTGTAACCTGTTTCCTCTAGTTTTTCCCCTGAGCTCCATTGTACATCTTTTAATCCTTCCTTAAAATAGAATTTTCTCAAGTTGTGCTATTTTTTTGAAGCTATACCATGAACTCAACATTTATTTTTGGTAATCAGGTGCTAAGTACGGAACATCATATCTTGAGTTTGGAGCTTTATTTGAAAGGAATTCTACTTCCATGTTGATAAAGATAGCCTGGCATCTTTGGTCTGCTTTGGTTTTGCTGTTTACACACAAGTTTTCAGAATAACTACCTTCCAGGTTTCTCCTTTCTGTTGATATTTGCTTTAAATTATTTTGCCATAGATCAGTTGGTTTGTTGTTCGTTTTTAATTTCAAAATGAATTTTTTAAACTTACGTTGACAGATTTTTACCTCCAAAAATCTCTTGCATTGTTTCATTGTAATGCATTTAACTGCTCCCAATAAAGCATAATCTGGATGAGTCTATGTGAGATGTTTACTGCAGAGTGGACTAATTAAGTTCTGCATTAAATATCCATGCATGTCTCGACATACACAGAACATTTGGTTCCTTGGGCACAAGTAGCCAGGGGATGCCCATGCCAGGCATGCTTTGGTGCGTTGCAAGTTACCCCAGGTGGGGTAGGGGAGTCTAGGGCCAGCATTGTGGTGGCCACAGCGGCCTTGCCTGGGGTCCTGGGGGCCTCCTGGGGCTGCAGCCACAGCAGTTCTGCCCCATGGAGCCTGACTGCCAGCGGAGGCGTGGCTGCTTTTCAGCAGCATGCACCGGTCATGCATGTGTTGCTCCATTATTTTCCCCTGTAGCTTTTTTTTTGATCCCAGATATCCAGGAAAAAAAAAAACAACCCTGGTGCATTGCATGCTTAGGCAGTGTGCCCTTGCAGCGCAGAGAACACCGCACGACTGCACTTGTCTGGATGTGCCCCTTGAGTATACAAGTGCAGGGCTGTTAGGCTGGAGTAACTAATAAACTCTACAGTAGGATAGTACTGCTAGTAAATACCAGTATTGGCCTTCTGCAGAGTTGTTTTTTTTGTTTTTTGTTTTTTTTTTTAAGCTGCTGCAATGCATGTATAGATGCTGATGCGGCTGACTGGGGCACAAGGATACTTCGGCGCGTTGTGCTAAAAACATTGATATGGTTCGGGTGAAATTTTAGTGTGGTATTTTTTGTGGATGATTCCTAATGTCAGGTGAAACCCCAAATAAAACACTATGTTCATTCACATGATCATTCTTTAGGTATCGTTCATGTCTTTTTAAAGAAGTCATATGATGTGCTGCTGTCTTTACAATCAACTACATGAGTATATGTTACCATGCATTTGGGGTAGGCTGTGAATTTAGCGTCCCAAATCTGGTGTATAGTCTCAGATTTTCCATGTGAAATGCGTAAGCACCACCTTTGTTGAAGCCTTCTGAAGCCATTGTATTAATTTGCAAAGGTTATAATGAGTTTTCATAGGTCTCTTTATCCTTTAGTGGTTTAAAATAAATTGTCAGCAACCTGAATTGAGATGGTCAGTGTTCATAAGGAATGGACACTTGTAAACAGAATTAGATTTTTAATATAATTTTGAACTTCTAGAATTGTCGTTTTTCACTTAGACCAAGAAGAAAAATTGTCAATATTAACAAAATACCCTAACCTAATTTTTAAAGTGAGGCCATTTTGTGCTCACTGCAGGTTCAGCTGGGTCTGTGCTGCAGTATGCTCATGTATTTAACTCCACTGCTTTGCTTCATAGCATCTGCAGTTGACTTAGGGCTATCCCTCAGCAATAAAGTGCTTTCCTATCACACCCAGATCTCTCACTTCTTAATTTGACTTTGAATTGTAAATGGGGAGCATAACTAACTGATTGCTCCATTACTGAGCATCTGAATCAACCCAACCTGTGAAACTTGCGTTCTCTAGTTTTCAATCCGTGTCATTTTTATTAGGATTTATAAAACAGTTTTGAGGGAGAAAGGAATAGATCCCATGCTCTAACAGCAGTTTGTGGCTTTCTAGATAAGTGCTTTTTTTTGTAGCATTAGGGATAACTAGCATTTTGTATGCAGCCTCATGTCTCTCCAGAGGACTGTACATTGTGGAATTGGCAAAACTGATGGATTGAAAAAGGGAAGGAGGTTTGGGGGTTTTGCTGGCCACACTTGAACATTTACTAGTAGCCGATGCACGTAATACCACTGGAGAAAGCAACATGTAGTTTTATTCTATTTTCAGTAATTGCTAATGATGGGAAGGAGGTGGAGGATTAAGAAATGACAGAAGATGGTTGATAGCAACGTAAAACCCATCTCTTTTCACAGTGTTTCGGAAAGCAAAGAGGAGTGGGGAAGATCTTCACACTAATGCATCACTTAAAGCTTTAGAGATGATTTAGCAGCTAGTATTAATGCTTTTAAAAAGTTAGGTTGACTTCTTTAGACTTTGATTTCAAGTTCTAAGGTAGTTGTTGATTTCTTTGGGTGTTGCACATTTCTTCTTTATTTGTGAGAAGGACAGGGGGTGTTCTAGGAGTAAGTGGAGGAATGATTGCTACTACCCATCAGCTTTTATGTTAATAAAACATTATGCTCTAAAGTCTTGAACCCATCCAACAAAACATGAGTACAAACTAGGAAGCATAATGTTGTTTAATGTCTTTGGAATAAAATCATTGGAGACCATGGAAATATGTAAAAAATGTACTTTAAATAAATAAAAAGAGGGAGGCTGTTGCATATTACAGTATTGGTGTTAACACTTTGGATCTATGAGTGCACTAGCCTCCCGTGCTCTGGGCTGGGGAGGGATAAACTGTATGTGCAGCATGGGGGTTTCTTTGCCCCATAAACAACATTAAAAATCCTTTCAATGTATGTATAAGGTGAGGTTAAAGAAATGTGCTTTGCACTGCTAGCAGTTAGTCTTGTCAGAGATGGTTTTGATGTCACAGATTTACTGGAGGGAAAGTGCTCCTGCACGGATGAAGTTTAGAAAGCTTTTAGGATGTTCTGCTGTGGCATATGAAGCAGGTTTTAAGATATTCTATCGTGTGTAAGAATATTCCTGTAGAAAAGTAAGAGGCTATGAAGGGGTGTGATGCTGAAGCCAAGTTGTCATCTGCAAAAGCCAGCTTAGTCTTCTGGCCAACCAGAGCTGTTAGAAAGCATTTCTTGCAGATGTTGCTTTGTGAGAGTTCAGTGTCAGTGAGCTGTTTAGGAATACTCACAAATGACAGACTGAATTGACCAATTGTGGAGCTGTAGTTTGAAATAAAAAGGACTGTACTGCACCTGTGAACTTTCCTTTCTCCACCACCCTGCTTTGGTTTCAAAGGATATGCGGTATATGCCATGGGACATATACCCAGTAAGGGGGTGAACAACTTGAGCAACCACCAAATAACCCCTCTTCTTCCAGTTCACCTAGTAGCAACATTTTTAAAAAGCTGTTAAATGACATATCCATTATCTTAATTGGCAAGGCACCATTCAGGAGAGCAAGGCAGAAACTCAACATTGGAATTAGGTGTACAGTTACCAGTAAGCAGATGCTTAACTTCACATACACACTCCATAGTTGTCCTGGAAACAAATGCCTGAATGTGGATTTAGATGCCTAATGGTAAGTGCATATTTGAAATGGTAGACTGTGTGTTTGTTTATCCTATTTTTAAAAATGTTTTACATTTGCATTTTTGTTAATTTTGCTTTTGCTTCTACTGTAAAGAACTCTATCCACATGCATGCACATATGCAACTATCTGTGTGCGCGCACCCCCCCCCCCCACACTCTTGTGTTTGTTTTTCCTTTGGCTTGTGCGGTGTCTAAGTCAAATCTTACTTAACCTCAGCAGATAAACTGAAGGCAACAGGCACATTCTGTTAATGTCCTCTACAAGAGCAGAGGGCATATGGAATAAATCAAAATGAGAAGCATAATAATAGGATCTCATGAGAGAGCCTTGTGATTGTGTGATGACATGCACTCTCCTTAGAGACAGCGTATGGGGGTCTAGCTTCATAGCTGAGTCATGCGACAGGAGGGGGCTCCTTCCATTTTCACATGCATCTCCTCTTCTGATGTCACAAATCCATTCTTCGCTGAGGGAATTGATTAACATTCATTGGGAGCCTTCGGAGAAAGGGAGAGAAAGGCAGAGAGAGCACGGAAGGGGAAAGGGTGGCTAGCTGATTCTTCCCATCCCAGCTACATAGAAAGTTGGGACACAATTGGACACAAAATGGCTATTTTATAACTGGGGTCCTTGGTGACGTATGGCTGAGTGTTTCCTGGCACAAATCTTTATGGACCAGTAAGCAGAGCGAAATTGAAGCTGACAAGACTTTTTGCATTTTGGAAAGGACTGTAATCTACTGTAGTGAAGAACAGAGCCACTCAATCACTGCAGCTGTAAATAAGACAGAAGGGAATAAGAGAGAAAGAAAAGAGAAAAAGTGTTTGCTGGGGGAGGGGGAAGAAAGCATTTTTGGTGGATGGTATGAAGCCAGCCATGGAAACTGCAGCGGAGGAAAATACAGAACAAAGCCAAGAGAAAAAAGGTACCCAGAGGTCTAACAATAGCCTGTTTAAATCTTTTCACTGAGGGTGCTTAAAGAGGTTTAGACAGTTTTAGTCACTCTTTTTAGAACAGCTCTTAAACAATCATTATTGCATCTTCTAGCTTTCAGGGATCTTTTCCTGTAAGGCTTGACAGCAAATTTAATAGAGCAGCAATCTTTTCCTCTGTGTATATTCTCTCCCTGAACCTACTCTAACCTCACTAAAAATGTATTTTTGCAAAAGAAGCTTTGTTGTTGCTGTAGCTTTGATCAGTTTTGGTAAATTGGTTTATAGCAAGTGTGTGTGTGTGTATGGACATGTGTGCACGTCCTGCAAAAACCGTAACAAAACATTTTTCCCTGAGAGCAGCTACATAGTAGTGTGGTTTTTGCAATGCAGTGTGGGAGATGCAGATTACAGTAATAATTAAAATGACATCCTTAACAGCCTTAATGCAGCTCCTATACCTGTTCAGCACAATAATATGTATTTTAGACTGTTTGGGTTCTTTTTTGTAGTCTTCTCCGCAGCATTTTGTTTCTACAGGGGTTTGTCTAGGCGGTGATGAAGGAGAATAGTGCAAAACCTTAGGATTTAACCATCCAGAATTTCTAGCTGTTGAGGAAAAGTTACAAGATGACCATTCTTCCCTAAGAAAATGGGAGGGTGGTAGGAAAGAGAACTGATCTAAGTGTTCAAGGTGATGTGTTTGATCTAAAGTTCAGTATTTCACAAAATATATTCAGCTACGGAAGAACTGTTTGTTTTTGCTGTTTTAAATTATTCTTTTTTGTGTAGCAGGCTATTGTACAGACAGCAGCAATTTCTCCTTAACAATAAAATGCCATTAAAATCATCTCACTAAGCTGTTGGTCCTGGTCTCTTGGAAATAACCAGATGATAATGGGGTTTCTTCAGAAGAACCTTTTTTGTATATCATCAGCTATTTTTAATAATTAAACTACTGCTTTACATCACCAAGTAAAGTAGCTTTTTCTATTCCATATAAACAGTCATTTAATTACATATGTAGTGAGAACTTTTGGTTCCTGAACTTCTAAAATAATAACCAGAAATGTTTTCCTTGTTTAAAGTAGATTTTTTTTTTTTTTTTTTTTTTGGTGCCTACACATCTGTTCATGTAAGTCATGACCAGCTTCAATTTTAGCAAAATAAAATTTGGCATTAGATAAAGTACAATACGTAATCCTTTAGGGATTTAACAAAAAAGTTATAATGATGAGAGATTCACATTTTGAAATCCATTAATATGCATAGACAAGAACCAGTTTCACTGAGGATTTTGACTAAGTGTTAACCTGCAAAGTATGCATGTTAAATACCTTGATTTAAAAACTCACCACAACCTCTTGGATGGTTTTTAAAAAGTGCAGTAGTTTTCCATTTTTGGGCATAAACAGACAGCTTAAGGTATTTAAGTACCTAGAACACTTACCAAAATATCCATTTATTTTGTATAACAAATAATGCACACATCTGGTAATGATAAATTATTTCCTTTCAGCCTTACCAAAATAACAAGAACAAACAACTATCAAAGCCATAATATGCAAAAAATGTTCAGTATATTAAAATAATTGCCTACATTAATGTTGATACCTTGACATTAGTAATGCATGCATTTTTTTTAACAAATATTTCCTGGCTTTCTGGGGCTACATATGCATTTTGTTTAAATCTATTTAATAACAACAGATCCTTGTTGTTATGGCTTACTTCATAATTTCTGAAAATGACAAATGGAATCTCAGATATTGGCCTCTTATATCTATTCAGCACATTAATGTGTATTTCTGAAAGATATGTTGCACAAAGCAATGAAATATGAAAAGTAGAAGTGGCTACCTCCACTGAACCACTACAGTAATACAAATCTAGATCCATTTGCTTAATCACTTATGTATAGGTACTGAATTAGAAACGGCATTCAGGTTCATGGGATTTTTGAGCCAGATTTTCAAAAGTGATCAGTGCTTGCAAGGGTGGTCTTTTTTTTTCCAGAAGAGCTCAGCAGGTGTGTTAGGTACTCAGTAGTCATAGCGGGACTTTTACATGAGAGCTGAGCACCATTGGGCTGCACAGATGAGGTGCTATTGTTCTCGCTCTTGACAATCCTGTTGCTTTGCTTTGGTATCTGAAGTGGATGCTGAGCCTTTCTGAAAATTTGCCAGTTTGCTTTGAGGACTCTGACTAGAGCTGCTTAAATTTTCTCAGTTATATTTAAAATGTCCTGTCTGAGTTCTTTACAAGGAAAGGCCGGGGGGGGAGGTGTGTGTGTGTGTGTGTGTGTGTGTGTGTGTGTGTGTGTGTGTGTGTGTGAAACCAGATCTTTCTTTGCAAATTGTCATAACCGTATTTCAGTCAGTGAATCTATAAGTTTACAGCAAAGGAAGATCCAGAGTATTTAAAACTTTTCCATTGTAAACAAGTTGCTAACTCCAGTGAAAGAAAATAAGTCTTAAGTTGGGGGCTGTTTTCTTTTGCTTTTTAAAGATGGGACTTGTAACTGGTGTTTATGCACCATAAATATTGAGAGACAGAAAGTCCTTAGTATTTGCCTCTCTTTAGCTATTCAGGTTTTGTAGTGTATTGAGTACACGGCTCACATCTGGGAAAGAAACAAATGTGGTTGCTTGAAAAATACATAGTACAGTAGTCAAAATGTGAGTTTTTACTTTTAATGATTAGCTTCAGCTTCTGCAGAATTTTTTTTTATGTGGATCTCAAAATGCTTTTACACCAGTAGTAAAAAGTAGGCAGGAAAAATATAACCTACTTTACTCTCCTTTATAAAAAAGCATTATAATACTGCACAGCAGTTTTGGACAAGGCATAAGCACACATGTGAATGCTGTAAACTAGGTATGAACTGCATTTATTCAGCACTGGTACTCAGTTGCATCCGTTTTCTTCTGTGATGGATGTCATGGGAAGAGACACAGCTGTCATTCCAGTGTGCCTGTGCCACCAGCTGAGAATCTACACTTTCCCCCACAGTATTTAAAAACAAGTGGATGTTTGAGAATTAAATTGGTGAAAAGTACGTTTTTCCTCCTTTCCAAAATCTGTTAATATCTTTTAACTAATTTGCAATTTTTATTTAAATAAAGGTATCCTAATTTCCCACAACATTATGGAAATGTAGCGGTTAGATTTACAGTATTCCTCAGACGGTTGTTTATCGGAAGCTAAACCAGAATGTCTGCTGCCCCAATTTTTAATTGGAAACTGAACAATGTCCTCATTTAATGGAGATAAGAAATAAGTCTTGCTTTATACTGAGTATCAGCAGCTCTTATCTGAGAAGAACACCATGAGCAAAGCCCCAGCAAATGTTTAGCAGATATTTTACAGAGCTGCAGGATAGATTGGATGTATTTAAAGATGAAGGTTTACAAATTATTACAAATGACAGGGCTTATCTTGCAGCCATTAAATTAAATCAAAATGTGAGCATTGGGTAGGCAGATTCACTGGGATGGAATAAATGGGCAAAACGAAATGCTGTTTTGCATCAGTAGTGAAGGAAATAGATCATGATATATATTAAAAGAGACATGAAGTTTGCTTTTCCATTTAACAAAGAAAAATATTACTACTAATTTGTAGGGTGCCAAAACTTACTGTGACTGACTGTAGTAAATTGTGCGTGAAAGTATAGTAGAAAAAGCAAATACTGAGGAATATATTCATAGTAGTGGACTAATCTATAACAAGATTCAAATTTCTATGCTGCATTAAGGAGTGCATGAAAAATATGAACATTTAATTTTGAATGTATGTTAATAGGAGCACTCAATCAGGATATTACATATTTAGGAGTCTGTGAAATGGTTCGAACTATTTTTATGATGTAGGAAGAAATATTACAAAATTGAAAACCTCAATAAATAAGGATGCATTACTCTAAGATGGGAAAACCTGCACTTTTACAGTAACTTTTTAAAGGTATTTTTAAGAAAACTGTAAAATCATGAGTTGTACAATGAGTATAGTTTAAAACCAAACAGCACACAAGTAACTATGTTAAGGTTAACTTTATTTGGAAGGAAGCCATTGATTTTATAAATTTTAAGGCATTTGTGAAGATGAATGCATTTGTGCATTTTTAGGTTGCTTTGAATAACCCATCTTCTTACTGTACAAGCTTGATTAGTTTTCAAAGCTAAAGTCTTTTAACATCAGGCTTCTACATCCGTATTTCAAAGATGCTGACCTGGCTCTAGTTTTTCCTTGTCTTCTAGCAGATCTTCTGAATAAACATTTCTGCTTAAATAGAAGGGGTTATATAAGCATAAAACATTAGGATTCAGCTGTAGGTTTTAATGACATGGTTTGGGTTTCTAAATTTAAAAAAAAATCTTAAAGACTATGCTCAGTACTAGTCCAAATGATTAAACAGTGGGAGTAAAACTATATCTTGTATGAAATGGGATAGGCTGTAATAGAAGAATGACCAGATGGCACTGCATATGCACAGTAGACATGAGATGGCCCCATATAGCATATCATCATGGAATTAAAGTAATTAAAGATGGGTAAAAACCCCATTACATCATCTGCTGTTATTCTTATTACCTGACTAGTCATGTTCCTCAGAACAATATTCACTGATAATTGCCAAGTTTTAAAATAACCAAAGGACAGCATTTTTAACATTTTTCTTTAGGGAGATTAGATATAGTTACTTTGGAAACAATAAACTAATTGTTGTTTGATTTCCTTGCATTGCTCTGGCATAACTGTTTGATAACTCGATAAATGACACTTCTTCATTGCCCACAGGTGTGAAAGATACCTAAATCCAGGCATTTTTATTAGATGGCCTGACATGGCTTCTTTTGCTGTGGTATACATAAAATTGTGAGCTTTGACCTCCATAAATGCCTTGATGTTGTATGACTGAACTGCAGTGAACTCATCATCATTCCTGCATGTGCGGTACATAAAAGACACAAATGTACAGATGGGTTTTTATTACTTTTAAGGAAGGATATTAAACTATAGCTGTTCATCCCCATACCTAAGCAGTGCCCAAGTACCATTTGTAATGCAAGGTTTCATCTCTTAAATGTAAAAGTGAAATAATTTTTAAAATAGAAAATACTGTTCAATATAGCGCATCCTTATCATATGTCCAATTAAGGCCTAGCTCTACCATATCTCACACCAATAGTTCATGCCCTCGCTAACATCTGTGGGCCTTTTCTCCTGCGACTTGGAATCTGCAGAACTGCTTTTATCGCCTGGTGCAGTGGACAATGAAGTCAGTAGAAAGAGCTACGTTGGCTTCAATGAATGATGGATAGGGCTGCTAAGGATTACAAAACAAAGCTGGTAGCTAAATGGCACGTATTTTCCAGGAAAATACTGTCTATGCAACTAAACAAGGGGAGAAGGGAAGAGAGAAGAAATTCCTCTCTGACTTTTTTTAATGAAAATTCTTATTTAAAAAAAAATAAAAATCCACAAATGTCACTTTCAAAAATGTCTTTATTCATCCTGCCTTTCTTCCTTCCCGCACCCTTCAAAAGATCAAATGAGTTTATGTTATCAGTATTACAGATTAAATGTAATACAATGATATTAAAGGAAAGTCCTTTCTTTGTTTCTGAGATTTCTCCAGTAAAAGCTGATTATCTTGCTAGTACTCATGATAGGGTAAAGCAGGCAACTGCTTGCTTTGTTTTATTTTTTAAGTGCATTATTAACTGCTACAAGTGAAACCCAGGACTCGAGGGCTTTGATAGATCTTTAAAAATACTGAAAGGATTTTATCCTATCTTGTATTAGTATTCTGGCAGCCAAAACCATTTTTTAGTATGCATTTAAAAAGAATTCAATTCTCCTTCTGTGATGGTATTTTTTTTTCTTCTATCATTGTACTGGGGTCTATGACTTCAGACTTTTTAGTGCCATGGAAATACAGATACATTAGCTATTTTTCAAAATCATTAAGAGTCTCTTGGAGAGTAGTGGTTGCTGTTGTTTTAAGATTTTTTATAAATGTTAGCAAAGAAGCTTCAAGAAAACAGGAAGCAAACAATGATGTTTGAGGAAAACCAATGTAAAAGAAACACATTGTAGTGTTGCCAAGTTCCTTCAGCCCTCATTTAATCTAATATCAAAAATAGTGAATTTCCTTATTTATGAGCTCATAATCTAAATTAAGGATTGTTACCAAGGCTACAGATGCTCAAAAAGTGCAAGGTATAATCGATCAAAGTTATGCAGTTTTCTGTAAGCAGCATAGTTTATTTAGATGAGTAGCAAACAGAAAGTACACTAGCCCTCTGGTGGGGGATGCAGATCTTGGAGCAGGTTCTGCCATTTTTAAACCAGTCTGCATGCCGGCCAAATTTCTGTTTTATTATGGGTATAGACCTGTTTTGTGTGCTGAACCTCTGTTCTGTTATGGGTATAGACTTATCCTGGTGAAAGGGTACTGTCTATACCTGGTCTGAATAAGCAGTAGGGGGAGTTGAGGTTGTCTTTAGACACAACAGGCCTTTGTCCACTCCACAAAATTGGCCTTTAAAGTGGCTTAAATGCCCTTTTGCACCACTTTAATGGCATTGCTGTTTGCATGTTTGGTGGCGTATTCTGCTTTAAATGACTCTGGTACGTAGCAAGATAAAACACCTCCAAGGTGTTTTAGTTTGCTATTTAATGAAGTGCAACAGTGCATGGGGTGCTGGGACTGGATGCCAGTTTAAAGGATGGATTACCCCCTGGGGGGCCCCCTGCACAGCTCAGGGACTGCTCAGCCCACTGGCAGCTTCCCCCCCCCCCAAAACGCAGGTAAGGATTGGTCCCCCCACCTTTGTGTACATACCATGAGGTTTTAGCTTGGTTTAATTCTTCCTAAATTGAAGCAGTGTTTCTAAAACAGTCCACTGTTTCAATTTAGGGAGAACTAAATAGAATTAAACCCTCACGGCTGTGCAAGCTGCAAATTTACTTTTGGAAGATTTGTTTAGAAAGCACTTAAAAGGTAACTGAATATATAGGATATTAGGATATTCATTTTTTCTCTTTTTTTTCCCCCTAAATTGGAAAAAAAATAAAGGCAAATAATTTCTTTCATAGAAAAGTGTGTGAGTTGTATTAAAGTCGTTGACTGCTTTCCCTGTGAATAACCCATAAAGAGGAAAGCCATGATCAAGGGAAAATGGAAACCAACAAATTCATTTAAAGAATCTATTGACATTAAATTTGCATTAGTCCCAACGTCTTTTGGCAAATAAACTGCTGGATTGATTTAAGTAGTACATGTGCAACTTCTTTCTTAGATATACTCACTGAACTCGGGATAAAATTCTCCTTTTATTCCTGATTTAATGCTAAAAGAACTGCAATGAAATAGAATTACAGCAGTGAAAGCTTGCTGTGAGAGGAAGTATAATTGTTATAAGTCCAGAAATGTGAAGTTTATTCTTCCCAGAAATCTGCTTCTCTGACCTTGTTTAAAAGAAGCTCGTTTTAATGTCCTAGTCTACCTCATGCACCTGCTGAAAGGCTGCTAAGTAAGATTTATTTTGGACACAGATGACAGTTACTTTTTCATCTAGCTACTACGGAGTGGGGACTTCCAGTGCATTTTAAGAAATGAGCTATCTTGTGCTGACAGCCTTACAATTCATAACAGAGCCAGGGGAAAAAATGTATGTAAATGTTTGATGTTGCTTTCCTAGTGGTCTGTTTTCATAGTGCTCAGGAGCAGTTAAGCTTTGAAGGTCTTTCTTAATAAATTACACATCATCACATATATGATTGGAAGTGATGCAACATTATTGAACTTTCTCATGAAGAGGGAAGGGGGTATTGGATCACATTTTCGTTGTAAATCTCAAAGTTAATTGAAAATTAATAAATTTGGTCCTGAGTCTCTTGAATATGAGAGATGACAAACTGCAACTTTTCTCATCTGTTTAAAAAGTTGACTGTATATTGTTGGGTAATTATTTGGACCTCTTTAGACATCTGGCAATAATTATTATGCACTGTTCAGTTCAAGGTATTTTAAAAATAGATGTTTAGTTTCCCACAATTTTATTTCCCTTTCTGCCCTATTAGGGAGTGGTTGCTTGCCAAAAAAGGGGAGAGGAGGTTTGTGGACAATTGGGGGTGGAGTGAAAAATGAATTCTGACGAGCAGCAACTGCAATACAATAGAGTGCAAATGTGAATTCAAATTAATGTATGAATGTGTTTTTTCTAATTCAAAAACCTGGATGGAGTTGGGTTTTTTTAAACACTCTTCCTTAATTTGCATGTCAGCATAACCCATTCATTTTCTTTCTCTTATTTGATGCAGATGAGTTTTATACTTCAGTTATGAAATATCAGGTTACCTTTTTGGCCTCTCCAAGTAATTTTAATATTAAATTAATAAAAGTACTGAACAACATTTTTATTTTTTTTTGCTGGAGACACTGACTTTTTACCACCTAAAATTGGCAGTGATCACCAGACCAGAAATGGAAATTGGCAGGTACCACTGGATGTACAAGAGTTCAAGGCCACACCAGTACCATCATGTGCCAGCATTGAGAGGCAATATTAGCCCATTGGGGAACCAAGGTAAATAAAGGGCTGGGGTGAAGTGTGAACAGAGAGTTCAAATAGAGTAGCCCAAGCCTAATGCTTTGCAGTAGCTATAACATCATTTAAAAAAATGTTGGTTTTTTTTCTGTGTCTCAGTCATTTAGGAGTCTCTCTCTCTCTCTCTCTTTCTCATTCAATGCTCGAAATAACTATTTTAACCTGTTGGTGTTTTGAAATACAGCAGCTTTCTATGTTAGATGCATTTGTTACACTGTGCTGCCCAAAATTGTTTTGAAACTATCCGTTGATTGGTTTGAATGGTAGTTTCTTTGGAGGCAGCTCCACAATTTGGAAACCAGTGATCAAAGGATTGCATGCATAGACCATCAGGTAGACAGGCTGGATACAGCTGCTGCATTTGGTGTGTGTGCTCTGGACTGTCCCTGCCTGCTGCATGCAAAACACATTGGCCCCATGAACCACATGCAGCATGCTTTGGCCCCATGCACTGCATGCGCTGGACTTGGCACGTACCTGATTTGTCCCATGCACTGCACACAAACTCTTTACAGATCCAGCCCAAGAATCATGGGCAGTACCACAGACCAGATAATAGGGCTGCCTAGGCTGGATCTCACCTATTGGCCCTGTGTTTTACACCCTTGTGTTATACTTGCCAACTGCTTTCCCAGATACGGTTCCACCTGATGATAGGGGTGTGTGTGTGTGTGTGTGTGTGTGTGTGTGTGTGCGCGCGCATGTCATATTTTAAGGGAGAGGCTACAGAAAAAATATTGTGAAAGTTATTAGCAAGTCTTCATTGGTGGAAGTGTTTGGTGATTCTTGATTTTGAGTACTCAAACTGAGACAGTTAAACTGTGTGCAAGGGGGTAGGGGGAAGGGAAGGTGATTTCCAATCCCCACTCCTCCCCTCCCCAAATTTGTGTGGGGGTGAATAGCTTTGAAGCATTTAAGTTTGGACACCCAGATCCAACAGGTTATTTAACATCCATGCTAAATAACCAATCATTTCAGAAAATCTTGGCCTGCGAGGACACTGGAAACCAAAGGTTATATCTGCTGTAAAATAGGGTCATTCTACTTAGTGGTAATGGTCAATGAGTGGACCTGATCTGTTAAAATCTCCTTGATGCCTTGATTGCCTGAAAGACGTCTGACTTCAGGTCAGAAAGTTGAAGGTTATTATAAAGTAACATTCAGCGATATTTCTACTTATCCCCTTACATTTCCCTTCTATCCAGGAGGCTCTGGTACTTCAGATCTTTTAAAATCCTTTTCCTATCATAGTCTTAGTCTGTGCACAAAAACCAAGTGATTACACATGTGCACATTTTAAATTGTCAAATTACATATTAAAATATTGCTGAAATAGTCAGACTTTTTCTTTGGTAAGCATTCACCCAACTTTGTTCTATTCAGCTAGGATGGACTATTTTGGTATCTCCATTAATTTTCTAAATGTAACAACAGACTGAAAATATTCTGTACTTTTTCAGACTGTCACTTTCACTAGGACCCAAATATTTGATTAATTTGTATAGCTGTTCTGTCACTGGAGCCTCTGAGTTGCTGTCCTGTGTCTTGAGGAGATTCTCAGACTCTGAAAGACTGAAGTTGGACTAGCCAGGGGTTAGGGAAAAAAAAAAAAAAAAAAATTTTTTTGTGGAAAGTTGACTGCTCCAAAGGCAAGCCAGCATTCTTTACAACAATCTTCCAGCTTTGAGCAAGATAACAATTTTCTGTATCTTTAAATTATCTTACTTTTTCACACTGATTAAAATAATATATGATGCACATTGTTTTTGAAAAGCAGAGTGAAGAAAAAAAAAAAAGATTTTTCCCTGTAAGTAACTAAATAGCAGCAGTTAGGAACCCAAATGTGCTTATTGTTTTGCTCCCTGTGAGTCCATAGAGACTTTGTTTTCACTTTTGCCCAGAAGTAGCAGAAACTGTTCTTACCATATTTCTTGCATATAATGTGAACTGAAGTTTCTAGAAGCTGTCTTTTGGGGAAAAGGTGTAGATGCCAGTTAATATATTCTATTGGAATATCAATAGTTAAATTTCAAGAGGCTATATTTATGTTGGACAGTGGGCAAATGCTGTCTCATGCTAGATCTGGAGTGGCTCAAGGTAGTTGTTGTTGTTTGACCTTACCACCCCCTGATCAGCAATGATAGGTAATCCACAACACGCTACAAAACTGTTATGGAGAACTTTCTGCTTTTGTAACAAACAAACAAACAAACCCAAGTAGTATCCAGTTGTAAATAGGTTTTGTATGCTGGACTTGGTGGCAAATTATTTGGATGTTTCTTTAGATCAAATGATGAATAACATCATTTGTTTAACTTGGCAATATTTTCTGATGCTTGTCCACCAACCTATTGTTCTTTACACTTTTTAAAGGAAGTGCCAGATGTCTGTCAAATTTATCTCAACTACTTGAGTGGTAGATACAGAAACAAGGTCCCTGCAGATTATGGAGATTTCTAATGACAGTTACCAGAGAAAAAGAGCTGTAATGAATACTAATATCATCCTTCTGGGCTTGGGTAACTGTGGGACTGGTAGGCTGCCTATGGATGCTGGTTGAACTAAGAAGCTCAGAGACATAGGTTTGAACTTGAGAATACTATGGCCATCATGTGGATGTTAAAGGAAGAGTTGGGGGTACCGAGAGGTTCTGGGCATAACCTCAGCTAACCAGATGCTGAAAGCCAATTTAATGTGTTAAAAAGTTTCTCATAGCTGGGGTAAAAATATGTGAAGTTCTTCAGGCAGCAGCCCAAGTACATGGAATGCATCTTCTGCAAGGATAACTGTCTTTGCTCATTATTTAGCCAAATTAAAATGTTGGGCTGCTACTTCCCTTCAGACAGCCGAAAAAGTTTCCATTTAATCAGAACAAAAAGTCCTTTGTTATGGACTGCATTGAAGAATCTTTTAGAATGTTTCCAAATTTACTGATGTGAAACTTCCTTCCTAGGGGGACTTCCCACTGTGGACATCCCTTCTTTACTTCGGTGCCAGTGTTAGGAAATATCAGGGTAACAAATTTTTGCTTCCAGTTTGGTGTTTTGCTTTCTTCACGAGATCAAGAAATAGTAGAAATAAATAATTTACACATTACTTTATTGGCTATCTTTCTTTGGGATTCTGAGAGAGATGCCCATATTCACATGTAGAAATTCTTATAGGTAAATTTGATATCAATTTTGCTTAATGGTAATGTTTCCAATCCTATATTTTTCTTTCCCGAAATACTGTTATTTGGCTTGTATACATACTTCTAATGGATGCATAAGAGCATGAAAAGATTCACTAGCCCATCAGAACTTTAACCCAGTTTCATAAGAATTTATGCTTGATCAAGAGCAGAGGAACATTTTGCAAAACATCTCCCTAGAAATCTGTTCACCCCTTCACCTTTTGATGCTATTGTTGGCCAAAGGGTCGTCATGGTGGCAGTTCATGTTCCTTCTTCCCGTACTCTATACTTAAGGTATTTCTGTGTAGATCCAGATTAGTAGTGAGAGAGAGGATTTGGCTTTGAATATTGGTCTGAAAATTCTCCCCTTTTTTGGATTTTTCTTACCAAGGAAGAGGTTTTGTTCTTGCTTCCTTGTAGCTAAGAGAGAGTAAACTCAGGGATCAGTCAGTAGTTGTGGATGAGGTCCAATATGACAAAAGCCTTTCTTCCATTGGATGTTGCAAGCTGATGAACTTCGAGGTGAATTACTAATTCCGGACTGGTGGATCTAAGATTCAGAACTCAGTTTTTCCAGGCAAGACTCTCAACTTTGATTAAAACACAATTCTTGATTTTTATTTTATTTTTAAATTTAAAAAAATTAAAGGTTATTTTTTGTGGGGAGGGGAATTGAAAAAGCAGATGATTTGCAAAGAAGAATAGGAACTACACTTGATCTGGGCCAAGAGGGTAAGATTTACCAAGATGCTGAAGCCATCAATGAGAGTGAGGTGCCTAGCTCACTTAGAGGCTTTTGTGTACCCCACTGTATATGTCTGCATTCTTAGGCACCTAAATAACTTTGTAAATATGGCTCCTAGTCCCCTCTGTTAATCTTTTGGTTCAACTGTGCCAGCATGTTCTCAAGCTGTGGGTGATTTCTTGCATTTTGAACTCTGTTGCAGTATCTCCAAAAGGTAGGTAAGCGAAATATATTGGAAGGAGTAGGTGGTAGTGAGGGGCCAAAACAAAGAGAAAAAGGAGAAATATCCTCAACAAAATAAAATAAAATAATTGCAACTGTTGAGTTTTGTGTGTGTGCACAGTTCCTTGTCTGACCTCATGTGAAACACTGACTGACACTGTAGACAAAGAAAACAACTCTCCTGCTTTAAGTGGGGGAAGAAATTGCCCTTATGAGCATGCATCGGTTTCTGTTATTGTTTCATCTGTCTTCTATTAAATGGTAAGTGAAGCTAAATCGCAACAATAAATTCCAAGTAAAGCAGGTGGTAAATTGCAGTTTATCTGCTAGTAAGTAGAAGTTAAAATAGACAGATGAAACCAGCACAGTAGAGTCAGCTGTTCTACAGTAAGTTTTCCTCCCTTTTTTTAAATTGCTATAATTTGTTTTTGTCTGTCTTCACCCTATTGGGAGTGGAAGTTATAGTTCCAGTTGAGGTCATTGACAAAACTTACCAGTGGAATGGTTTTTTTTTTCTTTCCCAGATTTAATTCTGCATATAGAGTAGCATCTCTGCATGCAAATGTTGCAGAAGAATCCTGGTAACTAAATTGTGTTGAAAAGGAATTATTGCAAAACTATATCAGTTTCTTTGATTGCTTTAACACAAGAAACCCTTTTTAAATTAAGGCAGTGATTCAGTAATATATAAGGATTCCCCCCAACTCCCCATCCAAATTTTATGTTGATGGAGAAATAGGCAGAAAATATCCAGCCTTGAGATACCACTTGTGATTTTGTTCAAAGCAAATTCTGTTTGAATACACTTTTCTTATGTTTCAACTTGGTTCAAGAGTCCCTTGCTTTTCCATTGGTTGTCATAGGCTGAATTGAATTCCTGTTGATCGTGTTTTGACAAGAAATGACATTCTGACCTTCACGTCAGGCTGATAGAGCTGGGATAAGAGAAGTGCTTTTGCTCTAGTGCCTTGCATGGTGGCAATGTTCTTTACACTCTAATTGAATTCTTACTTTTAGGTATCCTTAGTACCCTACAATTGAGGCCTGTGATAAACTTGTAATTGGTATTTCATATTTTAGAGGTTATCCTGCTTTAAAATGAGGTATCTTCAGAGCACCTCAAGAATTATTTTAATGGACTGGACATGCATCAAATTGATTTAAATTGGAAGAATGTGTTTTTTCTATGAATGTATGTTTCTTTTAAGGTTGGGAAAGAGATCATTGCTATAATTTGGTCTGACCTCTGGTGCAACTATAAGCCATAGTTTTGCCTAGTAATTTCTGCAAGAGAGGATCTTTACTTTTTTTTAGATTGGAAATTGGATCTTTAAAATGAAAACTGATGACAAATTGCTCACTAGTCTCTAGTATTTTCTTCATTTTAATGCTTCCTCTTAGAGGAAAAAGAAAATCTTGCCCTGGTCAAATCTATTTTACACTTTTTAGACTTGACTACCTCAGTGAAATGAATGACTCTCAAGCCTAGCTGCTACAGCAAGAGGGGTTGTCATTCTGTTTTTAAAGGTATGTGGAAAACCCAGCTTCCCATGGATTTTTTTTTCGCGTACATTTTGGAGAAAGTCTTAAACTTTGATATGACCATCAGGGGGTACTTTTTTCTGTACTATATATGAACTGCTCATTGGTGTAGGTATCCATAGTGCTTTTACAGACTAAATGAACTAGAAAACCACAGGTTTTTATTAAATTTAGCATCTAGTTAGGTTTTGATACCTTGATTTAGTAGTAGCTACCACTGAGAGCTCCTAGATCCTCTCTGCTATATCCCAGACAGAAAAAAGTAGCCAAGAACTCTTCTTTCCTCCATCATTACATAGGAATATGGAAATATTCAATAACATTTCAAGATGAATGTTGTTACGTGATTACATGTTGTTGTTTAATTAGATTGTAGAGGTCATTGTCACAGGACTTCATTTGGAATAAGGATTTAGCAAGATTGAAAGATTCAGAACAGTTTAATGGTGATAAGTTTTTTCAAAAGCAGGATTATTAACTCTGGTGCTTCTGGGCTGAAGCCATTCTCTAAACAATTTGGAAGTGATCTAATGTGGAAGGCAAGTAGCTCTGTGTCTGCCTTGAGCAGTATTCTTGCCCTTTTTCATGTGAAGCATTAAGCCCTTGTTGGAAACTGGAAGCTGGATTCCAGGCCTGAATCAGTACAGTAATTCTTATGTCCTATGATGGAGGTTGGCAACCTAGAGCCCATAAAATTATATCTGTATCACTCTGTCACCCAAGTCTTCAGGAGCAGTTACTTTTTCCATGCCAGTGCAGACAGAAGAAGTGGTGACCAGCCCCTAGTGTGCGCCTGCGCACATCTGATCTGACCTGGGTTGGTCTGGGTCCACAGCCTAAAAAAGGTTGCTGACCACTGATCTACAAGCAGAGTCTGCAGGGAACATTGCATGCCAGGGGAGTATTGATTGCAACTCCTTTTCCTTCTGAGCCCTTCCTTGGAGCCCTTAACCCCTGGATTGTATGCACATTTAACACCTTACGTGGTTTTAAGCACTCGTTATATGGCTCAGTTACGCCACTCTGATCTGCACCACCCAGCTCCTGTTCTATTAAGGTGTGGCCCTCCCCAAAGATATGTGCCCAAGTTGAAGTCCTCCAGGATCCCAGAACCTCCCACCAGTAGAGCAAGGGTAGAAGCCTGTCCTAGCTCACCAGCCTTTTATTGGCAACTCACAGGTACAGCTCCTAGACTTGCCTCTGCTCACCAAGCCTCTAGTGGGAAGTCAGCTGTCCAGGTGAGGGACAGTCAGAGAAGATTTCTAGACTAAGGGTGTGACTTCAAACTAGCACTAACAGCATTTGCATGGCTAAAAGCGTAAGGTGTAACAACACCCTAAATTAGCCTGGTTACTAGGGCTATGGAAAGTTTTGGTTGCTGATCAATTCAGAGGAGATTCAGCCTGATTTGGTGGTCAAATCTCCAACTCCAAATTGAATCAGGAGACCCATTAATCAAGAAGCCTCCAATTTGATTTGGAGAGATCTGGTGATTCAGACATAGACACAGCTTTATATGTTTATTCTACATACCTCAAGGTACCAGGCAGCCCTTGAATGCTGAGATGGTGGAGCAGATGCAGCATCCCATGGGAGCATGCGGGGGTCCCCAGCACAGTCAACAGTGGACCCAGAAATGTATCAGAAGCACTTCCAGGTCTGCAGCAGAGTGCATGGGAGACCCCACCTCCTGGCTCGGTGACTGGTGCCTTCTGGGTCTGGGGGGTACTTGATATCTGGGGGGCCACCAATTGCTGAGCTGGAGGGTGTGTGGAGGTTCCCCATGCACTCCTGTGGGACACTTCATCTGTCCCACCATCTTAGAGTTCATGAGCTGCATCTGGTACCTTGAGGTATGTAGAAAAAAATGTATGGAACTGTGTCTGTAGTAGAATTGCTGATTCTCTGAATCGGAACCGAATCTTCAGATTCAGATTTGACCAGATTAAATCAGGATAGTGATCCGAATCAGAAAATCAAATTGCTGTCCCCTGAATTGGACTGAATCCGAATCGAATGCAGCCCACTTTGCACACCCCTTCTGGTTACTGGTAATTGTTGCCCTCAATATTGTAGTATATGCATTGTAATTTAAGAGCAATTGTTTTAGCTTAGGTTTTAGTTTTAACTTGAGCTTTAAAGTGAATCATTGACTTGAACAGTGATCTGCAAATAATTTTGAAAAAGAACTCTTAAGATTTTGTGCCCTAAATGGGGAAAGATAAGAGGAGGAAGGTTTCACCCTGAATTAAACTTATCTTTGTTGTGGTTAGTAGTTTTCCTCACAATCCCCATTATCACAATCCTTTGGCTGCTGCTTTGAACAGTGATCCAACGTACCCTCTGCCAAGGATATTTATCAAATGTAGGAGTGTGCTGGAGCCCAGGTGGGAGAGGAGTCGAACAAATTCTATTTTGTCTCGTTACCAGTGTGTAGAAACCCCCTTTTTTTTCCCCCCCTCCCACCATATGGTCCCCCAATTTTGTCTCATACATTTTAAATCCTGGAGTGCATAATGCCATCAAGAACAGCAGTTTTTGGTCATGTACTATATAGTGAAAAGTGGTGGCACTTATTTTCACCAACAGATTTCATTTTCTTGCAAAAAATATATAGAGGCTGACACCCACAGCACTTTGCATCTTCACATAACAGGCACATCAGAAAATCCCTAGATACTGAAGGAAATAAGCAAATGAAAAGAGTCTGAGTCTTCCAGTTCACACAAAAATAAGGGACTTGCATGCATTTATCAGGACCATTCTTGGATGTCTGGTGACTAGGTTTAAAGTGTGACTTAATGCCTTTTCTGCTTAGCTTATTTTGCTGAAAAAGTGGCTCTTGCCTGTGAAAGCAGCCCACGTGGCAGAAACTTCCTGAGTTTGGGGTTGACATGTTGTGTGCCAGGGTAATATAAAAATGAATAAAACAGCCCTAAAAGCAGCAGTGAGAGAGAGAAGCATGTCTAATCCAGGGATTGGCAACATTTTTGGGCAGCGTGGCAAAAAACACCTGCAGCCTCTACTTTTAAGATGTTGGTGCGTCAGATATGGACAGCAGGGGAGCTACGAGGTTCCTGATCCTTGTTGTGGCACTGCAGCCCTGGCCATTTCCCTCCCATCCACCCCGAGGTACGTGTGCCAAGCAAAATGCCTTTGCATGCCATGCTCTGAAACCTGTACCTGCCCCTGGTCTAATGTTCCTTTTTCATGAGCAATGTAAAGTTTATACGAAGAGTGTGATGTGGGAAGCAACAAAATTGGGAAAAAATGACAAGAGGAGTCTGCAGTCTAGTTTCCCTGAAACTCAGATGCTTTCTTTCTCCTGTTTCAGGTTGGTCTCATCTCCCTGGGCTTGGTTTCCTTCTTGACACTTTAGTATTCTCTAGAAACAGCTTTTTATATCCAAGTTGTGCTAAAACTGTGCTTTAATCTGGAAGGAAATTGAACTGTAGATGATGAGCAGGATCATAGTTTTCTGTGATTTTAAAAAAAAAAAAATCCCCAATTCCTGGATTTAAAAAAATTACCCCAAATCCACTTTTTTTCTGTTTCTTTTTAACCATAGGAAAATGTGGATTTTTGAGTTACTTCTTTTTAAATCCCGAAATGGGGGGCTTTTTTATCAGAGAAAACAAGGATCCCTGGTCATAAGGTGAGATGCTGGCTAGCAGAACAGCAAACATTATCCTGCCCACATCACTTTATTTTACTTTTTCTGATGACCAGTTTGTATAGTTTATGTACATCTCTCCTACCTCTCAAAACCTCCAAATCTGAGCATAGCAGAACCAGCCTCAAGGACAAGGCACTTAAAATGAGAAGAATTTGCTGTGTACCATACCATTTTGTATACACATGCAGGAGGCTATGTCACCCCTATTCTGCTCCCTGTTCTGGGATTTGTAATCTTACCCAGTCCTATATCAGGTGGATGAGTTATGGGCAGACAGTTGTGATTCTTAAGAACAAAAAACCCTTCCATTAAATATACAGTTAATTTAAATCCAGAATTACAGTAGCAAACAAGTTCAAGTCAAGCTAGTATTTGACTCTAATGGAGATAAAATGGCTAACCTGCCACATGCATGCAGTATGAACACTTTGGGGGATACTACTTAATTCATATAAAAAAGGATAAATATATAAACAATCAGTATCACTGGTGGGTTTTTTTAAATGTATATGTTCATCCTCCACCAATTTCCTGTGACACTAAGTTTCCAAGAGATTAAAAAAGAATAGTTGGTTCCTGTTCTTTCTCTCTTATTTTTGTCCCTTAGCAAAAAAATATTCAGTGTATGTGTGCGATAGCATTCATTCCCTAGAGAATAATCTCAGTCCTTGTTTTAACTGGCTTCTTTCAGAAAGTGTTTAAATCTGTAGCCAGGATCACAGGCAGCTTGGGGCAAATCATTGGGCTGTTATTAACCTGCCTCCATGGCAACTGCTGCTCACCAGCCTGAGGACAAAAAATGTTTTTATTCTGCTGAGCCGCACAAAAGGTTCTAGTGATGCTTTAAACAAAATGGCCATTGAAAGCTAGATGCAGTGATGTGTATTTATACTGTATTGGCTTATATTTAAATTTCTTTCCACTGCTATGTTGGAGTGCATCTAGAGATGAAAGATTCCTAGGATTATCTATATGCAAAATATAAAGACACTGGCAGAATTTTTCTTTAGCAGATTTTTTTACATCTTTTAATAACTTGCAAAAGCATTGTAAATACTACACTGTTGCTCATAGAGTATTTAGCCCGAAGTCACCAGTAGAAAGTTATCAAGTTACTTTGCTTGTTTCATATTTATTTTATAAGCACTCGCTGCTTCTCGTCGTAAATTGTGGTGTGCTGAATCAAAAATATTGCAGAGGTTTATAAGAGAACTGCTAGTGATGAAACTCCTTGGGCTAGATCCTCAACTAGTATAAAATGCTTTAGCTCAAGATGCCAGCTGAGGCTGTGGTTCTCTGTATGTAATGGAAATTGCACGTTTTCCTGGTATAAACCAAGGAAGTTGGGTAGGATTTTTTTTATTGTTTTGTGAAATCGTATATCTGGTTTTGAAATGCTGTTCTTGGTTTTTCTGGTAATATGTAGGTAAAATTAATATATATATATTTTTTAAAACAAAATTGACAAACTCTATACTGGTTAGGTCAACTAGTGTAGACGCAAGTGGCTTAAAGTACAGTACGTTCTTTAAAGCTGTCATGAAAATGAAAACTTGTACATTTGGCAACATATTGTTCCAAAACAGTGTTGTGTAAAGCTGATGGTCTCTGATAAAAATTGTTGCAGTATATAAAAATAAGTTCCAGTATAAAGGTTTTACATTTACTGTATGTGTGTGTAGTGTATCCACCATAGACATAGGCTATTTATTTACAGTATTTTCTTTTTATTGTTTGTTTAAAGTTAGGCTTTAGGAATTAATTGTTTATGCATAGACTAAAATATTCCAGTTTTCCCAATAGCCAAGGGTAGATTGGTACGTATTTGCTGGGACTGTGGGCATGGCTACATGTTCGTTAATGTGCCATAGTTGTATAGAATTAAGTTTAGTACTTGTAATCATAGGTATTACCTTGATGACTGATTTTAAGAAATCTCTGAGTTAGGAGTTTACTGCCCTATGGCAAACTGGAATTCGCAGAACAGGTTGCCCAGTCTCCTGGAATGACCTAGTTCAGAGAGCATCCTTTAGTCCTTGGGCCCATGTGGATCTAAGATTTTTGTAGGTTGTTCAGCTGTATCATTCTTTAGTGCTGTTTGCCTTTTTGACTTCTAGAGCAACTCTGATGTTTGACTGTAAAGGAGGTCAAACATCTTAGCCTTCAGGACGAATGAATCTTATAGCAGCAACAGGTTAAGGGATTGGAATAAGACTAATGGAGAATCTGAAGGATAGCATAAGGAGACCACAATGTCTGGGGCCCTGAACAAATTGTTCAAATAGGAGTTGTGGATGAAAAGGACTTGATGATTACGTTTCTTCTAACAAGTTTTTCACATCACTGATCGTGAGAGGCAGCCTTAGAATTTCATAGATTTTTTTTTTTTTTTTTTTTTTTTTTAAGGATCGGAAGGGACCTCTAAATCATCAAGTCCAACCCCCTGCCCTGGGCAGGAAAGAGCGCTGGGGTCAGATCACAGTAAACGGAGGCTGAGGGGCGACCTGGTGGCAGCCTATAAATTGCTGAGGGGTGATCAGCAGGAAATAGGTCAGGCTCTTTTTTCCCAGGCACCACCAGGGGTAACTAGGACCAATGGTCACAAGTTACTGGAGAGCAGGT
>JAGPOW010003316.1:66412787-66470918 GCA_030014935.1 Caiman crocodilus
GCTGGGGTCCTGTGACCCTGGCACTCGTTCCTGCCATTGGCGGGGGGTCAGACTAGATGGCCTGCTCTAGGCCCCTTCTGACCCTAGATACTATGATTGGCCCCTGTGCTGATAAGCTTGCCTTTGGATGGACTGCAGCATTATTTCTTGGACTTTTCTAACATACTGCCTGGACCAGGCCCACTATCAGTTACCACTTTCTGAAAATGGGACTCTGCCCATATGCATTTAGTCTCCTAGAGCCAATGCTAACCACAGCCACCACCAGACTACTCAATAGTTTAAGCATGCCCTTTCCCAGGGCAGTACTCTTGTCTACTTTATTTTATTGTTCATGTCTCTTAATTGAAGCAAACAGATGCACATACTTTGTAAGGACTCCAAAAGCCAATATCTCTTTACTTTATTCAGCAGAAGAAATGCGCAGATGTAGGCATAATGTTCACCTACATGCATCTCCATGTGTCAATTCTCTGTCCTGATCCTCTAAGGTATCCCTTCCCCCACTCATCTCATCAATTTGGGGCTTATGCTCCATGGTCAAGAACTCTCACTCCTGTGGTCAAACATCTGATCTGCCTCTGGTCTCTTTTTCTCTCTCTCATGCATGACTGGTAAGACTCTTCCTTTTATTACTTCCTGCCCACTTGGTCAAGTGCTCCTTGGATGAGCCTTGTCAGGTGATCAGGTCTTCACCAGCTAATCTGTTACTTCATAATCCTCGCTCCTCTAGTCAGACTAGAAAAATGCGTTTGACCTAGGCTGTAGAGTCTTTGTCTGAGGCTGTTCCATTTGATTTAGATTATCATAGTTTAATAACACTGTTCACCCTGGACTAGGTTCAAGAATCTGGCATATCACCCCTCTGCACCTTTTATCACAACATGGAGGCAAAAGTTAATGGAGGCTTATTGGTTTCCTTTCAAACTGATGTTTGTAGCCTGACACAGATGCATGGTTCCCCACTATGAGAGAGAATCAGTAAGTTATATACAGAAAAATTTCCCCAAACTAAACTGTCCCATCTGGTTATCACCCTGCAATATCTGTCATTCTGAACCTTGCTTTAGCTTTGAACTTCTGTGATAAGATACACACCATAGTGGTTATATTTCCTCCCACAGCACTTTTTCCTGTTCTTCTCTCTGTCCCTTTATGTTAAACCACATGCCAAGCTGTCTGTAGTTATTCTGTGGGATATGAGGCCTTACTGAATGGATTTCAGTTCTAGTTTTGACTGAAAGTTTTCCAGTCTGGTTTCCATATAATTGAATCTTGTGTGTTTAGTGAAGTGACATTTTATCTCAGCAGTGTTTAAGGATGATGGGACATTTGATAGCAGATCTCTACAGCAGAGTTTTTATATTGCTATAGTGGTGAGAGAGCTTTCTGTTGTTGCATACATGTTATTCCCAAATGCTTTGTAGATGTGTCTATTCCAAAGCTCATTCATTACTAGGAAAGGATGTTAAAAAGAAACCTGCTTTATTTAGATATAAATTTGCTAATCTTCTTGTGGAATTTGTGAGACAGGAAGCTATGATATATATTCACCAGCTGTCTCTCTAACTTCAAATGGTTTATTATTCATTTCATCCTCTACATTGAGAGAAGCAAACTGTTTCTGTTGCATTGGTAATTCCATTAAGAAGTATCCTGATGGTTTATGCTTCGCCCGATTGTATGAAATGTGCACTAAATAGAGGATGCTTAGCAAGCTTAATGCCATCACTGTGAAGTAATGAATTGGTATAGATTGCCATTACCATTATAACACAGTTAAAGCCATGTTTGTTTCCAATTTACATTTCCCAGTCCTGCAAGCAAGTGGATCGTCAGGCAGAGCACTCAGTGGGAATCTGGTAGATGCAACTGAATTACCTTTTATTAGCATCTGTAGAGCAAGTGTGTGTGTGTGTGTGTGTGTGTGTGTGTGTTAATGTAACTTGATTAACATTAAGTTCTTTTTTATTGGCATGCACAGTTCAGTATCCAGCTCTGATTGTATCATTGTAGTCTTTAGGGAAAGCAAAATGAACATCTGTACTGTCCATAAAGATTGGAACAAAAATGTGCTGTCTAAGAGTTCAGCTTGGATCTCATTGTTCCTTCTAAAAGGAAATTTCAATTTTTGTTTGATTTAAATATTGTCTGTTTTTAAAATATATTTTATCCCTTTAAAAAAAAAAGAGTTCATATAATTTTGTGTCCAGTTCATACAAATAATCAAACTTTTCCTAGAAGTGTAATCTTAGTTAAAGGAATGTCCTAGAGTTGGATTTTGAGACTGTGACAGTATAAATCTTTGACAGTTTAAAAAAAAATACAAAATATATTTTTATTCTTCTAGAATGCGTCCTGCTCTTTTTGCTTTTGCTTCTTGGGTTCGATTAATGGGGTATGACAACATAACTGACAGTAGGTATTGGTAGTGCCAGTAAATTTTAAATGCATTATGTTTTAAAACTAGCAAGATCTGAAGGTGTTACTCAGCCAAATGAATTTCTATTTTTCAGTTTGTGCTGCCTCGTCAATGGCATTTTTTTATATATATATATATAAGCACTCCATTTATTTTCATTTGTGTGCTTTGAGTTCACACAGACAAAACTGAAGGTTACCACTGCTCTTGAGCAAAGAGTGTTGTCTTGTATCATGCATTCATTTTCCACATGTCACTTTGTCAATTTTTAAGGCTTGAGAGACACCCCCAGTTGGTTTTACCAAAGGAAGAATTATTTTCCTAATAATTTGCTGTTCTCCTCAATAATGCTTCCTTTGTTTTTATCTTTTCTGCTTAGGTTGCTTTGAATGTTGCATTAAGTGCCTGGGAGGAGTTCCATATGCTTCGCTTGTGGCAACCATTCTCTGCTTCTCTGGGGTAGCATTGTTTTGCGGCTGTGGTCATGTGGCTCTCACTGGAACTGTATCTATTCTGGAACAGCATTTCTCCACAAACACCAGTGACCACGCTCTACTGAGTGAAGTGTAAGTATGCCATGCCGTCCTTTCTTCTACTACCTGAAAAAGTTTTAGGAAAGCAGCCTAGGGCCTAAAAAAATGATGGAAAAATGCAGTCAAAGTTTTGAGATTAATGTTTGGATCCATCCTAACTTTGAAGATTAGGTTCTTTAAATAATATTAGGCATTTTGCAGTGTATATAATGAATGGATGTAAACCCTCAAGAGAATGCAGTTTTCTCCTCTGTATGACCTGGATCAACACTGGTTGCAAAGTGGCAGAAGGCAGGGTAGATATGCAGCTCTTAAAAATTAACTGAATACAATACATAGAAAGCACAAGCTTTCATAAGATGAAGCTCACTTCATTAAGCTGTGAAAGCTTGTGTGTGCTTTCGTACTTTCTCCACCTCCCCCATGTCTGTCTTAGTCTAAAAGGTGACCCTGACTTGTGACTGACTTCAGACTAAAATGGCTAACTACTTCTCTTTGCAAAATTGCAGTGATTTCCAGCCAATGAGAAAGCACTACAAATATTAAGTTTCAGTATATACCAGTATGTATAGGAACACTCCATTGTTATGCATGCCATTCATTAATTGCAGTGACAGCAATCTGTCTTCAAGAAAGGGTGGAAATCATCTTGTGTATAGTGAGTGGCATCAGGCCTATGTCCTACAAATATCCTTAAAAAAAACCCCAAAACAAACAAAACAACCCAAACAAGCAAACCCCTAAACAAAACCTTGGAGTGAGGAATGGTCAAGAAATCAAAGGTTTCTTAGTTTTGTCAAACAAAGGTGAGTTTTACCTGAAAAAAATAAGCAGTTCGATGTTAGAAATTGCAGACCATACTTTCTGTCCTGGGTAGAGCTATAGGGTTGCCTCAGGGAAGATTTTTACAAGAAGCAACCTAGTTAGTGTTCGGAGAGAATGTGATGCAGTGGGCTGAAAAGGGGCAAAAGCAGGGAAATGGGAAATATCCTGAATATCTCATTTACTGCAGGTGTTCATACAGAGCATGCACCAGGGCTGGAATACTTGTTAACAGTGCTTTCTTAAAGAAGGAATGAAACGAGAGACAAAGTAAAAGTGCCCAGGGTCTCGCACACAGGAACAGCCTGCAAAACAGCTTGTGAAGATTGCTTAGTCGTCTTTATTCCACAAGGAGTCACTACATAGAGGCTTCAAGCCTGTGCAACTCTTTCCAGATGTGTCATAGCAGCTCAACAAGTGCCATGAAGAGAAGAGGCGCACAGCATTCATACTATACCTGCTTTTGAAGAGAAGCGTGCGCCACGGACGAAGTGTTTGCCAAAGAGTAATAAGGGGAGCCTTGTGTAAGGGGAGCCTATAATTAAAAGCACAACATTGGATGCAACCTTTCTTTCTTTTTGCATTTTAGTATTTCCTTTTCAGCCCTTATGCTTAGTGACTGGAAGATGGCGTAGGCCAGGACTTCACTCAAATCACTGGTGATGCATTATTGTTCAGGCTACAGAGAACCGGGCATGGGCACTGTTCAGGACTGGGCCCTGTAGAGCTCTGACTGTAAGACCAATACTCTGAAAACCCATGAAGAAGGCAGTGTACTGCTCCAGCTAAAAATCTCAGGAGCTCTGATGATGATGATGATGATGATGATGATTATTATTTTATTTTTTTTAAGCTGAATTAATTCCTGCTAGCAGTGGGAACTAATTTCCAGTTCTGTGCTGTGTAGGTCAGAAGGGGGTGGTAGTGATATATTAGAGGCTGCAAGTTCAGTTGGTGGAAGTGGGCAGGAGAACGCAAGTATCTTGGGTGAGCTCCTTTTCTTTCTAGGCACGTTGTCTCACTCATGACCTTAGGCCACTGGTGTGATATTGATAAGTTTTGGGTAGGATGCTGAAATTTTTCCCTGTGAATTTTCTTTTGAGGAGGACAGTTCCTTAAGGCAGGCAGACTCTAGGAATTTATGTCCCCACTTAGCAGCTCAACGTGTACTGCATTTTAACACCTTCTGGTGGATACCCTGTAAGAAAGCTTTTTCAATTCTAATGTGGTTCATTTGGCATTTGATGGCTTAATGGCAGTTTCCCTACCTCCAGAACTTGCCTCGCCTCTAATCCCTTTAGTTAAGTGCTAATAACATTTGCTATAGTTTGTTATGCAACAGTTGTTTTATTTCCAAGCTATGATCACGTAAGAGTTAATTTGTTTAGCTGAGCTAAAATAGGGGAAATTCAATTGAGTTCATCCATATAGACTGATGGGGAGCAAGCTTTGAAAGACCTTGTGATAGCAATACTTGGAGCTGTTTTGAATAACTGTTTCTCATCAAACCAGTACTGGGAGCCATGGAAACACAAACTAATTGTGTCTCGAATGCGTGCAGTCGCTACCAGTATTGCTGTGGATGCTAGCTGGTTGGAAGCAGTGGGAGGATTTGGGGAAGGGAAAAAAAATGACATCTCTCTCTGAAGGACAGAAAGGTTTAAAAGTGCATTTAAATAAGCCAGTTCTGCTGGAATGTAATTTTAACCAGACTTAATATTCATGTGTCATCTTTGAAACCAATTGAAGAATTTAATATTGATGTAGAGGCCAAATCCAATGTTCTGAGTTATGAAATTAAACTCGTCTTTTTCACAGTGCAGGTGTGTAGGTGGAGCAGGCTCTAAATTGGTTTGAAGTGCCATGATGAAAATAAAACTGCTACCTCCCATCATCATTTGAGGGAGTGATGGCCTTTTTCCTAATGATAGCTTCAGTATGTGCATTGAGACTTTGCATACATTTTCTTTCCTAAATGACTTTGATTCAGCATCTTTCTTTTCTTTTAAAATAAAGCAAAAATAAATATTATCATTGGAAGGCTGTTCAGGTACAACTGAAATCGCTATTAGACTGGCTCTCAGGTGAGTGGCGAAGAACTGAGTAGGTGAACGTGTAGATCTAGCTATCTTTTAATTTTTGGTGAGCAATTCTTTCAAAACGGGACATGATTATTAGTTATTAATGACACTGGAAAAGCAGCATTGTGTCGTCTTGTTCTGCAAGCAGAATGTTGCAGGTAGTGAAATAGTGGTTTTCACAAGAACTAAATTCACGTTTGGAAAATAAAAGCGTGGCGTTTTCATGCTAATGACAAGTGATAATTTGGGGGATTTAGGAGAAATGTCAAATGTGAAAGGCTTGGAGATTTCATTTCGAAAAACACTTAAAGGTTCTGCTGTATCTTCATAATTGGATTGGTCGTTTTGTTAGACAAAGCACTCTTGCTAGTACTCATTTTTTATCATGGCTGGGGAAGAAAAAAGATCATAATAGACTCAATGTAGAAGACAAAGCTAAATCTCATGGCATTCTAAGTTTTTTGGGAACTATCAAAACTATCCCAGATGACAAGGCTAATCTATTTAACGATTTCTTTGCCTCCATTTTCCTGAGCAGGAACCAGTTCAGCCAGTCCGCTGGGACCCCCTCAGGCCTGGGGGGAGGCACACCCAGGCCTAGGGTCAGTGAGGATCTAGTCGGGGAACTTCTGGAGGGACTGAATGTGTATTTAAATCAGCCGGTCCTGACAATCTTCACCCCAGAGTGCTGAGGGAATTGGCAGAGGTCATTGTGGGACCTCTGGCATGGTACCAGATGACTGGAAAAGGGCCAATGTGGTCCCCATTTTCAAAAAAGGGAGGAAGAAGGATCCAGGGAACTACAAACCAGTTAGTCTTACCTCAATCCTTGGTAAGCTTTTTGGGAGAGTTATCCTGGCACGTGTCCATGAGGGGCCAGCAGAGGAGATTATGCTTAGGGGCAACCAACATGGGTTCATTAGAGGCAGGTCCTGTCAGACCAACCTGGTGGCCTTCTATGACCAGGTTACAAATTCCTTAGACACAGGGGTAGCAGTGGACGCAGTCTTTATGGACTTCAGGAAGGCCTTTGACACTGTCTCACCCCATTCTCATTAAAAAACCTAGGAGACCATGGTGTGGTATCAACACCTACACAGTCAATTGGGTCACTAGTTGGCTGGAGGGCTGCACCCAGAGAGTGGTGGTGGATGGGTCATTTTTTTACCTGGAAGGATGTGGGCAGTGGGGTCCCACAGGGCTTGGTCCTCAGGCCTGCGCTGTTCAACATCTTCATCAATGACTTGGACGAGGGGGTGAAAAGCACCGTGTTCAAATTTGCAGATGACACTAAGATGTGGGGAGAAGTGGGCATGCTAGATGGGAGGAATAGGCTGCAATCGAACCTAGACAGGTTACAGGGGTGGGCAGATGAGAACAGGATGTGTTTCAACACTGACAAGCGCAAGGTACTGCACCTGGGGAGGAAGAACAAGCAGCATAACTCCAGGCTGGGAAACTCCCTTCTCATCAGTGCAGAGGCAGAAAAAGATCTTGGAGTCATTATTGATGCCAAAGTGAATGTGGGCTGGCAGTGTGGGGATGCAGTCAGGAAGGCCAACTGTACCTTGTCATGCATCCACAGATGTATCTCAAGTAGGTCCAAGGAGGTGATTCTCCCCCTCTATGCGGCACTGGTCAGGCCGCAGTTGGAGTACTGCGTCCAGTTCTGAGCACTGCACTTCAGGAGAGAGATATGGACAGCATTGAGAGGGTTCAGAGAAGGGCCACCTGCATGATCAGGCAGCAGCAGGGCAGGCTGTACAAGGAGGGGCTACAAGACCTGAACCTATTCGGCCTCCACAAGAGAAGGCTGAGGGGGGATCTAGTGGCCTGTAACAAACTAGTCAGAGGGGACCAGCAGGCAGTGGGGGAGTCCCTGTTCCCTCGAGCACTACCAGGAATGACTAGAAATAACGGTCACAAGCTGGCAAAGGGTAGATTCAGACTAGACATCAGGAAGCACTACTTCAGTGTCAGGGTGGTTAAGATCTGGAACCAAGTTCCAAGAGAAGTGGTGCTGGCTCCGACCCTGGGGGTCTTTAAGAGGAGGTTAGACGAACACCTTGCTGGAGTTGTGACCCCAGTACTTCTTCCTGCCATGGCAGGGGGTCAGACTTGATGATCTGCTCAGGTCCCTTCCAACCCTACCAACTATGAAACTATGAAGACTGCCAAGTTTTAGCTGTTTGGAGTTGTGGACATTTGCCTTCCTAAAAACTTTTTTTTCCTGAATGTCGTCATCATTATCAATTCCCCACAATTTTAGAGATGACTCGGGCCAAATAAGACAGCCAAGATCAGCCAATTGAAACATCTAGTCTTAAGCAGAGGGTTGAACTAGATGACCCATGGTGGGGTCCCTTCCAGCCTTACAGTTCTGTCTCAGCCTAAGGAGATAGCAATTGGAATAATTTTAGACATGGGATACAGAGGTATAATGTGGGAAGAATGCTGCAGGCAGCCGTCTCTCACCCTTGCCTCTCCTCCGCTTGGCTTGCACAGGAGGCAGTGCGCAGGAGCCATGGTGCAGTCTGTGTTTCGTGGGATGCAAGATATTCTGGGAATCTTAGTTCTTAGCATGGCAGTGGAGTTTGCTGGTGCTGGGGGAAACTTTCACCCCATCTTTTTGCTGCTGAGGCCCATGTCGAGAAGGCAACAAAAAAAAAATAATGCTGATTTTCGGTGGCAAAATATCAGGCCGATTCCCTTCCTCCGTCCTTCCCCTGACAGCAGCAAATTCCATTTCCACGCTACAAAGCTGATTCTCACAGCGCGTTGTGCTCCATGATGCGCGCAGCTGGAGCCAACTGCTTCCTGCAGCTGGAAAATGCAGACAGAGCAAGGGACTAGGTGAGGCACCCCTTCCCCATCCTTCTGGCACCCCTCCCCGTAGCTGGTGCTTGTGGCACATGGCTCGCTCCCCCATCCCATGTTACACCACTGTTGCAACAAGCGTGCCTGACTCATTAGGTCAATTTACAGCCAAACACTTGAACCACTTGCAGTGCCACCCACAAACCTGTGGCTGATGTGGTGTGTTCTTTTTGCTGTTTAAGCCTTGTACAATTCTCTTATCAAAGGGCATCTATACACGTGCCTGACGCCTGCTCTGACATGCTGTAATTAGAATGCATCAGAGCAGGATTAAACAATTAATCTAATTGGAATGCTCCAGCAGCCTCAGCATCATGTGTATGCAGCGTGTCCGTGTTTCCAAGTGGTGTTGAAGATGCTGTAACTGAAGATCATCCAATGAGCTTCAGTTAAAGCACCCCTGCTGCCATTTTGAAGTGGGAGGCACTGAATACACTGTGCTGTGGGCATTTTTAATTAGAGTGGCTCACCTCTGCATCTCAGAGCATGGGTAAAGACATCCATAGAGAAGCAGAGCTGGAAGGGACCACCATAGGTCTGTTAGTCCAACCCCACTGCCTTAGGCAGGATCATCCCTATCCAAACTATCTTATACAAACCGATTGTTTAACTTGGTAAAATTACACAGTCACTCCTGACGCAACACAAAATACAACACCCTAACCTGCACAGGTAAAGCAGGGAGGGACCATGACCACCAATATCCTGCTTCTGTAAAAAGTTGTTAAATATACACTTAAAAGGATTCCAAGAAGAGAGCCACATCGCTCTCTACAGAGGAAGGCAAAAAATCCTCTCACTCTTGCAGGCTGGCAGTGCACTGTAGCTGGAAGAGGTCAAAACCCTCTTTGATCCTGCCATGAGATTTCAGTGTGCAGCAGTCAGCTAACAAACTGCTCTGAATGAGGTGAAATATCAGTAGGTCCACAAAATTCCTTTTTGGCTGCTCTTGATCACTTCCATTTCTGTATACAGGAGCTTCTTAAAGCATGTGTTCGTTGCTCATGCATGCAACTTAGGCAGACACGGGTGTTGACCCTGCTTTATCTATGCTTGAATGCTGTACCAACTGGCTTGTTTACTTGGTCCAACTGCTTGACCCTCGGGAGGGAGCACCTGTACTTTGTGCAGGTGAAATTTCTATCATCTGGAGAATGTTCATGTTTCACAACCGCAAAGTAAATGTAAGCAACTCGGCCTCACCTACTTTATCTGTTACAAACTTCACATGAGCATCATGACATGCCTTTTTCTGGACAGCCTTATCAATCATTAAAGCTTTTAATGGATCTTTTTCTAAAATCTGTTTTATATATAAACCTAAATTGCATGTGCCTGGCCATTCCTAGTGACTGACAGATTGCTCTGGGACACACTACATGGTGCCTCAGACATTAGTCTGTATCAGTAACACAGGACCACATAGGAGCCTGTTTTGCATTTCAGACAGTCCACTGTTAGCCTTAGTAGACTGTTAGCTGTAATGATATGGCATTTGGCCTGAATTTTCAGGGTTAACTTTGAATGCATCTTTTGATGATTTATCAGGTAGTCTCAGACACTTGCATACCTTGAGTAATTCTGATGTCATTAAGCTATCTCTGCCACACCATAATGTAGCCAATTCGATGTCACTGAAGGGATTGCAGATGTACTCATGATGCCACCCTCTTGTCAGCTTGCCAAAAAACAGCACAGATACAAAAACATGTGGGCACTATATTGCAGAATCCAGTGTGGATGCCAGATAGAAAAGCACAAAAGTTGGTTTCCCAAGACAACTGACTTTTTTTCTTTTTTTTCCTCATTTGGAAGGGTTAGAGTGAGACTGATCCAGGCACTGAATAACTTTCTCTTCCTGTTTCTGTACACTTATGTCAGTGCATATAAGCTAATGAATATAGCATGTGGCCCCTTGATGAGAAGGGTGTATATCAGTCTATCACTAATGCCTTGTAGAAGGCTTGCAGCTTCCAGATTCAATGGTCAGAATGTCTTTGCAGGTAATGGTGTTCACCAAAAATAAAGTTACAGGCTGTGTCTTGTCTGCCATCCTCTTGTTCAGAGTCGCAATGTCAACATCATCTCAGCAAACACTGTTCTTTGAGCAGGCTGGATTGCTTTAGGTCTGCTCAGCAATGTGAGGACACTTTTTTCAAGGCTATGTAGAGAGAGCAGAATTTCTCTGGTGCTGGAACACAAGAAGAGGGACCCACCAAGTGTGACCATCTGGTCAGGTCCACACAAAGGGCAAGTCTCTTTGTAAGGGTCCTTTTTTAGGCCCCCCTCCCCCACCCAAAGGCTGCTCAGTCACTTAAAGAAGTGGTGGGCAACTTATATGGCCTTGCAGGCTGGAGGAGTTACACAGGGCCAGTCCACAACATTGATCTGGTAAGCCACATCATTTGGCCTACAGGGCTCCACACAGTTCCAGAAAATGTGGATGAGGTATGGCAGGATAAGGGACAGCAGCATTAATTGCTGTGGCTCCAGAAGCAGCAATTAAGACCATCACCACTCCCTTGCTGCCAGACTTTCAGACCTGTAGGAAGTCCTGTGAGCCAGATGACTTAGTGTCATCTCTTGGCAGCGTAACGCTTTCCAGTTGTAGAGAACTGTACCTTAGCTTGCTTTTCCATGGGTTACAGACCATGCCATTGGTGGAGGGGCTTATGTTCCTCAGTGTAATTGGATTAAAGATCTAGCTGAAAATTTAAAGCAGTGCTATGATGTAGACACTGAAGGTACTCCCATGCAAGCATAGTGGTACTCAAGCATGCCCTAAGTAGCTGGAAAAATATTCTCTGTTAAAAGAATTTCTTGCTAAACCAAATCTATGAAACTTCCCTAAAGTAGAAGACATTTGTAAATAGTTTGCTTGGATGGAGCAGGCCAAAAAGGCATATGAATTGGGGAGATGGTGGTGTGCTCTCTGACAACCTAACCAAATGAGCAGAGAACTGCAGGGCTGGAGTATCAGAGTCCTAGTCAACCTTTACTATTTCAGAACATTTGTGTTCTTACTGTATCATAAATGTTTAGCTGGGGTCACAATGTCCGTATAAAGTACAGAAATAGCTCTGTTTTGCAGGCTTGAAACTGAAGTTTCAAGATCGTGACCATCTAATAAGACAGTAGTCAGTATAGGAATCAGAATTACCATATTTGCTTGAATAGAAGATGACCTCGATAAGAAGATGACCCCCAATGATTAGAGTCTATGTATGCAAAATTTATAAATGTGTTATTTTCCAAGTACAGAATCTAATTATTGGAGGTTTGCCTTGAATTTGTTCCCCACCCACTGCTGTAGCAGGGACAATAAATCTGGGGGGGCGGTCAGGGGTCAGGTAGCCAGCTGTTCTATACTACCCCCCAACTTTGTCCCCTGGCAGCTCCTTCCCCTTCTCCTTACTGTCTCATGCACTTACCGGTGGTCTAGCTAGAATTGATGCTGCAGGGACAGTGCCTGCCAGGTCACTTGGAGCTGTGTGCTGAGTTCCTTGCTACAGCACCGTCTGACTGGAAACCATACATGCAGCTTAAAATGACCTGGCAGGCGCCAGCCAGCATGGTCCCTGGCAGTGTGGAGTTTCTGGCTAGCGTGTGCTTGAATCGCTCTGAGCTGTTGCTCAAGCAGCAGGTGCTGGAGCAACCCAGAACATCTAAAGGGATGCAGCCAAGCTGCTGGCATGTGACATGGTGCTTCAGCACTCCCCGCTTGAGCAGCAGCTCAGAGCAACTCAGTACATGCTGGCCAGAAACCCTGTGCTGTAGGGATGGTGCTTAACTGGTGCCTGCCTAGTCATTTTGAGCTGCATGTGCAGTTTCCAGCCAATGGGTGCTGAACCAAATTGCATGCACTGCCAGGCAGCAGCATAGTGACCTTGCACAGGCCAGCCAGTGACCCTGCACGCTGAGGGGAGCCCAGGCACCCTCTGCTGACTGGCCCTGTGCTAGGTGCATGGCTGCATCCTCCCTAACCTCGCCATCTCCTATACATTTTCTGAGTTAGGTAAGTTTTGTATGTGATCATAAGACAAGGCTTGAACATTTTATTTCTGTGTTGAATGGGAGAATACTGACTTGATTATAAGACAAGGTTAAGTAAAACTCAACTCATTTGAGCACCGGCTTGGCTCTGCTCAGGTGAAAGTCAGTATCCAGTGTCTATTATTAACCATCTGTAAAAAGGGGTTCATAATACCTACTAGCAATTCTCTTCCTTAAAAATGCAGCCAAAATGTATTCGATGGATTCTTGGCAAAATGATTTCATAACGTGATTCAATAAGATCTGCTTTGTTTTAATGTGACAAAATATGACCACATCTTTTTCCTCTTTCTGTTTTAGAATACAGCTAATGCAGTATGTAATCTATGGCATTGCATCATTTTTTTTCTTGTATGGAATAATCCTTTTGGCAGAAGGCTTTTATACAACAAGTGCAGTGAAGGAACTGCATGGCGAGTTCAAAACAACCGCCTGTGGCCGATGCATCAGTGGAATGGTAAGTACAACATTGCAGTGGTCACCATTCTCTGAAGCCCAAACAGTAGAGCTCTCTTTGTAGTCTTCATTTGCTCAAATCTTTCCTGCTAAATGTATACTTTCATGCTTTTGCTCTGCAATGTTTTTGCTCAGCTAAACTTTGCAACCTTGAGAAGTGCCCAGGAATGTCTTGCATGGCTCATTCCTTCTTGAAACTGTCACTATCCAAACTTTTTTTGATTGACTATTTAGATTCTTGTATGGTTCCTCGGCCATGTAATATTAACTTATTTGTTCTTGATTCAATTTGAGGAGAATTGGATTGGGAATGAGATTGAGTATGGAATTGGTATTCAGATTGATCCATTGGAAAAATGGTCTAAAATCTGAAATTCAGTAAGGGTAAGTGCAAAGTTCTGCACTTAAGATGGAATGATCAAATGCACAAATACAAAAAGGGTTGATCAAATATACAAATACAAAAGGAACAAATGCAATCAGATGAATGACTGATTTATTTTCAGTATTGAGGAGAAGAACCTGTGGGTGACAGTGGGTTGCAAACTGAGATTTGAAAACACTCTCTTTAAATATAAAGAAAGGAAGATTCTCAATTGTTCTGTGTGTTTAGGACAAGAAACAAAGGACTTCTATTGCAAATAGATACAAGTTATATATTAGAAAGTATTTAACTGAAGGTATTGAAGTTCTGGAAAAGATTTCTAGAGATCTTAAAGAAACTTACATACTGGAAGCTTTCAAGCGAAGGTTAGACGAATCATTTGTCTGGGATGGTTTGGACAGGGATGATCCTGTCTTGAGCAGGAAGTTGGACTAGATGACCTCCTGAGGCGCTTCCAGCCTTGCACATTAAGAATTAAGATAATTGAATCTAACATTTGAAAGGCCTACACTTCAGGCTGTGAAATTTCTAGTATGTGCAGAGTTAAAAAACAAAAAAAGGTAATTCTACTGTATTACATTCCATCTGAAGACCTTAATATCCTGCATACATTAGGAAATGAAGCTTCTCACACCCTGGCAAATACTGTTGTCCATTTTCATCAATGGGGAAATAATGTAAGGTTGGGTATGATCACATGTCACAACTGAAATGTTTAAAACCTTTTAAAAAGTTTTAAGCTCTTTTCCACACTAGTATACCTTTTTATTTTTAACTTATCTTAATACCAATTCACCAGAAGTAAAACTTCAGATTCTCGCCCACATTCTCCCAGGGGCGTACGCTATAAGAATAGAAACACAAGAGTGTTTTCAAGACCAGGTTTTCAAAGCTGTCCTGAAAATCTGATTCAAAGCTGAGAGTTTTGAAAGAATCTAAGCAATATGACAGATCACCCACAGGAAAGAGTGGGTGAAAAATGAAGAGGCTTTTGATGCGATTACATTGCATCTTATTAATTAAAAAAAAAAAATCTCTACTGCTTATAGAAAGATTGAGGGTTTTTTGGCTGTGAAAAATATAAAGGGAATGTTTAACAAAGAGCAATTTTCAACTGCAGTCTTTAAAAATAATAAACATAACATAGAATTGATCATTTTCAAAGTGGCAGCTATTCCATGGATGGAAGGATGATTGGGCAGGCAAGGGTGACTTCACAAAACACTTTAAAAGTTTTTTTTTTAAAGACCAGAAAACAAAAATACATATACTTTCATACATCTAAGTATAAAATTGTGCAATTTAAGTGACTGTGAGCACAAACAATTATTCATCTGCTTACTTAAGTATCTGTGGTGCACACAATTATGGTAAATAAACAAGGTATAAAAAGATGCCTTTCTGAAAAACAGGCCATTCTTACACAAGTGCAGAGTAAGAATTGCAATGAATACACCACATGAATCATCATGAAGTGTGGAAAATCTGGAAGCTGCATAACAAGTTATGAGTTCTAATAATATATTCACAGATAAAGTGGTGGTATTCATTAAACATAAAAGGAAATGCATAAGTAATATTAACAGATCAAGGCAGTTATAATTTGTGATGCTGTTGCCAATGAATAGAGGTCCTCTTTGTATTGCTCATGGCTGTCTTTTGAAGGTATAATTTTCAGTTTCGCTTGCTACTGCAACACGCACACAAAATTCCCTTTGATTTTACCCATCTCAGATCTCAGTGAGGTTGTATCTTTTCCTTGGCTACATAAGATCTATTAACTACAAGATTTTTGTAATTAAAATAAAAAATAAGGGTCTGTTTATCTCCTCACTTTGGTTAACAAGCCCTTTTGGTATATGATGAATAGAGTAAGTAAGGGTATACTGGATGGCCTTGTATAAATCCATAGAGTTTAGGCATTCTAGCAAACACCTCCAACTTCTGCTCTTCACTCACTGTTTCCTTTGCCTATTAACTACAAAATGTATATTACCAATCGCCAACCATTTGATTTACCCCCTTGTCTGTCTCATAGCACAGTTGCCATTTCATTTTGTGCTAATGGACTTCTATCAGTACAAATTGGACTAATCCATCAGTCCTATCATAATGACTGAGCTATTCTTTCTCTTCTGTGGCTCTTCTTTTTATTCTTCTTCCTGTCCACAAAGGACTTGAGTCTGTTTCCTATATCAGTGTTTATTGAGAAGAATTCCCACATTAAACTACATATAACTTATTACTGTATTAGCCAGGTTCATATTAATTTCTCCAGTAAAATTATAGACAAATGTGAAGCAAGCTTTTTTTTTTTTTTTTTTTGATTGGTAAGTATCAGGCACAGCTAGTCTGTATAACGAAGTTCCCACCATTGTTCTGCCTGCTGGCCATACACCCTCTTGATTTGTCTTGTAGTGCAATACATTAAGCACTTCAGAGAAGAGTTTCTGTAGTACCTAATACTACTGGGGACTGATTCCATTTGGAAGACCTGGGGCCTGCTACTGGTAAATCAGACTGAACCCAGTCTGTTGTTGTATGTAGACAAACTGTTATTGTTACTGTTACTGTTGTTGTCTGTAGACAAATTTAAATTTTGGAGTTGTGTAGGAATCTAACAGTAAAGCACAAAGTACTTGCTGTCTACTTCCATGGCATCTGGAGGTGGCAAAGCAGTTAGCTTTCAGTGACTGCTATAAAATCCAATTAGGCTGAGAGAGTCTGGATTTACTAATGCCTGCCATAGTATGCAAATCTATAGCTGCTGACTGAAAAAAAAATATTTTAAAAAATTGCCTCTGCACTAAAATGGGAAAAGAGGGAATGTTAGAAGTGTCACAGCGTGGCCTTATACGATTCTTGCTTTTCTATGATATTCCCTATTAATGTTAAAGAGTTTTAAGCATTTGTATTTGGCAATATACAGCTTTTCAGTTAAGGTTTCTGATGTATGGTTTTTATGCATCCACATTCATTTTCCAAGAATGGGTTTCCTTAAATTTACATTCAAAATGCACCAGTCTCTAGGGAGCCTTGTAGCCAGCAACCCTGCTCCACAGTTTTCAGCTCTCAAGCTCTGAAGTATTTCAGATATATTTGGTAAGTTTTTTTTAAAAAGAAAAAAATAGCAGGCAGTTTACTAGTTTGAACTGAAAACCGGGATTTCCTTTGGTTAAGAATTCATGAAAGTAATGAACTGCTGTTTCAGAAGTGCAAGCTGCTTACTCAAAGAAATTATAAGTGTTTTGCATTTTAAATTTTCATTAGTGCTTCAGGGGCCAAATTGGTTGAAGAAAATACTGAGGAGAGAATGACAAATGCTGACCTAGCCACTTCTGTTTTGCCCAAAAGATCCCATGCAAATTGTTCCTTGTAAATGGAAACTAGCTGTAAATATTTAGGTATCTGGAAATCACTTTTAGGGCCCTATTTTTAATAAGGACCTCTCAGAAAAGTCCATGTATTTTGTCACCTACAAAAAGAATTAAACATGGAATTTGTTTTCTCTACCTAGTTTGTTTTCCTCACTTATGTACTTGGAGTAGCCTGGCTTGGTGTCTTCGGCTTCTCTGCTGTGCCTGTCTTTATGTTTTATAACATATGGTCAACTTGTGAAGTCATCAAATCACTCCAGACAAATATGACAGCTTCAGGAGACCAGATCTGTGTGGATATCAGGCAATATGGTACTTATGTTAATCCTGATTTAAATGCTTTATCTTCTTTCCTTGCTGTGTCTTCATTAGATTTATCTCAGCCATATAAGATGAACAAAAAAGCAACAGACTAAAATATATCTGAATAGGTCAAGACTTTTCTAAAAAATAGAATGCATCTGAAAAGAGGTATTCTGCATTAAAGTGAATTGGCAAGTGTGTCTTGCCTGTAGTGATGTAGCAATGTAGCTGCTACCCATACAATGTCAGAGTGACCTATAAATCTAATACATAAGTAATAAAAATAGGTCAATCAGCATAAACAGTGTTTTCCCCTAGGGTAGATTAAAATGGAATTTTCTTAATTTAAATTGCTTTTTATTTAAAAAACTTAAAATGAAGCCTCAACATAATTTTGAATTTAAAGTTTTACAAGCTAAAAGCATGCTGGTTTTTAATTCTTACAGAAACATTTAACTTAAACTGAACTGCAACGTTGTGTGTTATAGTGGAGTGAACATGGATAATTGCACATTTCTAGTGCTTTTGGTTTGCACAGGAAAAGTTCTTTGCTTTAATTACTTCTGTTTCCAATTTAGCAAGCAGTTGCAGAGAGAACATTTTCTTCATTTGGACTACATTCAGAGTTCAGAAACTGACTGGAAAAAACAGCTTTCTTCCTTTTTCAACTTGCAATCTGAATAAAATCCAGGTGCAAGAGGATAAGACATTTTAAAAGAACTGAAAGACAGAAATCTTAAAAGTACCTAGGTCCATAGAAATGCAGAAGTACCTAATGAGATTTTTCAGAAGCACCTAAGCAGATTAAGTATTTAATTGCAATTGATTCCAATGCAAGTAAAATGGCTAAACACAAGCTGTATACTCTTGAAGAGCCTTTTATACTTGTCTAAATAGCTATTGAAAATCTGAACCATAGTGACCAAAAATAATATGACAGTTTTCACTAAAAAATACAGGTAATGCCCTATTTAGTAAAACACATTTTAGCTTAGCCTTAGATACTTTCTTATTTATACAGCACATAAAGTTTACCTATGAAGCTCTTTCTGGAGTTGTACCAATTTAAATTTAATGTCCAAAGAACCTGCTTACCCAATTGGCAGATTTAAGACTGAGTTGTAGTATGAAGGCCAAGTATTAATACATTTTAAAATGGTTACTTTCAAGATAAAATTACCATGACAATAGGATCTAGCTTAAACTAAAGATGGATAATCATTTGGCACATTTTGGGAGGTAAAAGGGGTTTTACCTCTTTATTTTTGTACCTACTAAAAATAGCACCGGGGGGAAGAAAGATCTCCTCCCCCCCCCCCCCCCTTTGGGGTTCTGGTTTTTTGGTTTTTTTTAGACTCAAAGCACCCCAGAAAAACTAGCAGCAATTAAGTTTCACTTGTTTTTGACTACACAATTCTGTTTGTGCCAAGAACTCAGACTGCAACAGGTCCCAATGTTTTTGATATCTCTGGATTCATTTTGTAATTTATGCATAGGGGTTTCCATGCCTATCCATGCTAATCTGGTGCAGTACCCTTTGAAAAGATTTCAGAGTCCCCTGGTTGTGTGTCAACTACACCCTACCATCATACACAAGGCAGAGGGCCCCACCACCTCTACATGGCCCTACCACCATAGGTATACTCCCCTTTTGTGGGACCCTGAACACTCAGCTGGGGTTTGGTTTGATAAGGACCTACTGAATTCCTACTGAGTTAAATTCTGAACTTTCTCTGAGGCACATATTACCTCCTACAAGTGCTGAGCATGTGATTAGGGCCCAGAGTGAGTAAAGCCACCATTTGGCTGCCATATGGGAAGCCTACATCTGAGAACATATCTTGGCTAGAAGCAGCTAGTCTTTATGTAGGAAGAATGTACAGTCTGAACGATTGTTTTAGTTGCTCCCGCCAACTCAAAAGCTGTCCTGGTCAATGTGTGGGTGCACAATAAGGGAACACAACTGGCATGTGGGTGGGGAGGAAGGAGATGGAAGATGAATGAGAAGTTGTGTGTTGGCTATTGATTCCAATGATACATATTGCTCTGTCGTCACTGCAGGCATCATCCCTTGGAATGCTGTACCTGGCAGAGCTTGTGGTCTGGTTTTAGAGAATATCTGCAACACAAATGAGGTACACTAGCATAACCAATTTGCTGGTCTCATAACCTTTCATGAAAGGGGGAAAGAAGAGTGCCCTTTTCAGAGGCTTTTATTAACCTGCTTGTATCATCTTTACACACTAGCAAACATCAAAGTTATTGATGGGTCCTCTTTCCCTGCCATCCAGAAAAAGGAAATATTTCTGAGATGCATGTTGTTCTGAAAAGGCTCTTTTGGGGCTTCTTTCTAGTTGAACTGTAAATCACCTGCAATACTTTACAGAGTATCTTTGAATAGAGAAAAAAGTGAATAAAAATAAAAGCATCAAATGTGCACTGAGATGACTTCATTGTGATTGTCACATTCTCAATTGGCTTTAATTTCAATGTGTTCCTTTCTAGTTCTACATGTCATATCACCTGTTCATTGTGGCCTGTGCTGGAGCTGGTGCCACTGTCATAGCGCTGGTGGGTAACACTCTCTTTTTTTAATGTAACACATTCTTTTCAGCTTTTTAATGCAGCGGTACTTAAAGAACAGGTTACACACCTTAAAAACAATGACACCTCCAGTAAAATAAATACAATTCTTGTTCTGTAAGTTTTTACAGAAATCACTTGTTTGTTGATTTGTGTGCATGTGCGAGAGAGAGAACAAGATAGCTTCCAACTACAGGCAAGCCAATACCCAATGTGTTTGAATAAGATCTTGTTTTAAAATAGAATTTTGATTTGGGGCAGAGAGAATTTAAATTTTGACTTTTTAAAAATACCATGTGATAAGTTAGCATTTAATAGCACTTGTTAGTATGTAATTTCAGCCTGACTCTTATTTGTGGCAAGGTAAACTCTGGCAATTTCAATACAGAAAGTCCCAAGTTGTGGCCTTTGAGTGAGAGTGTATGGTGATGGTTTTACACACACTTTTAAGATAGTTTTTTTCACCTTTCTGAAAATAATCACTATTTTTACTTCTGAACTAGTGTGCCTCTAGGACTTAACACTTCTTTTCCTTTTTTCAGTTTTTCATTGAAAAGTAGTGTGTAAACCTGTTGTTTCACTTGTTGGGACCCAAGAATTTTTTTCTTGGGCTGCTCTGCAAAAGCTATACTCAGCAGCAATTGGAAATGAAGGCTTTAACATATTACTTTTTTACAGTAATGCATTACTGAAGTTGTACAATTTTAGTCTCCTAAGAGCCAAAATCAGGTGTCATATACACTGTTCTTCCACTAAAGCAGCCGTACTGTTGTCTTTTAAATGATGGTCTCTAAATCTAAGCCAAATACTGGGTTAGGACAAGTCTTAATTCATCATTTGAGATGCAGTAGTATCTGTCATAGAATTTTCGAAAATAGCCAAGTGGGCTCGAGCTGTTGGCTTATTGTATCTTATTGTCCTGTATTTTGTTCTCTTCCACCAGCTGATCTACATGATGGCTACCACATATAACTATGCTGTTTTGAAGTTTAAGAGTCGGGACGATTGCTGCACTAAATTCTAAATTGTATAAGCCCAGTAAAGAGCTGCATTATGTAGCTTGACATACCACTGACACCCTAGACTAAGAGTCTAGTTTTTGAATTTGTTACAGTAATTTTGTAAATAGCTTTGATAAGCTCATATAGCATACCTAGATTAATAAAATGGCTTATTGTATATGAATTATGATGTGGATGAGATCTGGCTATTTCCTACACATTGAGAGGATTCAGTTACTTCAGGGATGTTGTACACCATGCTTTGAAAATAGGAAATAACTGGAGATGTTAAATTACAAACATCCAAACTGTCATCTCTAAAACAAAGACTGGAATGGTTAAATGTCAATCACTAATTTTCTCCCTTTTGCCTGCTACTTGCTAGTTTTTAAGGAGATATACAAGACCAGTCCCAGTCGCTACATTTTTGGCTGAAAATACACAGAGCATATATTTTCGAATATCTTATTTCCAGGTCATTTCATAGCCTGTTTTTGCCATGTCTGATTGTTAGACCCACAAGGCACAGCCTGTCAGTGAAGCTGAGAAAATCTACAAAAATGAAAACTAGCATTTTTTTTTTTAACTAACTGCCAAGGTGTGCTTTCTCTTGAAAATATATCATTCTACAGCTCTGCGTAAAACAATCACCTTCCTTGCTAGACTCCAAATTCACTAAGGGACAGCAATTGAGTAGCTTCTGCGCTAATAGCTTTCACATTAGTAACTGATTTCTCAGTAGCCAGATCTCAAAATGTAAGTATAATTATATGGAAAAGAAACTGCATGTAGATTTAGATATTTTCTCACTGCTGAAAAGGTACAAGAGAGTAGAGGTGTTTGTTTTTCAGATGTAGATTTCTTTTGCATGAAATATGGTGAAAGGAAATTGGGAAGAATTTACTACGAAAAGTGAGAGGAACATTTTTTAAATATGCTCACTTTTTACCAGAAAGTAGATAATGGCAGATGATAAATGTAATTTAAACAAAAAAAAAAATCCACTAAAACTTGTTAACCCAGAGACTGCAGGCTTTTGCTTAATTTTGGACTCACATTTGTTTCATTTAATTTTTTCCTGTATGTTAAAATGTAGCAATTTTTTCACAAAAAATAAAGTTTGCAATTTTTAGGCTTGTTTTTCTGGGGGCGGGGGATGGAATTCATATCCCCTTTGTAGAAGGGAGAAAAAGGCTCACCAGAATTCTTATGCTCCATGTACTTAAAAAAAAGTTAAACAGCACTTAGTGTCTCTGAACCTGCAGAAAATATATACCTGACGATTGCAAAAAAGTCTGTGTTTTTTGTTGTTTTCCCTATACTACATTTTAACTGATCAGTGACTCTTTAGCTCATGTTTACTACTGTTGCATACTAACCCTCTAATAAGCAAACTAAAAGACAAGCATGCAGAAATTCTAGAGGTCTTTTCAAATGAGCCTCTGTGCCCGTTTTAATACCAGAATGCCTATTAATGTAGAATAACTTTGTTTTTGTTAGAGTGTCTATTAATCTGACTAGCTGCTTGCTTTGCCTCTTGACATGCTCACTAGCCATCATGCTCACCCTTCTCTTCCAGATCCACTTCCTCATGATACTGTCTTCTAACTGGGCCTACTTAAAGGATGCAAGCAAAATGCAGGCCTACCAGGATATCAAAGCAAAAGAAGAGCAGGAGCTTCAGGATATCCAGTCTCGGTCAAAAGAGCAACTCAATTCTTACACATAAATGTTTGCCAGGGTAATTCAGCTGAAGAATTTTTGTAGCTCTGACAAATCAGCAAACAGCTGCTCTGCAGTTCAGATTTATGTCCAAACAAACACAGAAGTGTAAAACTTCATATTTAAGTTACTGGGACATGTTCAAAGAGAAACCTTCCAGTGTGTAACATTCTTTCCTTTAATACAGAGATTGGAGGTTTCATTCCCGGCATTTTAAAAGGCAACACTTTGCAACAAGTGACCAAACAATTCATCCTTGTAAGACTTTGCTATGCTAGTATTTGGCCAGGATTCAATCTTGTGCCCCAAGATCAGAATTGCGGCAGGTGATCAAGACCAGCAGGTAGCAGATCAGAAGCTGTATACACTTTTGCACAGGCATACTTATGTAATTTAACAAGACTCCTTGGTCTGTGTAACATGTAATATAGGGGCTAGTTCGGATTTCTAATAGCTCATGTTTGTTCAATGCCAGTTTCAGCCTCTCATAAACCAGATTTTCAAAATGGCAGTCTTTCAAATTTCTATTTTCATGGGCTTAAGGACTGATGTCCACTGAGCAACAGCCTTATCTCCAGTGTGCCACAGTCATTATTCTGCACTTACTACCTGGGTAAACTACATACTGACTAGTTGATTGAGTGTCCTGAGGCTAATTTTTAATTATTTGATAGAATGTCAACCCTTAAGTCAGGATAATGATCACCTTCTTAGAAAATAAATGTCAGCTTTGCCTTAAATATTTATTTTCTATAAATGCCTTAGCATTTATATAGTAGCAGGAGACCATTATCCTGTGTTTTTAAGTGAAAAGTGTTACCTTATTAAAATGACACTGATTTGATTATTGCAAATGAGCAGAGTAGTAAGTTTGCAGAGTTTCATGCAAAGTGTGTAAAACATTACAGCCATAAAGCAAAACACAAGCTGGCAACCTTTCTCTACTTCGGTGCTTCACAAATTTTACAGCCAGTGCTTATTCATGTTCTCTTCACTAATCAGAGATTGCAACAAGAAAATGTGGTGTTTGGCAAAAAATACCTGGTGCCATGCTGAAGTAATTTTCCACAGAAGTCTGCCTTCTAATTGTTTTTTTTTCAGAACTATCCAGTGATATCTTGAGTATTAGTGATGGTATATTTGGTGTTTGTTCTTTACAATATTATATATATATATAAATATAAATGTTGAAGAAAACAAATACAGTCATTTGAAAAAAAAATAGTAAAGTCAAGTCCTATACCCATGTTAAGTTAACGTGTGGTTTGATAGTTTTGACTGTTTGCTGAATATTAAATAAAAGGAAGCACAAGTTTCTTTAGGTAAGTCCATATTATATGGAGACCTTTTCAGATTATTATCTGCAATTGAATTTTTGGTTAAATACCTAAAAGTCTAATTTGACAGTTTAAAAAAAATGAGGCAGTCTATGTAGAGCAGATATGACAATAGCCTAGTGTTTGTTTTACCTGTTGCATGAAGGAGACATTTCTACAGCAATGCAGGTGATGTTCTAGCCCAGTGTTTGCATAAGGGTAATGAAGGCAGTGTCTTAAAGCCTAATTCTTTTCTAATTCAATGTAGCTATTACTGGGAGTTTTTGAAGTTTTGTTTAAGTAGTCTAATATTTTTATGTAAAGAGCATTAAATTTTGCTATGTATAAATTTTTGTAACCTAACAGTGAATCAATATTTTCTATCAGTGCCAAGGGCTTCCTGTAGTTATATCCAAGTGTTACAATAAATATTTGTAGATAAGAGACAATGGTTGTGTATGCTTATTTTAAGAACTTTTCATACTTTTGGCTCTGTAAGCAAGGGCAGTTAGGTAACTTTATTCTGATGAATCTCCATTCTACAAAGCTCTTGGATTGCTGTGACAAGTTCATCTTGAGTAAAAGAAATAGCTTCCCTTCAGTTAACTATTACCATTACCAATGCCTTTTGCATGGCTGCTCAGCCTTGCTGAGACTGCAGCTGGAATTCTGCATCCAGTGCTGGGTGCCGCACTTGAGGAGGGATGTAGAAAAGCATGAGAGAATCCAAAGCAGGGCCACATGTATGATAACTCTTATCAGCAGGTTATCAGCAAGACAGCAGGTCAGACAAGGAGAGGTTGTTCAGCCTGGAGAAAAGACGACTCAGAGGGATTTATTAGCAGCCTGTAAGTATGTATATAAAGGGTGTACATCAGGGCCTGGGGAAACATTCTGTTCACCAGGGTCCCCCAGGGGAGAACAAGAAATAATGGGCACACACTGATTGAAGATCACTTCAAGCTAGACATAAGGAAAAACTTCTTTACAAGTTTAAAAGTCAAGTGCTGAGGGTTTGGAATAGGCTCCCTGCAGGGAGCCTACAGTCACCCACCCTGGCAATATTCAAAGAGCATCTTGGTGCCCATCTTGCTGGGATCAAATGATCCCAGCAGTCTTTCCTGCCCAAGTGCAGGGGGACTCTATCTGTATGGGGGCTGGTCCCTTCCAGCCCTAACAACTAGGAAATGCTAGGACAATGTCCTCAGCTGATTTACCATGCTGTACAAATGTATTTAATTAAAATGCTGTAGCAGTTTTAAGCTGGTCTCTCACCAATAGAAATGTTACGTGCAGTGACCAGGACAACTGTTAGGCTACAAGTCGCTATCAAGAACCGAGCCAGTCTCTTGAATATTAACCTCTGTAGGAAAGAACCGTATCATTAATATTTTTCTCCATACTTTAGGAAGACTTCCTGATTACTGAGGTACAGCTCCTATCTCAAGTCTCTCTGAACACTCATCCTACTGTGCTCCTATGTACAGTCAAATGTATACATCCTCAGGAAGAGAAGTCTTATTCAACTCATTTTTTTTAAAAACTATGCCAAAAAGCTGTGAATTTTCACCAGGTTTTCAAGCCAGATCACTATTAAATACACTGATGGTATCAAAGGCAGGACTTCAATGCCATTTTTCAGTTTTTTCAAATTCAATGTGTTCAGTTGGCAGACCTGCAGGTTATACACTATTTAGGTTCAGAATTACCAACTACAGGATGCTGGTACATTATACCTTTAGTAAGCTAGCTCTATCAGGAGTATTTTCCTGCAATCCTAAAGAATGTTTCAGCATTAGACCTAATTGGCAATTAATGAACTGCTCAATACATAGCTCAGGCATTTTATTATTAAAAAACCCCAAGAACAGTCTACAAAATGCAACCCCCAAACACATAGTAGTCTTGTTGTATCACTCTCTTGTGGACGGGTTAAAGCATCAGTAGAGATGGAATGCAGTAGCATCACTTGTTTAAATGTGTGGGGGATTGTTCCCGTCTATCACCGTTTCAAAAGAAAAGTACTTAAGCTAACTCCAGTCAGTGCTATTAAAACTATACTGCTCTCCAAGTACCATTTGTCTGTAGGAATACAACATTAAAAGTAATTGTCCTAGCTGAGCGTTATAATAGTTACTTACCTTGATTTTATAAATAGCATGTTAAGCACCCTGTGGGGAGAGGGGGACCACTTTCAAATCTACTTTGCCTGTATTTTATCATAAATTAATACTTGTGAATGTACAGCAGACCATCTCTGAGAACTCAAAGTATCGTGTAAAGATGGGAAAGTTGGTGTGATACTTAACACACCAAGTTAAAGACCTCTTGCTTACTGGTTAGCAATGGTTAGTCATAAGTGGTACTCTTGGTACTATTCAACCTGTTAATTATTCCAGGGGCACAGTTACTGTTTTAAAACTGGTATGCTGTTCTGTAACAAACTACCCAGTTCAAACCCCCCGTATTCAGCCATACTAAAATAAAAGCAGTTCTGCTGCTGCTTCATTCTGTGTTGTGCTGGCACTGAGGAGAGACCAGTCAATGCTGTTCACCAGAAGTCTTCATCAGGGCCTCCATAAGAAATGCCTGCAACACTAAATTTGGAAAGGGAGGGAAAAGGAGTTATCCTGAAGTTTATACATGCAATGTAATTACATAGAAAAAAATGTTGCTAGCAAGTGGATTGTATTTTCACACTGGCTCATAAGCCAGCCTTTCAAGTTACTGAGACTGTCCCAGACCCTGAAAGAGATTCAGACATGTAAATCTTAGTGACTTCAGGGGGACGTTAATACCTAAACATCTTAGAATGCGCCTACTGACAAAGGTCTCAAACTCTACCCTAAGTGGTAGTACCAGAATACTAGTAACTGAAAATCTTTTCATGCAAGGAAAACATCCTCTCAGAAATTGGCGCTTATACAGGTTTCACTCACTTTATGTGGGTTCTGTATGTGTGAATTTACTCTTACGCGATGACCTCTTATACCAAAAATTTGATATATGTGAGGTAAATTCACTTTTATGCAATCAGTATGGTGGAATCTTGTAGTCAGCTGCTTTGTGCGGTGAATTGTGGGAGTGACCCACACCAAAATAGTCTCCTGTGTGGATCTGTGCTCCTCGCCTGTTGTCTGTGACACGTTTCTGTAGTTGCCATACCCATTATGGTAACATTTACCACCCCCTTGTGCTTGTGTGTACTGTTTGCTGTTGTTGAGTACCAAAATTAATCTTGTAAAAGTGGCAGAAATAGGGATATATCCCTATTTGTTACATTGTAAAGTGTGTTCCCTTTATACGATTTGAGTTCTGTGCTGTTTTCCAAGAACACATGCAGCATAAAGTGAGCAAAACCTGTATCTGATGCTGAAGGCAAGCAATGTAATATTGCTTTTGTTTTGCATGGGAATTCCTCATCAGAACTTGGGCACAACTTCACAGTAACATGGATAGCATATGATTTGGAGAAAAATATATAGCAAGGGGGAGATGAGCTTAGTTACAACCCACTAATGTGTATCACCTGAGGAAATACAATCTTGATAAATGTTCAAAGCAACCTGTTGCTGTTCTACCTGGGCCAGGTTACCTTAACTTCCAACAGTTACATGAGACGTAGGGTGCAAGAGGACCAATGACAAGCAAATAGCCTGTAGGAAAGTTAATCACTGTTTCTCAAAGGGATAAAGCCATTGGAAAGTAAGGATGATTCAATATTACTTGAGTACATCAACAATGTCTCCATATAGCCCAAATGCACAGCATAGTGTTGACAGGATAAGGAGTCTTCCATTTGGTCTGAGCCGACCGTGGTTCAAACATAACAGCTACTTTACGATCAACATGAAACCAATTGGCTAGTTGCAGGTTACAGCCTGACTACACAGATACCTGTCTGACCAAGTCTGCTCCTACAGCTAATAGTGATTTTTCCAGAGAGGGCAGAAATTTGATACACATCCACACTGTAGTGAAACCAGCGAACTCAAAAGACAGGAGGCATTGTAACTAGCAGCAGAGAGAACCTTCCTAAAAAGCAAGGTACATTAAACAGTAGAATTACTCTATCTCCACACAGTAATCCATAGGCTAAATTTACTCTAAAAGCTTTATTACCCCAGGGAAGTTTCTCCTCAGCTGAGTACAATATAGAGATTATATTGCTGCTATCCCATAAATAACTGGTTTAGAAACAGCAGTGTTAAAACTATTGGATTCAGTTGCTTAACACTATTTTAAAATTGTGCTGCTGTTCACAATAAATTCTTCATTGCAAGAAGAAAAAGGGGGGGGGGCAGGTGGACAGCCTGCTAAAGACAATTTTTAAAAATTGCCTCTAACTTAAACAAGTAGAACAAAGACAGGATTTCTCAGTGTAATACTCCTTTAATAAATAGGTTTGTCTGTACATTTTGTTTTTAGACCATGGATTTCTTAAGCATAAAATCCAGCAGTATTCTCAAGTGAGTACTAGTCACAAAAATAACAACAACACTTACAACACATCAGCCTTACCTTTCCTCTTTATCACTAGACATCAGCCTTTCCATCAGTGATACTTCTTCCACTTCCTCTTTCACCAAGGTCTGATAACAGAAGGAAACATTACATGTTATCCAGGCCTTTGGCCTAACTTTACCAATGTAATATACTATATAACCATAAGCAGCTAAAACAAAGATAAGCTGTTTTGGTTTTTTTTTTTACAAAAAATTTCAGCTGTATGTACATAATGGCTTCAAAAACAAGATGTGTTAAAAATCACCAAACACACTGCCAATAATATAATGCATCAAAAGAAACTGACATTTAGGATAACAAGTGTGAAAAACATCTCACTAAAAAAATCCCCAAAACATATTTAATAGATAATCTGCTCACTGTAAGCCACCAAGGGAAAGATGTGCCTCTCACCACAGAGGTCCCCGCATTCCCGAGGCCAGATTTCAGTTTCTGGAACCCATTGTCTAGACAAATGCAGTCTTTGTGCAATATCATTTACATGTATAAATATGCCCCCTCAAAAACGATTTGTACAGAAACAACATTTTGTAAGCATGAACATTACCACCTGCATCTTGCTGCTTACTGTTTTGTGGACTAGGTAAACGGGTTTTGGCAGTTTCTGTCAAAACCGATGGCCTGATTTTATTTTTTAATTTTTTTTAACTGGCCTCTGCTTAGGTGCAACATTTTGGAATTAACTAAAACTAAATATAAATATTCTATTGTATCTTATTTCCTCACAATCAAAAGTATTTCCTTTGCAAAGCTTTATATTTCTCACGTGACCTAGCCAAAATCTCTTAGAATAACACTAAGGGACACAAGGAACACAACCCCAACTAGCTAACCAAACAACTGTACTATAAACTTGCTCACTGTTCTTACATTAACTTTCTCAGTGAAGAAATGTATGGGGAAAATAAGGTTCAGTTCAACGGTCTCTTACCTCCTGACTTGTATATTCTTAGAGACACAACACTGTCTTAGATGGTCACTATTTGAACTCGCACCTACACCCTGTAATTGTCCACCGTATTGGCCAATATTACCTTGCTTGCCAGCTCCTGCTCTCTGTTCTGCTGAATAATTGTCATGTATCTTTCTAAGGGAGTAGGAAGAGGATCAGCCAAATTGCCTTTAGAATCAGAAATACCAATTTCTGACTTTTTGACCTGAGCATCTTCCTCTTTTCTTTCCATTTTCAATGAATCTTGGATCAGCTTCTAAGAAATATAACACAGAAACAACACCCAGGAATATATCATGCTGACTGGTCATAGGAAAAATATTTAAGACAATCATGTATGGAGCTCAATATATTGACATATTAATTTCAGTACCATGTCAGCCTAATCTGCAAACACTAACCTATGATTCATTTTGAATACTAGCTTCATTGTTACATTTGCTACACTCATTCTGAGCCTGCAGTCATTGCATAGGAAAAACATGCTCTAGTCAATGGAAGTTTTGCTTAGATGAAATTGAAAGGATTAGAGATTTGTGGTATTTCTATACTAAACTGATACCTAGACTGTTATTTGTATTCAACTTGTTCTAATGCTATACATAATACTTTAATACCCTATGGCATATACCATACTGGTCCAAATCCAAGACTACTTCAAATTTAAGATGACCCTCCCGATTATTAGATTCTATAAATGGAATAATTATAAATGTGTTATAATTTTTCATGTATAAAATTGAATAATTGGGAAGGTTACGTTAAATATGTTCCCCCAAAGCTGTCCTTTGCTCCCAGACCTCTTGCCTCCTATACCTATGCCTTCACCCTGCTGCCTTCCCTCCCTGCCACTTGTCCCTGCCACTGTGTCTGCCCCCATGGTGCAGCATTGGTGGGGGGTACCTGCAAGGGCAAGCACTGCAGTTATGGGGAGGGAAATAGGGGGAAGTATCAGGGAGCATCCAAACAGTGCCCTGGTATAGACTGCATAGTGTGCCGGCACCAGGGCATGTGCCCTCCTGGGGCTTAGTAGTTAGACAGCCCTGATGCCCAATGCAACTCAAGGAGAAATATTAGCAACCAAAAGTTTGGTTCTAATCAGAGTTGTGGATGCAATATAATATTACAAGTGAAAGACAATTTGGTCTATATTATTTTTGCCTACAAAAATCAGACTTGTTTTGGTAGTCTTTTATTGGACCAACTTTAAAAATAAAACAACAAATGAAACTAAACTACCATGATGCTCCAGACTGAACTGTTCAAAAAAAGGTAAAGAAAAATCACCATCTTCTAAACTGACACTCAGCTTGTCTGTTGTCTTCAGTTTGCTTTAATGTTATATATAATACTTTAATAGCTAGAACCATCCGTTACGACAAAACCACCGCTTCGTCTCTGACATCACAGCCCTACTCTGGTGAAAAACCATACACTACAGTCCTAGAAGAAGGGCCAGGGAACCACAATTCATAATTTTACTGGACATAAAAAACCATGGACTTAAAGACAATGGTTTTATGGCTCAGTCAAACTAACCAGCTCCCTCTACTGATTCCCCTTTGCTCCATAAATTATAATGGCCAACTTCTATGTTGAATTAATTTAGGTTTTTCACATACTTGGGTTTATCTGTTTAAACTGTTCCTTCCTTGGTCTGTGACCACTTCTGAGTACATCACTGTTCCCCAGAATTAGTGTCCACTTTCCATTTTAAATTATTGCTTTCAGTTACACAAAAGAATTTTAAAAAGTAATTGTTCTACCCGACATTTAACTTAAGCTGTTTCTGTTTTATTTTCTGGGCCTGAGGAAGGGCATTTGTTACAAAGCTGTCAAACATCTCCCTCCAACTATACAGTTGGTCCAGTAAAAGATATAACCTAACAAATCTTGCTTAATTATATTGCACGTATTTCCTAAATCATCACAGATATAACACCACTACTGAAGAAATTAATATAGTCTATTGGAATTGTTATGTGGTTTATATAGTTCAAAGTATATGGTACAACATTATACAGCATTACTATGGGAATTTTAAATGTTATGTCACCATTTCCTCATTCAGTTTTTCTAGTTCTCTTTGCTCTTTTTCCAAAGCTTCCCGTCGTTCTCTCTGCCTTCTTTCTTCCCTTTGTTTCCTTTCTTCCTCCCATTTTTTTTCATCCTCTTCTCTTCGCTGATCTTCAGACTCTCTTTGATTAACTGCTGCTGTAACAGAGTTATTTTTACATTTGTAACATCTGACATACTAAGTTTGGTTACTACATTGTGTAAGTGTAAGTTATAAACAAGAGGGGATATGCAGTTCAGGAATGCATTTAATACACTGGTATTCAACATTGTATAAGATGGAAAACAGATAAGCAGCAAATAAAACTATACAGAAAAAGAGCCTAAAACTACTGTGCAAGTTCATAAAAGCACTATATCATTAAGAGGAAACATTTCTTCCCATTCTTATGTCTTCCTATCTTATTGGTTACACCAAGAATCCTTAGGACTCTTAAACAGAAAATGAATGGAACAGCCTTGTAACTTAAAGAGGGACAGGCTGTCAGGATAAATGCACATACTCTTGCTTCGTCACAGACTTCCTGGATGACTTTGAAAATTTTGCTCAAACCTGGATGATTCTCTTAAAAACAGATCAAATACATACTTAGATCAAGCTTCCAAAGATGGGATTTGACTTAAGTTGTGAACGCAGCTTCTATAGGGGAAAATATTTAGGTGGCAAGTACAAAAAAGTCCTCAACTCTTCTCAGCTTTCCCATCCTTGCAATAGACATTGCTACTTGCCTTCCTCACAGGAATGTTGCGAGATTTGCTGCTTTTGTGTTTGTAAAGTGTTTTACAAAACTTAAATAGAAGATTCTATATAAAAAGGCAAGTATTATAAATAGCCACTGAGGAAAAAATAATTACAGAATATCTATGCTGTCAGGTAAACACTAATCACTTCTATAAAGTAGCAAATTTTTAGGTGCACAAAATACCAAAAACTATTTGAAGCTCAAAAACTATATTGATAAAAAATTAGTGTATCTCTGAATGGTATGGAAACACAGGAGAAACTGAGTGTGTTTCATTGAAAGCATCGATATTGACTCATGCAAGTGGCTTATATCCTTTCCCCATTAGTCAGACCAACACATTTAGTGAACTGGTATTCAAAATAAATCACCAAGGACAAGCACCTATTAAGAAAAAGAAACTTTAGCTCCATCACCCCAGACAGCAACAATCATGGAAGTTAAAGATATCTTAAAACCCCCAAAGAAGTCTTTAGATCCAAAACACAAATGATTAAATTAAAGCAAAGCTGAGAAAGGCATGAAAAATCATCCTATGGTAAATCAAAAATTAACAGAATAGCCATGTTCCTTTCTCTTCAGCACAAAAGCACTAGCTTTGAGAAAAGTTTTCAATCAGTTTGATAGCACCAAATTTAGCATTCTGTAATTATGTGGTTTTTGTTTAATGCATTTGCCATGTAAAGGGGGTATTCACTTTTGTTTCGAAGCTGAGAACTCACTTAAGTCCTGCTGTGAAGTGGCTGTTGCTGGCACAGTGTTTGTGACATGGCCTCCATTGACAATGTTCCCAGATGGATGTGACACATCACTTTCGAACTGCTCTGGAATGTCCCCTTGATCTGGACAAGAAGTTTGAACAATGGCTTCATTATTTTGTAATTATAGTAGCAGGACAAAGGAAAAGACACAAAGTGTGGGAATGACTGAGTTAGAATACAGAAATTTAAGCCATTCATTAATTAAGCACTTTCCCCAACAAACTCAACCATTTCAAGGAAGATTAACAAGAAAATAGGCTGCACTTCGACTGTAATCATGGAACTGTTTGGCTTTGAAAAATTAATTGTTGCAATCCCCGAATATTCTAAAACATTGGCATAAATGACATAACATACACACATAAAATAAGATGTTTTTAAAAACCGTAAGTAGATTACAGAATGTTCAAAATCCATTTTTCTTCTCAAAATATTTACTTATGCATATTACATACATATATAAACTGTCTCTCAAAGGCTACAAATCAGGCATTCAAAAGCTAATAAATCCCAAAATTACAGTAACCTGTGCAATCTTGATTAATTTTCCTTGTGCATGTGCATTAAGAGACAGTTGCATCATAATCACATATTGCTTTTTTTCCACAATGTCCTGTCCAGTTATACTGAATGAGGCAGCGATAACCATACAGCTCCCTTAAATTCTTATTCATTATTTTATTTTCTCTTTATAGTTCAGTACATGACCACAGGGTTTGGCCATGAACAGATGTTCACATTCTCTTGGGAGTGTGGCAGCTGTCCCAGGAAACACCAGGAGTGTACAGATGTTCAGAATTTTTCTCCCAGAGCAAAGATGGCCGGTCCAGGAGAAAAATAACTTGGGAACAGGGACTAACTACATCACTCTCAGGAAGGTTTTTCTGGAAAGTGTGAATGCACACATCCTCTTCTGTGGGAAGCCACAGCAGAGTGTGCTTTGCTTCTGCGGCCCTTCCCCCTACCCCACCTCACCCCCCAGGGGACTGTGTTGCTGTGGGATGGTTTGGAGGAGTCTAGTGTTAATCAGATATTATATTCCGGACCCAAGAAACTTTCCAACACTAGTTTCAGTGGCCTGATATGTTCTGACAATACCAGCAGCATCAGCCTTTAGCTGCAAATTTTCAGCTCTTCTACAAATCAGATTAGTCAGAGAAATTAAAAAAAAAAAGTTTGTTAGCAACCACTTAATGGAAGTTTGGCTTAAATAGCTTCCCTAGTGTCGCAGAGAAATCCCACTATGTAAGCCTGTTCTTTCTGCCTGACACCATTCCTCCTATTCAGCTCTATCCAACCTCTATGAAAATGAGGAAGGGTTGATTGAAGACTATTTTGTAATGAGTATGCAGAAGGAGGGCAAATTAAGGTGGTCCAGGTAACCTTAATTCTGACATTTCTTCACTTCTAAGTGTTTGACTGAAGCAGTTTGACTTTCTTTTAATGTAGGTTTTTGTGTAACTAGCCTTATTTCAATCCCATTCTCCACCAGTTCCTACTAACTGAGAGATCCTCAGCCAATCTCAGGGTCCCAAGCACTGCCCACTGCTGCCTCCACTCCAACTTTTGCTCAGTCCATTTCAGAGTTACACTCTGGCTCTTCAACTGATTTGTCTCCCCACTTCCTACCATTTGCTTCCAAATGCTGCTCTCCTTATCCAGCCAGTCCCAGTCTTACTACATGCAACCTCAAGTGATTTGTCCTTCCACCAAATCCAGTCCCAATCTCCCCTGCTCACTTGGCCTTTGTACCAATTTACTTTCTGTCCTACCAGGTCCAGCTGCTTTCCTGCCTATGCTTGAATGATTCAGCTTCTTCTTCCACACTGTCTGTAGGGATGGGGACTGCCAGTACATGATAGGTGAAGTCCCTTTTCTCATTTCAGGTAACTGGCCCCAGCATGGTTTGCAGCAGATCAAAGCTGCAACTGCAGGGAGAACCACTGTCAGAGGCTGAAACATGCTTAGAGATTGAAACTTTGGAGTCCCTAACTGTAATGTGCTGGCAAGTCTTAACTCAGTATGTACAAACTGGATAATTTTTCATAAACCAGGCCAAATTTGAGTGGATTTTTCACAGGATTAGTAAAGAAAGTTCCCTGACACAGAGGCCTTTGCCTGTCAAACTCTAAGTCCCATCTCCAAAGCATGAGGTGCTAGAGCTTCCCTAAATACAAATTGTCACAAATTTTTAACATGGACAAAGCCATGTAGTATTTGTTAGCTTTGTTGTCAGAAACTGCTAAATGCTTTAATTTGAATTTTTTTTTACATTTTCAGCCCAAGCCAATTGCCCAGCACAAAAATTTCAGCCTAGATGGTTTGTCTAATACAGTTATTAGTGACTGAACAGTCATGTAAAGGAACGTTTATACATTATATAGCCTGACGAAGGGTATTTATACTCAAAAGCTTGCAAAAAAGAGTTTTCCCAACTATTTGAGTTGGTCTAATAAAAGATACCAGATTTACCTGAAGAACCTTGTCTGCCTATAAATGAAAGTGTAAGACAATAGTAATAACAGGTAGTCCTACCAGCTATGCCTATAGTGATGTATATAGATCCCATTCTTAGGTGGTAGATAACCAACTGGGTGAAGCATCTATTTCAGACCTGCTATATTTTTCTTAAGTTTCTATGAAATTAGTCTTCAACAACATTTAATAATAAAAACAAGGCTACATAAACATATTAATTGATATGTAATCAGCAATACCACAATGCTTCCTGTTAGGTGTCAGAATATGGCTCTGTATACACCAAGCTTGAAACAGCAGAATCTTGTGCCTAACACAATTACACCAATTACTGTTGTTCTCAGATATGGTAAACGTCATTAACCTTTAGAAACAACAGATTTGGATAACTGGAAAGGAAAAGCTAATTAGAAAAACTTTTTATTATTCTGTTAAGCAGCAGCAGTAGTAACAAAAAAGTTGTTAAAAATAAAGTTGGAAATATCTAAGTTTATATATCCTTATTTATATAACTAGTTTGCCATCATTCAACTACAATTATATAATATATTGGATGGCTAAAAAACAACCGACCTCACAAAAACAGAATGGTATCCTATGCAATGAAACTAGCCATTTAGAACACAAAAAACATTTTACTTTGGGTGAAGATGAATGGTAAAAGATGCAGCACCACTATAATGGAGGAGATTTATTACAGGCCACCAAATCAGGAAGAAGAGGTGAATGAGGCACTCTTCAAGCAGGTGACATCTATCCAAAAGCTATGAGATGGTACTGATGGGAAACTTCAATTTTATGGACATCTGCTGAAAGAACAGTGCAGCCAAACATTAAATGTCAAGGTGGTTCCCAATTTGTGTAGAGGACAACTTTTTCTTCCAGAAAGTAGAGGATACAACTACAGGAGCTTCTATCTTGGATCCTATACTGATCAACGGGAAAAAATTGGTGGAGGATGTGAAGGTGATGGGTAACTTGGGAGGAAGTAATTACAATACAATAAAGTTCCAAGTCTCGAAAGAGGCAAAGCACATGGTCAGCAAATTTAAGAAGTTAGGCAAAAAGGCATATTTCATCAGACTCAAGGAGTTAATAGGCATAGTGTCACGGGAGGACAGACCAAAGGATAAAGGCACCCAGAAATGCCGGGAGCTTCTAAAGGTCACAGTATTAGAAGCTCAACAAGAAAGTGTCCAGACATGATGGAAGCACAAGAAAAATGGCAAGAGACCAGTGTGGCTCCACAAGGCACTTCCAAAATGCCTGAAATAACACTCCCCCCCTCAAACAAACAAACAAACAAAAAAAACAGGCATTGGAAGAAAGGGTTAAGGAAGCATACCACAAAATAGTAAGAATTTGCAGGGGCAAAATCAGGAGGGCCAAAATAAAGAATGAACTACACCTGGCAAAGGATGTTAAGGATAACATGAAGCAGTTCTGTAAATATGCTGGCCAGAAAAGAAGGGCCAAAGAAGCTGTGGGTCCTCTGTTAACAAGCCAGGGGGAAGGAACACTTAACAGAAGATGCCAAGAAGGTGGAGCTACTCACAACAGCCACTTTGCCTCAGTCTCTACAAAAAAATTAAGCTGCAGCCAGATACCTAATAAGGATTATCTGTATAAGGGGGCAAGCTGGAGAAGGAGATAACAAGAGACAGAGAGCTTTTGTAGGGTCTGAATGAATTAAAAATCAGCAGGGCTGGATGAGCTTCAACCCTGAAGGAATTGGCAGAAAAGATCTTGGAGGCCTTGGTAATCATATTCATGAAGTTGTGGGAGACAGGCCAGGTGCTACAGGACTGGAAAATGGTCAACATAGTGTCCCTCTTTTAAAAAGGCAAAATGAAGAACCTGGGGAATTACTGACCTCACCTCAAGACCTGGGAATTTACTGGAGCAGATCATATCCTAAGAAAGGCTAATTTGCAAGCATCTGGAGGAGGAAGGTCTGATCTGCAAGCTGCCATCATGGATTTATGAAAAACAAATCATATCAAACAATCTTGATCTCTTTCACTGAAAAAGTAACTATTTGGGTGGATGATGGGAATGTCATGGATGTAGTGTACAAGCAATCCTCGGACTTACAACACAATTGGTTCTTGAAAACCATGTCTTAAGTCGAAACGTTGCAACTCAGAAATGATTTTCCCATAGGAAACAATGTTATAAATGGGGAATTGGTTCCTCAGCCAAGGCCCGATATCCTATTTTCACCAAAAATAACCCAGAATTTTGTACTGAATCAATTACAGATGAGTAATATAGCTACATTAATGTATTTATATGGTAAATAGCATGATATTGATTTGGAAGGACTCCTTTGATGCAACTTCTCTGGACTTTCTGGACAGTTCTTGGCTAGTCTTCTCAGGATTCTTGGCTGCAGATTTTTCTAGAGTCTTGTCTGCTTTCTTAAAGACAGTCTCCAAGGAAGTTTGGACAGATGTTCTCCAGAGAAATGGGTGATGCAGAGAACTTGTTCACTGGTGTGGTGTGACATCACATCGGATCAAGCGTTGTAAAGTTGAAACTGACGTCATAAAGTTGAAACCGGGTGTAATTAAACGTTCTAAGTCTAAAATGTTGTAACTCAAAACGTTGTAAGTCAAGGACTGCCTGTATTATGAGAAGGTCCTGTTTATGACCTTCTCATAAGCAAACTGGAGAAAGGTGGGCTGTGTAAAACTACTGAGGCTGGGGTGGATAGACACTGAGAAGGATTGAAAACACGTTGGAGAATGTCAGTGCAATTCAGAAGGATCCTGACAGATTGAATAGTTGGACTAGAGCTAACATGATGAAATTCGATGAGGACAAAGACAAGATGCTATACCTCCAGAGGAATAATCATAAATACAGATACAAAATGGGTGATACCTGGCTGGATGGCAGCATGAGGGAAAAGTCTTGATAGACCACAGACTCAAAGACTTGGAGAACTTAGTGTCCAGGCTGGACAACAAAGATGATAAAGGCTTCAAAAGCAAGTCATATGAGGAAAGGCTGAAGGAATGAGGCATCTTCAGCTTGCAGAAAAGGTGCTGAGGAGGGGACATGATGGCAATATTCAACTACTAAAAAGGAAGCCATAAAAAAGAGGGAAAGCCCCTTTTCTTTCTTGCTGCAGAAAGGAAGACACAGACCAATGGCTTGAAGTTGCAGCAAAGTAAGTTTATACTGGATATCCAGAAAAAACTTTGACACCGCTAGAACAATGAGGCAGTGGAATAGCTTGCCTAGGGATGTTGGACTCTCCATCACTGAAGGTGTTCAGGAAGAGGCAGCCATTGGTTGGGAATAATCTATAACTATGCCTTTATTTCACTATGGGTATTTCCCGTGCTTTGCTCGTTCCCCCCACCCTGCTTTCTTACATGTGTCAAGGTTTTTTTAAGCCTTCCTCAGCAGCATTAGGGTTGGCTACAGCCAAAGCTAGAGACTTTGACTGGGGTGTGCTGAAGCTTCTGCTGGGATCAAAACCAGATTCCTGGCTACAGGGTCTTGCCCCCGTGCTCAAGGTCAGACTGAGTGCTATATTTGGGGCCAGGAAGGAATTTTACCCTAGGTCAGATTGGTACACACTATAGCGGTTTTTCCCTTCCTTTGTAGTCGGGGGCATCCTGATCTACCCAGGATCTCTTGAGGATGATATTGACAAAATGTCATAGAAGCAGGATGTTGGCTGCCATGGGAGTTAACCTAAATGACCTCTGGAGGTCTCTTCCAGCATTATTTCTCTATGATTCTATGTGTACCTTAATTTCATGTGAAGGTTCATAGAAGGGGATAGATAGGGTATTTTTATTACAAACTTGAGATAAGTGTTAGCTCATAGTAATTACATACATCAGTGATTCATAATGCAGCAAATTTTGGAACAGAAGCCCAATTTTCCTGCTGGAGTTCTCTTTGAGATGAAGGAGAAAGGCATTCCTTTTTGCCTGGTATCCCATTGCCTGATGTCCCAACACAGATGCCACATGCTTTCCCCTGATTCTTTTGTCTTTGCTTGCACCTTTTTCCTTTTGTAAGTTTTTCTTCCCCTTCTACTCTGTCCCTCTTTTATGGTAACCCAGATTGTCCTTCTTACTTTTCGGGGTGGTTTGTTAATATAATCCAACATAGCACAGAGGGTCTGACCAAGACTATTTTTTTTTTCAAAAAGAAAAAGAATTTTTTTTTATCTCATTTAATCTTTGAATTTGTTTTATTCTTTCAGTTTTCAATCCACTGCATTGCTTTTATGGTTTAAATAACAAAAATGGCAAAGTTTTTTTTTAAATAGCCTCTGGCTGGGTAGCTTTTACCCTAGTAAATGAAATGCCATTATTGAAGAGACTTGGAACTGTGAGTTGGACTTGATCCCTCCCCGCAAAGCAGAACTGGATGCTCATTCCTTGAGTCAGGATCTATGAAGAATGGGGGAAGGAAGGTGAGAAATCAAAAGGCCAGAGTCTCAGAGCAGGAGAGAGTCTGGGCTCCTCGCTTGGCTCTAGAAGTCAAGCCTGAACTGGCTTCAGGGGACTCTCTCAGAGACCAGACATGGCTGCAGCAGTCCTGAGCAATCACCCCCCTGGAAGGCATCCCGTGACAAATGGTCAGAGCAAACAATGAGAATGTACCTTTCTTCAGAAAAATGACTGGCAACTAAAACAATTTAAATGGACTCTTTCCACTTGGCGATTTAAATCAATTCATTCTCAGCTGTAGTTCATTTAGAAGCAACCATTATATGCCAATATTGCACAATTTACTTTTTTCTGTTCATACATGTCACTACTGGATGACACAATATTTAACTGTTTCAATGTCTGCCCTTGCTAGATTATTCAAAATGACTAGGTCTGTACTGAAACCTCATAAAATAAAAGTTAGATTATAATCAGTTGCAAAATCTTTTTAATGTAAAATTAAAACAATGAATTAAAATCTAAATTAAAATATCAAAGAGTAGAAATAGCTCATGACTAAGTAATTAATGCAAGTCATGGCAAAAATATTATTTAAAACTGCTAAAAGAAAATTAAAAGCAGTAAATTAAAACTCGTTATTAAGTTGAGTAACATAAGTAGTAAAAATCTACAGACATATCACTCACCTTATCTACTCAGCATTGAACACAGCCAACATTATAGCCTTAAAACAACAAAATTACAGATATTTTCTTTAAAAGGTAATAAAAGCCATTGTTGATACCTAGGAGGGAGCAGAGAATTTCTATCCTTACTTCATTTTCTATGAGCCCTAAAAAACCAAGTCAAAGAAGCCAATCCTACACCCAGATAAAATTGATATAGAGGTCAGCAAGCAAGGGACAGACTATTTTGGCTGGTGGCTGTACTCCAATCTGAAGGTAATCTCCTAATGATGAATTTAACTTTGTCATTGTACATCCCAGTCATTGTACAGCCCAACTATGTATTACTATTAGTTTGCTCTAGTCTCTACTTGCAAATTCTGGCCCCCTTTACATGTTACATTTACGCCAGAATTAACAAGTTAATTACAGCATAAATGGCAAGGGTATTACACATGTATCCACTATAAGGTGCCATAAAATGGCAAATCAGCCATAAAAATGTTTCAGAAATAATGCAGAACATTTTTTGGATAATTTTTATGGCCTCTTACATTGAACTTGTAGCACATCCACACACCAGGCTCCTCTAGAGCAAATGCTGGACAAATCAGCTCAATGTCAGAATAAGTTTTGGACGAGCCCGGATCTCCAACCAGCCTGCCAACAACATTGTCACCACTGGCCTGGGGCAACCCTGGTCTCAAATGACTATTGGCACTGAGCTTCTGGGCAGTCCTGGTGTGTGGGGGTGAGAGATCAGAGGGCAGAAGGGGCTGGGCTCCTTGCCCTGCAATAAGGATCCTGGTTACAAGGCATCAGAAGCTTGTGGCAGGCATAGACCTTTGAAGGGAGCCTACTCTGATGCTCCATATCTTGCAAGAGCTGTCAGGTATGGGGTTTGAAATTTCCCTGGCAGGGGAAATCCTTGAACCCATCAGGGCTGACCATCATATAGCTGACTGTCAATCCCAGCCCCAACAGCCCCAAGTCTCAAACCATACCCAGGGCTCTCTGGACCATGGCTGACAATCAGCTGCATGAGAGGCTACAAGCACCCAACTTTCAAATTCCCCGTGCTGGGATTCTCCTGCACTGGCAAGTAGTAATGGCATAATTGGCACAAATCGCATTTCCTACCATGTATGTGTTGGCATGACAAGAGGCGTGATTGTTGGGATTGGAGATTAGATCCTACTGCACCATTAAATGGATGTTTGCCAGGGACCTCTGATACCTCACTTTTCACCTATCTAGTAAAATGATTTCATACCCAAAAATATTGCTTTAAAGGAGGTTAAGGCTATACAGTCCTAATATAAATATTTCCTTTAAACTCTGAAAATTTAGGAAGCCAAAAGAATCAAGTAACACTTTTGTTTTTCTAAGTATATCACTTAGCTCTTTCATGCTAACCAAAACTTTATTTATTCCCTTACAGGGAATCAGTAGGGAAGGAAGGAAATTAAAAAGAAATATTCTTTTGGAATATAAAAACAGCAATATACATTTTGTACAACAGTATCCACCCTTTTGTATCAACTGTGTAATAGCAAGTGCTATTAAAAATGCATTTATCAAACAAAAAAGTTAGTTAAAATTTAAATCTACCTTTACCAGAAACTCTTGGGTCACAGAGTTAAAAATAGTAGAGTTATTAAAGATGAACCTGGTAGTACTATGTGCAATACCTGTCCAGTTATACATTGCACTACACGGGATCCTAGAATCTCCAGTATCTCAGTCCTCCACTCTCTCTGCCTCCCTCCAAGGCAGAGGTGGAAGATTAGGGGAAAGGGGAGTGGCTAGCTCCCTGATAGCTGGGACAATGGCAAGCTGTCAAGGAGCCCCTCTGGGACCCTGATCCTGCCACAGCCATTGTGGCCAAAAGAGCTCCAACAACTGTATCCCTGCCCAGGTTCCACCAATCAACGATGGGAACTGCAGGACTAACCACTGACAACCTTCCATGGCAAGGGAGAGTGTTGGCTGTTAGAGGTGCATTGATACATAGGTTTGATATCAGATAGGTACCGATATAAAGAAATTTGTCTGTATTGGAAAACTGGCCTGATATGGCTGATAATTTGGCTGATAAATGGCCCATGCACAAGCACAGGTGCAGTGCAGCATGTATGCAGTGAGGAGCACAGGTGACAGCGTGGACAGCTGCATTCAGCTAGTAAGTCTGGTGTGGTGGAAGGGGAGAGAGTGTGGGAGGCCAGTTCAAGGGCCCAGGCTGTGAGAGAGGGAGTGGAGCTGGGGCAGGGGCAGGCACTGCCTAGCTGAGGCAAGCGCAGGACGGAGCCACAGGTTGTCCAGAGGGTGCAGGAAGGGTGGGGGTGCAGCTCCCACTGCTATGCACTGCTTGTCCAGGAGCTGCTCGTCCTGTGGCTTCTCTGGCACTCGTGTGACAGCATGTGCCCCTGGATCTGCCTCAAGCAGAGCAGGGTGGGCTGGAGACAGGGCTATACTGGGTTCTTCCCAGAGGAGGAGTGGGCCAAGCTGAGTTTGGGGCAGGTGGTGGCAGTGCTGGGAGGGGGAGTTATGCAGGGGGGGGCTACAGCAAATTTTGGGGTAACTGCAGCCCTCCTCCTTGTCCCCTGCCCAGTTCCATCACTGCCTACCCCAAGCACAGTCCAGTCCAGCCCCCCCGCTGGGAAAAGCCCAGTGCATTCCCAGCCTGCAGCTGTAGTGTGCCCCACCCTGCCCAGATCCAGGGGGGAGGGGCACTTGCCCCCCACCTCAGTGCACACAGCAGCAAGGAGCCACCCTTTCCTTCCCAGTGCCCACCTGACAAGCTGCTTGCACCTCTGTCCCATGCTCCCCCCACTCCCAGCTGGGCAGTGCCTCCCCAGCTCCACTCCCTCCCTTACAGCAAGGCCCTTGATCTGTGCCCTCTGCCCCTTCCCTTCCCTCCACCCTCCCCTTCCACCACAACATACTTACCAGTTAGACACTGCTCTTCAAGCTCCCAGGCTGGTATCAGAAATTGGCTTGATATTGGCCAATTGCACCCTTAAAAATTGGCTATCAGTATCAGCCCCAAAAATCTCTCTCAGTGCACCCTTACTGGCTGTCAATCACTAGGTTCTTTTGTCTGTGGGGTGATCCAGAAAACAGCTTTCTATTGTTCCCTGTCTGGAGAGCTTCCCTGTCCAAATCATCTTAAAGGTGAGCTCTCCAGCCAGGGGCCTGTATATTCCCTACTGTGCTGTATTTTTGTAGTGCTACAAAGAGTCAAGACAGAAATAATGAAGGCTGGGGTGAGGCACTTGTTAGTGTCAATTAAACCACATTAGAGCCTTAGGTCTGAAAAAGAGTATGCCCTTACCTGGAGCATGCATTTTTCTGAACTTAATGTAACCAACACTCCTTAGGTATGCAGCTGTGACACAGCTATGATATTAGAAGCCCCCAAACTAGCGATCTCTTATTATATTCCAAGTTCCTAGCAAACGCTTCAAAAGCCTTATAAGCCTTGAAAATGAAAGGAGATAGTCAGTTTTGGGGCTGTTACAAGAAGCCCTGAAAATAATAAGAGCTAATCAGTTTTAGGGCCTCTAATAACACAGTGCTATAGCATGTGCTGGAAGCTGCAAAACCAACTAGGTCTCGTCTTTTTACAATTTCTAGTAGCAGCCCTTTGACAACGGCTTCCCCTTCATTGCTTCTGTAGCAGTTAAATGGAATACGATTTAATTACGAAGATAATGGGGCTGTATGATGTTATGCACATATGAGGTTTAGGCACCTAACTAACATGCAAAATAGTGGAGTGTACTACAGTGAATGTAAGCAAACGGGTACTAAACATTGGGACTAGCACTGCTATAAAGTTAAATGAATTATGCGCTTATCCAGTATCCCCATAAGTGGAGCACACTGTACTCTACAAAACTTTGTGCATCTCTGGATTACCTCAAGTTCATAATTACTTATCCATAATACTTAATAGAGCAGCAGCTAAATGATGACCTTAAATGGGCAGATATATTTACAACTAGAAGCCAGATTTTTATATAAAATTTTAAAACATACTAAAAAATTGTTACTGAAGTAAATGATATGCATTCTATAATAGACACAAAGTCAGGTCTCTAGTGTCCATTTCCATTTCATGTAAAACAGTTTTGTATTTGTTCAGAGCTGGACCTCTAAATCCCATCATCTGCCTGTTCTTGTGTCTGCATAATACTAAATAATTCTGGTCTATATACCAAACACAAAGAAAATCAAAATCTCCTTTTCATTTTTTTTTTTGTTTCAAAACATCGGTTAGGTATTCACATACCTTTCCCCCTCACAGTGAAATACAACCTTAGCAATTTTACTCTTTTAGACAGGGTCAGCACTGTATTTTCTAATTGGCATCCTGTGCTCTGGTGTCATGACCGTAAATGCATAGGTACATTAGGACTAGCTAACTTTTCACCTCTGATCGTATATTTAACAAACTAAATATAAGCTCCTCAAAAATGGGTTTAATGGACTCATTCTAATTCCTGCTAATCATTTTTTCCATGTGGAGTAATTTTTTTTTTTCTAATACTCATCTTTGGGACATCCCACTTATGACCCCCTTTCTAACGTTAGGGTGAATGCAAAGGTGCAAGTTGAGACTTCCCAATGTAGTACAGTAATTGTCTGAAAAACTTAGACTTACATTCAAGAGAAGAATTATGTTCTTCAAGGTCCTTATATGCTAGCTTTTCAGGCTTTGAAGAGTCATCGAAGTCTTGAATATCAGCTTGCTGTTCATGAAAACTGAAGAAGGAAAAAAAAAAAAAAAAAAAACTTTAAAAGATTTACTACATGCCAAGAATATAAGGTAAGAAAAGCAGCAGCTTAAGAAAATGTAAACCACACAGAGAAAATGCTATATAACCTCTGACTCATATTTCTGTTATGCAACTAACTGCTCTCCACTTTCATTAGACAGGCCCACCTTTTGTATCAGACATTTAACTGTGTTGTCTCTCCCCAGACCAACCCACAACTGAAAAGAGCAAAAAGTATTTAGAAAAAAGATAAACCATGAAAAGATGGAAAGGAACTAAAAAGGAATTGGGGAGAATAAGAAAGGAGGAAGGTGGTAACAAAACTCTGACACAGAACAGAAGCTGTGACTTTTAGTCTTTTAGCATTGTGCTTTGATGCCATGATAATAAGGGCACAGATACATAAGGCAAGAAAACTTTTCACCTCTGATCACATATTTAACAGACTAAATATAGGTTCTGTGAAAAATAGGTTTAATGGCCCCATTCTAATTGCTGCTGGGGATTTGTCTATTAACAACATAAAGCACAATACACCCTACGTGACAACCAGCAATCTCTGTCCAGAAAGAACAGCAGGTCACAAATGAGATGCATCAGCAGCCCAGCATACAGAAGCTGGCTCAGCTCTCCGCCATAGTAGTCTTTAACTCTAATGAGCACAAACTATATAATAATAATTCTCAAGGAATATATGTTTTTGTGGACTAGAGGAAAAGGGAACTTGAAAAAAAGCACAGCCCATAAGAGAGACTCAACTGAAACCAACTGAAGCCCCAGGGAAAATATATGTATTGGTATTGTTTTTGTCGTTTCGGAAGGGTGGCTCAATAACACAAGGAAAACTATCTTGCAAATACAATATCTATTGTTTAATGCAAGTCACTTCTATTTCTGGAACTGTATCATCTACATTACATAATTTTAATCTCTGCTAGGCTTATATTATGCCTCTGGAGTACAAGGATAGATGTGCCAATTTGTATAATATTGCCTGTAGTAAATAAATGACAGAAAAGTACAAAATTCACATAGATTTAGTAAACAAAAAATGAGAGAACTTTGCCTCACTAAGGTAGTTACCAGTGTCAATAAGCCATAAAAGAACATCTTATTCAACACAACACTATTTAAACACACAAATTGCACTTAAAATGTTCTTTTTTTTACTCATTATTTTGATAACCAAAGGTTTGTACAAAACACATCTGTGGAAGTATGTAATTAAAAGTACCCATCCCAAACATAGGCAACAAATTCAGCACTTTAACATGAACAAAACACTCATCACACAAGGCATGAGCAGGAGATGGAAAACCTAATGCAATGAATTCCTCCTTTCCATATGACAACAGCCACATATTTTGTAAAGTCTTTTTTCTAGAGTCACAATACTAAGAACACAGTTCACTCTGCAATAGTAAAAATGCTGTTCACATCCCCGGAGAAGAAAGGGCTGTTTTCAACCGCAAATGGGGACAGGAAACAAATCCCTGGTGCTGCTATGGTCTTGGAAGCAATCATTTCCCCCAATGATGGAGAGATTCTTACTGTTATAGGCCTGCAGGCAGGAAATGGATCACTGTGCTGGGAATAGATGCGGAACACTGCCATATGTTTTATCTCCCTTTCTGCTCATTCTCTATAGAGTGTAAAGTAACCCAGCGATACAAATCATACCACTTAGGTGATATTGACTTGATGCTCAGACTAAGATGTCCACCTTTTAAAATGTAAAGTTGAGAAATATGCCCATCTTCTCCCCAGTCCCCCTTTGGTGGCACAGCTGGTTCAGAGCCAAGCCAGGCAGGCGCGGACTCAGGCTCCCCATCCTGGTGCCCTTCCCCTGGGAGCCTCATGCCAGCTGTGTGCTAACTACTTGACTGGCAGTAGTGGGGGGGCACATCTCCATGCTACTGCCACCCCAGCTGCTACTGGGCAGGCAGGGGTACATGGCCATGGCACAGGGCTCTCAGGTGAAGGACAGCAAGGCAGGGAGCCCTGAGCTCACAGTGAGCAACCCACCTCTGCCCCACACACAAATCTGGGGGACATGTGCTCTCCCTGCCACCCTCCCTAGGGAGGTGCACACTGCAGCAGGGAGCTGCTCCCCTCAACCCACCCTGGATGAGCCACTTGTGACTCTGTCCTGCTCCCTGCCCATGCCCCATGCATCGCCCCACCCCTTCCCTGACTGTGGTGGCCTCGATCTGCCCCTCACTTTCCCCAGCCATGCCCACTCCCCGCCATAGACGATGCCCAATGCTTTCTCTGCCATGTGCACATGGCACCCCCTGCATCCCTTGCAGGCTGAAGCCAGCCACCTGCAAGGTGAAACCCAGATCCCTCCACAGTGCTATGAATCCAGGACAAATGCTGTCCCAGAGTTATGCATCCTGGGATCAGGATTTGATCCCATTTTGGGATTGTCCCACCCAATTAGGGACAGGTGGTTACCCTAGCTCAGATTGAACAGCTGGAGAAGCTGATACATGTATTACTGAATTTCAGAATGTACCTATAAACAGTCCAAGCCAAAGGACAGTAAACTCCCCGTCCCCCCCAAATATGCCCCCTTCAAAGAAAACACATGGAAGTATCAGCCTTGAGAAATGCCACAAGGCCCTTATGTCAGGGTCTTCAGCCTGTGGCATAATTCAAATTGTCACTCAGAACCTGAGGGAGGCAACTACTGTCTAGAGCAGCCTGCTCTGCTTCTATGACCATTGTCCCAGGCTCAGCTGCTTCTTATTGTTCAAATGATCCCACCCTCGGGGCAAAATACAGCAGCAAGCTTCATTTAATGCACTCAAGCTGTTTTGGTTGTAGTATTAACAGTGTTCCTTCAAGGCACAGTACACTGTTGCTTGGTACTTCAGCTATTTTCCTTTACAATTTATGTACAGATTAACGCTATTTAACTCTCAATCTGTGACATCTATTTTACCAATACAGGGGCATCTGAGAGACAAAGGTTAGGATTAATGAAGGAAAGGAAAGTGTGGAAGATAACACAGCTGTCTGAAGTGAGAGACTGCAGAACCATGAAGGGGTACATACACCCCCAAAATTGCAACCAGCTCCCTGAAGAGCAGAAACCTAAAGCTCCTTAATCTCTATTTGGGAAAAACACAAAAATAAAATTTCTTTATCTTAAGTGTGTACAAAAAGGAGTTGATCATTGCAGATAAAATACACGCACATTCCAGGACTCTCTACGATATAGATGCTTATTCTTCAAGCACCCAATTCAAAAGGATAACTGGTAGGTGGGTGGGTCAGATAAATCTGTAAATGATCTCTTTAGTGAAGCAGAATTACTAGGCTTGTAATTATGTCATTTCTAGTGATATATACTGTAGTTTTAGACCTGTGGTCTATGGACCTCTGGGAATCTGCAGACTGTCTTAGGGTCCACAAATATGACTATGATGAATCAAAAGTGCATGCATACCCACGCTTACAATTCAAAATGGCACCTCCATTTGAAATTGTTTAGGAGTCTGCAAATGAAAAGATTGAAAATCACTACTACAAAGATCCTTATGCTGGGAGAATAAGCAAGCTCAAGGAATGTGTCAAGTTAGACCAAGTGTTAACACATAAGCAGGATTTTTGAAGAAGTGGAATGGGTAGGGTGTATATTTTGTTAAAAATATAACTCCAAGAATTTGCCCACCTTATACAGAAGTCACCTTGAAAAGCCAAAAAAAAAAAAAGGCTCACAATCTCAAGCAAACAACCAATCAAAAAAAAATCTCACCCCAAACCCTAGGGAGTATAAGAGTTTGGGCTTCTCTTCCTCAGAAACAAGATCTAGAGGCATAAGACACCCAAATGTGGCATTAAAGACAGCCAGCATGTTAGGGTGTCTTTAGAGAAGAAGCTTTAATTAGAGTGGCCCTCGGAAGCCATTCTAATTAAAAAGGTCTCACAGTGTCTTATGTATTCAGTGTCCTATGCTTCAAAATGGTGAGAGGGGAACTTTAACCAAAGCTCATTGGATAAGCTTTAGTTAAAGTGCTCCTGCTGCCATTTGAACCATGGGGATGCTGAAGACATGTGATGCCAAGGCTGCTGGAACATGCTAATTAGCACACTCCAGCAGACTCATTTAATCAATCAACTAACTAACGTGTCAGGACAGGCATCAAGCATGCGTACAGGTTCCCTTCAGGCTTGTTGGAGTATGAAGTGAAACATTTTAGGCCTCCCTTGCCTAAAACCTTAACTGAAATCCTTCCTAAAAAGGCAATTAGGTTTTCACTTCAAACATGCAAAAGGGACTTTGTGGTATGAGAAGGATGAGATATTTTATCATCTAGTTGGTCAGGAACTTGTGAACAGCGAGTAACTCTACCTCATCCTTGCAAAACATGGCATAAACTGGTTAACGGTTCTTGTCCTTGAATCAGAGCAGAGGAAGGAGACAGAGACAAAGCTTGGCTTACAGCCTACTCTCCCCTGGGGAAAGACCTATAACTTCTGCAGCTGGATCTAAGTCTCAAGGATTGGACTCATAAGTAATGAGCCATGGTAGAGATCAGCCTTGAATTGTGGTATTGCCAACAATGATGAAGTTGACTCATCACTACAATATGAAGCTTTTCCTTCCTATGAGATGAAGTCCTCTGCATTAGAAAATATGAAACCTTAATCCCTATTAGATTATGCAAGCAATTATCAGGACTGCTTTTCAGACAAAAGACTCATTAAAAGGGGGTCTCAAAATTGTCTAGTTTCACTTAAAGCTGTCAACAGTGAGCTGAAAAAATAAACTACCTTCATCTTAAGTAACCTCAGGCTAAAAAGAGCTTCAAATTTTGATAGAATCAATTTCCGATTAGACTGTCCAGTCAAGAAGGTAGCTCAAATATCTGAAAGTGGTACCCTTGATCTCATGTGCACCATGCTACAAACATTACCTTTTCCTGAATAAAAGCACAGAACCTGGTTTCTAAGTGTTTAAATATGACTAGAATTTTGGTTTAATGTCATAGGATAAAGTCTGGAGCGTTACTGGAAGACGCATCCATTTCGGTTAACATGATCTTGAAGTTCATTAGCATCTTGTCATCTCTGCGACATGAGGTTTGTATTTTTAAAATTTACACATGAATGTAACATTTCTGGTCCACTCATTTGCTAGGGATATTTTTGAATCTCTTAAAATAAGTCAGCAATTCTGAATTATATGCTACAGATCTATTCCAAAGGTTGCTTTCAGAGAAAAATCTAAACTGTCCTTCCTGAAATCAGAGAATACAAATGGGGAAGCACCATCCATTGATTTATGTCTTTCTGAAAACAAGCTACTTAACAAGAAAGATGTCACACAAAAATAAGTGATGTACACGGGCACGACAGGAGTCAAGCCCAGTAAGACTTATGGTACCAGTGACATACTCTCCTTCAGTACTATGCTGCTTGTAGAGTGCATGACAACACAAAATGCTAATAATTAAGCATTATGTTTGAGATTGATGCCTTAAAAGAAATGAAATATTTAGCCACACAGCTGGTGCTTATGGCAAAGACCAAGAGTGCACTATGTTGAATTACAAAGTTGGCAGGGTAAGCAGCCTATGCGGCCACTGTTAGACTGCTCTAATGCCCACACTAGCTGTTTTACAGCTAGCTCAGATCTCTCTATACTATAATGCAACCACAGAAGTGTAAATACATTATAAGTGTACCTCCCTAGTAGATATTCATTAGGCTGCTGAGTTGGATCCAACCACTGAAGTCTGTGCTTTAGACTAGTCAGGTTCCAGACACTGTCTCAAATTCTCAGCTTCTAGGCACACCCATGTTCAAACAGTTCAGTGTCTTAGGCTCTAAAACTCATGCTGGCTCCTCTAAGCAGCTAATGCACACTTCATAGACTACCTGACAGTAAAAGCAAAGGACATAGCCTTTGCAAAGTAATTTCTAAACCAAGTATACTTTATTCAGACAAAATGGAGACACACATGGACAAATGGAAGAACAACAAAAATGAGCATGCTAAACACTCCCTGGAGTCTCCTTACCACTTCAAGAGCCCTATGAATTGTGATCAGGACTTTTGTTCTTCCAAGACCTTCCTCTTCTTTTTGTATGCTTCCCCAATCTTGTCTCTGTCTTCTAAATGGCTGATTAAAAAGTCTCCCAAATTTCCCGACCCTCTTGTTAGATAAACCCCTCCAAGCAATTTCAAGTCCTTCATCAGGTCATTGGAAATGCTGATTTCCCTGGGCTGTGGCCAGCTCCCTATACAAAGGGATTCCATTTGAAAAACTTACCATTCAGGTTAACAATTTCTGATTGCTCTCCACTGTTATCTCTCTGCTAGGTGCAAGGTATTTTTTCTGACATCTCTTGGGCTTTTCAGCTCAGGATGGAGCTGAAGTGCCAGAAGTAAGGGCACAGTACAATCTTAAAGTCAAAGTAATACTTTGCTAAACAAAACAGACCTGACAGGCTAATGGGCTCATCCAATCCTGCATATTAAATTAATACCCAATTCAAGTTAAGAGTCCGAAGATAAAGAGAGGTAACTTTTGGATTAGGAGAAAATAGGACTGACTGAAATCCAAAGAACAATATCCAACCCCTGAATAAAAGATGCATAAGAAAAAGGGGTAGTTACATAGAAACAATGGACACCTTCTCGAGGAAGGACTACAGAAAAATAACAACGCAATTCTTCTGTTGTAAAGTACTCAGAAAGACCACAATAGGGTATTATTCTTTTGATATTATGGATTCTTATATGAAATCTCTGGGTTTATCTTGTGAATCATGCTGGTAATTGAAAACCTAACAGTGCTAATACTGTATGGCACCTAAAGGCTCCCTTAAAAGATCTGACAGCATCCTCATTGAGAATCACTGATAAAGACAGTAAAAGACTGCTGTAACCAGGAGACCACAACAGATAGATACATGCTTATTTTAAATGTAAGGTTAAATGAATCTTTTCTCACTTCAAACAGTCTTACAATATTTACCTTAGTTTTTTTCTGTGACTGCTGGGGGAGGAAGGACCAGACTCAGAAGAGGAAAGATGTTCTGTCTTCAATATGGGAGAAAGAGGCTGGTCAACACTCCGTTGGGAAGAGGCAAGGTATGAGCCACTGATATCTATAAAATAAAAGAAAGAATTCTAGGCTAAGCACTAGGCTATACACTGTCTTGTATCAAATCTGCATCCAAATCAAATGCAGTGTAATAGCTCAACACCTACAATTACAAGACCATGATTTCAGGATTCTACATATGACTGCATTGTGCACATATAATTATCCACAGGGCAACTGAACATGCTCCATCCAGCCTGGGGTTGCAGAGACAGCTTTTAACAGCTCAAGATTGGAATGAGACCAGATACTAAAATGGAGAACATGGATGGAGCCAGCCTTTCTACCCTGTGGCCTTGATGTCATCATAGAATCATAGAAAATTAGGGCTGGAAGGGGCCTAAGGAGGTTCAACGTCGAGAAATGTAAAGTGGTCCACCTCGAGACAAGCAACCCTCAACACATCTACAAGCTTTGCGGCACCAAACTGACTAGCACCATGAATGAAAGGGACCTAGGGGTAATAATAGACCATAGTATGAACATGAGCTGGCAGTGCAATGCTGTAGCCAATAGGGCAAATAATACTCTGGCATATAATCAATTGATGCATCTCCAGCAAAACCAAGGAGGTGATTCTTCCACTCTATTCAGCACTGGTGAGACCACAGCTGGAGTACTGCATCCAGTTTTGGGCACTAAACTTTAACAAGGATGTAGACAAGCTTGAGGGAGTCCAAAGAAGAGCCACCCATATGATCAGTCTTAGAAGGGAAGCCATATGAGGAAAGGCTTCCTTCATATGAGGGATCTAGGACCCTTCAGCCTGAGAAAAAGAAGGGTGAGAAGGGACCTGGTAGCAGTTGACTGCTACGCTAGGGGAGTACATCAAGGGCTTGGTAACTGTTCACCAGGGCACTTGAGGAGAAAACCAGGCGGCATAATACCAACAAACTCCTGGCAGATTCAGGCTCAGCTTTAGGAAAAACATCTTCACTGTCAGGGTGTCCAAACTGTGAGAGGTAGTGCAATCACCTATCCTGGAAATCTTCAAGAAGAAACTAGACAGTCACCTTGCTGGGGTTACCTGACCCCCAGTTACTTTTCCCACTTGGTGCAGGGGTCTGGACCTGATGATCTTCCGAGGTCCCCTGTTGCCTTACAATCTATTAATCTAGGCCAACCCCCAACTAATGGCAGGAGTTATCCTATTCAAATAAAGAGGGGGCAAAAGTTGGACCAATGAGGTAAAAAGTAGTAGAATGGGACAAAAAGCCTAACAAGACTGAGACTGAAGCTGGTTAGGAAAGAAACTGGGACTGGTTAGGCAAGCAGAAAGATTGTTAGTCAGTGGAAAGCATGCTGAACATAAGAAATGACTTGCTGTATCAGACCACAGTTCCATCCAGGCTGGTATCCCACCTCTTGCAGTGGCAAATACTGATGCTGAGGGGAAGTATATATAACAGTAGATTTGATTTATATCACAACTTAGATCACAGGTCAGGACACCTTGATTTAATCACTGTTTTCTACAAAAAGTGCATTCACGTTGTTGATATCCTCTATTCATTTTTCTTCAGACTTTGCACTTTTAGAGAGATAAGGGCTTAACTCTGTGTACACAAACTTGCAGAGAGACAATAGGGCTGATGGGTAGGTAATCAGATTTGTTATGTCTCATTTCCATATACTGCTGTTAACAAGGATTTTATCTTGGGAGACAAATCCACAGTTTGAGAACTGAAACTAAGCACCCCAGAGATGCTTAATGGGATCTTCTAGATTAGGGGTTGTCAACCGGGGGGTACGTGGATCTCTGGCGGTACTTGGGAAGGCCCTAGGGATTACACACTGGAGGTGGTGGTGACAACGGAGCATGGCCACCTACTACCCTGCGCCACCATGTCCCAGGAGCAGGGCCGGGGGCAGGGGCAAAGGCAGCGGCGCCACCCCTGTGGCCACACAGGTTCGCCCGACTGGCCGGATGCTGGAGGGAGGGGAGAAGCTCACATGCAATGGCCACTGCCATCACCCAGCATCTTGCACTGCCACCGCCACTGCTATCACCTAGCATCTCACTCTGCATCCAGCTGCATGCCACCCTCCTCCCCCAATGGCCAGCCACCATGGATGCACTTATTTAAAAAGGTTGAAAACCCCTGTTCTAGGTTAAGCACTGAGTCCAACTGGGTAGAGTAATTTTCTTTAAATCTTTTCTAATCTATAGATGAACCTCTAGGAACCACATAAGATTGGGCCCCTAATATAGACCATGGCCTATTATGACCTTTTATAAAACTTTTCTAAAAGTTACATGAATATATTGTCTCAAATAGCATATAATTTGAAGTTATAATCCCTATTCCATGATGATATCTTTAAGCTTTAACACACCTTAAATTAAGACCATCTTTATATAGGTTATTTTTTTACAAAGCATCTTAACCCCCCCACAAAACCCATAACTTTACATTAAAAAAAATCTGATTTAAATTTTAAAATCTGATTTTTTTTATTTAAAGAAGTGTTGATTTTTATCCATCCTGGTATATAAGCAGGGCATAATCTCTCCTACACTACAGTTCCCAGCTGTTGAAAGTCCTAATTTTGAGGCTGCATCCCTAGCTAGGACTGTGAGCCTGATGAGTGGAAAAGAAAACACAAAGATCAGACAAAGAGCTAAGGAAAAAGGAAGAACACGACTGGCTGGACAAAACTGGATCAAAGAACCAGCAAGGTGGAAAGAGGGGAGGAAGATGGAACTAAGAAGGAGCGGAAGTTCAGGGAAGGGACTTAAAACAGGCTCAGCTAAGTAAATTGGAAAATAATCCTATGGCAGAAGGAGCCAGTAAGTACAGAATGGGTGAGGACTCCATGGAGGCAAGGACTGGAAAATGGTGAAAGGAAGGGACAGATTGGATAAGGGAACTGGAACTGGCTAGACAAGACTGCTCTTTGTGTGAAGTAGAGGAGAGACTGTGAGTAGACTGCAAGCCTGAAGGACAAGACAAGGATGGGCTGAGCAAGGAGACTGGGACTGGAATGCAAAATCTGGAAAATGGAGACCGAAACTGATAGAAAAGGAGAATCATACTGGTATAAGGAAAAGACAGGACAGGAGAGAAGAAGTCAAACTTGAGAGACAGTGGGGTGGGGAGCGGAGGCAGGAGAAGCTATGCAGAAACATGTAACTACAATATCAAACTCCACTTCACAGTCTGGAATACAACCCAAGTTTTCTCAATTGCACAATGTCTCTGCTGTCAAAGAAACCCACTATTTGTGAAGCCTACTTCCAAAAGCATGTGTCCTACTCCCTCTAGTGTTCATTCACTTCATATAACAATCTTTTGTTATCACAAGGCAGGGCACAGTGGAAACTTAAAAGACTTACTCATTTAGAAGAGCATGAATTTTCCTAGACTACAGCCTACTTTGCCGTTTAAGCTAATGCTGACTAATTACAGAAGTAGCATCTAACAGAGGATGGTGCGATGGGTCTGAACATATCAATCTTATATTACCCTTATTTACTGCACACTACCCAAACCCAACTCTGAAAACAGAAAGTTTACTTACCTCTCCATTACAGGAGTTATTTGAGATGTGCTGTCTATGTGTTTTCTGCTTCTGATGGTGCATGCGTTAAGTGTCTACTGATTGCACCTGTGCCCCTACACCCTCTCATGAGATGAAGAAAAAAAGAGCAACCAAAAGATCTTCAACTCCTTCCTGTCAAGACTCAACAGTAGCAAGAAAAGGAGAGTGGCCCATGGAATCCCGGTAGACAACATATCTCAAAGAACTCTTTCTCCCAACAGGTAAGTAAACTTTTTTCTTCTTCAAGTACTTGTCCATATATGCTCCACTTCTGGTGAATCCCAAGCAATCAGTCACTGAAGCAAGAACATATTTCTGAGGCTCAATAATGATGGAACTATAAGACTGCCAAATCAGACATCCAAGTGAGATAACTGAACAGAGTATTGTGGAGTTAAAATCCATACTCCATATTTCAAGAAGCAGCTTTGCATATATAATGTAAACAGACACCCCTGAAAGAGGTGGCAGAAGCTGTCTTATCCCCAGAGTAGAATGCAATTCAACATGTCCAGGAAGGTGCAAGTCAGATACCTCATTTGTGACACAATACCCATTTTAGCAGAGAAGTGGTTAGTCATGTTGTTTTGAAGTCAGACAGAAGGTAGGTCAGGGCAGCACCTTAGAGACAAACTGCTTCAAGAGAGGCATGAGCTTTCATAGACAACAGCCTGTTTTGTCAAACGCTGACAAAAATAGCAAATGACAAAGCAGGATGTCACTTACAAAAGCTCATGCCACCCTTCCCTACCTTCTGCCAGTCCCCATTTACAGATTCTCTCGGGTGAAACTGTCTCATCTTTTGGCAATTGCTACATATAGCTAGATCATACTCTGAATAGCCCTGGTCCAAATAAAATGCCCTCTCACATGTTGGATGTCCTTCAGGCTTTGTCCTTCTATCTTTGGGCATATCAGTCTTGAGAAAGAAACAGGCACGTGTAAGAGCTGGTTTGAAGAGAAATCCAAAATGACTGTCAGAAGCTAGTAAGGGTGTTGTTAAATGGTGATCTATCTCTTGTGAAAGACTGCAAATGGTAATTCAACATCCAGTACCCGCATCTCACCAACATCCATGCTGAAGTAACTGTCACAAGAAACATTAGCTACAGAGACCAATGAAGAAACAAATGGGATGCCAAAGGCTCAAATGCCATGAAAGCCATGTTCATGAGACCAATAGGGTCTACAGGGATGGTGTTTTATTGTACGTTCTATTTTTCTTGTTAAAGAAATCTCAGTCAATTTATCCCATCCCTAACAATGAACTATAGCATTGCTTGTCCCTGCCCCAACTGATGTGTGGGTAAAAACCCCTTATTTCTTTCAACCCCTCCATTCTGTGATGCATTAACAGGGCAGATATATAGAAAACATCAAAAGTAATTCTTCCACACTAAACATTTGTAAGACATCAGCTGGACACTGTATCCAGCTTCTGATAGTATACTGTTAAAATGTAAAAAAACTGGCAAGAGTCCAGGAATAAGAATGACAAGTAATTTAGAAACATGAATGGTAAGGAATGGTTGAAATTTTAGTTTAAGTTTAGACAGGAGAAAACTGAGGAAGCATAATAAAAATTAAAATATATGAAGACTGTCATTCAAAAGATGATAAATGTTTTCCATATACACTGTGGGGCTGACAGCAAGAAATTTGCCTAATTTGCAGCAAAAAAAGATTAAGATGTGGTGCTAGGACTTTGTAGTGGACCATGAGTAGGGGTGAATGTCGTATACTCAGACTTCAGGAAGGTAGCCCACACCATACTGGTGAACCAGTTAAGAGGCTGTGACTTGGATGACTACAGAGTCCGGTGGGTGGCAAATTGGCTGGAGGGTCGCACCCAGAGAGTCATGGTGGATGGGCCGGTTTCGACCTGGAAGGGTGCGGGTAGTGGGGTCCCACAGGGCTCGGTCGTTGGACCAATACTCTTCAATGTCTTCATAAGCGACTTGGATGAGGGAGTGAAGTGTACTCTGTCCAAGTTTGCGAATGACACAAAGCTATGGGCAGAAGTGGACACACCGGAGGGCAGGGAACAGCTGCAAGCAGACCTGGACAGGTTGGACAAGTGGGCAGAAAACAAGAGAATGCAATTCAACAAGGAGAAATGCAAAGTGCTGCAC
>JAGPOW010003316.1:66471018-66538938 GCA_030014935.1 Caiman crocodilus
GTGCTCTCCCCTACCCTGGGGGTCTTCAAGAGGAGGTTGGATATGCATCTAGCTGGGGTCACCTAGACCCAGCACTCTTTCCTGCCTATGCAGGGGGTCAGACTAGATGATCTATTGAGGTCCCTTCTGACTCTAACATCTATGAATCTATTAAAAAAATGGGCTATTTTTCCACTGAAGTTTGTTTGAAAACAGGTTAAACAAACATCTTCCAAACAATGGGTCAGATATATTTACCTAGCCATTGAGCAGTCCATTGGACAAGATAACCTCAGGGTGCCTTGCAGCCCTGTATTTCTAGGACTTGCTGTGACTTTTGGGTGAAACAGAGGGAATGAAATTTCCCCTTTTTCTTTTGGCAGCAGTATTATCCAGACTTACTTCTCTTAAGGACCAGAATTTGTTATTCTCAGCATAAATGGCCCCTGAGGCAAAGGGTGAAATCTCTCACCAAAACCAAAATTGCCTCAGAGGTGCAAAGGGGCAGCAGGAAGGACCACTTGTAACAGAGCAGTTCCCAGGGGTGGTTCTCTCCTACCTTCCAGTTCTAAGACAGGCCTCATCAATTTTTTTCCTCAAAGAAAATGTTATTTTGTTCACTCTGGAATTTACTGATCTTTTTTGTGTGGATCCCCTACACCTAAACATTTCTTTTTACTACATAACAGATGGAGCAGCTGAAATTCAGGGGCATAACTTCTCATACAGAACAAACTATGAAACCTAGTCACTTATGACTCATCACAAGAATAACTACCACAAATGTATAACATTAGATTTTGTTAGTTACTGGATTGGTAAATATCCAGTAAGATAAGGTAAAACCTATATTGTTAAACCTGATACCAAGAGCAAGCTCTCTCTCTCGTAGTTGATGATAATATGGTATATAGGTCAGTTGATTGCTCCATTTCCATTTTCATTCTATTAGAAGGCAAAACCTCAAGGCACAAGGGTATGGATTCAGCCACCATAAACTGCTATGCCACCAGAAGTGAAGACATAGACATTCAAAGGAAAAAAGTTTAATTTCCTCATGAGCTATACTACTTTGCTTGTCACTATTACATGGAAGTACTTCATAAATAGCAATTTATCTCGACTCAGCCCCTGCTCGGTAGGGTATGATTACCTCATTTTAGAGCTAGGGAACTGAGGCACAGAGATTAAGGAGAAGATTTGCTAGTTTAATATATTTGATTTGAGACATGTAAAACAAAGGACTCAATCTGGTTATACACAACACTGCGTACGTTCATAGAAGAGCTCCCACTGACCTGTTATAACTGCAAATACTGTCATAGTATCAGCAAATTAGACACAGGGTATCAACTGAGTACACAGAAAATGAAGACCATAGGGTTAGCGATCACCTTTGAAAATTTTGTTTTAAGTGATTGCTTACCATCCAAAGGCAGGAATACAGGTTTCCCTCACTTTATGCTGTACATTCGTTCCTGGAAAACGGCACATAACTCAAATTCGCATGAAGGGAATTCACTTTACAATGGAACAAGGAGGGATTCGTTCCAAGACTTCAACTTTACTGTCCCCCAGACCCATTTCAACCACTTTTACAAGACAATTTTGGTACTCACCAACAGCAGACAGTACACAAGAACAGGGTGGTGGTGAATGTTTAGTGTGCATGGGGCGAAGGAGGCTGTGTCCCGCCACATGCATGCTGCTGCTGAAAGGGCAGGAGGCACAGTGCAGCAGGGAGTAAAATGCTCAGGCTTCCACCATACTGATCACATAAGAGTGAATTTGCCTTGCATATAATTGATTTTTGGTATAAAAAGGGTCATTTCACACATACAGAACCCTCATAAAGCAAGGGAAACCTGTAGAATCCAGTTACCCATGGGTGAATTGAATGCTTTAACCATAAAACTATACTCTCCCTGAAAACCCCTGCTTCATTCATATATAATGTCAAAATTCTACAAAAAAAAGCAGCAGCATTCCTTCAGTCAACAGCCTTGGGTGAGATAGGGGTTCTGTGTAAGCTACATATCCTTGGTGCTTTTCAAATTCATATACCAGGTTGGGGAAACCTCAGGTTGCATAGACCATATTATTACTGGCATTATATATCTTCTTAGCGCAATATTTTACAACTGAATTTTCTTTTAATGCATTTTACACGCAATATTACAACAGTGCTATATAGCATACAGGGAGATTTACTGCAGCTGTGAAATCAAAGTTAAATTCACCCAACAGAGTACAAAAGTGGATACTAAGTTATAACAAAAACAGTGGTAGCCACAGTACATTACAGCTGAAGCATATCATGATTTTACTCTAAATGCCCTTTTAAAATGGATTAAATTAAGGGCAGTACACTTGATCTCCCCCATACTTCTGCAGCTCACATTTTTGTGAAAACTTTATTTCCTAATTGTCATATTTTGTCTGTAGCCTTCACCTGCCCTTAAGAAGCAAATGATAAATTAATACATAATCCTCATTTTTAAATGTTCTAACTAGAATCCTGCCAGAACTGAATTATGTACAAGCCAAACCATGAAAAGTAGTAGTTTACCTTCAGAAAGCATCTTGTTATGGATGTTTCTCTCCACTTTTGAAAGGGGAGTAGAAGAAAGGCGTCTTGAAGGAGAGACTCTTTCTCGTGGTGGAGTTAGATGATTTTTCAAGACATCGTTGTGGCCAGCTGATTCATCATACCTCTGGTCTCTAGAACTGCTAAGAGGGAAATGCTGGGAACCAAGGTTGTCTTCTACAAATAAAACTTCACGCTGACAAGTCAAAGGGACTCTACCAACAGCACATTGTAAAGGTATAGCAGATTTAGTCTTTGTTGGTGTGCTACTTGCAACTGCACCCTGAATGATTCTAGTTTGGTAATTTCTGTAGGCTTCTTCCAAGCACTCTGCCTCTCTCTCTAGCTCTTTTATCCTAGCCTTGGTTTTGGCTACAGATTCAAGATCAGAATCTGAGGACGTGTCAAGTTTCCGTGAATGCTGGTGATGACCAACTCTTAAAACAGCATCTGCTTCAATGATATCAGTCAAAGCCCGGTTCTTCAAGAATACACCATCCACGTAAATGTCATGAGGTACAAATTTATCACCAGTGAAGTCAATGACAGAACGATCAACAAGTGAAGGCTTCGGATTCCGATACACTTCATTCTCTAGAACTACAGAAACAAGGGGGGTGGGGGGAAGGGAAATTAAATATTTAAAATCATGATTTTGGTCACATGATTCAGATGTGATTTATATTTCATATTTGCAAATTTAACCTACTGATCTTAAATGTAGGATTTTTTTCAGTTAAAGTAGAAAAGGAAAGCAATTAAAAATGGTATTACCATTTTTTTCTCACATACAACATACACCTTTCCCCCACCCCCTACCAAAAAAAAGGCTGCTGGACATTGCAGTATGCATTATATGCGAGAAATACACTTAGAAAACTAACTTCCAGTTACTAGACAAAAGCGAATGTAAAATCTGTGTCTGACTCACAGGGAGCAGAACAATGAGCCAGCTCCTTCCTCTAGCCTAGGGATGGGCATGGCCATGGGCCGAATCCAGCCAGCTGTGCACTCCATTTCTCAGCAGCCACTGCCCATGTGACTGGGGCCGGTATCCATGGAGACCCCAGCAGCAGGCACAAGGGCCAGGGTTTCCAAGGACACCAGCCCCAGCAGCACTGGCAGGAAGCAGCAGCAGCTGGGAGTGGCGGGTAGGGAGAGGGTAGAGGCAGCCATGCCACTGGGAGGGGTGGCTGCAGAGGGCAATGGAGAATTTTGGGGTGTTATACCCCCCTCAAACCCCACCCCTGCTGGTAGGGCACGTGGCAGGGCACAGAGCTGCTCCAGAGCCCAGCTGGGATCTTGTAGTGGTGACAGCACCTGTAGCCTGCGTGCAGATGCTACAGTCTGCAGCCTGCATGCTCCAGGCAGTGGCATGCAGGCAGCAAATCACAGCTCAGCCCCATATCTAGACCACACTCTCACCGCTGCAAGGAGCTGAAGCACAGCCACAATCTGCTGCCTGTACACCCCTACCCAGAGCATGCAGGCTGTGGATTGCAGCTCTGCCCTGGCTCTGGATCATGCTGTCACTGCTACAAAATCCCAGCCAGGCTCCAAAGCAGCTCCGCAACCTGCCAGCACTGCTGGGGCCAGACTTCACAGAAACCCTGGCCCGGCACTATCACAGAACAGCTGCTGCTGGGGTCTCCATGGAAACCGGCCCCAGCCATGTGGGCAGGGGATGCTGGGAAATGGAATCCAGCCACCATCTGTATCCACTATTTTGCCTACCCCTGTTCTAGCCACTACTACTCAGTTGCTTACTACATGTTGCATGTAAGAAAATACGATATATCACATTTTATGTTTCTGTGTAACTTCAAGTCATCACTGATTTGTTTTTGTAAGCAAATATTTAGATCCAACAGATGCAAAAAAATCAAATGCTTAAAAAGGCTAATATTTCTTTGGTACTTCAATAATTATTGTACCTAAAACATATTAAACTACTCAGATTGCAATGTCACATGGCAGCAACAGCTCTTTGAACCATCTCTTACACTTCAAAAGTTTATAAATGTCTGTTTTAAATGATAAGTGTAAAATGTGGCCTTCATACTGTTGATCTATAAGCTAATTTTCTTTTGATATAAAAATACTGAATGTGGTTTATGCTATTTTTTTATAATAGCAGAAAAACCTGTAGTTTTGCCTTTGCAGGAAGTCTTCCTTGTCTGGAAGGAAAAACTACAGGTTTCCCCTTGCAGGCTGGCACAGTTCCAGTGTGCAAGGGTCTACCTGGGGCTTGGGAAACAGGTCACAGGGAGCGCCTTGTGCATGTATGCATGGATACATGCATGTGGCAACCAGGCAGCAAGAAGATCAGCTCCTTCCAGGTAAGTCTATGGAAGTAAGGGGGAAAGAATCACAGGCAAAGCATGGGGCAGGGTGCAGAGGGCACAGGCAATGTGTGACAGAGGTGGGGGAGCAGAGGTGACATGTTGGGGAGCGAGGGGGCCAAGGCAACACAGAGAAGGCATGTGCCCCACAAGATTTCTGCGCCCACCACCTGCTGCTTCCAGGCGGACAGAAGCTGCCTCCGCAGCCCATTGGGAAGGACCTGGTGCAGAAAGGAGCACCACATTGCCATGGCTGCCAAGGTGAGGTGCCCCCTGCCCACTTGGCAGCAATATGGGGCACAATTCTACTGCCACACCTCACTTTGGTGGCCATGGCAGCAGGTTGCTCCCTCCCATGCCAGGTCCCACCAGCTGAGCCACAGAGGCAGATCCTGTCCAGAGCTGATCCAGCCCCACTGCATCCCCACACCCTGCTGTGGGCACAGGAATCTTGGGGGGCATGTACCCACCCCATACATTGCCTGTGCCCACACCCCCGTTTCCACACATCCACCCCATTCCCCACATGCTAGGGACAGGGGGCAGCAGGTCCAGAGTGAGAAGCACTGCCAGCGGTGAGGGGACTGGGGCTTGGGAGTGAGGGGCAGGGGCATGAGCAGAGGCAGGGCACCAGCATATCAGGGCTGGTTGGTGCTACAAAGTAGCAGTGTTGGGGGGCAGCCACAGCTAGACCTGTGTTTTGGTGAATGAAGGGAGCAGGGAGAGCAAAGGGGGCAAGGGGAGGTCTGATTTTCCATGATGAAAAAAACCAAAATCAAATGCCAAAATACACAGGTATTTAAAATGCATGTTATTGTTGTGATTAAGTCACTGGCAGGCTTTCAAATTGCGACTATATAAATAAAACATTGTGTTCAATAGATACTTCTATCTATCTATAGATATATATGAAACACCACTATCTATCTATAGTGGCATTTCATTTTAATTGCGGAAAAACGTGGACTGTGGGAGGGGTAAGAGAATGTTGGGATTTTTATCAGAGAAGTTGGGATTTTTAAACAGAGTAAGCAGGAATCCTATTTTTCTACACACAAGAATCTCAGTTAGCTGAAAATTAAAGTTCTAATTTGCACCCTATAGAATTCACACCTTATGAGTTATTATGCAGATTCACAATCTATGAGTAATAACTTATTACTCATAGATTGATCCCTTACTGCCTCCATTACTTTTCAAACCACTGGAAGAGTTTGTACAAACAAAAAGGTCTTTATACTTTCAGCTAAAAATCTAAATAATACATACCTGTTTGGGTTTGCTTCAGTTGTACTTTCAGATCTTCAACCTGAACATTTAACTTTCTGATAGTAGCTTCACACTCTAACAGTTGGCTCTTTAATTGTGTGCACCGTTCAACCTGCAAGAGATGTTGAAAGGAAAATCTTATCCAAACTTTTCTTATCTTCAACATGTGTTTAAAATTTCTCTTTCTACCCATAGAGACGTCTTTCAAAATTTTATTTCAACTACCACAGAACATTTTGTTTCTGATGTTTCAAAATGTGCAGGGGCTTTCAAGGTTGGGTTTCTTCCCTCTTCCAGGTTCATCAGCTGCATTGATTTATAGTAAACTAGCACTGATACTTCTGTTTTGCAACAAATTGGTTGAAAAAATATTTTTATGTGCTTAAACAATGAAAAGATAAAATAAAACACAAAGTACCACCTGCATTCATATTAGATCTGTGTTGGGATGGGCCTTTTTACAAAATGACATAAAAAAAAGAAACATTTCTCATTCTAATAAGGTAAAAAAGAATTTACCTCTGTTTGTAGTTGCTTTTCTAGGAGTTGTTTGTGGTTTACAAACTCTTCCTGTTCCAGCTTTCTAGCATGTTCAGTTCTCTTCAACTCTGCTTGGCAGGCCAGATGTTCAGCTGACGGCTGAGTTAGTTCTGTCATATAAAAGAACAAATGTCAAGAAATAGTTTACAATATTATAAGCAATATACTCTCATTATTTATAGTAACCTCTTTAGGAACAAAACTGAAATACTCTTCTACATTTCAACAGGTCTATATAGGCACATACTGCTGTAAAATATACTAGGGCTTTTACTAATGGCAGGCTGCCACTGGCTGCTGATCCTACGTGCTTGGGTGTTCTCATTTTGTTCCTCCCTCTGATGCAGCACCAATTGGTAGGCCTCACCAGCTTCAAGCCTCCCCTTCTACCTCACAAACCCATCCACACAGTACCTGCAAGAGACCCAATCCTTGCTATCCCATTGCTGGTCTTAAGGAACAGACCATGGTTTTCCATAGGCTACTTTAATCTCACAAACCGCAGCTCTAATGCCTCACAGCTGCAACGGTCAAAGATTTGGGGCTCAAGGAGTACCCCATGGATGGGTTTATGACATGAAGAAGCTTGACAGTGGTGTACTGGAAAGAGGAATGGTACGGGGAGGGAAACCCAAGCAGAGGAGATCAGTGGCCCATGGCAGCCTGCCACCAGTAAAATGTTACCAACCCCTGGTATATAACACAGATGGCTTTCCCTTGGGTTGTGAAAGACTTTCAGGTCCCCCTTTCTGCAAAATTGGTTAGCTTGGAATATCTCCTGCCCTGAGCTCACACTCTACCACTGGCAATCAGTACAGAGACAAAACAACAAAAGGATTATTATATAGGAGGAAACAGTTGTACAGAAAAACTGACCATAAGTTTGAAGACCAAACAAAAAGACAAATTAAAGTTTCTTAGCCTCTCATCTGACTATAATCTAGTCCTTCAGAGATCTGCCAGTATTTTCAGAGATCAGCCTTTCTGCCAATCCTGCCAGCCCTGACCACTGGGGACCTGACCCGTCGCAGAACTTGGGATAATCTAAAAGCCCCATCTCCAACACAGCTCCCTAAATACCTTCACACCAGTCCCCTCTCCCTGCAACAGCACTGTCCCTATTCCTCAGGCGTCTCCATTTTCTAGATATTTACTTCCTAACAGGGCAGCTGGAATTCTTCTAGCTAAGGGTCCATTAGTCTGAGATATCTTAGCTACTGTAGGGTTGTTTTTCCTATTACAGGTAGATAATTACTTGGGTGTCCATCCCACCAGGAATCCTGTCAGCCTGTAATTAGGAGTGGCAATGGTCTCTTACCTAGTAAAACAATGGAAAAATTCTTAGCAGGTTTGCCCATCCCATTTTCCTTGTGTATTTAGCCTCCTTTACTTTGGCTAAACCAGTGGTGGCCTTTCAGTTCTGCAGCCTGCATCAGTGCTGCAGGATTGGTTCATGAGCCCAATACAAAACACATCAGATCAGGCCCCAGTCCTGCATGACACATCGTGCAAGATTAGGTCTGCCTCCCCAGCCCCAGCACTGGGAGTGCCAGATTGGGACTACCACCCAAAACTCAACCCAGATCCCATGCGCACCAGAATCAGGCCTGCTACTCTAGATGCATAGGACCACATCACCTGGCCTGCAGAGCTTGGAAATTTGCCAGTGAGGGAACAGAAGTGTTACAGCTACTGTCTTCCCTGGCCCCAAATTTCCAGACCCTTGGGAAGCCACGTGGGCCAGATCATTTGGCTCCTCAGACCAGATTTAGCCTAAGGGACAGAAGTTGAATATTCTTGGGCTAAATCATGTTCAAAATCGTAAAGACATGTACAGAAAGCATAATGTAGCTATACAGAGAAAGGAGTGACAAAAATGAACACAGTATAACATTAGGGTTTTTTTAAATGAACCCAACATACCATATCAGTGAAACAAACTAAAGGCAGTGAAACAAACAGTATAGGTCTCCAAATACCTCTATGTACAAACCTCTTGAATTATACTGCGGTTCGTGACACTCCCCTCCCATGGGAGATGCCACTGCTTTGGGGAGAGGTGACAGCACTGGGGGCTGTGAGGCTGATGTGAGGACAACGGCTCTCCATTCTGGTTGCCACAGACCAGATCATTCATAGCTTACCGATCCTTGGTATATACTAATTGGGATTTCTGTTTCTTATAGGGACCAAATTTTCTGAGTGCCTCTCTCAGAGCCAATAAAACCTGGGTAGGAGATTTCCTACATGGCAAGTAATATACCTGAACATACTTGTCCTGTCTTCTGTACACCTTAATTTGATGTGCATTTCTCCCTTTCCAAAACATGTTTTACAGTCTATCTATACATATACAACACAGTGGACACATCTACATGTGCCCATACAGCATCATTGTTACTACACTGACATTTAGTACTTCCTCTTGGAAGTGCTGAATGACGGCGCAGTAACAGCCCATACCGTGCCATGCTGGTGGAAGTTATTTTTAGCTGCTACATTGCCATAGCAATGCACTACAGCAAGCGAGTGCATTGCTATGGTGACCAACATTCCCTCTAAGGTGTAGCGATCCATAAGCGTGCTGTTTCAGTCCCACCTCCCCCTTTTGCTAAGCCTGGATCTGGACTACACTAAGCCTAATAGACTAAAATCCTCATGCAATGGATCCTCACACAATGGATTTTGTAATAATCCTCCAAGCACAAGACTGGGGGCTAAGGAACAGAGCAGTTCCCTGGACCCAGTAATGAGGACTCCCTATTCATGATATAGAAATCTTATGTCATGGTTAGACGAGGTGCTTTGGGTAAATGTGATATAATTTACCTAAAGCACCTTGTCTGCTTATGTCCTTAGACCAAAACAGCTGGAACCAGCACCTCCAAACTACAACATGGTTAGGAACAATTCCTTGCGTCTGCTCCTTTCCCTCTGATGTAGACCCAGGTTCGCACCGTCCTGCTCTGTCCCGTGCACTTTTACCTGCTACAGGTAACTAAAGTGAATCTGACCGTGGTGCAGGGGGTTGTGTAAACACTGTTGCTGAGAAAGCAATGTGCTGTCTGAAGACAAGTGAAGTGTCAGGGTGCACTCTTGGCTGTCTTGAGCCACTGCTGCCTGCAGCATGTAGTCTGAGATCTAGGGAAGCCAAGTTCCACAAGTGTCCCTGCTCCACGAGCAAGGAGGCACATGGACTCAGGTCTGGGGGTGGAACAGTTCTCCGAAGCCGGCAGAGCCTGCACCAGCCCCAGCCCTCGCTCCCACTTCTGGGAGCAAGGAGGCACCTGGCTTTCGGGCTGGGAAGCAGAGCAATTCTTCAGCGCTGGCAGAGCCTGTGCCAGCCCCCAGCTCTAGTTCCAGCCCCTGCCTCACCGTGCTGTGCCACAGCCCAGCTCCTCTCCAGGCAGGTGCGCAGCATTAATAAGTTAGTGTGCCGCATGACATTAAATTGTGCGCAGTCGCGCACACACACAGAGCTTGGAGGGAACCTTGACGGTGACATAGCTGTAGCATCACAGTTTGTGCCTGCCGACACTATGTCACTGCAGCACATTGCTACATAATCTCATGTAGATGCACCCAGTAGTTTGTTATTCTACAGAGACCAAATATATCAGAAAGGTCATATGCAGTAGGTTGTCCTTTACTAGCCACAATAAATAAAGCTATTATTGAAAATATTGATGCAAGTTTCTGGTAGACACAAAGGAAAGGAGAGTAAGGACAGAAGGGATATTAATCTCTGCTTTCTTTCCTTATCTGTAAAATGCGGATAATGGTAATTCCTTTGTCACATTGACTTATTTAGACCGTAAGTATTTCATGGCAAGGACTGTTCTCTTAATGCTTTCACAGCACAAGATTCTAGATAAAAGGTACAAATATTACATTAATGATGATAATGATAAATAACTAGCCCAAGGTCATCAGGAAGTCTGTAACAGAAGTTCAAGACTTCCACAAAGTCCACAAGTGTATTTATTACCAAACTTTACCTAGCAAGTGTGATGCTAAAAACTTAAAAAAAAAGAAATATAAAGATGAAAACAAAAAGAGCAAAGCCAAGTATCATGAAGGTTTCTTTTAAAACATTAGTCATTTCACTTACATGTATTAGTAGTTTGCTAACAATAGTAACATTAAGTGTTTATTTTAATGGGAATTATATAATGTTCTACAAAATACGGAAAAAAATAAAAATAAAATCATACTGTCTCTCAGATGCTGGTTTTCATTACGAATTTCCTCCTGCTGTTGTCTAAGTAGTTTATTCTGTACCTGAAGCTCCAGTTTCTCTTCCTTTAACAAGGAATAGTCTACAACCTCTTTCAATTTTTCTGTCAGTGAATGATTCTGCTTGCTTACCAACAAAACTTGAGCTTTTACTGACTCTAGTTCCAGCTGTAGACAAAAATAGTGTTAGAAGCTTATAATGTTAGAAGCTTATTTAAAATATTTAAAAAAAAATCTACATTTGATATAGGGGGAGGTTTTTCCCCTTCATCATCTATCATTAAACTACTACCAAAAGCAGCTGTGCTCAGAGATGAAAACTAACTATGAAGTTGATTAAAAGCAGCCAACACTGAACATGCCTCTAGAACACATGGCCCACAATGGGAAAACATAATGATGGGAACCTACCACAAGAATAGGTTTGTGCAGCCCATCTAAATAATACCTACAATAGTGCCCATTTAGTAAAGTCTCACTCACTGCCAACATTTCTTCAAGTCATGGTGAGCCGCATCATTTCATATAGCTCGCCCAGAATCCTTCTGCTGCTCTCTCTTTCAGCCAGATGCATATGATTAATATGGCCCACCCTCCCTGAAGTGAAGCCAGAACCATTTGCCCTTTGCCTCATCTTCATATACATTTTTGGAGCATCCTAGGACTTCTGACAAAAACACCTAGTTCCAGTCTTGAGTGGGGGCTAATTAGCACATGGATTCTTTGTTGGGGAGGCATAAAATATCTGGAGTATACACACATACTGAGCAGTGCTGAGTTGCTGGAGCACCATGGATTGAAATGCTCTGAACTCTGGTGGGGCCTGGCCTAATGAACAATATAATAAATCACAAGTCTCACTTCTGTGTGCTCAGGGAGAGCAGGGTCTGACAGTAAGGAGAGGCTGAAGGAGCAGCTAGGGAAAAAGTTGTGGGGAAGCAGAGAGCAAAGGGCTACCTGACTTCCCAGATTTATTTTCCCTGTTGCAGCAGGAGGAGGGGGAAAAATTCAAGGCAAGTCCCCAATAATTAGATTCCAGATCTGGAAAATGATAACAAATTTATAATTTTTCTGTATATATAATGTATTTATTGGGGGGGAAATCAGCTTATAAATCAAGTTAATCTTCTATTAGATGGTAAATATGGTAATACTGCACAATGATGGAAAGTTATTTTATACATCTCTCCTGAACATGTACAAGAACACAGTTCAAATGCACAGCTGCTCTAAATCTGGACTCATAATTACCTCCAGTTCTTTTGCACGAGACATTGCTTGCTTGAGTTCTTCCTTTTTAGAATTAACAGCAACAGCCTCTTCATGCAAAAGCAAGGCCTTCTCTGTTGGGAGGATAAAGAGCCTGAGTGAAAATTTGCTACCATACTACAGACAAGCATCTACATTAGCTGAAAATTAAAGTTTGAATTTATGCCCTTAAATGTTACGAAAAACTGGAATTAAGGTTGCTCAAGTACCTGCCCCTTTGTACTTATGTATTAGGATGCAGCCTTTAATTACATGATTGCATACTATTTCTTGGGAATGCTTTTTAGGACACTATCATATAAATTTAAAGATGATCTCCTGACCTGTATCTCTCAAGAGCTTCATTTAAATGCACTACAGTAAAAGCTCTGTTATCTAGCATCCCCCAGGAAAGGGGGGTGCCAGATAACAAAATATGCTTGTTAACTGTGACACCCAAACAGGCATCTTTGCCTGTTCGGGCCGCTGCTTCTTCTGCAGCGTTGCCGCCCCTCCCATGGGCCCCACAGTACAGGGAGGCAGGCCCCGTGAAGCCTGCTATGTGTGGGGGTTCAGCAGCATAGGCCGTTCTGTCGTGAGCCGTGGGGGCTCAGAGAAACCAGAAATGCCACAGTGGAACTGACTTATTGCCATTTTAATATAAAACTACAAGATAAACAAGAGATGTGGTACTTAAATTAAAGACATTAGTTACCTTTATTCTTTTTTTCATCTTCAGTAACTTTAGTGGTTCTGGCTATATATTCTTCCTTCAGCTCAAGCTGGTATCTAAGAATAAAAGAAAAAAATCCTATAATTTCCAAAAACCCAAAAGAAAAAAACCCCTGTAATTTCCCAACTTCTACATTAATGATCAAAAGTTTTATATTTATTAATTCTAGTAGAACTCAAGCGCCTTATTTTGTAAATGATAGAAGCCCTTAAGTCCCACTGGGTGTATCCTACTGCACATTAGCCTAATGTGACACCTACTGCACATTAGCCTGACAACACTGAGCAGTAGGCTATTAGCATGGTTTTTGCTGTGATGCACTATTGGACAGCATTGTTAAGCTAATGCATAGTAAGCATCTGATATAGATGTGCCCACTGAAATCTATGGAGCTTAGGGTGTGTAGTTCATAGAATCAGATCTTACTTAGATTATGAGCATTGTGAGGGAGCTATATCTTCTTGTGACTTTATAAAAGTTGAAATCACTGAGGTCCTGATATTGCTTATGTTATTTGAAGGTTAATATAAAAATAAACAGTTCTCCCATTTCTAATCCATTAACTTCATTTCTGCATAAAAAAGGGAAGTCTATCCTCATTTCTCAGCAAATATTAATCACAGAGAATCTAATCATCTAATATTGTCTTCATTATCTCAAATATTTTAATGTATATTTTTATCATTATAACTAAGCATATACAAATGTCAGAACATGTGATCTTATAATCAAATCACTTATTCATGAAAATAATAGGCTTTTCCCATTTTTATAAACCAAAAAATATTAATCTACTTTCAAATAATTATATATAGCTCTGCCATATTTTTTCTGTTTTTTTTCTTTTGAGTCCAGTTACTAGTTCTCTTTAAGCTTTGTACCTTCATAATACAACAATCTATCACTGGTGTTATAGGTTGTATAGGCAATAATATTTTAATGTCAGCTTCTATATTATAGCTACAGGACAAAAGGAACATTGATTTTCAGAATTTTTAAAGGAATTACGTCTATCTGCACCTATAGTGCCAAAAACATTTTTAAAATCTCTGTAATTTTAATAAATAAATACACCATATTCTTAAAATAGTCCTTCCATCTTAAGATTCAAAAGCATTTAACAAACCATTAGTAGATGAAGCTAAAGATTATATTTGTGGACAGGGTTATGGTTTAATAGCTATTAGCAGAGCAGAAAAAAAAAAGGAACAAAAAGGTACAAAACAGCATCAAACAGACAGTTTTTAAAAATATAATTTTTATGACAGGAGCTCTTTTGAATTAATTTTTAAGTATGTAATCATTTGCTTCTGTAAGTAACCACTTATACCCTATTAATATTGGGTTTGTCCCCCCCGATTCCTCCATGTCTGTCAAGCAGTGGCCAAAATAAATGACCAAAGCTACTCCGCATCTATCTGTCCTGCTACGCAAATTCACACACTTTCTTCCTCCCATACAGAAGCCTGGAAGTCTGACTCACTTAAAATTCTAAAGGCTTGTGGGTAGAACATCACTAAACAGGGTGCACTTTTTGCAAGCTGCAAATCTATTTCTGTGTTTATAGTGAGTGAGAGGTAAACGAGTGAAACTAATTAAAATAAAAATCTCTCTCTCTCTGTATATATATGTACACATGTACTTATACACATACATATACACATACATACACACACACAAAAGTTCTTGCTTCGCTACAACTCTCATACATCTCCTACAGAATATATTATTCAATTTTCATACAAAATATTTAGTTTCTGAGATAAAAACAAATTACTTCAGGAGTTCATTCTTAAGCCTTTGGTCATAAGTCTCCTCAATATTTTTCACAGCAACCTCCCGACGTCGCAACGCATCATCAATAGCCTTATTTTTTTCTTCTTGAAGCTTCTGTGCACTGAAATAATCAAAAGCATATTGGCAGTGAGCAATTATACGAACAATGAATGACACACGAGGACTTTCAGGAAATATTTTTTTCATAACATAACATTTGAAATTAAAAATGTAATCAGTAAGTTTGGGGCAATTAAAAATGGTGACTGGCATCTGTCATTACTGTTCATTACAAACAGAAAACAGCCAAGCCTAAAAAGTTGTTTTATTAAAGACACAGCACTAAGAAACTGTGCAGTTATCCTGTAGTGGCCCAGATTCAGTTTTCCAGATCTGAAACTGCTCAAAACACAGAAGCAGTATAGAAAAAAATACAGATTATTTCTGCAATTTCAGAATGGCCAAGGACTATACTACTTCATCCACACCCTCTGCTGGCTAACAAAGGAAGTATTTTTCTCTCAGTAAAAAGTCTGCTCTCCTTTCTTCTCACAAAAACATGATGAATAGAAACAAACAGATTGGGGAACTATTGAGAAGTTGGCAGGAATTAATTTTGGGTTATTTAAATTACGAAAGGAAAAACAATTCTACCAAGCAGATATTCACAGTTAATATTATGGAGAACACAAACATCAGTACAAATGTAAACTGTCACTAGAGATGCCTTTTTAGACCTAATACTACATTTTGCTTTTCTAATTTCATGACTTCAAAGCAGACATCCAGTTCCTTGGTTTCTCTGAAGTAGCGCCAGCCTCTTTTGTGAGACAGCAAGAAGCCTCTCTTAGCATAGGAAGGCTCTGCTGCTATACACAGCTGTATGGTATTACTCAGCAGATGTGGCATATAGTAGTGAAATAAAAACATATTTCAATTAAATAAAATATGCCACATCTTGAAACATGTTTTCCAAAAACAAAGCAAGGCAAGAAAGCTAAATTTGTGACCCTGAATAACTCACATTTCAAAAGCTTCAATTCTTTGCTTCACTTCTGTCTCTCTGGTTCTTATCATTTCAATATCTTTCAGCAGACTTTGTCTTTGTACATAAACCTCCTTCGCTTCAATCTATATCACAAAACATTATGTGCACTTATTTTATTTGTACACTACATACAGAGGATTTAAATGATTACCAATAAATTCAAACTTAGTAGAAATGGAAACAAAACTCCGATCATATAAAAATTAGAAATTTCAGTGTTATAGATTACTTCAAGCACTGCTTTGATTCTGATAAATAGCATTTCTAAAGCTCACAGCTAGAAGTAACAATTTCAGTAATAAGGAGATAGTCACCCATAATTAAGTTCCTTAATTAAGAATTAACACATCTTGAAACACTGGTGACTTGTGACTTACTAATAGGGGGGGGAAGGCGCACAATGTATAGGTGCCAGTGGTACGCAGTGAGATATGTGGTAGGAAATCAAGAGACAAAGGAGTTTTGATATCTATTATAGAGCTACTTTTAATGTCACGTTGATGATACTATGTAATAGCGGATGGAGAATGTTCTAAGAAAGAGCTACACGTGAAGTAAACTGGCAAGAAAACTGGTGTGTGGAGCAGAGGGCATGCGTGTGTGTGGGGGGGGGGAGGGGATGTATGATGCAAAGGGTATTCAGGGCTTTCTGGAGCTTAGCCTTTGCCCCAACAGTGCAGGGCTGGTCCAGACTCACCAGAGTTTGGCCCCTTATGGCCTGGACCAGTCCTGCACCATCAAGGCTGTACATCAAGTTCTGGCATGCCCGGACTGCCCCTGTGCCATGGGGGGCTTCCTGATGGTACAGGGCTGGTTTGGACTCACCATAGCTTGGCCCCAATGGCACCGGGACACTTTCCAAACCCTGGCCCTCTAACCACCCCTACCCCTCCACCCCACCTTGTCCCATAGACTTACCTGTATGCAGCTGCCAGAACTGCTTTCACCACCCTGCTTGGCTATACTGCCAGGTGCATGTATGCATGCACACACATATGCATGGTGTCTCCTGTCCTACAGCCCCACATTTTCCCCCTTTACCTCCCTGCTGCATTCCATAAATAAAATCGATGAACTTTAAATATGGGAAGGGGCAAGTGCCCCCCCTCACGTTCCCACCCAATGTCCCCCTGATGCATCAGCAACATCTTGAAGGAAGATATTACAGGCAATCAGTTAATTAATCAAAAATGTTTCAGAAAATTGCAGAAATCAGAAGTCACATAAGAGGAAAGATTTGTTCATAACATTTACAGTATTACTACAAAAAATACAAATTTTAGGAAACACCAAAAAAGTATATAGTGATATACACGATGCTCTGAGCACTTTAGTAAGAGTGGCTCTCGAAGTCACTCTAAAACACCTTGCCCCCTACTGCCGAAGCACGTGTATAAACACCGTCTGATTCTACAATTTAGAGTCCAGCCAAACTTTCTAAATAAATAGTTTAGCTGAGGATCACAGTATACATCAAATGTTATATCCATAGCCATTGTTCTAATAAAAATATTCTATAGCTCTTTGAAGAAAACTAATTTTGGTGCACTATACAATGTTAAAAGACTTACTGGTTGTTGTAGCTGTGGTTTGGATAAATAGAAGAATCTGATACACTACTTGCTTAAGCATTAACATTTCTTTAAAAGTTATGTAGTCTTTTTTCATCTCTAATATAGAGCAAATCAGCTTAGTAAAGCTGCTGGTCACTGCTGGCGAAACCCAGCCCAGAAACTAATGAAGCTGTGTATACACATTCAAATAATCTGGGAGAAATCTCCCAGGTTTGTTCTCCTGATAAATAAATTTTACCTAGAGCTACATATATTGAAATTTGAATGCGGCGGCCCTGACGAGTGGACAGGCTGTAAGTGCTGACACTGTGCAGGTGGGGGGGGTGGTCTTGTGCTCTGCAGGCTCCTTTAGTCTACCTAGCAAAAGATGGCAGCAGTATGCAGGGCAGCTCTGATTAACTGCCCCAGACTGTTCATGATTAGCCTATGTCTCCCTGCAGCACAACATTTGGATTGTGAAGGGAATGTATTCTGTTCCTTACTAGAGCAGCAAAGTCTATGAGTGAAACGGTCTCCGAGGAAGATGGGGGAGATGCTGAAGAACTATGTTTTCTTGAAAGAAGGGCACATCAAGTACAGACATTGATGTTCTCAGGAGGAGTAACTCTCCTGGGAGTAATTTAACCTTCGTTGTTACCCAGGTGATTTTTCTCTTGGACTGGCCATTTTTACTCTGGGAGAAAAAATGTGAACATTTGTACACTCATAATTTCTCCTAGAGTGCAGCAACGCTACCCAGAGAAACTGAATATCTGTATGAGGCCTAAGTCCATACAGAATCCATACCATTTCACTTGGTAAAATGAATATCTAGTATTTTTAACTACTGAATTAATTTCATGCCCATAGAAGTAGAAGAAATAGCATAAGGCAGGCATCTTTTTTCATAAAAGTTTATAAGAACAAGACTATGAAGGAAACAAAGTGTCAATAAAATGATTTTAAATGTGGAAGGAAGTCAGTAGCAGAGTGATCACAGAGCTACACTACAATGGGTATTGCCTAACAACATTAGATGGCCTAAAACAGAGGTCAGCAATGTTTTCCAGCAGTAGGTCAGAGTGACCCAGCTCACATTGAATATGGGCTGCACTAGGACCCAGATGCCTAGACTCCTCTCTACTGCCCAGCTGTTACCTAGCATGGACAAAGCATCTGGCTGTCCAGCTGTGGTGTGACACAGTGCAGTACAACCATGGGCAACACCCCGTGCTGCTACATGACAAAAAAGCCGATGCACCATGGGCCAGATCTAGGTTGCCAATCCCTGGTCTAGAAAAAGAGCTGAATGGTAAGGAGGTAAAATTTGTAAATGACACAAAATTATTTGGTTAGTAAAAACTTGAATAGACCCATCAAAGCTCAACAAGCAGGCACACAATGGATGTGTCTACACATTTGTTAATGCACCATAGTTACGCCAATGCATGACTTTTAGTGATGTTTACTGCGCAATAGCCTAGCAACGCTGTGCAGTAGCATATTATCACAGTTTCTGCCCAGCACACTACTGTGCAGTGTTATTCAGCTGCTGTGCAATAAGCATCTCATGCAGATGTGCCCAATTAAAGACAAAATTCATTACAGACAAGTAAGTAGTAATGCAGTTTGGAAAGAATAAGTTTAATTATAGCATATACATTGTTTGGTCTTAGGTTAAATGTTATCACTCTGAAAAAAATACTTAAGATTAATGGACAACTTGGCTAAACTTATGACCAACAGAAGCCAAATAAGGTAAGTTATATTAAAACCGGTTGGCAATATTTTGCCACCCTGGGCCAGAGCTTGCAAGCCGCTCTCTGCCACAGACTGCAAATCTCTGGTCCCATCACCCCAGAGCTCAAGCTGCCTACACTCAGTGAAGATATGTGGCTCCCTGCAGTGAAATGAACACTGACATAAGGGAGAGGGCTACTGAGAAGGGTGTTACAAAGGGGATGGGCAACTCAGCAGATCTCCATGTTGCCTGATTCTCCATGATGTCTCAGGCTGGGTTGGACCTTTCTGAGATGGATCCAACCTCTTTACACACCAAATCTAGGCCGGGGGGGTCACAGATTGCCAACCTTAGTATAAAAGAAAGGTTTTCTACTGAAAACACAGTGTTTATGGTAAGGATATACTAAACTATCTGAGAGAAAAAAGGGTTCTAATATAATAACAATGTCTGGCTTTGTATTTTGTCCTATTTTGTAGCACTGCTTCCAAGCCAGTCTGTTTACATATTTATATTGCACTCACCCCCGTAGTTGGTAAGCATATTCTTCAATGTAGTGCTTTCCTGATATAGGTCTAAAAAAAAAATAAATCTTACTTTTTTCCCCACTTATCACTAAAGTGCAATCTAAATGTAGGTCCAATAAAACACTCAGCACTTGCTCTAATTATTATCATTAAACATTACCTCCTGTTGTTTTTGAAGTCTCTCAATAGCATTCTTTTCCCGAAAAATCAGAGCTTCAGATTTGGCTTGGTGTGTCCTTTCAAGCTCATGCCGCAGTTCAGAGATTTCCTTCTGGCATTGTGTTTTCTCCTCCATTCTGATCTTTGCTATTTCAACCTCTTTAAAATGCTGCAGCTTTCATAGATAAAATGAAAAAAGTAAATATAACTATAAGAAATCTCTTTTCTTTAGGTTACATTTTATGTTCACATACATGCATGTATTTGCAAGTAACGTTTTTGCACTATTCAGTACAGCAGCCTAGAAAACTCCCTTTAGGAAAAAAAACACCAACATTGTAGCCAAACTTATGCCTCTAAACTATTCATGATAAAAGCATCCTAGAAACACTTATGATTAAGAAATTTTAGGCATTTTTCATACCTTTCACTTAGGATTACAACACAGATTACAAACACATGTAATACTAACTTCAAGGCATAAGCAAACTAAATATGGGGATTAAAGGGGTTCCCCACTATGACTGATAACTAAGAATGACCACAGTCCTTAATTCCTTCTGTTACAAGTTATCCATCCCTATCCTGTTCCCTGCAAAATGTATTTATCTTATATTCAGATAAATGAAAGGAGCAAAAGCGTCATGCCTATTGGAATCCCATCTGCAAGTCAAAGAAAAGGTCCAAGAAAGGACATCTTGGGGCTAAAGACTCTATATTTATGGAGCCAGAGGAAAAAAAAATCCAAAGTTAGGGACCTCCAAACACAATTGGCAACATAGCTGAAAGGGAAGTATGAAGGTTTGAAGGAAAAAGTTAAAAAGAGCATTTCTGCATGAGGAGAGTGTTTTTAAATGTGCAGAAACTAACAGGAGTATAAAGAAGTATGAGAATGCAGAGTGCAGGTGTGAAAAGAAAAATGAGGAGAAAAAAATGAAAAAGGGAGAATGGGGGAAAATGTGAGCACAGAGAGAAGAGAAACTGTGATGGAAAAAAAGTACAGTGCATCAGCTCTGAATGGGGAATTGGAGACAGTGCACACAAGAGCTTTTCCATGCTTAGTTAAGTCAGTACAATCCCATGAGTGCACATACTGAAAGTGGTTTTGAAATGGCCTATATCAATTTACTTTAAATTAATAAGGAATCAATTTAAGCTAACTTAATATAAAACATTTCTAAACCAATTACCTATATAGGAGGGCTTATGCTGTTACCTAAACCAAATTTGTTTATAAACTTCCATTGGCTTTAATAACAACTAAGGCAATGTCCACAGAATTATACACAGAATTCTGTAGCAGTGCCAGCAACTGCTCAAGGTAGACAAGGCACCAGGTAAGTCTGATATTTTTAGCACCTAAAGACAGATAGAAGTGATTTTTTTCAGAAGGAACAAGAAAACATACAAACAATATTTTAAGAAGATATTTGTTTACACATTGTGTTTTGTGTTTAAGAGCAGAACTCAAGGCTATGCCTTATAGATGCTGCTAAAAAGGGTTTGTGGTTTGAGTTTCACCCCCACCTGAGAAGACTGCATGCAAGTGTTTGATGGTTAAAACAGCACAAAAAACAAAATGCATTATTATTTATTGTAATATGGACGAACTTTGAAAGTAGATACTTTGCATGCTAATGGTGTTAGTGGAAAGATATGACTTATATCAGGGGGCTGAAGATTAACTTCTGACTATAAGTTCCAGTATGATCTGTAGATAGATATTTTCAGCATGACCCAATGAAGTCCTAGTCCTATTTCAATATTAGAGAATTAAGAACATATTTCTTCTGCATCCATACTCAGATTTTCAAACACAAGGGTTACAGATCATAGAATCATACAGAAGCAGGGCTGGAAGGGACCTCTCTAGTTCACTCCCCTGTCAGAGGCAGGATCATCCCTATCAAAGTTATCCTATACAAATCTATCGAGTAATCTGTTAACAAAATTACACGGTCAACTCTCCCAGGCCCACGTGGCAACCAGCAAATACCCATAACAGAACATGGGCATGGCTATGCCTAGATCATCTCCAGTCAGTGGCTGTCCAACTTCTTCTTGAGCACCTAATAATGGAAAGTCCACAGCTTCCCTACACAATCTATTCTAGTGCCTCACTGCTTTAACATTGAAGAAGTTTTTCCTGATATTCAATATCTAAATTTACTTTGCTGCAACTTTAAGCTATTGATCTGCATCCTCCTGTCAGTAGCAAGGGAGAAAAGGTGGGATGGGAGATGGGGAAATGACATGAAAGTGAGAAAGCTTTCACCACAATACAGCAAAGTCTCCTAAACAGTGCTCTCCTTACATGGAAAGGAGAAATATCAAACATGAAAAACATTATGGATCCTATAATTTTAGGGTTTCTGTGAAGTTTTTTCCTGAATTCTCCAGTATTTTACAAATTTTATGCTTTTTTTGAAAGCTATAAATTTAGTACATCTAAAACAGAAATGCCATACAAATGACATTTCCCCCTTTCTGATCCCTATGTACCCCCTGAAGTTCATGCTTCAAACCAAATTCAAGCTTGAAACACAGCTTTAAATGGAAGCTTTAGAAGGCAGAGAAATACTACCATCATAAACACGCTCTCTTTTTTCTTAAAAATAAAAAAAAATAAAAGGCAAAACATGGCAAGATATGCAGTAGTTAATGTCACCAGTATGTAATGTCAATGTACCATATATTTTAAGGTAGCCATTTACAAGAAACACTGGAATGGAAAACAGTAAACACATGAACACAGACAAGTTAATACTACATTACTGGTGTGTTCATTTAAGTTTCAGGGGTGTAGATTGTAGCTGTGTTGGTCTAAGCACATAGGCAGACAAGGTTCTTTGGGTAAATCTGATATCTTTTATTAGACCAACTCAAATAGATGGAAAAATTCTTCCAACTAAGCTTGCAAAGAAGAAGTTTCCCAACTATTTGAGTTGGTCTAAAAAGATATTGGATTTACCCAAAGAGCCTGGTTTTCACTTAAGTTTTACTTTTGTAACAGTTTTGGACTGGTTTAATATCCTTCCTATTTAAACTACTAAAAGCCTTAGAAATCTGGGAAGGTAAAAACCACATTCTCCTCTATCTTAGGTTCCATAACTGCACATTTCTGAGTTATACCTTTTGAGCCATTTCTGCTTGAAGATGCTTTTCAATTTCTTTTCGATATTCACTGAGTTTTACTTCGAAGGATTCAAATTTCTGATTCTGGGGGTAAATGTCTGCAAACTGTTCATCAATTAGTTGAAGCTTCTCAGCTATAAAGAAGATGGCAAAAAATGTGACACCTACTGACACATCACACAGTAATGCATCACTTTGTGATAATTGCTTCATCCACAATTTTAGGGTCATTAAATATTTAAGTGATCAATGTCTAACTTCTACACAACTGCTATCAAAATAACAGTAAGATCTGATATGTGACACTAGTAGATAGCAAAATGCTTGAAAACAAATTATCTATGTAGGTCACATTATGACCATGCAACATTTAACCATTTGTGCCGAAAATTTGATATGCTTTTTAAATATACTAGGTAGGTTTCTCGAGTAGAGATATTCTGAATAAACATAGTTCTGAAACATCAAAAAAGAGCTGTCCAGAAAAGTTGAATTTACCAAGAGATTCTCTGTAAGGAGGCACTGAAGTTGTCTGAGTTTCTGTATCATGGCTTCCCCTACTTAGATGATTCTCCATCAGCTCCATTAAAATCTGCATAAGAAAACCTTAAAGATCAAGAATATTAATTGCTTTCTTCTTTCATAACAGTCAAATTTTTAACTCAGAAACAAAGAAATATTTACTACACACACAAAAAAAAAAAATGACAAAAGAGCATGTGTACCCCCTACTCCTGTCAACACAAAAATAAGTGTGGTTTGGTCTCCCAATCAGCAAAAAAGACATTCTCTAACTACAGCTAGTATCCATCTGCCTCCCCCACTCCCTCACCTCCAAGATTATTGAGAGAGCAGATTATTACTGTTGCTACTGGTACCTAAGAACAACCAGAACTGTATAAAATATTTAATCCTTTTGAAGAAAAACAAAACACAAAAGAAACCAAGCCACTTTGTTTAGGTGCTCAAGTTCCAACTTATAAGTTTAACTTTTGGCACCTATTTATGAAAACTGTACCCAAGTCATATATTTCATATATGCCACAAATTCAACTCTGAAGCATAATGGCTACTAACCTCTTTGAGTAGAAATAATTTTAACCACTTTATTTAAATTGAAAGAATCCCATATTTAGCAATCAAGGAAACTGAGTTTGTTGTTAATATCCTATCATGAATAAAATTGCCAAAAAAAGGGAAATATTAAAAGCAAAATTGCTACCATCATGTACATAATATTTAAATAAACCATCATACCTTTTCTATTTTCCTTTTGAGTGCCTATAATCTGTAAGGAAAAAGATGGAAACTAAGCCAATGTATTCTGTCATAAATTGTAACTCAAGCAATAGTTACATAATTAAAAACAATTTACCAAGGATTTGTAAAGACTAGATTTTGGATTGATCCGTATCAGCTGCAAAAGGTCTTGCACTGTAAACACCTTTGGAAAAAAGACGAACAACAACCACAAATTAAAAAACACTGTAAATGATCAATACCAGTTACTCTTTTTCAGTAAAAGATAGGTAGCAAAGACCCAACCTACAGGCCAGATCCAGCCCCAAGAGCCCAATCTGACCTGTGGTGGTGCCTATAGGTCTGAGATTTGACCCACATGCCACAAGCAGTGTGCTCTGGACCATCCCAATGCAATGCACACAGCTGGGATGCATGCTGCATGCGGTGCCCATACAGTGTTGGTCCAAGCTTCATGTTGTGTGCAGCACCCACAGTGGACCAGCCAGGCCACGTGCCAGCATACATGCCATTCAATATGCGGACCTGACCCTGCCCAGAGGTACGTGTTGCGTGCACACCATTCATTCATCCTGTAGACCTTCCCCATGCCACTCATCCAGCTTGTGGGGCCTGATGAGTTTGACACCCCTGAAGTAAAGAGGTCCATATCTGATGTACCATACCACTTTAGAATATAAAGGTCACTTAAGCTTGTGTGCTGTTATTGGACTATAGGTGCCAGAAAACCAAATGAGGCACATGGAATGAATCTGCCATTGGACTCTTCGTCCAATTCTACTGCTTAGAGTGACTACAATATAGGAGACAACACTTTCTCATCCTGCCTATTGAAATAAAAATATATAACCCAATTATCCATGTGAATCAAGACTACCTTTTGAAATGAAAAACTGTAGAATATACACCTTCTCTAGAACTCTTCTGTATCAATGATTTGCATAAATAGACCACCTATCCTGCATGTGATTTTTTTATGTGGAAAAAACAGATTTAATTTGAATTACAGCAGTGGTACCAATCTTTTGGCCTTGCAGGCCAGATGAATGGTGCAGGACCCATCTGTAGGCTGGATCAGGCCGTGGGGCCCAGCACTGACCTCTCCCTGCCTGCAGTGCCAGGGTTGGGTCCCAGGGTCATAGCACTGCACCTTCACCCCAAACATGCTAGGGTTGGACCTGGGGACCTATGGGGACCTGGTGCCACCCCCTCCTAGCTCCCCACACTGAGGTTGGGCCCTGGAAACCAGCATTGCCCCTGGCCAGCTCTGAATGTTGGGATTGGGCACTGGATCCAGCATGCCAGGCTTGGTGCTCCTCACTGGTTTGGGGATTTGGCAGCAGGGAAGCAAGGGCATCATTTCCCCACCACCAAATTTCCAGACCTGGGGAGAGTCCTGCAGGCCAGATAACAGAGTGCTGTAGGCTAGAGGTTGAGCACACCATAATCAGAGGAATGACTTCCTAAAAGGGGAACCCTTGGCATGTCCTTGTCACAAACATAGCACTTTAAAAATGTTGTTGGATGGTTTAGTTAATATTTGTCAAGTTCTACAAAAGTGTTATCATGTACATCATTAACAAAAATAAATTACAGAGCTTGCCTTCTCCTTTTCCAAGCCACTTTCTGGGTAGAAAACAGAAAGTGAATATTTGTAGCCGCACCGACGCAGGTGATCTGCCACTAGACTGTTGGAGGCACTAACTAACAGTGAACTTTCGTCACTGGAAACAGTTTGTGGCTGAAATTCTCCATTTAAAATTGGATGCATCAGCTCATGGATTAATTGGTTTCGAAGTTGAGTCTGTAAAAAAAAAAAATCAGTATGAGATAAACACAGAAAACTCCAACATCTTTTGGGTCTTCAGGTATTTGACTCCAGGAGATGGAGAACAAGAAACATTGCCTCAAGCACTGCTATTTTTTTTTTGTAATGGAAGGGGAAAGCAGCACCACAAAGTTCTTTCCCTCTAAGAAAGCTAAACAGAATAAAGGTGTGCATACAGAAACATCTGGGACTGGCGAAGAAAGATAGGACAAGGCACAAAAGTAAACAACTAAGAGAGTAACTGTGAGGAGAAGGAAGAAAAACAGAAAATATTGGGGAAAAGACGGAAAACATGAGGGAAAGGGGAAAAACCAAAGAAACAATATAAGGAGAAATACACTATAATGAGGGGACTAGGCTGGAACCCTGGACATGTAGATTAAACTTTCTACTCTTAATTGTATATTTTTTGAGTGAGCTTGTAAATAACTTGCTTTTATGTCTCATTTCCATCTGTATAAAATGTAAATAATACCTTTTTTTCCCTCCATCTGTTGCCTAGTTAGTTACTTAAATTATAAGACTTCTACGGCTTCTATAGGAAGCTATTTCCTATCATGTATTTGTATAATACCTACCGAGGGACTCCAATCCTGTTTGGGACATCCAGACATTACCAAAATGTACATATTATATGATAATAATTAGTAACACGCTGTGATAAAAAGAAAAGGAAAATCAGGAAGAAAAAAAATACTAAAAGGAGAAAAAGTCACACTATAAAAATTATAAAATGTAAAGATTATAATATAGATAATTAAATACACAACATAAAGAGAATTGCAGGAGTGTGATGGGATCCGAATACAGGTGCTGAACAAAGGAAAATGTAAAATGGGATAAAGTGCACCATGGTTTTACTAAAGATGGATTGTGCCTGATTAGATTCAACTAAATTTATATTTAGTTGACAACTGATTTCTCTAGGTAAAGAAATTTTGTTAATCTGATTTGTCCAGACTTGAATAAAGTAGTAAAAAAAGTGTTACTTGCAACATTACAGTCAAACCCAGATTCTTCGACAGCTCAAGTTCCTAGCCGCACAGCAAGGTGAGGGCTTGCAAACTAGCCAGGGGTAAGCACTGCTGTAGCAAATAGCTGCACAGGACCACAGGTATATGTCAGCTGTTTGTCACAGCTTATATTTCAAACAGTTCTATTTCTCCAATCAGCTCTGTGGGACTATGGGCATGATACAGTTGATAGGAGAAGCAGAGACCCACTGCTTTCTGTGTTTTTTTTCACTTCAGAGGGATCTCATTTTTAATTCAGAAATGTGTTTCAAACCAAAGAGGCTGTGAATAACCTGGAGTGAAAAATCCAGGGTCTACCGTATTTAAGATGGAGAGTATTTCAAGAATGGTAAGGGTAGGTAAGGAACTAGCTAACCTGGGAAGAAAACAATGGGCTGTGCTTAGCACAGTACTACTAGCCAGAAAGAGCTTATTAGGGTAGTTCTTCAAGGATCAGTGTTGGCACTTGTCTTATTTAATCATTTAATTGACGACCTTGGCACAAAAAGTAGGAATGTTCTAACCAAAGTTGCTGCTGATGAAATAGAGTTGGAATGGCATTGTCAGTACAGAGGAGGATCAGAATATCTTGCAGACAGAATTGAGTAACTTGAGAACTGCAGTAAGAAACACTAAGTTAAATTTCATAATATAGAGGACAACTAACAAGAATCTCTAATATATGCTAGGGAATCATCAGTTGGAATAACAACAAAGGAGAAAAAACAGGATGTACTACAAATTACCAACTAAAAGCAGTTGTTAAAAAGGCAAATGGGATTCTAGAATATAAGATATAAAGCACCAAATATACCAACAAATAGCCATTTAAATCATGGCACAAACTATTTGCCATATCCTTTATTTCTACTTTAAAAGCAACACCTAAATCAAAACAAGCATGTGGGCTACTTCACACCCACAGTGGCCTTGATCACATCTCAGTACAGCTTATTAAATTTGTTATTTAATATAGTACACTCAGTGTATACCTGCTGCTTACATTTTATTAGGCTTTTTACTTTGTCTGTCTGCAGTGCTATAAATAACAATCAAGACACTTACCCAGTCAAGACACTGCTATAATGGCTGTGACAGCAAACCCCCACTCGCGACAAAAAAACCCCACTCAACCTAAGGGCGTGTAGTATTAGACAATGACTACATACATCCGACAATTTCCTGGCTATCTATATTACATGTGGCTTAGACTGGCTTTGTAAATTCTTCCTAGTAAAGACAGGAAAAAACAGGCACAATTGTCAAGGTACTTATATGTGCTCATCTGCAATCCTATGCATCAGAAGGCAGCAACTTATGGCCCACAGGACCTCTGGATTTGGTTCACAGATGTCACTTCAATGGCACTGGAGTGACCTTCTGTAAGCTGCTGCAGGGATGAATGTCAGCTGCAGGCACTCTCCCCCCGTGGTTTGGGAGACAAAGGGTGGTGGCAGTAGGGTCCTAGCACTTGCTCACCCATGACCTTTTCAGACACAGCCAGAAAAAGCAGGCTATTCCAGCTATATATCATCACTGTCATCTATGTTCAAGAAACATAAATTCATGGTGTTATGTATATAGACTACTGCGATAATCACAGAGAAAAAAAACCCTTCATAAGAGATTAGAAGAGCTTGGCTTGCTCAGCTTAACAAAACAATGGCAAAGAAGGGATACAATTTCTTTGTACAACAAGATCAGGAGTGTCCCATCTGGGAGGGAGAACAGTTATTTAAAGGATGGTAGTATCACAAGCACAAATGAGGCTAAACCAGTTAGGAATACATTTTGACAGAAAACAGAAACTATGTAAGCTATGAGGACTGTTGACAAGCATAAGAGAGGCATGCAACCTACCTGCTTTTAAGATATAGCTTGATCAGTTTGCAAAAGTGATTTTTTTAGTGGTTATAACTTTAGCTGATCCATGAGCAATGACACTACCATGGATTAGCAACATATGGACAGTTAGGGCATCCTGCCACTTGTGGGGATGGGATGTGAGGATGAAATGATGGTTTATGAGGAGCACAAATGAGTAGAGCAGGCAGTGCTGGGCTGTTCAGTAGCAGCCCCTCCAGCCTGCAGAGATGGTGGGGCAGGGAGCAGCCCCACTTCAAAATAACCCCCAAAGTGCTTGCCACATGGCTCCCTAAAGCAGGCAAGGTAGCCATGGGGAGAGATGGCCACAGACCTTCAGTGTGTCCAGGACGCCGCGGTTCTTAAACGTCTGGTACAGCCTCCTCCGCAGCTCGTCCTGCGACAGCACCTCCCGTCCTGCCGCCGCCATCTGCACCTAGCAGGGCAGCAAACAAGCTAGCATCAGTCCTGCTTTCCCATCCTGTCCCGCCCAGGACTGCACCCCGCTGTGTGGCCCCCCCAAGGCATCTCAGGCTAGCAAGTGTCACTCCAAAATCCCCAGCTCACGGAGTCCTGGGAGTACCTTGTGTAGACTGAACTAAGGAGCACAGATGCGGAGCAGCAGCACCCAGAGGGGAGGCGGGATTTGAACCTGTGGCCCCAGGGCGCCCCCCAGCGGCGAGGGATTGTGGGAGGGGGCGGGGCACCACTGCAGGGTCCGCGTGGAACGGGGTGTAAGGGACCGGGGGGAGAGCGAGACCAGGGGACGCACATGCGCAATCACCTCGCCGAACCCCGGCTGCTGGAATGGGACGCGCTGAGCTGTTACCAACAGCCGCCGACTGCGCAGCGTCACACTCTCGCGAGATTTGGGTATCCCTCGCCTTCTCTTCCTCTGGGGCGCGGTGATGCTATCAACCTGCGCCGGAAGTTTGGGAAGCGGCCGGAAGAGCGGCGGGCGTAGCTGGGCTGGGAACTGAACGTCTGTTCCGGGGTAGCGAGTGGCTCGGCTCTTCCAGCTACTGTCGCCACGAGATCACCGGGGACCTGTAGGTAAGGGCACTGGGCGGGAGCTCCGCCTTCTTCCCTCTCTGCCCCGCCGAAGGCGGCGCCAGGTGACAACTATTTCCGCCACCAAGCTGTGTTTTGGCGCGTGAGGTGAAGCACATCCTTGCTCCTTTAGGAATGACTTTGGAAAAAAAAATGTAAGGAAAAATGTAAGGAGTAAAGCCACGCTGGTGTTAGAACAATACGTGTGATATTTCCATGCTGCAAGGCAGCCTGTTTCCAAAAGGTCAAATCCTTAGGGTTTAGTGATAGCATCTCGTCTGGATAAAACCTGTTGAAACCTAGGTGTTCAGTATCCTAAGATTGGAGAGGATTCCTGTAAGATCACAGTTACTGTGATGTCGGGGCCAAATTTTTTTGCGGTGGAAGTGTTGAAGTATGGTCCTTGGGCTGGATGTGGCTGCAGAGCTCTGCCACCTACCTTCATTTCTAGTTGGTGCATTGGCAAGACATCCTCAGCTTGAGAAGGAAAATGTTTCTGCAGAACACTTAAATAGAAACAAAACATGTTTTTAATTTTATTAAATTGCTTTGGAATATAAACGTGTCAGCCAACATTAAAAATTGTCTGTTCTTAATCTATATAAATGTAAACCTGTAACGTATTAGCTGATCTTCTCTTTAGAGACACCTGCTGATTCATTTATGAGTATGGAAACATCAGTAAAACATGTTTATCCTTTTCTTGAAAGGGGCATTATTTTGAAGACCATGTCTGGAAGTTTCTACTTTGTGATAGTTGGTCATCATGATAATCCAGTATTTGAAACTGAATGGCTACCTCCTGGAAAAGTAGAGTCCAAGGTTTGTGGATTGCATCTTCTCTTGGATACTGGCAACAGGCTCTGTAAATAAAAAATGAAGGGCCCACCAAAATCCTTTGTGGTATTTAGGACTTTATTTTTTGCAGAATACTGGTACATGGAAGGCTTGGACAGGGATTAGATCCCACAAATAACAACTCCTTTTGTGCATTAAACATTAGATTGTGGTGCTCTTCCAAAATTTCTACAGAACATCTGAGTATTTTTCACGTCCTTAGAAGAGCTATTTTAAAGAGCTTTCTTGCTTTCTGGTGGCTGTTTTATAGTATATCATAATGCCAGCTTGTAGAATCACCTGTTGTTACAGGGATTCTGCAACACAAAGGAATAATATCAGATACCTAATTTAGATTTTCAGTTCCACTTCCTGAATTCTAACTAGCTTTCTGCTGTACATAACAATGCCCCAGATTCTAGCTTTTATTATTACCCCTTTTTTAGGGGTAGCATAAGAGGAAGGTCTCAGTGTATAAACCTACTTGAGTAATTTTACAAATACACATTGTCTAGCCCTTAATTAACAGCTCCAGGAAGGAAAAATGCATAATGAGGGCTTTGGGGAGAAGGGAAGGAAAGATTAAAAAAGAGAGTGAGAAGGCCCATATATAAAAAATGCAAGACTTTTTTTCCTTTCACTTTCTCTCATTCCCAAATAAAGTTGTGGTAACCCTTCTTGCTCTTACCTTTGTGTCTGTGTGTCTCCTCCCAAATTTTGCTTTGCTTATGATAATGAGCAGTCTAAAGAACAGAGGAGGAAGCATAAGGAATGAAGCATGGGTATTATTTCCATGCTGTAGGGCAGTCTCAGTTTCCGAACTTGAATCCTTAGAGTTTAGTTTTAGCTTTCCTTTAGATAAAGCTGGTTTCACTATCTTAGTATTAGAGAGGACTCCTGTGACGCATGGAATTGCATTTGTCTACAGTTAGAACTACAGTTGTCTACGTGATTCTGAGCTACATTAATGGCAAGTGTCAAATTATGGCCAAAGGCTGGATTTGGCCATGGAGCCCTGCTATCTAGTCCCCTCTGGCTCTGAGCTGATCTACACAGGTGCCACAGCATGCACCAGACCAGGTCTGCAGGCAGAGTCTGGGATGTACGCTGCATGCAATGTCTGGCTCTGCTGCTCCAGAGCTGCTGCATAGATGAGCATTTGTGCACAGATGGGAATGTGCTGCATGTGGCACATTCCCATTGGGGGCGTGTTGAAGATCCTGGAATCGCTGTACATGGTGCCTGCTGCGGCTAGACTGCATCACATACAGCGCAGGCTTCAGGGTGCATGTCATGTATGGTGTCTGCCCTGGCAGTTCCAGGACTGCAGCTCCAGGACTGCCCTCTCCGATTAGTCTAGGATACGTGCCGTACGTGGTGCCTGCGCGTGCCACATGCAACATGGGTGCCAGAAGCTGAAGTGGGTGCTGTGCAGTGTGATTCCTAAAGCAGGTGCTATGTGTGGTATAGTCTGGCCTGAGCAGGCACTGTGTACAGCACATGTCTGGGATCCACACTGCATATCTCTGACTGGATCTGGCCTACATGCAGTGTAGGTCCTAGACTAGTTATAGCAGGCACCAGTTCTGTATGCTGGGGAAATGGGGGTTGGCTTGTAGTCTGTGGTCTGGCCCCATGCCACTCATCTGGCTCACAGGGCTGGATGAATTTGACATCCCCTGATCTATGGTATTAACTTCCATTCATATACATTGTAGTGGGACCTGCAAGGATGTATACACAAATGATGCGTTTAATCACAGAGATTATATGCTTAGTATTTGTATGTATTTAGAGTTTATATCATATCTGGCAGGAGAGAGGTTAGATTGATTGGGGGGGAAAAAAGGTTTAACTCAATCTTAGGGCACATCTCCATGCTTTAGTACTTCCCTTTGGAAGTCCTAAAGCTCTGCAGTGCGGGCAGTTATTGTCCTGTGTGCATGGCATACAGTTAGATTTTGCTGCTATGTGACCGTAGTGGTGCTCTCTAACCAGAGAGCGCGTTGGTACGGTGACGTAGCTGGCAATCATGTATAGACCTACATGATAGCTATAGTACCATAGCATGCTGTTGTACAGTGACAAAGCATGTTGCTACATCACCATAGGGTGATGTGTAGCCACACCCTTAGAGGAATGAGTAGATTATTCTTGCTGTGTTTTATTCCATACACTCAATAACTCCATCTTCCACACAATAATATATCAGGATGATCATCGCCATCTCAACCAGTTCATAGCTCATGCTGCTCTTGATCTAGTAGATGAGAATATGTGGCTATCTAACAACATGTACTTGAAGACAGTGGACAAGTTTAATGAATGGTTTGTTTCTGCATTTGTCACTGCAGGACATATCCTTTTTTTCCTCCTGTATTTAATAGTAAACTTCTTCCAGAAAATGAGTCAGATGAAGCAAGTTTGGAGTAAAATTCTTGTGTTATATTTTTTCCGGAAGGCAGTATTTACAGAGTAGTCTGGAGGAGCACTGTCCAATGGGTCATTAGAAAGATGGAACCAATTGGAATGTATGTATTAAACTTTGGTTTGGGGAGTATGGTTTGAAAGGACAGAAATTCTCTAATGGGGTAGAAGATTATGCAAGCTCAAAGAATAAAGCAGACAAGAGAGGAACAATAAAAAGAGGAAGTCTGCTTGCGCATTTAATTCTCTTTTAATTTGACTCTGTTCATCTGTCCCCCAAAGGCCATTTTTTAGGGAGGAAGAGGGATGTGTGGTTATAGTCTAGTCTGACACTGATGTATTTTCAAAGAACATTTCTGTTTTGTTTAAAAAAAGGTTTAAGAAGAGAATTGGAGAATGAGTGCTTGCTTCGGCCAAATACCATGTCAAAATTTGTCTTGTCTTTACAAATGTGTCTTGTTATGAAATGTATTTGGCAGGAATAGGTTATTAAAAGTTAACTACATTTTTCAAACAAATTATTTCCTTAATTAGTCCACATATGAGATTTATTATGCTTCATGATGTAAGACAAGAAGATGGAATTAAAAACTTCTTTGGTGATGTTTATGACTTGTATATAAAGGTAAGAACTAACTGTTTATGGTTCAGATTAAAGTGTTTTCTACCATGTACACTTACACTAGGTTTGTGTTGTAGAAACTTAGAATTTTTCCACTATTGCCAACACAGGCAAGTATATTTGCTGGTAGCTTTATCCTAGACCAGGGGTGGACAAAATGTTGGATCAGGCTGGTGGCTGAACTCCATTTCTTGGCAGCCCCTGCCCACATAGCTGGGCGTAGTTTCCATGGAGACCCTAGCAGCAGCCACACTCAAAACATGAGGCCGGGATTTCCGTCGAGACCAGTCCCAACATTGCTGGCGGGGCAGAGAGCTGCTCCAGAGCCAGGCTGGGATTGTGTGGCAGTGATGGCATGGTGCAGAGCTGCAGTGTGCAGCCTTCATGCTCCGGGCAAGAGTGTGCAGGCAGAGGATCATAGCTCTGCCCTACCTCCTTGCAGCAGTGATAGCATAGGCTGAAGCTGGGGCAGTGCTGCAAACCACTGCCTGGAGCATGCACGCTGCAGATTGCAGCTCTACCCTGACTCTGGAATTGCTGTCACTGCTACAGGATCCCAGCCAGGCTCGGAAGCAGCTTCCTGCCCTGCCAGCATGGGCAGTGCTGGGAGGAGGAGGCTGTAGCCATCTCTCCCAGTGGCACTGCTGCTGCCTGCCCTGCTCCTAACTGCAGCACAGCCATCCCCTCAGCCCCCTCCTGCAAGAGGCTGACGTCACTGCTGCCTGCCAGTGCTGCTGAGGCAGTCTCCATGGAAACCTTGGCTGCAAGATCCGTGCCATCACAGAGTGGCTTCTGCTCGTGTCTCCATGGAAACTGGCTTCAAACACGTGGGCAGGGGCCACTGGGAAATGAAGTCTACTGCCAGCCGGATCTGGCCTGTGAGCCAGACTTTGCCTGCCCTTGTCCTAGACAGTGCCTGTGGTTATAGCTTGCTATCTCAGTTAGATTTGATCCATGCAGTTCTCATTAATATAGCATCCTAAACAGTTCTGGTATACTGGAGGTTCTTTAAAACTTCTGTAAGTTGCACCTCCTCAGTGCTCAAGCTACTCATGTGGATTCTGCTGGGCTGAATTCAGAAGTGAATCAGAGGGGGGTATATGATGTGGCAACTGAGGTGCAAGTGTAAGATTTTTTTTCCTAAATTCTTGAATTAATGCACATGAATAATGGAACCAAAAAAAGTCTACCTTAGACTCATCCCAATATTCATTTTGACTGTAAATATTGGGATGGGATGGGGAAAGGCCTGACAACAATATATTTGTTTAAAACATATAGTTTTATCAACATGTCTGAAATTATTCCACTAGAGGGAGCGTATAGCATTGTATCCAATGGTGGGTAGCTATCTGAGCTTTTGAACATGGATCAAATGATGTTGACAATTTAAATGGATTCCTGTTAATATCAATAGGGATTTATACTTTTAAAATGTGGTGAAATATAGCTGAAATAGGGATTTTGATAACAATTTTAAGTAATTGAAAAACTGTTTCTAACTAGAATTCTCGGTCATTAGTGAAAGTTTTTAAAGTCATATTTCAAAACCTCTTTATTGACACTGAGCTACTTCTTTTTCCTTAGTTTGCAATGAATCCATTTTATGAGCCCAATTCTCCTATTCGATCCAGTGCATTTGAGAGAAAAGTGCAGTTTCTTGCGAAGAAACATCTTTCAAGCTGAATACTTTTTTTGATTAGGGTACCTAATTACAGTTCAAACATTCATAAAGATGCAATAAACTTAAATATTCTGGTAAGCGTTCAGCATGTTTGATACTTATCTTTGTCTTCACCAAGGTAACAGCTCTTTCTGCTGATTATAATCAAAAACCATTTGAGTTCCTATGGTTATGAGAGAGCTACTAAAACCATCCAGTTGCCACATCAAAAAAAGTGCTTAGTTAAAATGTCATTAAGCTTAACCAGCATTAATAAATCAACTACTGTGTTCCAAAGCTTGAGACATCATTATAATGTGTTTGCTGTACAATGGAGATATGAAAAGCAGATTTCACTGCTTCAGTAGTTCTAAGTGGAAAAAGCTGTAGTTTATTTTACAACAGTGTGCCTTGGTACAAACTTTTTTTTTTTTTTTCCAGCAATGGTCAGATCAGAGCTATTTTTCTCCTTTGTGAGAAATTGTTGCACAGTACAACACTAAACTATCAGATTAGATTTAAATATATATTGCTAGAAGAACAGATGCATGCTGTAGAATGCTGTGTTTATCACCTCTAGGGATGGCAAATAAGACTTTGCAATACTGTCTCCTATTACAACACCAACCTTTGAATAAGATACTATTTTAAAAGTAAAAAAAATGAAAACTCGATGAACAATTTACTGGATATTCAATGAAAGAAATCTATTGTGGTACATTGTGTCAATGAAAGTAGCAAAGAAAATAGACTAAAGTTTTGTAGTCCTGTTTTGCTCCAATCTAAATTTCAGTCCAGGAAAAAACCCTGGTGCTTCCACTTATTTCCTCCCCCCAGTGAAACTTTAATAAAGCTTAAAACTTTTCTGAATAGAAATTCCTTTTTCAATAGTAGACTTATAAACTGACTCTCTTTTGGTGAGGCTGCAAAGGGTCTCAGAGCAGCACTTGGAGTATTACAGATGCACTAGCGGACATAATGTTATTAGAAGAACTTTTTGTAAATACACTGTATGTTCTTGTTCCAAAATGTATAATTTAAAACAATGAATAAAACACATGCACAACCATATCATCCCAAAATATTTTGTTTCAGTTCACAGTATTTGAAATAGTTCTGCTACAAAAGAAACACATTATATAAATGGACTACCCCAGATCTTGTTTATATATTTCAGTAACTATATCCTGTATTTTCTGTATAAATAAAACCTCAATATGAATAGAAGTGTATTCGATGTGTATTTAGAGTCCTCACTCTTTAAAATCATCTTTATTTCTAAAACAGTCATATTAAGATGTTCTAGAGGAAGCGGAACAAGGCAGTATAGAGCAATCTTTTGTGTCATTTTATTTGGAGTAATTATGTGATGTGGCTGCTTCACTTGCCTATGCTACAGACTAGTTAAAGGATGTCTATAAAATCTTCAAAATGTAGTAAGGGAAAGTATATCCTTCTACTAGTGTTAATAGAATGAAACTATTGCTCAAGAAGAGTACCTTGTATACTGACGTTGCATGTAAAATATGAAACTAGTAGATACACATTCTGAAGACTTCCATTTTTAGACTGTTTAAATGGCAGACCTGTTTTTGTTTCCATGTGCCTTTGTACAATGTCAAGTCTTAAACGACAAGGTTATTTAGGTTACATGCCTGTAAGTCTTGAACGATTGATTTTGGGCCTGTTCACATACTAAGTGTAGTAAAATATTTAAAACTACTTGTGTTTGAAACTTTAGGGCTCCCTTGAGCTTCATACATTTATTATAAATCAGTGGCACTATCACCTGAAGAGCTGATGGTGAGAGCCTGTCAGATTCCAGTGAATCTGCAAATTCTGCTAAATACCTTGTCCCAAGAACATGAAAAATACATTTGTATTTTCAGGTGACATTATCACCTGAAAATACAAATGTAACTTAGTCTTATGTTGAAAGCAAGATGTTTCTCTGAATCAGCTGTTAATAGTCTCCCTTATGTCATGCTGAGTCCCAACCCTCACTGAAAAAAGCTCGTTAATCACTCTGGAAGATGGTGATTTAAGGGGTTTCACAAAAAACAAGCAAACAGTAGTGGTACTTTTAATAGACATGCTGAGCAAAAAAAAAAATAATGCTCCTTAGAACAGAATAGTACACTTTGTAACCATCTGTCTTCAGAAAAGAAACACCGCCATGAAAGTATACAATTTTCAAAGCAACTTTGTTAGTTTGAGAGAGGCTGGCAATTTATGCTTTAGAGGCACTGTTGAATTGATCATAAACTTGTGCTCATCCTTCAAGCTAGTAATACTGCTCATCCATTGCCAACTGACAAGCTCCCAGGTTGCAGCTATTAAATTTCTCTGCCTTTTTAAGAGAAAACTACCTCTGGTAAGGAAAAGTTTTCTTTTAAGGGTAGGGATTAACAGTTTGAAGAAGTCATTTGCCATGTGGAAAATTAACACAAAAATTAAGCAGAGTAAGGAACTGTCTTTAGGGGAGATAATAGATTGTGTGTTGATAGAGGAACTGTTGGGTGGGGAGGTTGCTAATGGAGTTCCTCGATCTGTCCTCAGCTTAATTGTATTTTCATTACGTTTGTTGGGATGAAAAGAAGCATACTCTTGGAACTTGCTTAACCCAAAGTTAGAGGAAGCTTGATACAGTCATAGACTATGAGTATTAGGTGGATGATGCAAGGGAATTTTAAGAGTGCAGTAAGGATGCAAAAATTTTATGGATGATTTATTTTCTGTTGGACCAACTAGAAGATTGGGATAAGATTTAGACAAGCTTCCAAATTTTGCAGTGCCATTCCTCAGGTCTCAGAAACTGCTTCTACTGGAAACCTGAGAGAAGGCACTGCAAAATCTGAAAACTTGTCTAAATCTATTTCAGCCTTCCAGTTGGTTCAATAAAAGATGTCACCTCTAAAACTTGCCTTTCATACCCTCAAGACCATTACAATGGCTACATCACTTCCGCACTACTACCATAGAGGCACACACTTTGTCAGTCTACCATTTTTGCTGCAACCTGGGAGCTTATCAGTTGGAAATGACAGAAAAGGAACATTAGTTACTTGAAGGATGAGCATAAGCTGCCAGTATGATATTGCTGTAAAAAAAATGCAATTTGGGAGGATTGTAAGGGAGTAAGTATTTTCAGTAGACAAGCACATACTAATATAATTGAAAATGGCAGTTAGGACCTCATATAATCCTATTCTAAAATGGAGCTTGTTCTGTTTGTGGAAGTGTTTACTTACAACAGTAGATCTATATATGTTTAAGTTTTACAGTATATTAGCCAATACTGTATCAGAATACTAATTCTTTTATTTCTAAACTTGCTGCAGTCTATTTAATGAGCACAGCTCTTCAATATTCCCAAATCAAGTGGCTGGACTAATGTAATGACTACAGTAAGACAGATTTTTACATACTTAGGTATTTATGTTTCATCGCATATTCTGCATGGCAACTTTTATTTTAGTTCAATTCTTACGTTTTGAAGATGTAACTTATTGCTAATTCATTCTTTTCTCAGATCCCCTTTCTAGTACACAATGACTTTGTGCTTCAAAAGGCAGTTAACGCAGAGACCGATACTAGCAGTTATACTGGAGGCCTGTTTTTTCTGGAGTAGAAGCAACTCTAATAAAGATAGTTTCAACCTCATGTCAGGGTTTATTTTGACACATAAGCTACATGCTAGCAACTTGCCCTATCCCAGTGTCTGTAATTAAACAGTAGATACTGAATCTGAGAGAGAGAGCGCACATCTCTTGAGCTCCGCTGCCTTTAACACAAGGGTTTTTTTAGTATATTTTTATTGTAGGTTTAAGTACGAAGCAAGCAATAGGGCCCCATTGTGCTAGATCTAGTGACATTAAAAAAAAAAAGCAAAGCATTCTTTGCTCTTTCTAATGCATCGTGTATTCTTACGTAGCCTGAACTGGGAAGTTCTACAGGAAGACACCACACAAGAAAATAAATGGACAAAAGCAGCCACAAATGAGAAAGAGGCTTGTATGCAAATTTCCTAGAAGGCTGCATTATCTATGTGAATACTGCTAGAAGAAAAAGAGTGGATAGTTGTATATCCCATTCTTGTTATTAAAACTGGTCTGACAAGGGTACTAAAGCCAGTGTCCTCAACCCTTTTAGATGCAAGGCACCCCTCCATAACTTTTGTGAACTGAGCTGCACCCCATTTCAACAACTACATTTACTACACCGTTTGCCTCCTTCCGCAGTGGCTAGACACTAAGGAAAAAGGAACCACCAGGCAGGGACAGCTTGAACATGCTCTTAAATGTTACCCTGGTTAAAAATCACTGAGCTAGACAGTCAACCCAAGAATGCATGAACTTGCCAGCCTACCTAGGGACAACTGAATGCTGCTAGTGTTCTTCCTACTCCTTCAGAAAGGGTAAGGAAAATACAGGTTGTAGGAATTAAAAGTACAATTTCACTCTATATGACTTACTGTCACTGTGAGGTTTTACTGACATTGTAAGTGTCTTGTTTTTTAAAAAACTATCAGCACAGGAGTTTTATGCTGGGCTTCAGCAGCCAACCTTTCTTCCTTTCTCATTTATGATGAGTAAGAAAGAAGGTACTGCAACCTAAATTATGCCCTAAATCAGTTAAATCCCCTAACAGTCCTAACTGAAAATAAAGCAAATATTTCTGTTACTGTACATATAGGACTAGAAGACAGGGGAGCTGGACTCATTAGTTCTAATGAATAAGGTATAAGAACTTGTGCTATTTTAAGCAGGTCTCTGCTGACACATGAAGTAAGGAGACGGCATTACAACATGCAGGTCTGCTAGGCTGTGTACTTCTAGATCATGCAAATCACAAACGGATTAAAAACTTAACACATTGGTTCAAGAAACAGTTAAGTATTACAGGTACAATTTTGACTCTTAAGCAATTACACCCATATGATACAAAAAAAATTGAGCAATTTAGATTTCAGTTATTCAGTTTCAAAAAACACAAGTTAGTGGTTCCACAGGAAGTAGTTGCTCTCTAGTGCACATTTGCATGTCCTACATTTGGCTTCAACACAAAGGTGCCAAGCCATTGGTTACATTTTACTGCTTAGCTTACAAAAAGGGAAAAGCATACCCATGTTACACTAGCAACCATGTCAAAATAACAGCTGGGGAAAAAAAAGCCCCTCCCCCCTCCCCCCCCAATCAGGTAATCTATATAATAGAGCCATTCCTGCATAAATGTTTTAGAACAATTGCTTTTCAAGAACTTTACGCAGTCATATATTCTAATTTAATTGCAGCTGAATGACATAAAAGTTCTGCTATTTTAATAGCATTGCTACAGAGAACATGCAACTAACCAAAGAATTTGCCTTGCAAACAGCCTTAAAATGGAATTAAAATGACAATTCATTTTACCCTTCATTTCACTTAAGGAAACATTCCTTAAATTGAAACAAAGAAATACTCATCTCTTCTCCATTTCATCTTAATGGTGAAGTAAGCTAAACCCCAGCCTTGTCCTTCTGGAACCAAATCCAACCACTTTAAGAACAGATGCAACTAAGACTTATCCATTTATGCCAAGGCTACAGAAGAATCTCTTTGGAGTCATTAGCTTCTTGGATGGACTCTACACCTCTTTAGTGTAAAGATATTTATCACATCAGTCATAGGCTGAAAAGTATCTAGATCAGTGGTCCGATCTCAAACATAGGAAAGAAAGACTTGGAATTCTTGAACCGTTTAAACAATACACCAGAAGTACCCAATATATGTTGTAATTTGTCATTAAACTTCTGTTAAGAGAAGCCATTCAACTGCTTATAGGGATAGGGTGAAACTATTTGACAGTGGTAAATTACATGCTTTACTGCTTTAGCCTGGCCAAAACACTGGTTTCAAAATAGGGATTGTTGCCATTGTCCCTGAAATGCTTTTCAATACCAGTTCAGCAGACCTTGTGCGGACCATCATGAGGAAGTCCGTTTCCCAGCACAAATGAGGCAGCAAGTTCTGGTCATTAGCTGTATGAAACTAATGTTATTTTGAAATAGCCTATTAAGAAAATTAAAGAAAGCTTCAGTAAACTAGATGAATGGAAAACACAGGCATTAAGGATACAGGAGATTTATTTTCTCCCTTGAAATCTACAGTATTTTTAGTGACACTAGGTAATTAATAGCAGAAAACCCAATTTATATTTTAAACTTATAATTAAAAGAAGAAAGAAAAAAAAAAATCACATTACAGATGAAGTACCACTCAAAAGGAATGCATTGAGACTGAAGTTATCAATATCTAGTATTCTTCTGTTACAAAATGGATTTTAGTGAACCAAAAATGGAATGCTAATTTCATAAAAATATATGGACGTACGTTTCCTTGCATTTGAAGTCAAGAAAAAGTTTCCTGAAGTAGTGCTTTTAGAACTTTCAAGTTTTAATAATTTAATTTGAAGTATTTATCATTTGATTTATTACTTTTGCAAATTACATATTTATGTTAAATGAACATTTTTAGTAGACACTTTCCTAGAGAAAAGATGCCATGAATTCATTAAGTCATTCACTGAATGGAAGCTTTTTCTCTACCCCACATCGCCCATGAAAGCAGCAGTATATATATTTAATAATATTAAAGTAGAACCCATTTTTCATTATTTGATCTATCCTTGAACCCCATATTTTTTAGTCAGGACTACATTGGCAAAAAAGCATTTAACAGTCAACAGCAAAATGAACTGGGCTTGGGCTTCCGGTGAAGGTTTATTGTATCTGCGTGAATCAAGTGATCTGATCTATCTTCAGTAGCAAGAACTCTTCGAACAGCTTCCTCAAAGGCTGCTGCAACATTAGTGGCATCTTTTGCACTGGTTTCAAAATAGGGATGGTTGCCGTTGTTCCTGCACCAGGCCTGGGCTTCTTCTGTTGACACTTGCCTTTCATTTATGTCGATTTTGTTACCCAATATCACAAAAGGAAAACTTTCTGGTTCTTTGACATCTGCATAGTAAATGAATTCTTTCTTCCAGTTGCCCAAGTTTTGAAAGCTTTGAGAGTCATCTACGCTGAAAGTAAGGAGGCAACAGTCAGAACCTCGATAGAAGGGAGTCCGCAAGCTCCTGAACCGTTCCTGACCTGCTGTATCCCAAATCTGCATTGTAACAAAGTGTCCATCCACCTCCAAATCTTTATTTAAGAATTCCACACCTATTGTGTGGAACAGCTGTGTATCAAACTTGTTTGTGACATATCTGTTCATAAGTGAACTCTTCCCAACTCCACCATCTCCTAGGAGAATTACTTTAAGGAGGGAGGATTTCGCTGCCATTGTTATGAAAACAGATCTTTTCCACTTCTGAATCCTGTAAAATAAATATAGACTTGGTTTAGAAACAATACATTTACCCGAGTCCGAAACTACTTCAAAATTAAAAACAACTCTCCATAATTAAATGCTATACATGGAAAATTATAAATTTGTTATATAAAGAATCTAATTACTGTTGGATTGTCTTTAATTCATCCCTGTCACCACTGTTGCAGGGAAATTAGTGGCAGTGGGGTAGGCAGCCTTTTCCCCATGTGCTTGCCTCTGCTGACACTGATCTGGGTGCAGAGGAAGTTTCAGAGCAGGTCCTCCCCACACTGTGTGAAGCCCAATTTAGCCAGGGACACCAGCAGGAGTATGCAGATTCCTACTTTCCTTCCACCCAAATCTCCCCCACTGACTGGAAACAGTGGAAGAATCTGCATACTGCTGTCCCTGTCCCTGGCTGAGCTGGGCTCCCCACATAGCTGCTCTCTGCAGCATAGGTCAGGAGCAGCTCTTGGGCTCCCTCCCCCACATCTACATCAAATGAGGATAACAGTTCTTCCTTCCAGTGCCTGCTCTCAACCATCTTGGGAGATGAGGTAAGGGACTGGAAGGAGGAACCTGTATGCTACTACCATTCCTGGCCAGCCAGGCTCCTTGCACAAACTTCCCACTGCATGAGACAGGAGCAGTTTTGGAGTCCCCCCTGCATCTAGATTAGACCAACATAACCACTGCTCCCGAGCTCCCAGCTGGAACAGTCTATACTCAATCATAAGAGGAAGCCTTGTTTTCCCCATATTGCACTTGCAGCAAAGCGTTGCAGAGACTTCAAAAGGTCATTTATTCCAATTCTTTGCTCAAGGCAGAATATTTCATGTCGGAACCATCTCAGACGAATGGTTTTCAATGATGGAAATTCCCCAATATCTCTTGGTAGTCTGTTCTGGTGCTAAACCACTTTCAGAGAAAAAAAACAAAACCAAACAACTTTCCAACATCTAACCTAAAACTCCTTTCTTACAATTTAAGCCCATTACTTCTTATCCTGTCTCCTATAGCATTCAAAAGATTGTAAGCATTTGTTTTATGCCTGTTTTATCAAGCATTAATTTTTTTCCAGATTAAACCATTACAATTCTTCCATCTTTTCTGTGTCACTTTCTAGACCTCTAGTCATTTTTGTTTCTCTCTTCTGAACTCCTTCTAACCTGCCTGCCTCATTCTGGAAATACAGTACCCCCTATACTGGGAGATACTCTGGCACTTGTTGGGTAAGTTTAACAAGCTTATCTTAGGCTCTTATTGTACCGATTTTCTAGGACAATTCTCAGTAACTAAATTTCTTTAGTGGATATGTATTAAAAGTAGGAAGGGAAAGGAGGTTTTTAGTTCCCTTAATAGTAACTGCCTTCACAATATTGGTCACTTTAGTACCACAATTCATTTAGAAAAGAATTAAAAAGTATCATTATAATTTGTCAAAAACAGTGAAAGCTGTAGAAATAAAGAATGTGCAATCATTTCTACTCTATTTTATAATTTCAGTTAAACTTATCAAATGTGAGTCAGCAATAAAATACTTCTCTTAAACCAATGTCATTCTATACTTTAAGTCAGTATTTATATTTTGCTATTCCTACCTTATTGTTCTACATAACATTTAAAACATAAATATTTAACTAGAGTCAAAATATAGGCAATGACTACATTGACATTTTTATCACGTTCTCTCGCCATTTTGTACCAATGGTGGTAGAAAGGCTGTGTGTATAATTTAGTTGCACACACACATGTTCTTTAGCATATTTCATGTCATTAAACTGAACTATACATTTTTTTTGCAATTTTAATAAGTTCAATTCCATTTTAAATCAATCCTAGCCACTCAACCCTACAATTTCTATACCACCATAACTACTCTTCATCTGTATGACAATTAGTAAAGGTCAAAGCAGTTCAGACTAAATAAGCCTCATTCTAGACGAGTTACATGGCCATGAGAGTATTCTCTTCTAAAAATACTGAAATCCCCAGTTCTGACTGGCTGTATCAACTGGCAAACAACTGTACAGAATCAAGGTCCGATATAAGCTGGTATCTAACAGTGTACCTCAAGGTATAATTCAGGCCCACACCATAATCCTGTAATTTCAGGAATGTTCTTGTTCCTTCTATCTTGAGCTTCTTCAAAGCATGCACAAGGCTTGGTCTTAGGACCTCATTTACAATAAACATGAAAAAAACCCCTGACATTTTAACTTAATTAGGAGCCTTAAGGTAGAAAGGTTTCTAGCAAGAGAGAAAAGACAGCCTTTTCTGGACAGAATTTGATGAGCAACTGATAAATTTATTCAATCTTTTCACTTAGAAGCAATACTTTTTTTATGTAGGGTAACTTAACCAAACCTCAGTTTGTACATTGATTTTTCTCTCCAGTTGAGTATAGTAACTTGGAATGCTTATTTCTGCAGAGAAGAACAAGTTCAGGGTCTCTAACATCCTTAATGCAAGGACAACCCAAATACAAAACTGATAAGCAAACAACTCATGCTATTATTTGCAACCAGCACAACCTGGTTATATATGCTCATCTTCCAGAAGTGAAAAATGAAAATGGTTCAATAAAACTATTCTCTTCCATCAGAGGATGCAACAGGAGTTAAGTGTTACTTATTTTTTCTTAAAAAAACCCAAAAAACCACACAGTGCCCAAATCATTTAGGGGTATCGGTACATAAGTATGGAGGCAGATTAATTGAGTCTGCTGGAACATGGTAATTGCCACACTCCAGCAGCCTCCTACATCTTATGCATCAGCATCCCTATGCTTAAAACAGGCTGTGGGGTGCTTGGACTAAAGTTTGTCAAAGAAGCTTTAGTTCAAGCACTGCTGCTGCCATTTTTGAGCAAAGAGATACTGATACAAGAGATGCAGAGGTGCTTGCCTCCCCGGAACATGTGTAAAAAGTACCCTAGGAGATTAAATATGGAATTAGAAACATTACTGAAGTTACTGTAGGTATTTTTCACACACAGCTTGGTTTAAAGTCTACAGTGCTTTCAAGTTACTTAAGCTTTCTGTTTTTTGGGGGAGATTTTTTTTGCAATAAAAACGTAATTACTAACAAAAGCTTACTAAAACTGTAGACCCAAACATGTCTACATTCACATTTAAGCGTTCACAACCATGTGATCAGAAGTAAGTAGAACCTTAAGTCTTTACAGGATCTGTAGAGGGATTTATTTTCAATATTCTGGTTTTAGTCACACAAATGTTATAAAGAGAGATAAATATGTAAAACCTCCCAAAATAATGCATCCTCTTAAAATTAGATAAAATTGAAAAGTTGCAATATTAAGAGTCTTGAATAAAAACTAGTCATTTATCACCAATAAAAAACCCCACAATATAAAAATATTAGGTTTTAAACTACTCTACCCTGTTTAACCCTGTGATATTCTGTTCATATTTACAATATATATAAATACCTGTTATAGCAGCATACACAAAGAGAAATCAACATTTTCTACATCAAAAAGATGTACCTTAATTGTTCAGTTTAAATCATCATTCAGCATCTGCCAATGAAAAAAAATATTTCAATTTCCTATATGGAAAAAAAATTAAACCCGTTTTAAAAAGCAGCAAGACCCATCTTTTCAAACTTGTCAAGAGAGTGTAGATCTGTACTGTAGCTCACTTCATACCAATTGGTTAAAGGCAGGTTAAAGGCATACCCAACCCTTCCCATACCTCAACCACACCCACCCCACCACATGCACCCACCCCCTCACACACCCCACCCCTCAAGCTTGAACACGTCCAATAGTCCCACACTGACATTTAAAGTCTTTTTCCCCCACATTCCACACGTATACGCCCCAAACTCACCCCACCCACACATACACCCCTCCTACATCCACACACACTGCCCCTGTACCATAACTACACCCACCTCATATGCCCCAGCCACCTCCTTCCACACAACATACAAGCAAATCCCAACTCCTAAAAGAAGTACTTCCTGGACAAGGGGAGAGCATCTCACAATGTCAAGGGTCAGGGGGGTGGGACTACCCTTGCAGCCCTCGGTTCCTCACTAAACCTTATTTTGGCTGGGGGACGCTTAACAACTGCCCACCCCTGCTTTAAGAGAACTAAAACTTGAAAGCACAGTTGCCTCTTAAGTAAGATGAAAGGCAAGTAAGATTCACAAGTCAAGCACTACTGTACTAGAGCTTCTTAACCTCCCTTCAGGCCAAATGTTGCCTCCTGACCATGGAATCCTGCCCATGGGTTCCCCAAGGGTTGGGAAATTTGTCAGCAGGGGAGCAAGGGTAGTCAATACTCTCCCCCTCCCCCCCACAAAAATCCCAAGCACTAGGCAATGTGTCCTAGCCAAGCCATGATCCTCCCACCATAAAGTCAGATTGGAAACCAGGCCATGCTTCCCCCCATGGATAGGGGCCACACATTTCCTCCAGCCCAGCTACGTTGGAGCCAGGCCATGCCCCTTTCTTCTCACAGGGCTGAGGAAAGCCCCCTTCCCCTACAAGGAGGTTGAACTGCCTCCACCCCACTCCTTGCAGCTGGATGGGGCCTCACCACACTGGCCTGACTGAGTCTACTAGCTGGATCTAGCCTGTGGAGGGACTGGGCACTACTCATCTAGCCCACTAGAAAAAAAGGCTGAGAACCACGGTTCTAGTAGATGAATGTAAACAGGCTAATACAAGCTGCTAGTGTTTCTGTAATCTATCTGATCACAGAAGGAACTAGCTTCATAGCCAAAAACTGCCAAAGTTTACAAAAAGACAGCTATCTGCCAGACTGAACTTTTGACTTAGAATCAGCTATCATGTGATGTGCAGACTCAACCCATGTTGAAGTTAACTATGCCACTAACAACCAACTTTGGGTGCACACACTCCAAAACAACAGCTTTCAAACAGCAGTCTTCACAGGTGGCTGGACTAGTTTAAAAAAGGGGTAGGGGGTGGAAAAGGTGTGCAGAAGTAATACATCAAAGAAGGAACCTTGTCTGCCTATGCCCTTAGACCACCACAGCTAAAACCTACACCCCTACATCAAACAATGCATTTAATGCTTTGGAGTAGCTAAGAATCCTGAAATGAAGTGACACTTGTACTACTACTTAGTCCATGGGTGTTCAACCTTTGGCCCACAAACCAGATCCAGCACCTACCACCATATTATCTGGCCTGTATGCTAGATTGGGTGCCAAGGAGCCCAATCACTGTACACAGGGTCCAATCCAGCCTCCAGACATGCGCCATGCTCTCCATCTGACCCACAAGGCCAAAAAGTTAAGCACCCAAAACTTAGTGCACTCTTAACAGATTTTCAAACAAATAAGTAGTATGATATATTGTGTCTGCGTGTAATTTATAAGACAATGCACATGCTCCAAAGCAATTCAGTTCCAGTAAGAAGTGTCAATAATTCACATCAATCCAAGGCTATCAAATTTACAAGACTATGGGTCCCCAAAAAGTTCCCTGATATTCCTTTACTAGCAAAACTGCTTTGGGATCTATATTCTGCTTCAGCAGGAAAGCGCTATAGTAGGATTTCTGGAAGCAAATCAAAATAGCCGTTTAGAAGTAGGACACAAAAACAGTATAGGAAGAAAGTATTTATATTTATGATGAAGTGAAACTTTTTTTTTTTTTAACCACTTTCAGAAGGTTATAGGAGAACAAAGAGAAATTAAAGCCACAGGTTCCTCTTAAGATACATACAGGTGCTTATGAGGCTATGGTACAGTAAAATCACAACATATAATCTAGTAAAATTAGATACTTAGATCATTATAACAGCCTATAAGAAGTGCCAGTTTTGGAACATGCTATACATGAAAAGCCAATCATATACACCTACACTAGCATCTGAAATAAGAACTTATTTATAGCCAAACTCAAATCTACAGACTCCATCATGTGTTCTAATAAGAGTTTTCTTCACAAGAGAAAGCATTTTTCCTTTAACGTTTCTTTGAGAATTTTAACCTTGTCAAATGGCAAGTACTCCAGTAAGAACCTTTCTGAGGCGGCTGCGATTCTTTTTTTGTTAATATCACCCCTCATATAAATGGTGCATGAACTCCAAGATTCTTAAAATATACCTACATATGTATAGTTATACAACCATACATGCAATATTATTGAAATTGGTATTTTAAAAACAGAAATTCACAATTCAAGCCTTTATTCAGTCCTGCAACCATGCAAAGATTTACAAGTTTAATAATGATTAAGAACACAAATGAATTTCAGGATACTTCATATCCTTGACAATACTGGAAGATGGAAAAAGTCTGTTCCCTGTATTCAGACTGAGAAAGAAGATATTCCAGAAAGGAAAAAATGTAACGCAGTAAAAGCTTTGTTATTCAGCACCCACAGGGAATGAAGAGCGCCGAATAACAAAATATGCCAGATAACTGAGTGGCCTTAGCAGGCGCCTGTCCCACCATGTCTGGGGTGTTGCCACCCCTCCCACCATATCGCTGCCTCTCCCATGGGACCTGCACAGGCTACAATGCCCCTAGGGCCATGAGGGCTTGGCTCCCCGAAACTTGAAGTGCCACAGTGGACACTTTCAGTTTCACTTTTCCCTTACCAGCCCATACAAGCCAGCATGCTGGTTAACAGAACATGCCGGCTTATGAGGTACAAGTTAACACACCTTTTGCTCTGACAATATTTCCTGACTTTAAAATACATATACATCTTGGCACATAGCCCAGATGTAGGGGAACTATCCAGAACTACTTTCAATTCTTAAATGAATGTGTTAGGTTCATAGTGATCCTCTAAAACTAACAGATGATATTTAGTCCTTTATGACTCTAAACACTTATTTATCATTAAACTGCATATTCCCAAAAAGGCAGAGTGGGGAAAGGGAGAGGTGATGAGATGATTTACAACTTTATCATACTAAATTGCTTTTACCGGAATTGATTTACCTTTCATCCAATTAAATGTTTCTACTTTAGAACAATCAAACAATTTTAAACCACTTCATTATAAGGAACTTCGCATTAACAAGCAAAGGATTTTAAGGAACTCTAAAAATATAAAGGGATACACCTACAAAATCTGTCCATAAATGTCATGTTAAATTGGGGTGGGCAAAATGGAGGATCCAGCCAGCAACTGGACTTCATTTCCCAACAGCCCCTGCCTGCATTGCTGCAGCCAGTTTCCATGGAGACCCCAGCAGGCACAGGCCAGGGTTTCCTTGGAGACTGGCCCCAGCATGTGACTGACCCAGGGCAGAGGTACCATCCACCCTATCCAGGGCATGCAGGCAGATCGCAGCTCTTGCCTGGCTCTGGACCATGCCATCACTGCTGCAAGATCCTTGCCCTGGCCACGGAGCAGCTCCCTGCCCAGCCACATGCTCTACCAGTGCTGCTGGGGCTGGTCTCCATGGAAGCCTGGCTCCATGCTGTCACTATGCCACTGCTGCTGGGGTCTCCATGGAAGCCAGTTAAAGTGATGCTGGTAAGGGCTGCTGGGAAATGGAGTCTACCACAGGCCTAATCCAGCCCATGGCCAACACTTTTGCCCACCCTTGCATTAAATGGTTCATATTTTAGATGCACTACCACATGACTTGACTAGGAACCTTTCCTTTTATTTGAAAGACTTGAGTATATTCTAAGAAAAGTGAGGCAAAGAAAGGATCAGAGACTTGCCCTAAGACATTAAAAGTGTGTTATAACTTTAAAAATAAAGGGGGAAAAAAAGTCATAATCCTATAATTCAAACTCCCTCAGTCACTTATCCCCATTGCTCGTAACTGGGACACACTTTACCCTACTGCATTTGGTCTTCTGTGGTATATCAGACCTTAGTAAGTATCCTTCATTTATCATGAGCTTAAGGACCTCCAGCCACCTGGCTCTATAGTCTCTAAAGCAGAGGTAGCCACCCTACAGTAGAAGTGCCACAAGAGGCACAAGCAGCCTCTGTGTGGCACTGCAGATCAGGGGGAGGACAAGCAAAATGCAACAGGAAGCAGAGCAGCAGATTGGGAAGGTCGGAGTGGCACTTGGGAAATGTGAAAACCTAATTTGACACCTATTAAAAACATTAGCCACCACTGCTTTAAAAACTGAAAAGTACCTCCCACCCAACACCAGATATCATACTTGTCCACTGCTTCCTTATCATACTACTGTACATGTAGTTTGTACTTTCTTGTGGAGAACTTCTCATCACATGGGAGATGATCTGGACCTCCACCATAGCACCTGGCTGCATCTACTATCAGGGTGGATTCGATTTAAATCACTGGTGAGGAAGCCTCAATTTAATCCTTGTTTTCTACAAAAGGTTGCATCTACATGTGCCGTTTTAAGGAGCATTAGACATTAAGACACATTAAGAGTGCAGGGTCTATCTAGACACCCTTAATGCACCTTAAAATGGCCATTTTAGGCTAGTTGCACCTAAATTTGATACCTGCAAAAGCATGGATAGCTAAAGTGCCTTGGCATGTCTACACGTTAAGGCACATTAACACTGTGGACATTGACTGACTTGGGGTTAACTTTTGTCCTAAATCAGTCCGTGTACCACATTAATACGCCTTAGTGCGTACGTGTGCAGACATATGCCTAAATTGCTTTAACACACATTAGGTAAATGCATATTACGTTTAGGCACATGTAAAAAACATGTGTAGATATCCTCAAAGTGCATTTTTGTTGTTCGATATCCTTTATTCATCTAACTTCTTGAAACTGCACTTTTAGAGAAAGGTAAGGGCTTGACTGTGTACACAAACTTGGGGAGAGACAATAGGATAGGGTAGGTAATCAGGTCTGTTCTCTCTTATCTCTATATACTGCTGTTAACAAGGATGTTATCTCTGGAGACAAATCCACAGTTTGAGAACTGAAATTAAGCATCACAGAGATACTTAATGGGATCTTCTAGACTGAGCACTGAGTCCCACTGGGTACAGTGGTTTTCTTTACACTTTACTAATCTATAGTGGAACCTTCAGGAACCCCATGAGATTGGACCTCTAATATGGTCCATGGCCTGTTGTGACCCATTTCTAAAACTTTTCTAAAAAGGAAAGTATTGTCTCAAATAGTATATACAGTAAAATCCCTGTTATCCAGCATTTGAGTAACTGGAACACTCTATAAACTATAATTTCCAGCCAGACATAGGCTGGGGAGCTCACAAATGGCTGTTGCCACTGCCACCTACCACCCTGTACTGCAGCCACTCCAGGTAGCCACACATGCGTCCCCATTCCACCTGCCACTCCATGTGAGCCTGAAAACCACCGGCCTCAGGTAATCAGCATTTTTAGATACCCAGCACTCCCCATTAGTGCCAGATAACAGAGACTTTACTGTAATTATAAGTTATAATCCCTACTTCACAGATTTCATAGACATTAGGGCTGGAAGAGACCTCGGAAGATCAAGTCCAGCCCCCTGCCCCAAGAGCAGGAAGTCAGCAGGGGTCAAAGGATCTCAGCAAGAAAAACATCCACGTTTCTCTTGAAGGTGTTCAAAGCAGGTGCTTGAACCACATCTAGTGGCAGACCATTCCAGACCTTGGGGGCTCAGACAGTAAAGAAGTTCTTCCATATATCCAGCCTGAAACAGTCTTGCAGGAGTTTATAACCATTCAACCTTGTCCCCCCTTGGGGTGCTTTGGTGAACAAACATTCCCCCAGATCCTGGTGAACACCCCTGGTAAAGTTATAGGTGGCCATCAGATCTCATAATGTAATCTTTGAGCTTTAACATACCTTAAATTAAAATGACCTTTACTTAGGTTTTTTTTTTTCAAGCATCTTAAAAAAATTGTTTTAATGTGATTACATCAAAAAATCTAATTAAAAAAATCATTTTTTTAATTAAAAATATTGCTGATTTTTATCCACCCCATCTACTATACATGCATTTACTGGTCTAGAAAAACTGGTGCACTGTATTGGAGAAGGCCCAATATTATAGAGCAGATGCAGCTCAAGTAATAAACTGCATAGTAAAATAAAAATGGAATAACATTAAAACAAATAAAAATAAGAGAGAGAGAATAAAATAAACTTGGAATATTAACTTAGATTAGGGTTCCTGCTTACAACTAAAATGAACAGATCTAGCTGAGACCACACTGAAAGATTTTTGCTTCCGTGTACATTTATCCTTACTACTTCTGGAGGAAGACTTATAAAAGAGTTTTAGCAGAAAAGTACACTGGATACTACATACTACAAAAAGGTTTAAAATAAATGTCTCTAGTCAATAACTCCTTTTCCAAGGCTGCCTTTCCTGCTCCTCTCTCTCTCTCTCTCTTTCAAATAACACTTTGTACCAAAATGATGCTGGTTTTATACAAGTCAGGATGGTTGTTGGCAGCTTCAATGCTGAAAAACACTGACACTTACTTGGCAAAGTTGTGGGCTGCAATGGAGTGGGGAGTGAGAGAGGGAGGTTGTTAACCCTGTCTGCAGACTCAGACAGCATCCTGGCCTACAACTAGAAGTATTTTGTCTTCATGCTCTCATTTAATTTAAGTCAGCAAGGGCTGCTACTGCTGCAGGCCCCCTCTAAAACTCTCCTTTTTTCTGCGCCTGTTGTGTGGCACAGTCCCTAGCACAGCCCCACTAGAGTCGGACCTTGCGGATCGCCCCTCCCGATCCAGCGATTTGAAAGTTATTCTGCAAAACACATCCCCCTTTTAGGAACAAGACAGCATTCTGCTCTCGCTCAACCTTCAACTCATCCAAACAAACGATTCCCAGAAGATCGGATATTATGTCTGTCTCCCTTGCTGCCCTGGAACCCAATATGCCGCTCAAGCAAACTGCCCTCCCACAGGAATCTGAAGGTCTCTGCGGCAGGGACTTGCAACCCTGCACCACAAACAAAAAGTTTCTCCTGGCTTTCCCCAACCACGGAGGGGAGAGGTTGGCTATGCCAAGCAAGGGAAAAACCGCATGCAAGGTGCCTTGCTCAGTCAGGCCGCAGCCCTGTCTCTACTACATGGAAAAGGACTTAAAAAAAAAAAAGGAAAAAAAATCAGGGGAGGCAGCGTAAAAGGCAAATTTCGGGGATTCTTCCCCAACTGAAAGTATCATACGCACACACGAGGAGTGAGTGGGGGACCGGCCCCGCAGTCACGGGATCCTGGTCACGCCAGTCGCAGGCGGGGGAAGGGGGACGGTTGCAGTTGCCCGCGCCGCCGTCGAGGGGAAGTTTTGGGCGCCGGCTTGGTCCGGGGCGGGGATGGGGCCGCCGTTACCTGCCCGCGAGGTGGAAGCGGCCGCCGACAACACCACCCTCCGATGCGCAGCTGCCACCGGCCGGGAAGGAAGGAGACGCAACATGGCGGCGGGGAGGGGCGGGGTCTCTGGTCACGTGAGCGGTGCCGGGCCCCTCCTCCCGGGTGGAGGAGGGGCTTCCGTCTGACCCTGCCCCAAGAGCCGGGCTCCGGAGCCGGGGAGCGGGGCTGTGCGCTTCCGCGCTTGTCCCGTCGCCTGTTGCTCAGCGTCACACACTGCACAGAGAGAAAACAACTGACACACAGCACAGACAAGACATAAACATACACACACAAATACCCACAGACAAACACACATCCACAGATACCCACAGGCAGACACACACACACGCACATCTACCCAAAGAAGCACGCAATACAGACACACACATACCCACAGGCAAACACACACTTGCAGACACACATACACAGATACGCGCTCCCCTCCCCCCCCCCCCCGCCACAGACACACACAAGTTCACTCAATTGGACATCCTAATGATGGGATCCTAATTTAGGCCTTAAATAAGAGGTGTTTACTTTCAAAACACATTAGATGACTTCCTTGGTTTTGTCTCTGGCTAGTTTGAAGATACAACCTTTAAATAAGAACCATGTTAAGAATTTGTATTGTACTGTTGCCCCTTTTCCCATTACAGATATTTTATTCTGAGGTTACTGCCTCACCCTCCACCACCAAAACCTGAGTAACAACAACTGTCTAGCGCCTTGCAAGCTGCACAAATGGTTACGAGGGAGTCTGGATCTATTCTAAACTTTACACACACACACAAGCATGGGAATCTCACTGGTCCAAGAGAGTAACTGAGCCTCAAGATTTAACTTTATGCAGAGACCAAGCCAGAAAGCACAGTCCTGCTGCTTGCACAGCTCCCTCTTGACAACTGCCTCTACCCATAACTTTGCACAATCAAACACTATTGACTCATATCCTGTCTCCCTTCAACAGAACTATGTAATATCTTTTGTCCCAAAGGATTCCAAAACACATTATAAATTGTGTACTACAAATTCCAGTTAAATATAACCACCTCTCTGGTTATAAGCAGGGATCCTGGTCTTCTCTGACTTAAAAAAATCACCAATTTTCAGATTTAAAAACGGAATCTCAAATTTATAATTTTCCATGATTAAAATGAGACACCATATATATATATGTATGTATGTATATATACATACACACACACACACTAGCTAATTGCCCGTCATGAATGACAGTGTTTCCGGGAGTGTTTACATGCCTCTTCCTCTCCTGCCTCCTGCTCACCCTTCCGGGCTGCCCATGTAAACAGTCCCTCCACCATTGCCATCTCCTCCTCCTCCAGCCTCCGGCACAGCAGCTTCCTCCCCCCAGCCCTCCCACCTCTGCTTCCTCCCGCGGAGCAACAGGGCTTCCCTCCACCAGAGGTGGCAGCGATGGCTCCCTCCCGCCCGCCCACCTCCGCCTTCTCCGGCAGAGCAGCAGGGCTCCTGCCTTCCTGCCGGCAACTCCCTCCCGGCGGCCTGAGGAGGCGGAGCCCCCACCCACAGCCAACTGCCGCTGGCCCTCTTTGCGGCACGTGTGCAGTTGCCCAAAAGCATTACAGACACACAGACAGGCAAACTAAGCCCTTTATTATATTAAAATATTTATATATTAATGGCATTAAATTTTAATAATGGACAAAAGTAAATTTAGGGTTACTTTTTTTAACAAAAAATTGGGGATTTTTTTTTTTAAATCAGAGAAAACCAGGATCCCTGGTTATAAGCAAACCCCTGTCTCATTCCATGGGCGAGAAATGATTCAGTCAAGGATACTCTGAGGGTAACCACCTGCTCTTATTTTAAAATACTATCAATTCACACTGTATTGAGGACAATGGGAAGGCACAAAACCCCCAGAGACTGAGGAAAGTATTGCTTTTACTGCAACAGTAGCTCCAGGAACACAACTGCAGCACCCTCCTCCTCCCCCTGCCCCAACTTTGAAGGAGTGGCATACACTTCCTGTGCATTGAGACAAACACCACAGCCTATTGCTAATGGCTGCATCCATTCACTTTGAAAATCAGAAATCGCTGATAGCATTAGATTGTGTTGTGTTTCTGTTAAAATAGGTGTCCCCCCCAAGATACTGCAAAGCCCAACTCTTAGGTGCCCTGCTAGCCAAAGGAATTCACAACCCTGAGTCAGGTGCCCAGATTCCCAGTATCAAGCGGCTTATTAGGAATGTAAGAATAGGAGATTCTCCAAAATCAGCAGACTGACTGAGGCCCAAACTAGCCAGCTGGAAGTGCTGAGAAAGGAGGAAGCACCAAAAGCCCTCCCTTGAAAGCTAGTTCAGTACCCATCTCCATTCAGCACTCAGCTATAAAGATGCTCCTGGATCTAGCACCTAAATCCCTGTTCTGCATGATTTATAGTAAGGCCCAAAGCAATCCTCAGTCCCTGGTTTGCCATGGTGGCAGAACATGAAAACAATCAAAAGGTGATAGAAAGCAGAGCAATGTCACCAGTGAGAAATTCCCTATGACCATTGGAGAAGAATTCATGGGCACAAAAAGGAGATGTACTCAGGCTCTTTTGGTCAGCAGGAAGTGCATGCACCACTAGGATTTTGAGGAAGCGGAAAGGGAAATAAAAAGAGGGTGCAGAAGAGGGGATTTTGGATTACATCTTGCAAAGCAGGGACATCAGTAGGCTTGTTGTGATCAAAGACATGTCTATGCATACATCTCACCATCTTTCTCTTCTTCCTGTCATTGATTGTGCTTGCAAGTAGGTAGGACACAGATACTGACAGAAATAATTGCTACAGAGAATAAGCTTCTTGTAACTTTTAATAATTTTGCTTGTACAAAAGAACTGTGTTGACAGGAAGAATAGAAGAAATGAGTGATATTGATGTATTTACTCATTCCTCCAGACTTTCTGTTGGGTTGCTCAGGTATCAGCTGAGTTCTAACATTGCTAGTGGCATTGGATTAAGAGAGCTAGGAATTCAGATTTAACTTTATAAGTAAATGTTAAGAGAATTTACAAAGCTGAATGTGGAGACACCTTATGTCAGTCACCACATCAGCTTGGCAGTCGTGGGATACTTAGCAGGCATGGATGATGTTCCCATTGCTGGGGTCCTATGCTCTGAGCACCCAATGATCAGCACCTCAACTATAGATTTCATAGACTTCATAGATTTCATAGACTTTAGGGCTGGAAGGGACCTTGGAAGATCATCGAGTCCAGCCCCCTGCCCAAGGGGCAGGAAGTCAGCTGCAGTCATAGGGTTCCAGCAAGATAAGCATCCAAATTTCTCTTGAAGGCATTCAATGTAGGTGCATGAACCACCTCTGGTGGCAGGCTATTCCAGACCTTGGGGGCTCGCACAGTGAAGAAATTCTTCCTTATGTCCAGTCTGAAACGGTCTTGCAGGAGTTTATAACTGTTTGACCTTGCCATTCCTTGGGGCGCTCTGGTGAACAATTGTTCTCCCAGATCCTGGTGAACACACCTGATAAACTTATAGGTGGTCACTAGATCACCCCTGAGCCTGCACTTTTCCAGGCTAAAGAGTCCCATAGCTCTCAGCCTGTTGTCATAAGGTCAGTTTTCCTGACCATTGATCATGTGCGTGGCTCTTCTCTGGACTCTCTCAAGCTTCTCCACATCCTTTTTGAATTGAGGTGCCCAAAACTGGACACAGTACTCCAGCTGTGGCCTCACCAGGGCCGAGTACAATGGGAGAATGATGTCCTGAGATTTGCTTGAGAAGCATCTATGGATGCAAGCCAGGGTTTTGCTAGCTTTACTGGCCGCAGCATCACAGTGAAGGCTCATGTTCATCTTGTGGTCAATCATGATCCCCAAGTTCCTTTCATCTGTAGTGTGCTACCAGCGTAGCACTGCCAAGCCTATTAGGATGCTACAGGGTTTTCCTCCCAAGTTGGAGAACCTTGCATTTTTCAGTGTTAAACACCATAAGGTTCTCGTCCACCCATTTCTTGAGCCTGTCACAATCAGCCTGGATTGCCCTCCTGTCTTCAGGTGTGAATGCTTTACCCCAGAGTTTGGTATCATTGGCGAACTTGGCCAGTCCGCTTCTGACCCCAATGTCCACATCATTAATGAAGATGTTGAACAATATGGGTCCAAGGACAAAGCCTTGAGGGACCCCACAGGTCACAGGGCACTATGAAGATTGACTTCCATAAACCACCACCCTCTGGGTCCAACCATGGAGCCAATTCCCCAGTCAGCAGATCATGGTGGACCCGAAGCTGCAGGTGGCCAGTTTTGCCAAGAGGTGATCATGAGATACTAGATCAAAGGCTTTTTTGAAGTCAAGATATATGACATCAATCTCTTCTCCCTTGTCCAGGTGATAGGTCACCTAGTCATAAAAGGAGATAAGATTGGTCAAGCAAGACCTACCCTCACCAAACCCATGCTGGTTGTCTCTCAGGATGTTGCTTGCGGCCAGTCTGTTGAGAATGGCCTCTTTAATAATCTTTTCTAAGACCTTCCCTGATAGAGGTCAGGCTGATGGACCTGTAGTTTGCCGAATCCACTTTCCACCCTTTCTTGAAGATAAGCATAGCATTGGACTTCTTCCAATCTTTAGGCACTTCACCATAGTGCCAAGAGTTCTCAAAGATCTGTGCCATGGGCTGGGCTGTGATGCTAGCCAGCTCCTTGTGTACCCTGGGGTGTAGATTGTCAGGGCCATCTGACTTGAAGGTGTCCAGCCTCTCAAGGTGTTCCTTCATAAGGTCAGCGAATCTCCCTCACCCAGGCCCCCCTGTCCTATAGTGAGCAGAGGTGTCCCATGGAACTGATGAAAGATTGACGCACAGTACCCATTTAATAGGTTGACTTTTTCCTCCGCGTTGGTTGTCAGTTGTCTCATCTGGTTTAGCAGGGGTCAAATGTTAACCTTGCTTTTGCTTCAGCTCCCCACATATCTAAAAAAGGACTTTTTATTGTCCTTGATACTTGTAGCTAGTTGGAGTTCAGTCGCAGCCTTGATTTTCCTGGTTCACTCCCTGCAGGACTGAACCAGTGCAGAGTTCTGCCAGTGGGCCTCCTTGGAGGTGGATCCCATCATCCATCCTTTGTAGACCTTTCTTTTTAGCCACAGGAGGTCCACTAATTCCTTGGAGAGCCAAGGGGGCTGCTGTACCCTTTTGCTGCCTTTCCTTGGAGACGGAATAGCCTTAGCTTGTGTATCGAGGATCACTCCCTTGAGGAGCAGCGACTCTTTCTGAGCTTCCCTCCCCTTGGGGTCATGGTCCCTTAGGGCCTCAACAACAAGCCTCCTGAGCTTGTCAAAGTCAGCTTTCCCGAAGTCAAGGACTTCTGTATTCCTGACTGACTCGCCACCTTTACAGCAGATGGTGAAGGTGATCAGCTTGTGGTGGCTATCACCCAGCTTCCCTTTGTTCATTAGGTCACTAATTAGGTCGTCCCTGGTTGCCAGTATCAGGTTGAGCTTCGCTTTACCACTCATTGGTCCATAGACCTCTTGTGTCAGATAGAGGTCATCTACACAGGAGAGGAAGCTTTGAGACCACTTGGATTTAGCTGAGCGCTCTTGTCACAAGATGTCTGGGTAATTGAAGTGTCCCATGACAAGCAAGGACCTGGAGCATGCAGGCTCAGCCAGTTCCCTGGCGATCTTCTGGTCAAGCTCTTGACTTCAGGTGGGTGGTCTGTAGTAGACTCCCACCATTGTGTCCCCTGTGCTGTGTTCCCCACGAATGTTAACCCAGAGGGTCTCCAGACATCCACCCTGGTCACCAATGTTGGCTTGCAGGGACGTATAGCTCTCCTTGACATAGAGAACTATGCCTCCTCCCCTTTTGTCTACTTGATCTCTCCTGTACAGAGTATAGCTGTTTATACCCGTGGTCCAGTCATGGGTGGAGTCCCATCAGGTCTCTGTTATCTCTATGACATCGTAATTTTTTGCGTTAAGCAGGAGGACAAGTCCCTCCTGTTTGTTCCCCAAGCTCCTGACATTTTGTGTACAGGCAGGCAAGTGTTCCCTTGGGTGCCCTTGCCTTGCCTACCAGTTGTTCCAGGGATGGGGCATGGGTGGGCTGCCTTAAGTGCCTTGGACTGCTGGCTTTTCAAGGGTTGCTTAGCGGGCCAGCAGTGGCAGTAGTCCCCCCGTTCCCCAGTGGGCTTAGTTTAAAGGCCAGTGGAGCAGGTCACCTAGTTTGGCTGAGAAGAGCCTTCTCCACAGTGGAAAGAGGTGGAGGCCATCCCTTCCCAGAAGCTCGCTGCCTCTCTCACCCAAGAGTGGACTGTGGTCATGGAAGCCAAAGCCTTCCCGATGACACCAGTGCCTCAGTCTCTGGTTCACTACCTTGATCCTCTTATCCCTCCTCAGTCTGTAGCATGAGACTGGGAGGATAGAAGAAAACACCATCTGTGCCCCCAGATCCTTTAGCCCCACTCCTAAATCCCTGTAGAGCCTCATAACCCAGCTGGGAGCAATCCAAGCCATGTCATTGGTGCCCACATGGATAAGGGGCATGGGATAGTGGTCAGTGGGCTGGAGAAGTTTAGGGATCTTCTCTGCAATGTCTTGGATGCGGGCTTCTGGGAAGCAGCAGACTTCCCAGACTAAGGGGTCAGAGCAGCAGACTGCCCCCTCAAACCTCCTCAGGATGGAGTCTCCCACGACAAACACTTTGCGTTTTGCGTATTGTGGGACAATAGCTACAGTAGTGCCCATGTTGCCTGAGGGAGCTGGCAACTGAGCAAGCTCTGCTGGGACTGCAAGAGGTTCATACCTGTTGCCTAGCTCCAGCGGGCCAGGGGCCTTGGGGCCCTTGACTACCTTGGTCCAACCCCTGGGCTGAACAGTAGGGGAGGTCCCCAAGTCCTCCCTTGTCCTGGAGGGAGTCCTTGGTCTATCCTCCACCTCCAGGGGGAGAAGGGCCTGACAGTAGGAGTCAATCTCCTGCTCACAGTCCCTGATGGTACGCAGTCTCTGGACTGCAGCATGGAGCTCCTCCAGCTGGTGCGCCAGAGGCCCCAGTAGGAAGCAGACCCTACAAGGGGAGGTGACCATGTTTCCAGGCCTCAAAGCCTGAAAAAATGACAGGCAGCCCCCGCAGCCGAGAGCCAGAGGCTCCATCTGTGTGGAGCCTGGAACCACGGGCTCTGTCTAGGTGGCGGTCTCTGTGGTGCTGGGGCGGGGGGTGCTGCAGGCCCCGAGGGGACCCTCAGGTTGTGGTGCATGCCCATCCATGTCATGCCGCTGGTGGACTGGCGACTGCTGGGAATGGCTTTCCTAGGGTGGGGGTGCACAGACAGGGCTGCAGGCCCTCCCACTCACCCTCACATGCGAACTAGCGTTAACTCACATGCCATGCAAGCAAGCGCGCCTGTTTGCACAGCCTGTTCACAAGGCTCTGGTTGCATGGCTCCCTGGGGGGCTGGGCAAAATAGAGGCCAGGGCAAGACCGGCCTTGGCTCTGGCTTGGCCACCTCACTGTGGCTAGGCTGGGGCTAGTCCCTCCCACCAGGGGCCCTGCTGACCTCTGGCTGCTGCTGGGGGTCGGTTGGGGTGCTCTGTGGCATTTGGGGGTCTCTGAGGCCTTTGCAGGAGCAGAGGCACAGTAGGTTTGCACCCGCATGACTTGTGCTGCTCCCAGAGCCCATCATGGTTTTTTTTTCCTTTGGCAGGCCCTTTAAATTGTGCACATGCGCAGTGGGCCCACCATTGGAAGTCAGCTGTTTCTGGGCTATGGGACCCTACCTGGGCTTTGCAGGGCTGGGCCAAATAGGGGTGGGCTGAGGCTCCCCCCTTGGCTCTAGCTTAGCCACCTCCCTGTGGCTAGTCTGGGGCTAGTCCCTCCCAGTAGGGGCCCTGCTTACCTCTGGCTGCTGCTGGGGGTCAGCAGGGGCACTCCATGGCAGTTGAGGGTCACTGAGCCCTTTGGGAAGTGGGGGCACAGATGCCAGAGCCTGTCAATCATCACTTGATTTTAGCCTACAAGAAGCCAAGAAGCGATGACTTACAGAAATGTCTTTATAGAGAATGGGGCTGTCTGTTCTCCTGTTGGCTACAGAGGACCAACTCACAGGATCATCATAAAATTCTAGTTTATTAGACGGATGCAAAAGTCAGATCACAAACCTTGGGGCTGATCCCCTCAAACACACACACATTCATGCACACACACACATACATTCACACTAGTTAGCTAGGGGTCATTGACCACGTGAGATGTTCCCCTTGATGGGTGCTAGATGGCAGCTGTGGGCCCCAGGGATCACATCTGCAGATACGTGCAATCTTGGGAGTCCGTTGATAAATTCACTAATTCACTGCTGTGATTAGTTCAAACCAGGGCTTCTGTACGGTTAACAATGAAATTTCAGGGAGTTCCTGGCTCTGTATTGATCCTTTCCTCTCCTTAGTCTATGGTTTCCATGGATGTTAATTGCCGCTCATTAGCTTGTTATCCTGTCTAGCTACTTTGTTATGCAATCAATCGAGATGAATTCAGGGACCAACTCCATACAGAGAAGCTGCAGTTTTTACATGGAACAACTTACTTTTAAAGTTAAAGAACATTTGTTACAAAGTTAAAAAGCATAGAATATAAAACTTGAATTGGTGAAATACCATGGCACATACAACAAATAGACCAAATACAATGGGTGGGGGGGAGGGAAACATATTGATGCAGAATTCTATTTTATACCTATAAAAGCAGCTACAAACTATATTTTTATTACAAGTCCACCTTATATTCTATAAATAATAATAATAATAATATAATAAAAGAAGAAGAGGGAGGAAGGAAGAAAAGGCAGAAAAGAGAAAGCATCCCCGAAAGGGGGCAAATACTGTAAAAGGGGCTTTTTGCCATATGGTGGGGCTTCACTTTGGAGGAGGGGGCAGGCAAAAAAAAGGGTTCTTGCTACACTCCCTTTCCAATAATTAAAGAGTATTCTCCTATGAAAAGCCCTTAACAGTCATGATGCATAGGGGTGCACGAGGGGTGCATATGCACCCTCTGAAAGCACCGGTGCACCCCCTGACTTGGCTGCGATCACCACTTAGGCAATGGGCAATGGGGGCAGGTGGGAGCACCGGTGTCCCCCCTGCAAGCACCGGACAATTGCTGCAGCCACTCCCAGAAGCAGCCGCAGTCACTCCTGGAAATGGGTACAGTGATGATCAGCCGTTGCGGGATCGGTTGCAGGGGTCCCCCTGGGCAGTGAGATTGACTGCAGAGAGACCTTCCCCCGGTCAGTGGGAGTAGTCACCGGGGGCGGGGGCATGTGCCCCCTTGACTAAGGTGGCACCAGACCCTTATTAAAAAGATGATGGGAAGAAGTACTTGTGGAATGTTTTGTATATATGCTATTCACTGTACTCATACTCAAAAACATATCGATTACTGATGTGAGAGGCCAGAATGAGACAAACAAACATTACAAAATTAGTATTTAATGAGATGAAGCAATATTGGGAGAGGTTTTTTTTGAGCTTATTATCTAACTATGCTAATTGTGTCAGGCATCCCTGTGAACAACCCATTTAGAGACAACTGGTTGTGCTAGCTATTTTTTCTGGAAAGTACTCGGCAGCAGTCCCAGTTCCCAAATAAGTAGAGCAAAGCAAATGCTCCTCTACTGATTGCCTAAAGAGCAGCACAGACTAATTTTAACATAATAAAAGGAATACTTAAAACTTAATATTACTTGTTGGAATGAAATTCAACAATACTTTTAAGACATGTAAAAACGTGTAAGTTTTAGTTTTTGGAGCTTATGATTTAGCAAAAAAAATTATTTTGGATACAATGTAGTGCAATGAACATGTATTCCTAAACAGGGGCAATGCACAAGTGGTGCACAGGGGTGCATGTTCACCCTCTGAGAGCACTGGTGCACCTCCCGGCTGGCTGTGCTCCTTGTGTAGCTGGTGGGCAGGGTGGCAAGCAGCAGCACCACTGCCCCCCCTGTGAGTGCCAGGCAGGGAGCAGGGCTGCCAGCAAAAGCAGCTGCACCACTTCCGGAAGTGGCCGTAGAGCTCTGGAAGTGGCGCAGCTGACTTTACAATGAGTGAGATCGGCGCCTCTGCAGCCAGCAGAATCGGTCACCGGGCCCACCCCTCCCCCCCCAGCCATCGGGAGCCCCCCCCAGTCACTGACTGGTGTCAGGGGGGCATGTGCCCCCCACCCCCCGACTCAAGAGACACCAGGCACCCATGTTCCAGAAAAAAACCCAGTCTTAATACTATGTTTAACAGAATGGAATCCATACAGGAAAATGGCTTTAAAATGTCCAAAACACAGCAGCCACAACTACTAGACTTTCTCATCTGAAATAATCTATTAATATAAGTCCATGCAAACGTGTGCTCTGTATAACTGACATTTATGGATCCATGTGGCTAATGAAAAAATAAACTGGCATATATCATGATATATGGAGCATGAGACTACTTGTACACATGACAAAACTGACCTTTAAAGCAACTTACTTGTACTGCTTTAATGGTGTCACTGTTTACACTCTTTTGTATTGCTTTAATGGTATCACTGTTTACACCTCTGGCGGTATATTTCGTTTTAATTTCATCACATCGTACACAAGGCCGTGTATTTCGCTATAAATGACTTTGTTACATAGCAAAAGTTAAACATATCCAATGTATTTTAGTTTGCTACATAACAAATTGCAATGGTGCATGGGGTGCTGGGAGCCCAGGCACGTTTGGGGAAGCTCAGGCTTGGCCCTGTGCACCATCCCTGCCACCTTCTCCACTTGCCAACACACCCAGATGCCCTCCTGCCATCTTGCTGCACTGTCCAAGGAGTGAGCCAGCCCATTCCTGGGTGATCCCAGGCAGTGGGAAAGCGGCAGGGGCAGTGCATGGGGCTCCGGAAACCTATTAAGCCTGAGCTTCCCCAAGCATATCTGGGCATCTCATGCACGTTTGGATCAGGCCAGGTGCTGCCTGCAAAAAAAAAAAAAAAAGGATCAGACCCCTCACCACTTTTTTCTTTTTTTTTTTCAGTGAAGCCTGCCGGCACGAGCTGCCACCAGGTTACGAAGCCCCCCACTCAAGACAGCTCCCTTTACCTTCTGGAACTTGAGGCTAATCCCCCATGCCTCCTCCCAGCCTGAGGTTGGCACCCAAGAGAGCCTGGAGCTCCCCTTGGCTGCTGCAGGAGCCTGGAGCTCCCCCTGGACTAGGCTGCTCCTATCAGGCTTACTTTGTTCCTGATGCAGGCACACTTGTAGACATGTAAATGCATTTGAGAGGTCTTTAATGAGCCTGAATTTTCTGTGCAAAAAATGCAGGCACATTAATTACATGTGTAGGCGCACCCTCTGACTACCAGCACAGCGCCCAGAAATGTCCAGGTAAGTAGCTATAAAACTGCTATTTAGATGCACAAAGGGAAACAGAATTCTGCCTGCAGTGTTTACTATTAACCCTGGGCATCAATATTTTAAATCATGACATTTTTATATGTAAGACACTTAGAACAATTTTAAATTTTACTGAATATGAATTTTATTTCTCTCTCACACAGAGGTCTGTATCAACTTGTGGTTCTGGGGCAGCTTGGCTTTACAGACAGAATGATTAAAATGCAGCAGTGAAGGGCACAACTTTTCAAGGTATGTTCATTATACTCAATCAGGAAATCAGATTAAACTAATTAAAATTAACAGTGTTTCTTTAAACTAAAAATACCATAAGAAAATTCTCAAGAAACTGATTTCAGAGTATTTTTTCACAATGGGTCTATTCCTGCAGTTTCTCAGTAGGATCAAGAAAAAACTGAATATTCAAATGACAAACAAATCATTTGTTTAAAATAAGCTCTGGAAAAAAATCTCCACAGATTCTGGAAATAGGGGAGATGGGCTCATTGATTAGATCTCCCACTTGGACATTCATCTCTACTCTTATTTGTGATCTGAGGGAAAAAACAAACCCTGTTTTACAATTATGTATATGAGCAGATTTCTGCTAATAACAGAAATAAATAAGATTGTTAACAGAGCCCATATATAAAGTAGAAGTGCATGCAATGAACCTCAGCTATCTATATTTATAAACGTTTATTTTGAACAAGTTCATAGTCACTATTGTTTTTACTGTGATGAGTTAAGCACACATATACATATTTTGCTGAATGGAAGGAGGTAAGCACTTGTTTTGCTTACCTGGGGCCTTAATGGTATCGAGAACTGGCAGAGTAATCAAAAGGTAATAGTCAGTGGATAACCTCATATCACTACTGAGAACCCCTGTGACCACCACTTGAAAAAAAATGATGGACATGAAAAAGACACATGTTCAATATTTCTTATTCAAATGGAGACAGTTGCACCTTTAGGATTTTGAAGAAATGGTAGAAAAGAATAGATAGGATTTTAAATAGCTCAAATACTAACATTTTGCAACCACTGGCTTATTAGATTTTAAAATTTTTACGACAGCTGGAAAAATCAGGCCTTAGTCATTCTGAACTGACACTATTCACTTTGGGTCAAGTTTAATCAATGTTGCGGCAAAGCATGTAAGTGGGGATGTACTATTCAAAGAGATATCTTTGGATATGACACTGCCTTCACAGTGCTCTCAAAACTGCTTCTGGAAAATAAGCCCCACCCAACTGCTTCTTCTCTGGATGTGCTATACCCCGAGCTGAGGTAGTGAGGACACTTCAGAGACGTCCCTTGCCTCTGTTCTCAACCAGGTCAGAAACAGAGATCCTGGGAGTGGTGACAGGAGGTGTCCCCAGGGAGTGTCCTCACTGCCCCAATTCTAGATTTGGACTATGTGGAGCAGGACTGGGTGGGCAGGGCTTATGTTTGGCAGTACCACAGAGACAGTGCAGACATGCCCTGATTAATCTAATGTTTAAAGAAATCTCAACACATTTCTTTGCCAATGCTTTATTTCAATGCTGGAGAAAATGATTCCTTTTGGGGGGGAGGGGGGATTTTCATGAAAAGCATATATTAAAAGTTACATAATCTAAAAGTTATTTGTTTGGAGATTGCTACTCCTTTTCTTGAGGTGGCACTAACTATTGATAATATGTCTGAAAGATCTGGACACATGCAGGGAAATAATAAATATTCTATTTAGAAATACAATTCTTCTTGAACTGTGGTTGATAGTACTCATCTTCTAGATTTCTTTTTTTTAACTTGGTCTTTAGAATAAAAGATATGGGGACAAATAGAAGGATCATAGTTTATACAGGCCAGGACCTTGCAGATATGTCAGTGGGACTATTCCCATGGTTAAAATTGAGGATATACATAAATAGTTTTAGGATAAGAATATTAGAACTCACTTGTTCATATCTTCCACTCCATGGGTATTCCACTTTAAAAGGGACATATATATATTTCCTATATAAATAGATACAGTTGTATTAACCAGAGGATAATGACTGCTAATGCAACATACAGTAGGCAGTACTTAGGAGCAGATGGATACAATTTTTGGGTAAAGTTTACCCTCAGATATATGCTCTTAAGTCATTCAAACTCCTGAGTATACATTTAGAAATAGAATTTGGACCTCAGGATGTTGCTACTGTATTTTTATTCATTATTTAACAGGTAAATCATTTTTATGGATCAAAAGCTAGTAAAAAGAACAAAACAGTTCCATGCTGTCAAGTGAAGGACATTAGCTAATCTCTCCAATAATAGGGTGTATAAGTAATGTTTTCTACCATTTCCAAGCTGTCCAAGTTTGCTGACGACACCAAACTGTGGGCTGAGGTGGGGACACCAGAAGAGAGGGAGAAGCTGCAGCGGGATCTGGGCCGGCTGCAGG
>JAGPOW010003316.1:66543667-66570411 GCA_030014935.1 Caiman crocodilus
CAGGTTATCCACATCCCTCTTGAAGTGTGGTGCCCAGAATTGCACGCAGTACTCCAACTGCGGTCTGACCAGCGCCCGATAGAGGGGAAGTATCACCTCCTTGGACCTATTCATCATGCATCTGCTGAAGCACAATAAAGTGCCATTTGCTTGTCTGATGGCTTCGTCACACTGCTGACTCATGTTCATCTTGGAGTCCACTAGGTCTCCAAGATCCCTTTCCACTTCCATGCCACCCAGCAGGTCATTCCCTAGGCTGTAGGTGTGCTGGGCATTTTTCCTCCCTAGGTGCAGCACTTTGCATTTCTCCTTGTTAAATGAGGGGGTTAAAGTTAAATGAGGGGGTGTCTCAAGTCCAAAAACTTTGAGAACCACTACCCCAAAGTAAACAAAAAGTCAATTATTCTTATTGTGTTGAATCATAATGGCATTAGGTATAACTTGTAACTGAAACAGGTGCACGATTTTCAGGGAAAGAATGATTTTCAGGTTTGGAGATCCTCTTTAGTTAGCTTATAATTCACCAGTGACTATTATCTCATTTCCCTAATGAATCTATCTCTGTGACAGTTCATTTGGCTGGAGTGTTCTCAGGGTAGTCCCTTAGCTCAAAACTGCGATGCTTCAATTATGTCAGAAACAGATGCACACAGCAACTCCTTTGGAACTGTCTGAAACAGGCAGGTGCTCAATATGTTTTTCTGCCTTGCTTAGCCAATTAATTTTGTCCCTGATCTGCAAAATGCTTGTTAAAAATCCTGATTAGAGACTGGCAACAGTGCCAGCTAAGTAGATGTTTAATTGTGTCTACATTTGAGGAAATGAAATGAGGCAACCGAATAACCATTGTGAATAAAGCAAGTTTTAAAAAGGCAAAAAAGGCAGGGACAGAAATTACACACAAACTGGTATTAGTGATCAGAAACCAGTTCAAATCTGTAACACAACAGAAGTTCAGTGCACATAAACCACTTTCAAAATGGCCAAAACCGGTTTAAGAGTTTTCTTTTAATTAATGTGCCTTTATGTTTATTGTTCACTGGACAAAAATGTGTTAATTATAGTTGTGCAAACAGTTAGCTTAAACTAAGCAAACTGACTGCTGAAAAAGCCAGTGGGAACTGCAAGCATTCAGTATCTTTAAAAAAACAGGACTTAATTATTTAAAAACCAAGAAGTCTTCATAATAGGCTAATAGATTTATATTCTCTCTTATTTATAGAGTTACCACATAACATGCAAATTATATTACACATTTTTACACTAAGATACAGAAACACATGGAAAACTCAAGTAAAGCAATGATTTCTAATAACCTCCCTCATTACTTTTTTTAACGCTTTTTAGCCAACTTGCTACAACTTATTATTCATAGAATCCAAGAAAAGCAGAGCTGGAAGGAACCCCAAGAGGTCTAGCCCAAACCCTGGTCAAAGCAGGATCATTCTTGTCTAAACCATCTCAGTCAAGCATTTGTCCAAACTACTCTTACCACATCCAAGGATGGAGACTACTCAACTTCTCCGGGTAGCCTATTCCAATGCTTACCCATGCTCAAAGTGACAAAGTTCTCAAACAACCTAATACATTTCCTTTCCTGCAGTTTAAGACCATCGCTCCTTGTTCTGTCCTGTGCAACCCCTTTATAACCACCCTAAGTATTTGAAGATTGTTACCAAATTTTCCCTAGTCATCTCCTTTCCAGACTAAATAATCATAGTTCTTTCCTCATAACGTATGTTTACCAAACCTCTAATCATTTTGTTGTTCTCTGCTGGACTCTTGTTAATTTGTCTATGTTTCTCTTGAAGTGTGAGGTCTCATATTGGATATAGCACTCTTGGTGAGGCTTCACCAGTGCTAAATAGAGAATCACTTCCCTTGACTTGAAAAAGCAATGCTCTTATAGCTCCCACTAGGCTAGTGCCCTTTTGTGCAATGAGAGCACACTGTTGGCTCATATTCACCCTGTGGTTCTCTTCTTCAGTACTGCACTCTAGCTAGTCCTTCCCCAGTCTGTATTTGTGCATTCAATTGTTCAGTCTCAAATGCAGGACTCTGCACTTGTCCTATTGAATTTCACTCAATTGATTTTGTACTATTTCTTCAGTTTATTAAAGTAATTCTGAATCTTAGCCCTATCTTCCATAAGGCCTGGAATTCCACCTAACTTGGTTTCATCTGTGTCCTGGGGGAGAGCGGAGGAAAGAACCCCAAACACTGACCGGGGGCCCCCTGGGGCAGGGAGCATGCATAAAAAGAGGGAAAAGTACAAAAATAACTCAAACAAAATGCTTACCGGCAGCAGGCCCCATGGCACAGCTGGAGCAAGAAAGGAAATCTGTGCAGGTCACAAGTCACACCTTTATCCAGCTGAAACTGGCCTGTGATGTCATTGGCAATCACCAGCTGGCAGAGATAAGACGGACCACCAGGGGAGATAGGGGAAGAGGTGGAGCAGAGTTGGGGAGGACTCTGATGCTGGCTGCCATCCCGAACACCCCGAGAGAGAGAGCCGACAGGGGCTTTCTATACCAGTAAGCAACAGCAAGGTGAGGAGACGGGGAGCCAGAGGAGGCTGTCCACACTGACAAGGACAGGAACGTCAGAGGGACAGGAGAACCAGAAGAGGATCTCTATACCAATAGAAGTGGGAGTGTTGGGGGAATGCAGGAGGCGAAGGAAGCTCTCCCTCCAGATGGAGACAGAAGGGAGCAGCAAGGGGAGCTGCAGAGCAAAACAGCAAGAGGCTGGGTGCCAGCCCATAACATAAGAAGTAGTCGTGTACATGGGGGAAATACCGCAGGACACCAGAAGCTGAATGTTTCCGACACTGGAGAAGGACAGCAGCGGCACATACCACATGTGGCGGAGTGAGGGGCAAAACGACCCGGTCTACGCTAACCATACAATGGACCAAACCCCATGATCATAGAATGCAAAGGTTACTCTGTTACCCTAACAGAAGGGCAGGGGAAGGGATCGGATGGGTCCTTCCTGACTTAATTTGTGTTGGTTTTTCCTTTTTAGTTACCCCCTTTTGGAGGGGCTGAGACGTAGGGTGACGCGATGCAGGCAGGGTAGCCTGATATCATATTTTCCGTTATCCTCCATCTTTTATTGGCGCGTTGGTTAAATTGAGAGTCCCAGGCTGGGACTGTGTTGAGACAGGAGGGAGTGATTTTCTGAAACCCTACCACAGACTGAGTTAGTTATTTCAGGAAGCAGGACCTAGAGTGTGATAGAGCTACAAAAGCCACCAAGTTCCAGGGATCCAACATCATCAGGGGTACGGCCCAGAAGACCTGGTGGCCCACCAGAGGTTGGCATGAGGTTAGGGTGTAGGGGAGGTGGAGCCCCACAGATGGCCACCAGGCAGACTTCTCGCTGCAGCAGAGCCCTAGGTGGTTGCCCCCTCCACTGGTATAACACTCAAAGTCATGGCAGGCGAGATTGGGGGAGGCCACCCAGGTGCTAAACAGCTGTCCACCAGCCTACAGGAGACCGTAGAACATCTTCTACCGGCTGCCTGGACCAAGGCCGCATGTGGTATGTTCAAAGCCAGGCAGGCACAATCTGCAAATTTTATGTGTGTGCACACAATCCTATATTCAAAGTAATTAATGAAGATACTACACTTGATCTGAACCTTCAAGAGGCCCAGAAAGACCGTTGGGGAACTCCATTACATGCCTCCTCCCAATTAGACATCACCTATTGAGTGGAATAATCCAACCAGTATCCAGCTTATTGTACTTTCATCTACCAGCACTACTTTATTAACATTTTAATACGCATGTAAATAATTCCAAAAATACATTGTTTTTGTCTCAGTAATTTAATACATTTTTACATTTTCACTTCTAAGTCATTCCTTAAAGATAAATAATTACAAACAAACCCATTTGCTGTGGTACCATTGTTCTCCACATTCATTGCAAACAACATAAGTCATCATTTGTTCATCTGGATTTGCATTTCGCACCCAACTAGGAAGAAAGAGAGTTCCCCTAGCAATCATTGTGACAGTACAATCAAATTTTTCACAGCGCCTACATTTAATTTTGTTTGTCTGTGTGCCACTAATGACTTGGGGAAGCTGATGTTCCTGAACAGATGATTCTGTATATGAAGCCCTTAGCTGCTTCAGTTCATCACTGGCCATCATTTCCATCACTGTCATCTCAGCAAAAACTTTTGGATTCAAAATCCCTGAAAACAGGTTATGTTTTAAGTGGGAACTTTTAGGGTTCCTCAAGTTAGACACTTTGCTTCTGATACAATTTTTGTACTTTTTGTCATTTTTAGCATGCAGAACAAAAATATGCTCTTCAATTTCTTTGGCTAATTTTTGCAACTTATTGGTTTCTTCTTGGCTTAGGACAGAATCAGTCAAGGCTTTATAAAGAAGTTCTGTGCATTTAGGCCTCATGACCTCCACATGATCTTGTGGTGAGCTTGTTGTATTAACAACAGGTGTAGCATCTTCATTACTAGAGCACTGTTCTTCTAAAAGCTGCTGCTGATCTGTGTGGCTTTTTGGTTCGTTACATATAGGAAGGTTTTGTGACAGTAGAAAACTCTTAGAATCATCAGGGTTTAATGGGTTCTGTTCAGTCAGTTCTTCTGAAGCCCCTACAGTTACACTGAATTGTTTACTGTCCTCTTTCACATTCCCCAAAACTGACTTTTTACTTTGTATTGACTGAAGGCAACTACTTGTGTAAACTGTTTTCCACTTTGATAGTAAGTTCTTTGCTTTCTTTTTCAATCCTATTGAAGGACAATTCTTGAGTGTTCTATACACAACTTTGGCAACATCAGTCTCTTGAAGGTATTCTGTAGTCATATCAAGAGCTTCAAGCTCTGTGAGGTGATTATCAATATCTTGATAATTGTTCTCAGAGAGTAGCTTCTCAATAGCATGGGCTCTGTGTATAACAGTTTTCCTATCAGACATTTTTTAAACCTGAAAGTAAAGTAACAGTTAATTACAACTTTTGTATACAGTTATTATGATTATTGTGCCTATTCACACATCTTTTGGAATCTTTCATAAGATTTTTGTATTTCATGTTTTATTTTATTCCTACTTGGGTAAAAATGACTGCAAAAGCTGCCTTTTGTTCCATGATTACAAAAGTAAATACAAAGAGACTCTCAACCACTAAAAATAAATTGAATGCATAGCTTAATCATTGCAACCTCATTTGAAGTTTTGAAATGATGGACTTTGCACTGCGTCCCTAACATTAATACTTCCATTGGATTATTGGGGAATAATAGATTGTGAACCTGAGAGTTCTGCATTAAGTGTGCCAAGTCAACAGTCCTGCGGTTTGTCAGTCTAGATATTCTTAGCAAGAGTCAACTGCTATAATGGCACATAAAGAGAAATGGGAACTTGTTAATACAGGGTTGGGCAAAATACATACCGTGGGCTAGCTATGGTACATGGAAGGGCTTTGTCTAGCCTACAGCAGGTCCCTTGGTCCCATCTGGCCCAGGCACCGTCCCACTGTGATGCATCCTACCACTCCCTGGCCATGCAGCAGGGCTGGGGCATGCAGCAGGGCTGGGGCAGATGACAAGGGCTTCTTCTGGCTACCACCGCCCCTGGGCCCAGCCCCAAAGAACTGGTGGGGATCCATGCACATACCTATCCCATGCCTGCTGTGAACTCGCATGCTCATGCTGAACAACTGCAGCAGCAGCAGCACCAGTGGGGGAGAAGTGTGTTGGGCATGAGGGAAAAGCAGCCGCTTCCCTTCACTACTGCCCAGCCCCTTCCCTTCACTACTGCACAGCGCTGGGCAGCCTAGCATGGGCTCCACATGGCTACTGCAGGAAGCACTGGGCAGCAGTGAGGGGGAGGGGGCCATTTTTTCCCCATGCCAAGCACACTTCTGCCCTGCCGGTGCTGCTGCAGCTGTTTAGCATAAGCAGACGAGTCCACAGCAGGCACAGGGTGGGTTGGGGCTCTGCACAGGTCCCCACCAGTACCGTGGGGCTGGGGCCAGGGGTGGCAGTAGCTGGAAGGAGTTCCTGCTGCCTGGGCTGCCTAGAAAGGCAGTCCAGCTGTGGAGCCACCGCAGCCCTGCTGCATGTCCAGGGGGTGGCAAGATACACCACAGCTGGGTGGTGCAGAGTAGGCACAGGGCATGCTGGGGCTGAGTGCTATTGGCAGTGGTGAGGTGGTGCCACAGGCTGTGCAAGCTCTGGGCTGTTGTGGGATGGGGGCGGGTGCTCAGGGGGGCGTGTGTGAAGGACACCCATGCACATGCCAGCATGCCCACAAACGTCCCCCTGCAAACCCCACAACCACATCCTCCCCCATGCACAATCACAAACCCCACAAACACCACATCCACCCACAGCCCTCCCCACATGCACCCCTCCCACACACCCATGCGCCTCTGGAGCAAGCCCCACTCACTGCTGTGCACACTGCTACGTGCACCCCACCACACAAACACTCACACACACCCTCCCTACATACCCTAACCCCCTCACCCTACCAAGCCCCTCTCCTTCTCCATACCCCACAAGCCCCACACATACTTACACATCCCCATACCCACCTACCCACATCCATACATACTCCTACGCTCTCCTCCCATCCTACATCCACACACACACAGAGCCCTCCACAAGCCTCCATATCCGCCCACTGACATCTACACATACTCCACACCCTCCTCCATGTCCTACATCCACACACATCCACAGCCCCCCACAAATCCTATACATACCCACCCATACCCTTCTACTACCCTCATAATATACAAGAGTAAGACTTTATTTTGAGCTATTATGCAACCACCTATTATACATCACACAGAGGGCAAAAATATCTTTTTAAAATAAAATAAAAATGTTATTGGGGATGTTTGATTTTTTTGTATATAATTTGTTTTTTAATGGTTCCAAGATGGCAATCCCCCTTTTCAAAAGGTGTACTTCTGGGGCAAGGGGAGAGACTTCCAGTGGCAAAGGTTGGGGATTTGGGGGTGGGACTTCCAGTCTCAAGATGGTGACCAGGTGGTGGGGCACCTGTCAAGGGCCAGGGCTACACTTGTGGCCCTTGATAGCTCACCAAAACTCATTAAGCAGCCCTCCAGCAAAAATACCTGCTCACCCCTGTGCTAATAGGACACAAGCCTCAAAGGACTTCTCAACAACTTGAATTTCACCAAGAAGCAAACAGGGATTTAATATCTTCTTTGGAAAATTGGTGAACTAATAGCATGATGAATCTGAGGTCTGTTGATATTAAGGGTACCAACAGTGTTCAAGGGTAGAGTCATATAGAGAATGCCAAAATAAACTGATTTAGAGGTTACAATTATGTGGATAATTAAAGTAAGGTTCATATTTGAGAAAGCCTGTTGCTATTGTCTTTTGAGATACATATGAAAGGTATTCTCCCTCATAAAATAAAATTGCCACTGACTTTGTATAGTTCAGCTTTTGGGATTTATTATACTTCACAAAGTTCTGATATCCTTATTTTGGTTTTCTATTGTAATTCATCTTTAGGACGAAGAAAGAAACTCTGAACTGGGCTCTTACATTTACCTACGTACATGGTCAGGAGCCAATTTTCGTGTCAATGCATGTTTTACTACTTTTGACATACATTGGAAGTATACATCAAGAACACTTATAGACACCCTGTACACTAACATATTTTATTATATTAAAATCAGCCATCAATGCTCATATTAAAATGTACAGCAGATACAGTAATTGGCAACTCCTTTTATTAAACTTTTCACACGGCTTCATTATATTAGAAAAATAAAATTATACAGCTAATGTGTGTATATTATTTCAACAAACATTTTCTGACCAGGAAAATAAATGTAATCTAAAATGGAATTTAGAATGGATTTTCCAGGCAGCTGCCACAATTTTCATGCTTTTGAAGTACTGGATTTTTTTGCAGTTATTACTGTAAAGAGATGAATAAATGTAACTGGAAGGTGGAAAATCAAATCCTGGGAGGTTAGCAGGGAGATGAAATAAGATTAGTGAACTTCAAAATGGGGTGATCTAATATGCTTTTAGTCCTACTAGCCCTGTCAGTGACTACAGAAAGTAAAAACTTCATTTAGAGAACCAGGTTTATTTTACAGTGATAATAGGTTCCAGAATAGCAACTCACATATTAATAACTGCTGACTGTTCTTTTTGCAAGCTCTTTAAGTGCCCACCTGCCCTTGTAAGTTTGGCGAAAGGACAGTTGCAGGGATCAGTTGTACCAAAGTGTTTTATCCATGTATCTCTTCTCATGCTGGCCAGCCGAAAAAACCTGAGACTGACAGTAACTTGGTTGAGTCCTTAAGAAACTTAGGTCTGTTACATACTTCCATCCTCAATCAAAGTCTCTCACTGTAGCGCTATCAATGGTGAACTGATAGAATTCAGCAACACAACTTGGGATGGGAAAGTAGGCAGGGCTGGACATAGGCATGGGCAAGCCAGGAGGCCACCTGGGGCCTGAAAATCAAAGACTTTCGCAGCAAAAAACCCTCTTATTTTTGGCAAAGGGGTGCCCAATACTAAAAGTTTGCTTGGGGCCTCCAGGAGTCTAGGTACAGCACACCAAGTGGGATACCCACTTAGGGTACTAAGTGAGTGACAGATTAGTAGGGGTGCCAATATCACCCCCACCCCTTTGGAGTCTCAGCAGGAGAAGTAGCCCCATGCACAACATCACTCTTGCAGCAGCAACTGGGTGTGTGGACACCATGCTGCTGCTGTAAGAGCAATAGCTAGGGTCACGCTGTCCCCCACTCCCATGTGCTCTCTTGGAGGGTTTACCCAGGGTGTAAACCATGCTTATTATGCCTCTGATAGAATTCACATACTCTGCAGCCCTGTACAGGCAGAAACCACACTTCCTAGTCTGATTTATGCTCCTGATTAGCCTCCATGCTCTCAAAGGCTGTTTTCAAAGGCTGGGAGCAGGGAAAGGGCTGAAAATGAGAGCAAAAAAATGATTGGGGAAGAAAAAGTGAGGGAGAAATCAAAGAGAGACATCTGAAGGACTCTGAGAGATGACAAATGGCTAGAGGAAATGTGAGGAAAGAAAGACATGGAATACATGACCATCAAGAACTACAAGAAAGAGGGATGGTCAGATTTTCTTATCTTTCCCCTCCAAGTGCCATTCCCTTTGGTTCAAGCCTCCCTTTTAACCATCATAAATATTCCCAAAATAGCCTACACTGCCTGAACTTCTCCTGGAGCATACATTCTAGTTTTTCACCTTGCAAAACACTCACTTTGAAGATCAGCTGGGCAGAACAAATCTACTGGGAAGGCTCTTGTGATCTAACTCATGACATTTTTCAGAATGAAAGAAAACTCTGTAGGCACACAGAGTACACATTCATAGCGGGGAGGGAGTTAAACACAGTCTTGAAGCAGACAGCACCACGGAAAATGTAGATTGAAGTGAATATACAAACTATTAACAATCTACACAACTGTTCACTGGGAAAAATTAAAGCAAGAAGCTCAACTATTTCTGTAGAAGGAACCCAACAATACGCTTGATGAAAATTCAATTTGTAGTTACAAAGATAATTTTCTGCAAGTGAACTAAATGTGAACCTTTTAAATGTGAAATTATGTAAACTAGCGATTCCCAATCTGTGGTATGCATATCACCACTGATACTCAGACAACCTGTCAGTGGTACCTGTTAGCAGATTTGTTATAATTTCTTTATATGACAAAAGTTTGCAACAAAAGGTTGAACTTAGTACTTAGATTGTATCTTTTTAAACTGGTGGTGCACAATCTGTCAGTGTTTGGGAACCGCTATTGTAAACCAATGCAATGTTGTCTTTTGAGCCTGCAAACTCCACAACTTACAGGATGTAACAAGACATTATTTATTATGTTTTGTTTTCATAAGTGTGAACCACAGCTCAATCTTCTTCCTAAACTGACAGATGTCCTCTACTAGCAACCTAATCTGCCCCCCACGATGTTAGATTAAAATGAATTGTGACTTTGATGTGTATAACCACAACTGAAAGGACTCTCAAGCATATTTCTGAAAATCTGCAGAAGAAAAGACCAGATATATTTTTCAGTTACATTAGTTGAACTGCACATATAAGTCTCATGTTTTGTTTGGAAGTGCATGCAGTCTGAGACAGTAGGAATTTTTGTTTGTTAACATAATGAGCCCAGTATCACACTTGATGAGTTTCCTGTTGTCCGTAGATCAAACAGTTGGTGCTGGAAGAGCAGATAGAGTTGGTGACCTTTACTGTTGGTCATGGGACATGTGGCATTAACAACATTACCAATTCAATATGCCTTGTCCTATACTTTAGGATCATCAAGGATCCCACTAATATCCTCACCTCCTTTTCCAAACATAAGCATTTCCAACCCTTTTACAAGAACTGCAAATATAGGCTGCAGTATTCTGCTCCATGCTATAAAATGCACAAATCCTATATTCGTGCTTTTAATATGTACATGCACCCAGGCAGTACTTAAAAATACTTGAAGGTTTTTGGAATCTTCCAGGTGCACAATGACTTTTGCAGGACTAAAAAACTAAACTCATCCAGGATTTACAAGATTAAGCCTGTCTAAGAATTTACAAATCATAGCAATAGCCAAAGATAAAAACAGATCATGGATTACAAGTAACATATAATGTCTTGAACAACTATATGAGGATTTCTTATAATCTTAAAGAGTTTAAAAGATAGGCTACTTACACATAAAGCAAAACAGGCATGTTTTCTGGAAGCTTTTCTTCATAGGAAGATATATGAATTCAATTAACAGTAAAAAAGAACTCATCTGATGCCAAAGAATCTATGTAGCAAAGCTAAACAAAAGAAACAGAGAAGTTAAAGCAGAATTATACAAACATGTACAAAAATTAACTAGAGCCTGGCTGATGTGATCCCAGAAGAATAAATGCATTTATTCAAGTGGGATATTTATTACCAAGTGAAATAAAAGAAACCCTCACAAGAGGATGCCATTTAATCAAAATATATCTTCATTATGAAGATAGAAGTAAGTTCCCATAGGAAAACAAAGTTAGCAAGGCAAAGGGAACGTCTAAAGTTTCTCTGTCATTATCAGCAAATGATTTATCTTGGATCTAATCAAGTTAATAAAATACACTCCATTAAAATAACCTTCAAATTAAAACAGCAACTTTTTATAAATGACATGGGCAATCAGCATCTTCAGGTCACATGTAGTACTATAAGTAAAAACTAAAATGTTGTAAGTAAACACAGCCATCCCCACATACAAAAGAAACACATTTGGGGGATATCTAATCGCTATTTTCCTATTCTTCTAGTGTATCAGGTTGACCAAATTAATTGAAGCATCTGTTAAATACCCACTACTTCTAGACATTTAACATATACTGCCATTAATCTACTTGGCTGGACACTGTGTTCAATGAAGTAAAGTTTAAAATAGTGTTCAGAATTGAAGTGTTATTTTATCTAAATCACAGCAGCAAGAAGAAGGTAAATATCATGAGGGACCTATGACAACATTATTTTTAAAGGCAAAGAAAAGGACAAAAGCTTTTCCCAAAATCAGGAAATCAGAGGTAGTCAAAAATCACCCCAAATACTCTGCCATAGGCAAATGACTAGCCTTTATTATGTTCCTTCCACTCAAAAAAGACCTCGTATCATGTCCTGAATGTCACAAAAGTTTTAGAGCAAGCGAATGGAGTGAATGTCAACATCCCTTCTCACTTTGGTTGCCACAGGTTACTGGTAAACCAAATTTTTCCACCCAGCAAGAACGAGGACAGAAAAAGAAATATAGACTATTTCATAACTGAGGACAAAAGATCAAGATAGAGGAACAGAGGTGCATGGTAAGGGAACAGTGTTCTCCCTCCAAGCTCTCTGGAGATCAGGATAACCAGTTTACAAGGATGGATATTATCTAAACCTGCCCCCCTACTCAAAACCGCACCATCATGTAATACCAGACATGCACCAGGATCAAATGCTACTTACCCTAGAGCAATCCAAACACAAACAGAAGATCAAGAGGGACAGACAGCCCTCCGTATCTGAGATGGCTCCATTTCAGTTTTGCTAAATATACTTAGTTTGTGAAAGGTCCTAAGATACTTTAGGATGAAAGTAATGTATAAAAGATAAAGTTCACCCCAATTGTTGCATCAATGTTTTATTAAAGTACGAGGCAATATGAACAAAAACGAAAAACAAAACATGACTGGTATTAGCACAATTACTGCCTTCTAAATTGTGCCATGACTCTGGAGTTCAAATGCTTCCTTTGACAAAGAAGAATAAGTATGTCAAATTCTGTCATGGTTCATATGTTAGCAAATGGAGAGTCATGTGTTCACTAAAGTATGAAGTGCCTGAAGGACCATGTAATTTTCTACTGGAGAATTCCTCCAGTAAAGCAGTTAAAAGTTTATTTGAATGGGAAGGAAATGGGGCTGTTTTTGAAAAGAACATGCCTTTGATTCTACCTCTGAACTTGAAATAGTGGGACACCCACAAAGATAAGGGTGCTTGGTAATTGCCCAAGGATCTATGCTGCTCCCAGAGCAGCTATGCTGCAGCATGATTCCTGCCAGCCACTGCAAAAATCTCCCCTCTTAATATATTTGTAGTGACAAAGGAGGAGTTATTGCTAGTTCAGTCAGTTTGGGGTATATTTTCTGACGAATCTAATCAGGACTCAAGAAGAGGGCCCACTGTGGCAAAAGTTTGTCAATCCCTGCTTTAGAGAACTCTGTCTGAGATTTTAAAATACAGAACTGGATTTTGTTATCACCAGAGGGAGCTGTAGTATCGTAAACCCATGAACTCTTGTTAAAAATGCACACTGCATTGACTTCCTTAACTAGACTTAATGCAGCTGGCAAGGGAAAGAAAAAGCAAAGGATGAACATTTCCTGTATTCCAGAAGCTTGTTATGTCTAATTTATTAGAGACCTTACTTGTCCAAAGTTGGTCTCACAAATAACAGGTTGAGATGTCTTCCAGAAGGTCTGAGGTGTTGGGATATAAACAGAAGGGAAGACAGGCAACTCATCCAGTCACAACCATCTATCAAATAGCTTTTTGGGAATTTCAAAAATTCAAAGGCTAGTCAAATACTGTTTGCAGATGTTATTCATCGAACACTGGTTAAAATCACTGAATAATATATTCAGTGGATATTTATTTTTCTGTTGTTTGGGCAGCCCTGGTAGTAAGGTATATTGAGGATACCCCATGTTCTTGGGAACAATAACTATGCCATTCTCTGTGTACGAAAAAACATAGCCATTTTGGGTGCTACTTCATGTAAAATAACAAGATAAAGGTAGCAGTGCTATAATGAAATATTCTGCTGAATATGAAAATATTGCATTTTACACATAGAACCAATGACATTCTCACAGATAGACCTTGCACCCAGAAACTTGTCCTAAATCCAGTATCCCCTCCTTCGATCAAGAAGGGGATACCAGAGATATCAGCAAAACAGTATTTCCTTAGGCTAATCACCACCACCACTCAACAGTAGAGACTGTTCACAATTTCAATTCATACCAATGTCTAGAAAAACCTCATTAACATTAATACCAGATGCTTGGACCGTTCCTTGGGTTTCACCTCACATTCTTGTACTTTCCAATTATTTTATAGCATTTCAGAGATTTTGTTGTCAACATCACTGAGCTAACTGAGGCAAAGATTCACAACTGTCTTGTTGTGGCTGTGATGGTCCAGGAAATATATGAGAAGCAAGGTTTTATTGCTCATATCTTTTATTAGACCAACTGTATAGTTGAGAGAGATGTTAGATCAGCCTTTGAGAATGAAGTGCCCTTCTTTAAGTTTGGTAAAGAAGCTTAGACTGCCTTGGTCCTAAGTTACAAAAAAGTTTTTAACAAATTAAATCTCAGATACATTAAAGTCCAAAGCCACAATGATTGCTCTAATCCTCTTGGAGGAATGAAAAGCACAAAAGCAGGTGAAAGCAGGGGACACAGTATTATTGTTAGATAGAACCAACTCAGCTACAGGAAACAGTTCCAGAGACAAATGGGTAAATATGGTCTCACTAAAATCACTGCAAAGTATTTCCCTTTGAAAAGACCTTTCTACCTTAAGAGTGAAAGTGACAGTAGGGACATACTGTCTAACTAACTTAATAACCAAAAGGAGAGAAAAAATAATTAATAAAATCTAAAAATCAAACTCCAAGTCCCTTTCCCAAAACGGAGAACTGTCAAAGACTTCACTATTGATACTGGTTTTATACAGTAGAGGTAGATATACCAGAGGTAAGCACCAGTATAAAACCTTAAAATAGGTTGTGTTTCCATTTTGGAAACTAAGTATGATAGTTATAGTAAATATTCAAAAACCTATTCAGGATAATTCATCCAAGGAAGTGAGATCAGCCTTTTCTATTTATTTAGTGCATATATGAAGATGCTAGGCTAAACAGGTACACAGAAAAAAATGTTCAACTGCCTTTTTTGTGGTCACACATGAAATTACTGTTATACAGAAACCTAGTGGATCATCCAGAATAAACTGCTGGGTAACTGAAATGTCACATTTGCTTCTGTCTGAAAAATGTGTAAGTAGGAAGATGGAGGAATATTTGTTTCCATGAAAGGCCTTTATTGATGAGATCTCTGTTGAAATTATATTAAGGATTAATATGTTTAATCCTCAAATAACTATTTTTCTCCTGTTCAGAGCTTTGATGACAGCATTAGGCATGGATATATTTGAGAGGATATGAGAATGAGAATAGCAATAGACATGTACCAACTTCCATATTATTTAATTATAGGTAAGGAAATTACTTCTCTTGCAATTCTGATTCTTAAAAGATAAATTTCACTGAGCTCTTATTCTTGAAGACCTCATCTGAACCACTCTCAGATGCTGGTCCCTGCTTGACCTTGGCCCCATCCCATCCATCTGGCTGAGCATGCCCTCATGCTCAGACTGTCAGGGTGGATGGACAGGGGTGCTCAGACAGCAGGGCCAGTTCTGGTGGTAGTGGCAGCAGGGAAACTGGCAGCGGCAGCCAGGCCAAGTGAGCTGCCACTGCAAGGGATGCCAGGAAGCTAAATCCAGCCATGCCCAGGGACATGCCTGGGGGCACTGGGACAGTCCAACTACCTCCCATGCCTTGGTCAAGTGGGGCCAAGGGACCCACCACAGGTCAAATATAATCCATTGGCAGACTGGATTTAGCCCACAGGCCATGTTTTGCCCACCTCTGGTTTATATGAATAGTCTTCCCATGAGAACTCCTATTGAACTCAATGAAATTATTTACTTGGAAATAAGCAAACAAGGTCTGGCTTCAGGACTGAAAATATTATAGTTTGTTACATACAAGAGACTGTGAAAATTAATCTCTTTAACAATATTTTTCTTTTCTTTAGCTCAATGGTTCTCAACCTTGTTAGACCCTTTGGAAAATGCCAGCTCTTGTTTTTCTGTAGTAAAAGAATGAGTGAAAACTAATAGAGCAATTCTTCTGTTACAAAGAACTAACAGGCTAGGATGTTTTAGACACTATGGGTTCCAATTTGAAATCTTTGGGTGCGTCCATACATGCAAGCACGTTCCCTTGCAGCAACTCAAATAGAATTGGTGCAAATTGAGCTGGGTTTTTTTGTCTCAGTGCATGTGCTCAGACATGTACTTTGGTGTGAAGCAAATTGTGCCACTTGGGGCAAAATAACCCTGCCTGGCTCCTCCCAGATCTGCAGCCAGGGGGAGCTAGGGTCCGGGGCCAGCAGCTGTGCTGTCCCCAGTAGTATAAAAAAAATGCCCTGTCCTGGCCCTATCCATACAAAAAGCTGTCCTGGCAAGCAGCTCTGGGCTACTCACTCTCTGGAGATTCTGGGGCCCGGCCAACTGATACCTACCTCTTGTGCCAGGTGGACAGCTGCAGCAGCAACCCAAATCCATTTTTTAAAATACCCTAAAATCCATGTTCTTCCACATTTAAAACAAAAAAACCACTTTACACACACACACACACACACACACACACACATCTAGAGAAAGAGAGAGGCAGTGATAAGTTGGGTAATGCTTTATTGGTATATTTACAATGTTAAAGCAATGCAGAAGCCTATCAGTGTTACTATCATCATGAAAAAATAAATTCTATAAGTGTTGATGTGTGCTATTAGTTTTCTTCATATATGACGGGTGTGTGATGCGGGGATGTGGTGTTCACAGAAAGGGGTGATAAGGGGTGTGGGGGAAGGCACTGGGTGGATGTGGAGGGATGTGGGTTGGTTTGTGGCTAGGAGTGGGGCAATTGCTGGGGGCACTGTGGGTGTGGGGGACCTTGTGTGGGGGCTGCTCAGGAGGGGTGGATCCTCTGGCCCCCACAGGGTGCAGGCCCTCCAGGACATGGAATGTCCCCGCCTGCTCAGGGTCCCAGCTCTCTCCTGGAGGACCACAGCCCCTATGCCCCACAGGGTCCCAGCCCCCTGCCCAGGGTCCCAGGCACCCTGGAGGCCCCTGCACCCAGAGTCCCAGCTCCACCCTAGAGGGCCACAGTCCCTATCCCCCACAGGGCCCCAGGCCTCCTGCCCAGGGCCCATAACTAACTTTCAACAGCAGCAGCGGGGAACCATGCACTGAGTCCAGCCTGGTTCTGCCGGCCCTGGGGCTGCTTTTGCCGCCCAGCCAGGCTAGTCTTGTGGCAGCAGGACCTGGTGTGGCATGCAGTGACTGTGCGCCAGGCCCAGCTGGGTCCTGGGCCCCCTCTACTACAGCCCAGCAAGGTTAGGCCCAGATCCCTGAGACTCGCTAGTCTGGGTTTTCACCAGAGCGGGTTGCACGGCTCTGGGAGGCACACACAGGAGCTGCACCTCTCAGAGCCCTGTGACCCGCTCCAGTGCAAGGCCAGATTAACGAGCCACATGGGGCTGGGCCAGGTCCTCACCCCTACACAGGCACAGGGGGCAGAAGCAGGAGCTGGCCCTGGGGCTTGGTGCATGCTGACAGGAGCCAGCACGGCATGTGGTTCCTGCATGCTGCGCCAGGTCCAGCCATGGCCGGGCCCTTACTATAGCTTCAGGACCTGACCCAGTCAGGGGTCTGACTGCGCAGAGCCGAACTGGGTCCTGCCGGCCCTGGGGCTGCTCGTGCCGCCTGGCAGCTGGGTGGCATGAGCAGCCCGAAGGCCGGCAGCCCCAAGGACTTGCTCTGCTCTATTGCCAGTATCTGGCCAAGCTTGCAGTGTGGGGAACATTTTTTTGTTCCCGCACATGCCTGTTGCCCTGCCTCAAAGGGGTTTGAGGCAGGGCAACAGGCACATGTGCGCTTGTCTGGACATGCCCTTTCAGTTTATCTTGTCAATCATGTCTAGGTGCTTGCACACCTAACATACCTAATTTTCAGCAGTAAAGTCAGTATCTCTATATTGCCAAAATCTGCTAGATATGCAAGTCTGCTTATATTTCAAGACACTATAGTATCATGATTTCATTACTGCCCTGTACATTAATGAAAATCCCACCTGCATAATGATTTTCAAATGAAAATATGTGTATATATTAATAATGGGAATTTTAAGTATATTTACTTGAAATCATTAGACATTTCAGACATAGAAATGTCTGCTTGATAGCTCAGATTTATACAGATCAATTTTTGTCTAAAAAATATTTGACCTAAAGACATATACAACTTGATATTCTCAGGTTCAGATGCAAAGTCAAATTACATTTAAAATTGGGTAGTTATATTCAAACACATTCTTTTTCCCCATAACTTCCCCTTTGACAAATCTTTAAGGCAAAGCTGTACAGATATTGGCACAAAAATATCCTCTCCTTCATTAACTTCTCAGTACTTGTCAGGGTCAGGTTATAGCTGTGTCCCTGGATGGGATTTCTGATTCTTTTCCCTCTTGGAGCTCTCAACAAGCCAAAAGTCAAGCTTTTGTCTCATAGGCTTTGTTTTCAAAATATGAACAATTACTTTCAGATGCAAAATGAGCCATCGACATGGGCAGTAGGGGCAGAGTTTAAGAAAATGTAAGGTCCCTGCAGAAGGCTCAGGCATTATACTCTAGTATAGAAAAGTAAAGAAAAGCATGTGTTTGATGCATAGTATTTTTTTTAAGTATGCTATTGCAAAGGTACTCAAGTCCCGCTTTGTAGTAAGTAACTTTTGACAAGGCATACATTACTTTTATTTTAAATTAGGAGGGGAAGACAAGGAAGACTGCAACATGTAACACTCAAAAGGAATTGATCACTCATCTTCTAGTGGCTTCAAGAATTACAGTTTCAAAAGCCTGGAAAAGAAGTGACTCTCCCTAAAACAGGGGCAGGCACTTATTTCAGGTGGAGGGCCACTTACCAAGTTTTGGCAAGCCATTGAGGGCCACATGACAGGCAGCCAGGGGCAGACAGATATTAATTTTCTAAAATTTTTAGGAGCCCTGCAGGCTGGATAGACTGGCCGCATTTTGGCCACCCCTGCCCTAAAATCACCAACTGGTTTAAAATTTTTGTTGAGAAGTTTTGGTAATGGAAAAGTTCTCTTATCCAATCGGTGTTGAATTTCTTAATAAATGAAGTTAAATTAGGAGGGACAGAGTGTACTCAACAACTGTTAGAGAGATGTGGTCACAGAAAAGTCTTCTATTACCTCCAAACACCTTGTGTAGCAAACAGCAGAAATTCGCCTGAAGGACTGAAATCTTTCAATAGCTAGATGGTAGGAACTGTGCCATCCCTTTGTACTATTCAAATAAGTTTAGTATATTTAAAAGTTAATCTTTTATTTTATTAGCACCAAATTTATAGTATAAAAAGCCAATTGCTATCACAAGCTTTGCAGCAGTAGTGAATTTAAAAATCATAGCAATATTTTATTGTTGTGCAGTTTGAAGACAACATAGAGAAATATCAACGCTTCATTATTCCTAAGTTTATAACTATTTCTCTCACTCTAAAAACATGCCAGAGGACAGTAATACAATTACAGAAAGTGCTGTGGTTTATCAGTAAAATAATTCAATGTAGTTCAGCTTGCTTTTCTAAATAGATAGATAGATGGAAACCATCATAGCCAAACTCTCAATTGCTTGAGACAGAACCAGCTTGAGAAAGTAAACCCCGCATTGCTGAGAAGCATCTTCCAAGAAAAAGCAGATTATAGTATGTTACTCAACAATACTGACTGCTCACAATTTCAATTTATAACAGTCTCCAGAAACCTTGTTAGCATGAATAGCAGGCCCATGGACTGTTCCTTGCATTTCATATCACATCCTTGTACATTCCACTTATTTCACAACTTTTCATATTTTGTCATCATCTTAGAGCTCCACTTAGCTGAACTCAATACTCCTTTAAAAAGAAGTTCCTCCCTGGCAGACTCCTGCGTCTACATAGTTTCATAAAAATCACTGGGGTACCACACTGGCACAAGAGTTTGCTCAGATGGGCCAATTAGCAGCTTAGGATAGGGGTCTAAGACAATGAGTAAAAGTGCTCTTGTAAACTTTTCTAAGTATGTTACTTAACATTGCAGCAACAAAGCATGAGTCATCTTTAAGAAAGAATAAGCCATTCTTTCTCCAGAGTGAATCTCCTTGCCAAAATATGTTTATAGAATATGGAAATAACCTTAATGTTGGATTTCAATTCCCGCACCCCTGTTTCATCAAAAGTAGATGCTCTGTCTGCAGTGAGTTTTGTTTTTACAATGGCCGTGGCTACACGAGACACTGACCGCACAGTAGCTCATTACTACTGTGCAGTAGTGTTGCATGGCAAAAAGCATACAGGATGCTCCTGTGCAGAAGTAACAAGCTACTGCACAGTCAGTGTCACCCAAAAGCCATCTGGTGATGCTATTCTGCAGTAACTCTGGTTACTGTGCAGCTATTCGGTACTTGTATAAACCACACGTTACTACTCCGCAGTAAACGGAGTTTAAACAAGTACTAAATGACTGCACAGCCAGCACCGCATGTAGATGTGGCCAGTGTGTTATGGGGATAAAACCAACTAATATAATAGGAAAAAAGAAACATGTAAGTCAAATGATTTCTTTTGGAGACTGAGGAAGATGACTGTTGGGCTAGCATCTGCCTGCCCTAAATGACTGAAGAGATACATGAGACTGTTATTTATTGCCCTACTATTCAAGTCTAGTGCAGCCCAAGAAGAACACCGTTTCCATTTGACATTCAGTTGCTGACTAAAAAGCACCATCAGATTCTTTCTATCCTAGTCCAGTACCTGCAATAAATCTTTCACTGAAAAAAGGATGTATTTGGCCTTTTAAAGCAGAAGTGGGTATAATACACAAAAGCCCCACAGACTTTCCTCATATGTCTGCAGCCAGGTAGCATTCAGGAAGCGCTGCTCCACGGTAATGAACCTTAAACATTTAAGATCACTCCCCCGCCCCCCGCTCCACAAAGTGAAATCCCAGTAGACATTTAAAATAAAAATGCATTTGGGAGTTTGATGGCATCCGGCTCATATCATGTGATAATCACAATCATCATCATAAACCTGTTGCATTAGGGCTGCTGACAGTTTTTCAGAAGAGTTAAGGGGATGTTTTTGTCAGGATAGCAGGGCTGATCACACATCAGGCCCCTAGGACTTGGATTAGGTGAGGTACCAATCCCTTGCTCGTGGCAGGATGAGCGATCGATTCTTTTGAACTCTTCCTACATGTTTCAGGCCCTGCTCACGCTGCACTTGACACCGAATATTAGGGCAATAAATAATAGTCTTGTGTGTCTTTCTTCAGGGGTGTTAGTTGTAGCCGTGCTGGTCTAAGGACACAGGCAGACAAGGTTCTTTATGGAACATCCGGTATCTTTTTTTATTGATAGCACTGATACGGAGTTGGTCTAACAACAGAGATCAGATTCACCCCAAGCCCCTTATCTGAGTATGTATCTCTTCAGGGGTCACCCTCCTCCAGCCCCAAAACGAATCATATTGCTACACGTTCCCTTTTCCCTCCTGCACCGCCTCAGTTGCACGAAGGAACGAGCGCTCTGTTCCAGCCCGAGAAGGCTGCAACGTCACGGAGCGCCCGCCTACGTAGAATGACGTCACCGCGCAGAATAACCCGGCGACGCGCCCATGTCCCGGCCTCGCTGCGCCCAGCTCTGCAATGGGCCTCACGCGGGGGCGGGGGGCGGACTCGAGCAACGCCTCGCGGCCCCGGCCCGGGACAGCCCTCCGGCCCCATTGCTGCGGGCCGGGGGAAGTGGCGCACGGGGCGTCTTGGCCCGCCCCGCCCGCGCGACCCCAGGCGGGCTCAGGGGCGCACTCACCCGGCGACGCTGCCGTCTCCTGCAGGCCGCCGCAGCCTGGTCCCGCCCGCCCGGGGCGGTGCACGTCTGTCAGCGCCTGCCCCGCCCCGCCCCGTCCGGGCCCCGGCTCCGGCTGCTTCCAGGGAGGGTATGGGAGCCGGCCCCCTCGTGACACGCGGGGCTGCGGCACGCACCTCCCCGGGACGCAGGTGACACGGGCCTGGTGTGGAGGCCGGCAGTATTGGGGCAATTCATAACAGCCGAGTGTATCGGCTTGGAGAAGGGGGGTGGACTGGACATGACCTGAGGGCCCTTCCAGCCCTCAGTTTCTGTGATTTCATCTCTCCAGTCGGTTAGGGCAGGCAGATGCTAGCCCCAGGGTCACCTCCGGCCACAAAACTAAACTAATCGGGTGATCTACACGTTCCTTTTCCCTAGTGTGGGCTGCCACCTCAAGGTGGGTCCCAACACTGCTGCCAGTCTTGGGATTGTTGGCTTGTTCTTAAAGCCTGTGCTTTGAGAATGTGAAAAACTTAGCTTTCTTTTATATTCTATAAAATGTGTAGACTGTGTGTGTGTGTGTTCCCAAAGTGTAGGCTGTGTGTGGGGTGTGTGTATGTATACATATATACACACACAGACATATGTATGTATAGATATAAAAAATGTGTGTGTGTGTGTGTGTATGTATGTGTGTGAGTAAAAGAAAGAGCTAAGCTTTTCACATTCCTGAAGCGCAGACTTTAAGAACAATGCCAAAAAGCATGAGAGTTGGCAATACTGGCACAAGAATATTTGAAAGGGTCATGAACAAACTTTAATAGTGGATGGACACATTTTCAAAATGGATTCTCCTTTAAAGGAGAAAAATGTGGGAAACCATGGCTTTTCCCTTGCCCGCCATGCCCCACAGATACCCCCTCTACCCCACACACCCACCCCCTGCCCCACATGGTGCGGGGCTGGGGCTTTGAGGGGTGGGAGGCAGTAGGTTGGGCCTAGCTATTGAAGTTTACAAATGGGTCCTGCTACAAAAAAGGTTGAGAACCACTGGTTTAAAGGCTGAGTCCCCCACAGCCATGCCCTGGGCCAGTGGAAGCCACCCCCTGCCACAGTCCTTCTTCTTAGATTCATAGAAAACAAAGGTTGGGAGGTCATCTAGTCCAACCCCCTGCTTAAAGCAGGACCATCCCTAACTAGGTCATCCCAGCCAAGCCTGGTCTTAAAAACCTCCCAGGATGGAGGTAGCCATTTGTAGCTGTCTGGGTAGCCTGTTCCAGTGCTTTACTACCCTCCCATTGAGAAAGTTGTTCCTCATGTCTAACCTAATTCTGCCATTTGAGGCCCTTGCTCCTGTTCTCTCAGCTGCTACCACTGAGAAGAGCAGTTCCTGGCCAACAGGGACTCTTGCATAACCAACTCTTGTGTGGGTCCTGGGCCAACAGGGCTACATCACTCCATGGGCAGACCTAGGATTTTGAACAGGGGGATGCAAGGTGCATCCTCCTGTCTAACACAACACCTATTTTTCTGCAGTTCAAAGAAACTAGAAGCTTTTTCAGTACACCAGGGACTTAGGGCTGGGTTATTCAGTTGAAGATGGAAGCAAAAAAAAATAGAAGTTCATTTTAACAAGTTAAAAAGAAGCTGTGAAAAAGGAGTTTCATTGCCAGGAGCAATAAACAGGCAGTTGAATGGCAGAACAGACAGCTTCATGCTACATCCATCCCGCCATTCCTGGCAAAATGCTTCAAGGTTGAATCCAAACCACAGAGAAGCAAGAGGCAACTCTCTGCGGGTAGCCTAGCTTAGGAAGTTTTCAGAAACCCTGCTTCCCTGAGCCGTTGTAAATAATTAGGTGAATAACAAATATAACTACTACTATAAACAGCACTAAAGATCAATTTTTAATAAAAGATACTATAAAAATATACATGAGTGAGAGAGAACTTGGTACAATGCTACAGGCTGAAAACAGTTACATCTAATTGGTGGTAAAAAATAAAAATAAAAAATACAACAGGAAAAGAACCTGTCAATATTTTGGTTTTATTAATATGTTTTTAAATTTTTTTCCTGAATATTTTACATCAGGCCATCCAAGATGACTGTGTTAAAGATCAATACTAATTCCTAAAGAAAATACATTAATCTACAGAGAAGCCTAATCTCAGATGACAATAGGCAAGCCATTTAACTTTTCACAGGATTTTTTTTCTTTCTCTTTTGCTCTGTTTACAGTATCTTCTGCCCCCTGCTGACACTTCAGGTTCCTCAACTTGGTTTTCTTGCTAATAAAGTTTCCTTTTCAAATATTAAAGCATGCCTTTTTTCTCAGGCTATGGAAAGCAACAGCTTATGCTAATAATTAAGTATGATCCTCTGCAAAAATAAACACCACCATTTTTATTTAAGGGAAAACTTAGAAAAAAACTACACATAGCAGCACCTTTTGAAATGTTTCCTGTCTAATAAAAGCTCTTTTGTTATATATTTAATATATTTACGGAGTCTCTAGCATATCCAGGACATTCACTGCAGTCCAAGGCTGAGATTCTTTGATGCCAGTTTCTATTTCTGTAGTCTTTTCAAAAGCCTCAAGATACATACGCATACTTTTCTGCTATATCAACAGATCATTTCCAGCTGGGAAATTTTTGGAGGGGGCTTTATGAGAGGAGGATGTCAAGCAACAAAAAATTGCTAAATAAGTCTGACTTTTTTAAAAAAAGCTCTGTTTTATTTTCAATATAGTAATGGCACCCACCAATTAATTCATCACCTTAATTAAGGGTTCTTATATGGCTAGAGACTTCAATTTTTGTGAGGAATGTTTTCCCACGTAAGATAATTAATATTAGATTAACCTAAAGACTTTCTTTTCTTAACCTTTGTTTGAGGTTTTTTCCTTCAGTTAGCTGGATATGAGATGGTTTAGACATAATTAGCCCATTATAAGTCAGGTTTCTCTGCTCTTTTTTCATAAACATCACATACCTACGTAGAAATATCAGGATTTTTTTGCAGTTGGACTTTTGGCAACGTTTATACTTCTCTAACTGACCATCACAAGAGTGTTTAACCAGCTTCATGTCACTGTAATATACTACTGTAATAATACTTACGTAGCATATTATCAGGCATTCTGGCAAGGTGATCAAGTCTGCTCAACTCCATTTTTGTTATCACTGACTTTATTGAACATATTTGCTCTTTTGGGAACTAGGTACTTTAGGTTACCAATGAATTTTTATGATCATTCTGAGGCAACTTACATTGAAAAGATTGTTTCTTAATGTGACAAGTATAATTCTTACATACACAGTGAGAATTCTGTAACTCCCATTTCCCTATAAGCTCACTGAGAGCCTCCCAAAGCCATGCTAACTTTTGGTCATCTGCAGTTTATTTCCTTATCTCAGAGTATATCATATAACCTGATGATTCTAGGGTAAATTAACTTACCTACTGAAGACAAGGAGTTGCAAGAGAAATGCAATTCTTGTCCAGAGGAGGCTGGTACATGACTTCCATCTTCTTTTACAAGTTCTTGGAAAATGGGTCCTGCTGATTTAGAGCTCCTCTTTTGTGGGAAGAAAGAAGGCACGATCAGGAGTAAGTAAGCAAGACCTCTTGAATGAGTTCTTCAGAGGTCTTGGTTTTGACTGGAAGTGGTGCAGATTGTACAACTTGACATTCATGTAGGCTAAAATATGAATAAGCTCCTTTCTTCTAGCTCCCAAAGACATATATAAATACAAAAGCAAACAGGACATTAAAGTGGGAGATAGAAAACAGGGAGTTGGATATAAGCTGGAGGCATAACCATTTTCAGTTACTACATTTCAGTGTCAGAGACCTGATGAATTGGGTGAATGTTTTGAGCCCACCTACTTTGGCTGATAAATCCCAATGAGAATCGCATTAAAAGCCTTTTGGGCACATCCAGACATGTATGGACATTTGGTGTCCTAGGGACAAATAGCAGTGGTGCACCTTGTGCTATTGCTCCTTGTCCCCGCGGAATGCCTGTGCCATACACATGTTACCATGTCACAAGTTGCCCCGAGTAGTGTAGGGGAGACTGAGACCAGCATTGTGCTGGTCCCAACTGTCTTACATGGGGTCCTGGGGGGCTATCAGAGATACAGCCATGGCGATCCTGCCAGACAGAACCTGGCAAGCAGCTGTAGCGTGGCTTGGAGCAGCCTGGCTCCACTCTTTAGCAGCACATGCTGCCCAAGCATGCACTGTTTCATTTTTGGGTTTTTTTACCTCCCAGAATTTTTTTGGGTCCAGGACATCCAGGGGTAAAAACAATCTGTGGGGGGAAAAATGGAGCAGTGCACACTTGGGCAGTGTGCCCTTGCAGCACAGATAACTCAGCGCAGAGAACACAGAGAACGTGTTTGCAGCACCACATACTTCACGACTGTGCTCATCTGGACATGTCCTTTGGGTGCATCCACACTTGCAGGTACATACGGATGCAGGAGCTCAAATAGAAGCAGTGCAAATTTGAGCCATGGCTTTTTGCCTCAGCACATGTGCCTGGACATGCACTTTGGAGTGAGGTAAATTGTGGCACTTGGGGCAAAATAACCCTCCTGGCCCATCCCAGATCTGCAGAGCCTAGGGCCAGCACTTGTGCTAGGGCTAGAGCCTGGGACCAGGACCTGTCCTGGCCCCATCAGTACAAAAAGCTGCCCTGTCAAGTAGTTCAGGGTTACTTGCTCTCAGGAGCTTCCAGAGCCCATCCAGTTGGTACCGGGGGACACTATCCCTTGTGCCAGCTGGACTGCTGAGGCATCCTGAGAGTTCCCTGCACACTTTACCCACTGCAGCAGTCTGGCAGTGGGGGCAACTGCCTGGCTGTGACTTGCTGCACACCTGCCAGACTTGGATGGGGACTACAGGGACCACAGACGCCCGCTTGCTCTCCCAGCCCCCTGGATTGCTGACCAGCCTGACCCCATCCCCTGCCAGCTCCTGCAGCACCCCTGATGGCCTCACCCACTCCCCCAGAACCCCAATGGCTGCCCCACCTGGCTTCTTCCCTCACTTGCACCCCCAGCCCCCTGATGGCTGCCCCCCCAACTGCAGCCTCTAGCACTTAAAAAAAAAGGGAAAAAAAGCCTCTACTCATAGCAGGAGCAGGGATTCTGGGGGCTCTGGGACCTCCTGGCAGAGCTCCCATAGGGCAGTGGGGGACAGCAGGGCCCAGGCTGGAGCTGCTGGGGCTGTCACCTGGCCCTGCACTGTGCGGGGGGGACAGTGACCCTGCTGGCAGGTGTGCAGGTTCCTGCTGGAACTGCTGCTAAGTGCCGGGGGTAGTTTTCTGCGGTTTTTTTATTTCCTGGGATGGTGGGGGGGGCAGTGATGAGGAGGCTCAGGGGGCAGGTGGGGGGTGG
>JAGPOW010003316.1:66570511-66581988 GCA_030014935.1 Caiman crocodilus
GGGGGATCTTAGGGGGTTGGGGGGGATGGGGCCGGGTGGGGCAGGGATCAGGGGTTGAGGGGGGGATGGAGCCAGACAGGGCAGGGTTTGAGGGGACTCGGGCAGGCGGGGGGTGGGGTCAGGCAGGGATCATGGTGGGGGGGCTTGGGGATCAGGGGGAGCTGGGAGAGCAGGTGAGGCTGGTGTGGGTGCCCCCCACCATGGTCCTCTCCCCACTCTTCCAGCTCCCACAACCCCTTACTTACTGCACTGGAGCCTGGGTCCAGCTCCCTGCTGGCATGCTGCCTGCCTGTGCAGAACAGGCAGCATGTTTCAGCACCAGAGTGAGGGCTAACCATAGAGATGCTCTGGAAGTCATCTTATTTGGTGTATTTAATTTACTTATTTTAATAAAATATTTATTGAATTCATAGCATCTAATAAGGTAGGTTGTTTCCTACAAAAGCTCGCACTTCTCTCATCCAGTCTCTAAAGTGCCACCCTGCCTTATCCTCTGCCTGACTTCAGACTAATACAGCTTACCAGTTCTGCACTTAATGGTATCAGAAGTGAGACTGGAACAAATAGATATTGCTGACAGCATGATGGTGGCTCACTTGCTATAATGATATGAAAAAGCACAGCTTTACCAGAACTGAGCCACTAATCAGTTTTGAAGTACTGCATTCAGGATTTTGCTTAAGCAGTGAAGTACCAAAAGAATTTTTCTGCCATTTACAATTTTTTACTGTACTTATTTAAATCAAAATCAGAAATTGTCCCCCAAATCCCTTTATCTTGCTTGTTTTAGGAGAAGAAATAAATGTAGACTGTCCTCCTTTGAAATCCTACTAGTACTGCCCCTGCACAGCTGCTCAAAAGCATTGCATTCTTATTGGAAAGGTTGATTGAGAGTCATTTCCTGCTAACTCCCTAGACACAGGCACTGGGTCTATGACTCTAAACTTTCCAAAATCCCATGATCCATTGCACAGGTAATGATACCAGCTGTTTTCTGTAGAATGGAATAGAGAAAATTGCATCCTGCCTCAAAATACTAAGAGGTGTTGATTGATGGTCATTTCCTAGAAGTATCCTAGACCAAGAAACGGGGTCAAATTCAGCCTTCAATAACAATATAAATCTAGAGTGTCCTGAGTGAAGTTAGTGGAGTTACTTTAGATTACACCATTGTAATTTAGCAACATTTGACCTCATAATTCTAACAAGAAGGCTTAAAGGCCAAAGTTATGATGAATGAGTTAAAAACCTGCATCCTTTCTGAAAAATCACAGGAGAGGCAGGACTACAGATGTCATCCTTAAAATGCTTCAATTTTAATGCAGGGATTCAAATCCAAATTCAAATGCACTCCAGACATCCACTTCCGGGTTGTGTAAGGTAGAAGTCAGCAAGAAATCTGGCAGTTTTAATTACTTTTTCCTTGGTCACGTGGCAACCATTGTGCAGATGTGATGGTAAACACTGGTGGCAACAGCCTATATATACTATATTACCATGCCTGGATATAAATGTGATAAATAATTGGCGATGAATAGTGACCAAACGCCAGCAAACCGTGCTCACTGGAAGGGGAAACAGCAGGTGCAGCCCAATCAGCCACACGAAGCATGCATGCAGCAAAATCCCCAGGTCACGCATCTTGAAAAGCGCGCAGAAGTAAGACCTGAGCTGATTTGCTGTTGGGGCAGTATAAAAACAAAAGCCCAGGAAAGGAAAGGGGACTGCACATAGCATCAGGAGGCTTGATCACCCTCACCAAGGTCCTGTGTCCACGGTTTTCCTTTTGCCCCCAGACACTCCTATCAGGTAGTCTGCAGCAGATAAACATTCAAGAGGTTCCCTACAGTTGAGGTTTTCGGTTGTGGTGTTTATTACGGAGTTTAAAGGGAACTGCCGGCATGGAGTGGGTACGAGGCGTTGGAGTGCCTCATGGTGGTACGAGGCATTGGAGTGTCTCGTGGTGGTGTTTGGAGGAGTGGGTACAAGGTGTTGAAGTGCCTCACGCTGGTGTTTGGAGGGGTGTATCTACGGTGTTCAAGTTGTAAGTAAAGCATTTATTTTCTTACATCAGCTTTGGGATTTCTTATTCAGGATGGGAAAGAAGTAATAGGGCGAAACGTTCCTGAACCCTTTCGTCCCCGGCCTGTTCGACTCAGGGGTTAATCCCCCCCCCCCCCCCAATTCCTCCTCACAATAAACATGGTCAGAATTATGATCAGTTTCTGCAAACAAGATAGATTCCTTTGAGTAGCACAAAATCTTGAGGGAGGCAGGATTTTTAGCCTGCTCTTGCAGGTTTTGTACCATAATTAAAGTACATTGTCCTTGAAAAATACTCAAAGATTGGTTAAGGTTATTAATGGTAGACATCAATCGCATGGTAGAAATCAATAAAAATCTTAGGGTCAGAATGTTGCTGGAGTAAACTCAATAAACAGTGCTGTTAGAAAGCAAATTCATTACAGGTCTGGGAGGCTGCAAAGGGAATATTTTGAAATGATTTTGAATACTCCTTTATAAATATCGGATTAACCGTAAGAACCCTGTCTGCCTATGTCCTTAGATCAACATGGCTACAACCTACACACCAGATTCCTTTCTGGAATCTATAGGTCTGATTGGCCAATATGTTCATACTTCAGTCCATCACCGGCAGGAGACAGGGATTTAATGTCTTGCTCTGCAGTTTCAGCTGTTTCCCAAATCCAATAAACACTACTACACAGAGGACACATCTGTTCTCATGACAGTGAGTAGAACTGTAAATCAATAAAAAGATACAATGATGTTTCCTTTTAGTTTTGTTTCAAAAGCACTGGTTATATCATCTGGGTATCACCTACAAGAAAGCAGCATAGTCATATTCAGATGCATAAGCAGGACTATCACACTATCCAATAGAAAGCATATATTACAAAAATTTGCTGGTATAACCTGTAAAATGTCTAATGCTGAGTGTTAACAAGTATAGTTATCAGCATGTTGCACAATACACAGACTTCTGATACACTGGTTATCTGCTTCTAAACTTGGCTTTCCTCCTGTGTTTTCCTGTTGAGAATTTACTTACTGTACTATACCCTGGGTTTATCCAAGAAATAAATGACTCCAGCCACAAGTGTGGGAAAGGGTGCTGCCACTTTGTCAGCACAATATATTGTAAACATAAAGCAAACCTGTGTATTCCTTGTCCTTATCAGATTCAACAAAAAGTAAGTTTAGATTCTCATTTTCACATTCACATTTACTATGCATACGTAGGATGTAATTATAAAATACTTTAAATGATGATTTAATTACTGTTCAAAAATAATTAGTTTATGCCATTACAATAATGGAAGAAAAATCAAAGAAATCAAAGAAAAATACAGCTGAAAGGACCTCAAGAGGTCATCTAGTCCAACTTCCTGCTTGAAGAAGGATCAGCTCTGTCTAAATGGTTTGGACAGGCATTTGTCTAACCTATGCAACATTGCACATTCAAGTACAAGCTCAACAAGTCTTAAATTCTTTTTCATTTTTTTCACAAAGACAGCAGTGGTTCTCAACCTTTTTAGATTCGAGGAAGCTGGCTGGAGACACCTCTGGGAAAATGCCAGCTTTTAGATTTTACTTATTTTTGACTACAGAAATAGAAGAGAGCATATTCATCTATTGCAAAGAACTCAGAAACCCATAAGAGGTCAGAATGCTTTTAATACTATGGATTCCTATTTGCAATCTCTAGATTTATCATGTGAATCATGTTTTCACAACTAACAGTGCTAACATTGTGTAGCAATCTGCAGCATCCTTGAATGGATCTCAAAGTCCCTAAGAGTGTTGCAGCACTCTGATTGAGAATCACTGACTTGGAGTATACTTAATGGATGCTTTGCACTTCAGTAAGATGCTACAGTATTCTTGATCGGATGCTACAGTATTCTTGATCTGTATTGAATCAGGTCCATATGTTAATGGTCCAGGTATAATGTTTTACATTTAAACAAACACAAAAGGTTAAACAAATTCATGGGAGCAAATCATGGCCGGGTACAGACATTACACTTATACCTGCAACTACAGAAGTTCAGTGTACATAAACTGGCTTAAAATGGCAGAACTCAATCTAAGATAGACCTGGATTTGTTCATTCAAATCTAATCAATTTACATTAGACTGGTGGATCAAATTTCTGTACCAGAGCTGTTACTGATTCAAGTTAGGTTACTGTCCATTGGCATCCCAGCATCCTTTGCAACCTCCCCCTCACAGGGAGTGCACTAGCACTCGCCCTGTGCTCAACTACTCCAGCTGAGCATCCAGTGAACCCTGCCCCGGCCATCTGTCAGCTGCAGGAAGGCAGCAGGGGAGGGGGAAGGGAGGCATCTGTGTCCCCTGCATGAGCCCTGGCGCATGGGTGACTGGTATCTCTCGAGTCTGGAGGGGGACCAGATCACTGATGGGGGGGCGGGGGGGTGCAAATAGGTTGAAAGCTGTTTGAAATTTCCCTAGGAAACATTATTTGTGTTCCATGTCAGTTATACAGTGTGCCATGAATTCCATAGTCCAGAAGAGAGGATGACAGCCCTCCTCTCCCCTTTACATCCAGAAAGGTAAGAAAACAATTGACTTTCCTCCTAATGTTGCTTTCATGTTTCTAAATAGAAACTGAAAGATAACATGCAAAATAATACCTGGGAGACATCTAGATATTCCTCACTCAGGGTTTGTGCAGACATTTGCCACACATGATTTACATTTGCCAAGAGAAGGATTTTAAAGCAGGAAAGACCCCTGAAAATAGAGACAATCCTCCCATACTTACTGCAGGAGAGCAGAGGATTGCTGCAGACACAAATGGCAGTACGCTGCATTTCTAGAGTGAGCGTTTACTCTGGATTACTGGAAGTTGAGGGTACTTCCAACCCTGGAGAAGGGCAGCTAGGGGAAAAGTGCAATGTCAAGAAGTCAGAGATGCAAAGAGATTCCCCTATCGACGGCAGTCTATGAAGAGCTGTGCAGTGCCAAAGTGCCCGGAAGAAGGCACAGGAGGTCAGAGAACCACCACAAGATGAAGTGCCACCGTGGGAACCCGGACTGACAACAGCCAACTGGTCAGGAACCTTCACCAAGTAGGTAGGGGAAGGAGAGAGGGAAGATCAGACAAGCTTCTCCCTCCTGAAGGGCAGGACTGCTCTCCGGAGCCCCAAGGAATGGTGTCTGGTTTCTTTTCCTCCTTTTTTTTTTTTTGGTCGCTTTTTTCTTATCTTGGTGGAGAACTGACTCCTAATATCGAAACATCAGAAACATCAAAGTCATAGCAGATGAGAAAATAACGTCAGAGAGTGGCTGAAGGAGGTAATCATAACACCTCCTTAGCCCACTTACATTCAGGAAAGATATCAGCACACCAGGGACCCAGGCCGGGGATCCTGGTTTATAAATATATATTAGTGGTGTTTCATTTTAATCAGGGAAAAATGTGGATTTAGGCTTACTTTTTTAAACCTGAAAACTGGGAATTTTATTTTTTTATCAGAGAAAACCAGTATCCCTGCTTATAACAATTGTTGACAACAATCATACAGCTGTATGATCCTAGATTGGGAGAGGCTTGTGCATACACTTGCTGGTCCTGGAAGCCATGCTGAGAACCCAAGTGGAGGGAAGGGCAGGTGGGATTGGAGGGGAGGAATTGGGGATAGTCCATAGGCGAAGTTGACAAGTCGGGGGGATGGGTTGTCAGTCTGAGGTAGATGGGGTTGGTAGGGTTGGGGTATAAAGACAGACGGGTCAGGGTGGGATGGATAGGGAGAGCACAGCTCTGGGGCTGTGGTAGGCAGCTGGGTTTTTCCATCCCCAGGGCTGCACTCTGAATGTGTGCAAATGTTCAGTAGATCAGGGTAACTCATTTCCATTTTAGTTTAGCTCACCTCTTCAGGTGAGGTAATTTAGATTGGGCCAGCCACTTTTTGCCCTATCTAATCTCCCTGAATGTCTGTACAGATCAGCACTTAGATCAATCTAACCCAGACAACAGTATGGTTGTATTCACTGCACCAGTGACAGAATCATAGACTAGGAGAGTTGGAAGCGACCCAACCCTCCTGCTCACCATCCCTAGTCCACCCTCCTGCTCAAAGCAATCACATGAATGGAGCCAGTGAGGAATTACACCCAGTAATTACCTCATGAGGAGTTAGCATCAGGCTCTAAATACAAATGGTACACATGCAGGAGCCTGGACAGATTGAGAGTGGGTCTCAGTAGATGCAACTTTTTCATGACATCATGGGATCTCTATGCAACAGACTAATGTCAGGAGACGCAAACCATGAATCATCTCCTGAGATGTCCTGGAGCACAACAGTGCACCTCACGAAACTGACAATACCAACACCAGAAGCAGGGGCCTGTGCAGAATACTGAGAGCAGACCATATAGAAAGGTTGGACTGGAGAGGCCACAAAGAAGGCAATCCCCTGACCAGTTAGAGGTGTCTTCCCTCATCTTAATGAGCAGCCTGCGCTCATCTGCAATTTGTCTTCCTGCTTGTCTGTAGCTCTGCCCTACTGTCTTGCAACTGGCTCCCAAGCAAGCTACTTTTCAGCCCTTCTGACTTCAGCTGCTGCTTACTCTCCTACAGCTATTTCTACCTCAGCTGCCTACTTCAAATTGCAGCTTTATAATGCTGCCCTCTTATTCAGTAAGTAACAGGGATTAAAAGATACCCTGTAGCAACAGGGACAAATAATAGAAAATACAATTAATACCTCCCTCCCCCCAGGAATGAGTTTATGGAGCTGAAATAACAGCTGCCTCCAAATGCACAACATACAGTGAACGTCTCCATGCAGTTCAAAGGCAAAGAAGCATTGTTGAGCATTGTTTTGGGGGTGAGTGGGTTGCAGAAGAGACATCTGGGGTGGAGAGTCACAAATAGAGCTCAGAAACAGATTGAGAGACCAGCCTCAGCAAGCACTAATCTGAACTCCTGGGAGAAACCTTGAGAGTGAGCTTTTGGTAAAACTTGTAGCTGAAAGAAAGGGCTTTGAAACTATGGGCAGGGAAAAATTTTCTGGTTATTTCATTCTTCCTTTTATCAAGAAAGAAGGATATTGTTTTTCTTGTAAATAAATAGAATGGAATTAAATGCATTCTTCTCCATCACCAATTTCTCCTCCTAACCGTAATAATATAGGAATACCCAAATGTTGGCTATCTGTGAAGGTCAAAAGGGATAGCAGTATGTCCAGCAATCATGGTTTGGGATTACAGCCATCTCTGGAATGGATGACAGAAGCAGCCATCAAGAAATGAGAAACAGAGCATTTTGGCCACCATACTCCTGCAGTAGGATAGTTTCTGTACCAAGAATACACATACAGAAACAACATAACTGTGTTGCCAGAACCCCCATCATACAATTCAAGAATTAACCTGTACCAGCAGCTAAAGGTCAATGCTGTCATTTACTTTTCACTTGATGCCTCAGCTGAGGGGGACTTTATCCACTATTTAGTATGTGACTTTGTAAGTTAGGAACACTCTAGCTGCTCAGTAGCAAGGCATGCTTTTTTTTCTACCCATCTCCTAATCTGGTCCTTGAGATCATGATGATTCTCTTCTTTGCTACCATAATCCTGGCTTTGTTACTTCAAAACTGGACCATGGCAAGCAATGTACCTGGAATTACCCGTTAAGTCAGGCGAAGTTCAGCCAGAATGTGTCCTCTTGTTTTGTAAGCCCAGTTTATCATTGGGAGTATGTGACACCAGTGCTCTGGCTCTGCACTGAGACTTAGTTTTTGGATAGGTTAAAGAGATCATGCTTAGACATATAATGGACCTGCCTAGCCTGCGCCACTATTTTCTCTGTGCTGTCTTGCTGTAGTTGCAGTTAGAGTTGGAGACTGGAGGCTCCACAGTATAAAAGAGGAGAAGTAGCCAGAGGGTCATTTTCCTTTCAGCTTAGTGCTCATTTTCCATTTTTGTCCAAAACAGCCCCGTTTTATTGCCTTTAGGATATGTTGTAAGGCTCCTCTTTTCATGTAGGCTCTTTGAGGTCGACAGTACAAAGGCTCTGATTATGGCTAATGTCTGTGTGTTTTGGAGTACTCTTTGATTTGCTGTTGCTGGTGGTTATTTGCTTTGGGGCAAGCTATTTTATGATACTGTGTTTTTTTAAATAATGGGTGGAATGTCTACAGCTCCGGACAAGTTCCTTTCTTTATGTTTTTTGGCAGAGTCAATGGGACAAATATAACAAGAGACAATGAAAGCATAAAAAACCCAGGAGCAGACGATGCACCTTGGAATTGACTCTGGAAGTTCCTTCCTCCATTCTGTGCCTGTCAGCTCATACTCCTGAAATTCAACATGTCCATATTAGCAGGGCACCCATGAAACTGGTCCATGAGTGATCCTATGCCAGAGCAATGTATTTGGTATTCTATATGGGATTTTGGAATGTATGTTCCACCTCCTTCTTGCTTTCGAAGAAACTGTGGTTACTCTGACTAACCTTATTTCTATCAGAGGTTCTGCGTAACTTCTTTGCTATCACAGTCCTGCTTGCACTTTGCTTTGTTGCTTGTCACTCTGCATGCTAAATACATGTTTTTATGAGGTTTTTTTTTCAATTGGTCCATCCTAAACTCTTGGTTTTAGAGGAGTGTAATGGGAATTAACTTCTTTTTTATGTTTAACTGAATAGAAGTCAGGTTTGTGGATAGCAGATTTATTTTTAAGTAAGATATTGGTGATTCTTTAAGAGAGGAATTCAGGGCCAGCAGGCCATGAAAATAAATTTTAAAAAAATGCCCCAAAGAGAAAGAGTTCCATACTGTTACATTTCTTTCATTGCCCAGTGCCTTACTCAGTTCTTCCTGAAGAGGCATCTGCTATAGTACCTTCAATTTGGGGGATTAATCTTTTCAAAATGATCTTAAATTGCTTTTATGGTTCCCAGAAGAAACCAAATCTATTTATAATCCAGATGTAGGATCTGGTTCAGGGTTTGGCAACCCCCGGCATGTGTGCCAGAGCATGGCAAGCAAGGTCATTTTGCACCGCACACCACGGCCAGTCTGGGTTCTGGGCAGCTGCTTCTAGCCAGAGCCTGGGCTCCTCTCAGTAGGCAGCTGGGAGGCTGCAAGCCCTACTGAGAGCAGCACAAGCTTCATGGCTGGCAGCAGATACCCAGTGCCTGGGGGGGAGGGGGGGACCAGCCTCTTCCCAGAGAGAGGGGGACAGAGGGCTGCACTGAGGGTGGGAGCAGGCATGCTCAGCTGCACAGGGTGGGTAGGCAGCAGTGGTGCTTGAGGGGTGGCTATGGGGAGAGGCTATGGCAAATTTTTGGTGGGGGGGCTATGCTGCACACCCCTTTGGGCAGATGGCAGTGGAGGAGCCACCTTGCAACCCAAGGCACGCATGCAGTGTGGAGCTGGTGCTGGGACTCCACAGCCCCGGCTGTGCTGGAAGAGGCGGTTACAGGGGGGCTAAGGTGAATTTTGGGGTGGCCATGGCTACCCTAGCACCACCCCTGCAGCTGACTGATGGGCAGGCTCTGGGCTGGGGCTGGAGCTTCCTCGGGAAGCACAGTGTCTGTGGTGGCCCTGGGGCATTGTCAGGTTGGACTCTATCCTGCAGCCCAGCCACATGTGTGTGCATCTTGTTCTGTGTGTGTCTGTGTGCACGCATCTGTGGCTGTATGCATGTGCGTCTGTGTGTCTGGTTCTGTGTGCTTCTGCATGTGTGTGTCTGGTTTTGTGTGTGTGCTTGCATACCCACATGTCTGGTTCTGGGCCTGTGGGTGTGCGTCTGTTCTGCATGTATCCTTACAGGTGTGTCTGGTTCTCTATTTGCATGTGTGGTTCTGTGTGCACGCACGTCTGGTTCTCTGCACATGTGTGTCTGGTTCTCTTTCTTTCCTTTTTTCTCTCTTTTCTCTCTCTTCTTTCTTTCTTTTCCTCTCTTCTTTCTCTTTCTCTTTTCCTCTTTCTCTCTTTTTTTCTCTGTCTCTCATCACTACATGCTTAATGAAAAAAGAATACACAACAGCAGAGGTACTATATGCAGTTTTATTTATTGTTACCAGGTTTAGAATTTTTAGAAAAGCTGGTATTTACTGTAAAAAAAAAAAAAAGGAGCATTTACGATTATTAACTATATTAATATACAGTGGATCATGACACGTATCCCCCACACCAGTTTTGTTTTTTGGGCATGCTAGCATTCCGGGACCTTACAAGGTAGACATTGTGGTTTTTTTAGCATGTTGGCCTAAAATGTTGCCTACCCCTAATCTAGTTCATGAAAAGACTCATTACATTTGTACAGACAGGTTAGGAAAAAAATGAAAGATTCCTAGCATTAGGGAGTGTATTGTATTGGAATCAAATAAGGACTAAAGTGCAGGAGACACTTATCCTTGCTTATTCAGTCATCCTTAATGATATGTATAACAGTCAGACACAAGTTTCATTTTTAGACAATGTGAAAAATCCAAGGTTTGACCTATCCCTCCATACACCACTGATGTAGATAGCTTAGAGGCACTGCATTCAGAAAACAATAAATGTTATGCTTTCAGACTGGACCCCACCATTCACTGAAATCATCTGAACATCAATGAGAGTTAGATCATGCTCTAAATTTCCCTAGATTAATTTTGAATTACTGTTACATTTGTGACCAATTAAATCTTTCATGTCATTTCTGTGTTAGCTGATCACTGACATAACTGTGCACATTTAAACATTTACTGTCATATGTCACACCTACTGTACTGTAGAACTGTAGCCAGACAATTTTAGATGGATCTAGAAAATGGTTTGTTATTCTATCCCTTGCTATAAAAGAACACAGTAAACCTTTTCTAAACTGTCTGACCCAGGTGTGAACTTTATTAATAATATTTATTTTCTGTGGCAGGCATGAGTAAGACCCCAGAATTGCTTTGTGTGTGCAGTTGCAATATGTTCTGTTTTTCATCGTGTTCAGACTAGTTCTACTTAAAAATAGTTGTCTTGATTGGTATAGTTGGTATATTATGAGAAGGTTTATAGTTTGGTTTACAGTTACCAGAAGGTTGAACAAAGGCTCAGGTTAGGGAGAAGATTAAAATTAATGTTACAGATAATGAGAAAACATTACTGAGCCTATTACCAAGTTAAATAAATAACAGACCTAAATCAAATAGTAGTTCTGAACCTATAACCATTGGCAAAGATCATTTTTTAGTTGTAATTTAATGGTTAGGACCATTGTTTTTACATAACAGCCTAAAGAAACTAAGCAAGTAGGTGCTTACCCACTAATTTATTAATGAGAACCTTCACTGAGGTTGTAAAAAATTTTCTTGTGCTGCTTGTGAATTGTGACAGCCAGAATCAGAGGGTTTAATAAGCAATGATGTGTGCTTCTTGGAGGCATTTGGTATTCTGCCTAAATAGATAATATTAGTTAATATAAGCTTGTAAGTTTGCAAAT
>JAGPOW010003316.1:66590943-66642367 GCA_030014935.1 Caiman crocodilus
ATCTAGACCCAGCACTCTTTCCTGCCTATGCAGGGGGTCGGACTTGATGATCTATTGAGGTCCCTTCTGACCCTAACATCTATGAATCTATGAATCTATTAGTGAAGAAAAACTGAGCAAAAATAGGCCTAAAAGTGATAGAAAGAGAGAGAATGTCCAGAGTAAAGAGTGTGGGAAGCTGTCTCTGGGTATGGACAGACATTTGTTTGAAACATTCTGAATCTCACTTCAAATTCGGAGCACTTCAGCTCTGTGCAGATGTGCAACCCCTCAGCTTCAGAGTCCTCTAAAGTGACTACACAAGCATGCAGCAGTAGTACTCTCCAGTCAGGGGGCTGGGAAGCAGGAGTCCCTGAAAGCCTCTGATCCAGAGTTTCCTGAGGTCAGCTAGGAGAACTCCTGTTGACTGTCCACTTCACTCTCCTCTTTCACCTCTGAGGGGAGGGTGGAGAGTTGGGAGCAAAGCACTGTGGGATGCTGGAGGACTCAACAACCTGCTATTGTTCTCCACTGGATAGCACAGAAAGTGAAGGAAGCATTTTAAAGATGTTACATTTTTACAAGCATAATTTCTGAAGCACTTCACAGGGTGTGAATATCTGTACCCCCAGTGGTGGTAGCATATCAAACAGAATATCTATCTGTGGCATGATTAGATCAGTGTGATCTGTTGGGCCCAGTTGCAAAATCTCATGTAATACTGTCTACATCTTAACAGACAGATAATCAGCTTTGGCTAATGCATTTTGTTTACAAACATAAGAACAGCCTTAGTATGTAGCACTCCTAGAGTGTTTTGTCATGTTTTATCATATTTACAATTATATATCATATTTTCTCACATGCAGCACACCTTTAAATATAATAGACAACTTGTTTTTGAAAGGCAGAATAGAAAAACATTTTTTTTAGTGTTAAGGTTGCACAGAACACAGACACAGTCTTCCTGTCCTGTCCTATCCCGTCCTGTCCCCGATCCAGCCATGGCAGCTGCTGAAGACTGGTTTCCATGTGTGGATCTATGATTCTGAAAAGATCTAAAGTTTCTCCAAGGTTGTGAAACAGGAAGAGAGAGACCAGGAGCAGCTCGCAGACAGCACAATTGTCCTTAGAAAGTTTAGCTTGATTAGTGGAACATCAAGACCATTCAAAAAGAGAGACAGTCATTAACACCTGTGGAAGGAAGAACAATAAGCTATTAAGTCAACTGACTCCCTCAGCTGCCTGAACAGTAATCCCACAGCTGCTGCACTGTGGAATAGGAATCAAACCAGGCTAACTGTGAGTCAAGCTAACTGCTTCTATATGGGGAAGAAAATCAATTTCCCCACTTACAACATGCACCCCAATTTTGGGGGAAAAGGTATATGTTGTACCTGCAGAAAATACAATAGATGATACATTATTTGTTCTTGAATAGTATCCTCCCATCATTTTACTGTAAGAGGTAAACAACTAGATGTTCATTTTAATTTGTAGTATCTGGAATTTCTGATCTGTTACCAAAAAGACCTGTTTATTAAATATAACTGACTATAATTTTAAAATAGTGGGAATCCACCACCTGTCCTGAAAGCCTCAGCAGATATCTTTAATAATGTACATGTTGCCTTGTGTACATTGTATTTCTTGTATTCTTCACTTTCTTCTCATCTGTGGGATTAATTCTGCTCTAATAAATTGTTACATTGCCATTGACATATTTTAAAAGAAATAAAAGTTTTATTTTTTTCTTCTTTTTTCTTTTTATGAGTATTTGTTTTCCAAAAAATGACATACTTGATGGAATTCCAACCTCTGATTCCAATGAGTGTCTTGCTTTTGGAAGAGAAATTTTCAATTTCAACCATAACTATAGGATATCCATTTAAATACCATTATCTCGATCAGCAGGATTCCAGTCAAAGTCATCATCCGTATCTTGTTTCCAGTTACAAACCCCTTTAATGAAGCTGCAATCAACTAAAAAAAAGGAAAAGAAAAATTCCCCATCAATTAGGAAACAATGCAACACAATATGTTATTACCCCATGTAAAGTTAAAAAAATAAAAATGATCTGACTCTTTGTTCCATGGCTTGTATAATTCACAACAAAATTATTCCAAACCTGCACTCAAATAATGTTGACCTAAATTAGACCCCAGAAGCATAAAATTTTGAATCAGGATATAAATCCTGTCACAAATCCTTCTTTAACTTTTAACATAATTGGCTGTGACTTGTTAAAGCAGGAGTTTTCCATCTGCACGTGATTTTATATGCTGTGATTTTTATGCATTGGCTGTCTGCTGGTTTCCAGGTGCAGTTTAAATTGTTAGTTTTGAGTTGGAAAGACTCAAACAGCATGGGATCTGCCAATTTGAAGGACAGCTTTTCTCCTCACATAATATTGCTGCATTAGTAACTAGCTGAGATGCACAGGGACCAGCTGCTTCCATTAAAGAGGAAGAAGAGTTCTTTTGCTAGAAGCCTTCTAGTTTGAAACTCACGCCTGCCACCGCACTCATCTTGCAATAGCCTGAATGTATTGTCCTTCAGGGCACACTATGAAGACTAGAGCACAGCATAGACTATCTAACTCTGTTTTTTAAGTTGTGCAAATTGAAATAAATGTCATAAAAAATATTGCACTGTGTAATGCAATAGTAAACACAACAGATCAGATGCATCAGCCACCACACTGAATTTCCTAAAAAAACTGTTATTCCTTCCTGTTATTTTAACATACTTTATAATGGGGTTGAGTGAGAGGTACCAGAGATAAGTTAAGAAATACTATCAGTATTATACATGCTTATTTACACATGATTACGGTTTTCTTGGGAGAAAAATTGATCTTGTGGGATGAAATGTCTGATGTTTGCCTTCAGTCCAACTGTCTGGTCATCATTTGGTTTAGTTCTTGAGATCTGGCACAATTTCAGTTAGTCATTTTTAAGTTTAAATCCTAGCTTTGAAAATCACTCAGACATGTTAGTCCTATGCCCATTGCCCAGACAGTGATTGCTTTGCATGATTGATAACTCTGTAGAGTGGACATTCCTCTAGCTACAGAGCAGAGACTTCTGCAGTCCTATGAATATCATTACTGGCATACAGTCTTTCCTGTTCCACCATCTGGTTTCTGCTTTCTCCCTAAATCTCAAGATCAGGCCCCTAGAGATGTTCTACTGCCTGATGTTCCCAAGTTTCCCCATAGCATATACAGCATTTTTTAACAGATGAGTAGTTTTTATCTTCTTCAGAAGTGCTAAACAGGTCAAAATCAGATGGTCCTACCATAAATGATCAGTGTTCCACTCCTGGCAAAGCTACAGTGCAATCCATTATAATTTTCAGCAGTTGCTGGTGTTTTCTACTCCAACACACATTGTTTGAAAAGGCATAGGAAGGGAAAGAGAGGGCATTGAAGAAATTTAAATTCCTTATTTGAATAGGAAGGCCTTAGCCATTGTATAGTTTTTCTGCAGCATCTTGCTTTAATGTCTATAAAACATACCAGTGACTTAACTCAGCACCATTGATTTCTATTGATGCTATTTAAGCTATGTGCCTAATTTTGACACATTTTCTCAGTCTTTGCAAGCCAAATTTGTACTGATTTCATTCCATCTAGACCTCTGGTTTTCAACCTTTTTTCATTTGCAGACTTTGAAAAAAATTCAAATGGGGGTGCAGACCCCTTTGAATTGTAAGTGTGGGTATTCACATACTTTTGATTGATCATAGTCATCTTTCACTGGTCCCTTAGATGGAGTCTCCAGATCCCCAGGGGTCCACATCACATACCACAGACTGAAAACCAATGGTCTAGACTAAAGACAAGTACTCTCACTGTAGATTTTTGGATGTGGTTACGTGCATAAATCTCTGTCACTATTTAGTGATAAAGACCATAACGATTTTATTTTTGATTTTGATTAGAAATATGAAGCGAGATTTAAATGTAGGACAGATCTCAATGTGGAGCAATTTCTAATATGTGGTTTATAAGCAACTGAAAACAGAATTTTATATAAGGCAAATTAACAAAACCTTAGCTAGGAATTGCCAGCACAGTTTGGCTAGATACTGTCTCCAGTAAAAATGTGTTTTACTGTACGTTAAAGACTTTGAAACATGCTCTTATGGTCAGAACACAAAGGTTGCCATGAAAACACACAATACAGGAAAACAAATACTGTAGCAAAAGAAAAATAATCTACCTTCCTGCTCTAGCTTCAATACTGGAACTTTTCTCTGTGCCAGGAGAGGACCAAAAGCAGCTGCTTCTTTCACCCTGGGAACTAATTAAAATAAATTATCAGTGTCAAATAATATACAAGGAGCAGAAAATTAGATGATCCTGCATACCAGTTCTCAGCATGTAGATTTCCTGATGTAACCTACAATCTACTGAACAAACTGCTGACCAGTTAGATGCCAACTTCTAACAAGTTAATTTTTAATGTCAATTAAGCTGTCAAATGCAATTTGTTCAAACTGGTAACTTCCACCAGGATGTATTTTACCCTACATGCAGTGGACTTGAAACAGCCTTTACTTTAAATATCCATGAATGAAATACTTTTCCTAATGTTCGCAGCTCCCTTGATGCAATGTTTAACCTAATGATTTAAGCGCATAGGCTGCCTGCAGATGTAAAAAAACCCAAACAAACTGATGCTTTACTTTAAACTCAGGACGCACCTGTGCTGAGCCCAGGATATGCCCAAACAGCCTGACCATAGGAACTAGCTTGGAGACCTCTCAAAGCTGATCCCTAAGCTGAGCCAGATCCATAGCTGCCATAACAACAACTGGAACAATAGAAACCTTCCCATCTTAGAGCCTGGTCCCACCACTTGGAGCCCTCCTGCAATCAACCCTTGGTGGGGTCACAGGGTCCATCATACTTCTTGTTAGCATGAATTGCCATACCTAACCTGTGCCCTAAACATAGCTCCAGGGGTGGAAACAGATGTCACCTGATGTCTCATTGTGCTGCCTCATATTTTTATGGCAACACAAATGTTGATCAGACAGACATCATCATCCTTGTTACACCACATAAATGGAAAAATCAGCAGCACAACAAAAGGTGGCATTAGACTGATGCTTTATTGGGGTGGATGTTTATGCTCTGTGATGTTTTCTCTGCTCAGTCAGATCCTTCTATGAATCTAGCTCCTAAACCACATCTTAGCTAGGATATCTACAGCCACAACACCCACTGGAGCAAGTGGGCTGCCCCCAACACTGAAGTCTAATGATTAGGGGAAATGACATGTGGGAAATATATGTTTTGAATCTCTGTCAGCTTAGAAAGGCCTATTACCCAGGTCTTCTACCTGCCATTAGGTTCATATGCTAGAAGTGGATACCACTACTAGGCCCATATGGACCCCCCAGAGGAAGAACTAGGTATACTGGGTCTTGAATAAAGAGAAGAGCTTGGACTTAGAGTCCAATAGGCCCAGATCTTCAAAATACTTTATAAGGTAAGGAGACCAAAGTCCTAGATCTTCTAAGTATTTTGATATGTTGGTTGAAATATGTCACAAGAACTTAATGCAATTACTATTTGATGGATTGAAATGTTGAACTCCTGACTCCACACTTCACATTAAATTCTCTCTATAATTCTGGGCAATAATATTTGGGTTATAGCCTCTGACAGAGCTGAAATAATGCAAGTGCTACTAAACCTTGACAAAGGCAAATTTTAGAAGAAGAGAACCTTCAGCAAGCAATATTGTCAAATGTATTCTGGGTTAATAAACTCATTTGTACTTGGCTTTATTACAACAGCATAGTAAAAATGGCTTTTTATTGAAAAAATATTTGAATGGATTATTTTGATATAAGTAGCAACAATTCCAGTTCTGGCTAAACTGGATACATCTCCTTTAATCTTATGGTGAATTATACGCATATGTTTTTAATCAACATGACAGAATGCTTATTATATCTCCACACATGGTAACTTAAGAGCAAGGTATAATTTTCATAGTATCTGTTTATTTAGCTCCCAGTCTGAAGAATGTTTAACTGAGCTAAAGGTCTTATTACAATATTATTTAAAAATGAACTAAAAACTCCTTTAAACAGTAGTGATAGGAGAAATAATATTTCCCAAGGCAGCAACTGAACTGAGCCCTTTGAGAGTCTGCTGAGGATAGCTGTATACATCTTCCCTACAGAACATTGGTATAAGAAATGCAAGTAGCTTCTTATTGAAACTACCAGTTTTCTCAGCCTGTGAACATTCTTCTAATAAACTTGTATATTTAGACTAAAAAGTTAAGAAAATGTCATGCAAAACTAATGATTTAATGATAGTGATAAAAATAAGAACTATTTATGTTAAATAAGCTTTATGGTCTGAAGCATAATGAAGCAAACCCATTTTTATTCTTTGAATGATGTATACTCCTCATCTAGGATGAGGAACCTGAGACAAAGTTAATTTAGATCTTATTGTTTATAAAACAGTACAACTGCCTCTTTGCCAGGAAAAATAGCTAGGTCTTATTGGCTATCCCTCAAAGTAATTATACTGTATGGCTTTGGGAAGCATTTCTGCTCAAGAAATGGATCAATAAAACAATGTGAATTCATTTTTTGTCAACTCTTATTCCCCTTCTCCTAGCCCTTGAGAGTATTTTGCTGCAGTCACTCTGGTCTATTTTTAAGTTATCTATTCCTTTTCCTTTGGCATTTTAGAGCATCCATTCCTGTAGTATCTAGGTACGAAAGTGCTTCTAGTGTAACTTACAGAATCTTATCATCACTATTAGCTTATATCTCTGCTAAAGGATGAAACAGTTGTGAGATACTCTACACAGAAGAAGGCTTTAATCATTTTTCACACTATGTACTAAGCTTATTGTTCTCCGCTAGTAAACATAGAAAAAAATTATCTAATATTTGGCTCTTATTTGTCAGTGTGAATATATCCTTTTGCTTGAAAAATCTAATTGTTTTTTTTTTCCTGAAACAGAAATGATGATGACACTTACGAAAGACATCTCCTCTTAGGCTTTGATCTTGACCAATTTGGTTTTCAAACCCTTCTTGTTCTTCTTCTTCCTCTGCCTCATCTACTTCTTCCTCTTCTCCAGCATCTTCATTTTCTTTTTTTTCATCCTGAGCTCCACCAATGTAAACAACACCTTCATAGTCCAATGACTGTAGGTGCACCTTGGGAGCTGGTTCTGGGATTACATTCTTGATTTCTTCGTGTTTTTTCACACTGTTTTTGTGTGAAAGGAGTTTCTTGATTGTGTCCTTGATGACTCCAGGGATTCTCGGTATTTCCTTCAGTGAATTTGCAGGAATAACTAGAACCAACAAGGAAATATAAAACAAATATTTGAATGTTACCAGTCCCCTCAAGGACTATAGGACTTTTCAACTGAGGATGCAAAATCTTTTAAGATGCTGGGTGATCAAATTCTTTGCTATCATATACAGGTGCAACTGCATGTGGAGCTAAATCTGCATACACTAACAGTGAACTAGACCCATAATACAGACAACCTTCTTCTATTGTTTTATTATGGATTCATAGATTACAGAACCAGAAGGGACCATTGTGATCATATGGCTTTCTCCTTCATAACACAGGCCTTAGGACTTTCCTGAATTAATTCCTGTATGAATGAGGAATTCATATCCTTCGTGGATGAAAGGAAGCAAACTCAAAGAAACATTCTGAGATTCACTCTTGATTGCAGCAATTAATCCATTTAGGATTAATTGCTGCAATCAAGAGTGAATCTCAAAAAGTTCAGATAGGCAGTTAATATTTCAGAAAGTTCATCAAAGCATATATCTGTATTCTACACTGATCTTTAGGTTGCCGCTGAAATACTCACTTCCTCATTCTCTATGCTTACCTCTGCTCTTTGTGCTCCAAAAAGGTGGTGAAAAGTCTCTGAGAGTTCCCCTATTCCCTCCATGCTTGAGATTACCCACAAAATAAAATGTACAATAACAAAATGGGGAATTTTTGAAACAATACTGTGGAAACAGACCTATGGAGCTGGGACTTTTAGCAGGTCACAGATTGAATACGAGTCCCAATGTGATATAGTTACAAAAAAAGGCAGATGTCATTCTAGGATGTATTAAAAGGAATGATAATATTTTCTCACATACCACACACTCCCAAGTAAGACATGCACCTTATTTTTGGCACAGCAGAACGAAGAAAAAAAAAAAAGATTTTGAAGCATCAACTGTACTAGTGACCATAGTTAGAATCTGGGTTAGGAACAGAGATTGGAGGGTCAGGTATTATTTTTATGTCATGAGCTACTGGGCTATTAAGAACCCACCTCTCAAACTGAAGTGTAGGACATATTTTCATGGTCATCCCCAGATGCTAACAAGACCTAAGCAAATCTAAGGCCCTTAGAGAAGAATACTTCCTTGCGTATAGACTATTCACATCAGTGGGTCAGCAGACTTTTAAAATGGTTTTTATCATTTAATTTTGAACAGAATTTGGAGAAGGCAAAAGTAACTGGCAGTGAAACATCCTCGATGTAAGGCTTTCCCTCCAGTTTCTGTTGCCTTGTTGTTATATAACTAGAGAGGAATGTGTTGCTGTTTTTTCGCCATGATTTTTAAGTTAATTTTTGCGCTGGCAGTAGGAGCATCTTTTTCTTTGCTTGTGTGTGTGTGTGTCTAATTTTAAATATATGGGAGTACCAGAAACATCATCAATGAAGAGAAGTGAAGTGAAATAAAATGAAATAAAATTTAAAAAAATCAAATCAAATAAAATCATTAACTCTGTAATCTAGGAAGAGGAGAAAATTCCCCTGAGATTGCATTTGATCTCATTTACCAAGTTGCTATTAGTTTGAATTTGACCCACATTCCTTAAACCACAAGTGGCTAAATTTTATTTTTATAGTCAAGAATCCCTCTGAAGCCACTGAGCACACTAAGACAAACTGCTTTGAGCGGTTTAGATTTTACAAGGCTGCAGTTGCAGGTTATACAGCAAACCTGTGCCAATAAAAATAAATCAAAATTGCAGATTTTATTTTTTCCCTTTGAATAATGCTTTTAGGTTAGTTTGCCAGGTGCCTGCACATCAAGATTTTGCTAATGTGCTGCTTAGTGAGCCTTCCCTCTGGAGGATGGCGTTATGAAGAATATATTGTATAATCTTGTTGACGTGGTTCACAGAGTCTTTACTGAGAATACAAAAAGAAAAATTAGCAGGAAAACCCCATTCCCAACATATTTCCCCATAACAATTAGTAACATGAAACTTCAGGCTTTTAATAAAGAGGCTGTGGACATTTCAAGCCAAGGCTGACTGACTAGCAAACCTGAACATCTGTTTTCATTTTTTTCCTTTGAAGTCTTCCTATTCAAAAGAAAAATTCTTACAGTTCAACACTGTAGTGCCCCAAAACCAGCCTGGTGTTAAGCAAATGAGCCTAGACATGTGAAAAAAATATGGGACTGAAGGTGAACAGTCCACACAGGCCTGCAGATTTTGGTTTGTTATCATGTTAAGAAAACCTGCATGTTTTCATACTGTCATCACGGGTGGATGGGTATGGAGCTATAGACAGATTTTGGAGATGAAATCAGCAACCCTCTTTTCAATATGTTTGCTGTTAAGTAGCCCAAGGTCAATTAAGGTTTTTTTTGTTTCACTGTCAATCACAGCTCGAGGAGTCCTTCCCAAGACATGGAAAATGTCACATACATGATGTACAGAAGCCAGAGTTTGCCAACTTCCACCTATGAACATTATGGGAAAGAACAGTATACAAGATGCTAAGCCTAAGAATTTGAAATTTTTAGAAAAACTCACTCATATAATCCTACATGCATTATTAACAAATATTCATGCATTATTTGTGCGTTATACTGACATTTTAAAACAATGAAAACAAATTCATTTTTTCCTGCCATTCTTGAAATGCTTCCTGCCTGGAAGTGTGTGGAATATTGTCTGTTGTTCTTTGATATTTTGTGTTCAAAATCATCACTACATAAAAATGTATCAGTGTTTTTCAAGTCATGTTAATTATTTCAATCAGAAAGAATAAAACAAAACAGTTATACAAGCAACCATATATATCTGGGTTTGTGCTCCAGGGGTGGCTGGCACCTCCCCTGGTGGCCATGCAACCCTTACCCTGGTTCCAGATCTAAGGTGCCCTCCCTATCACTTGCCCACCATGCCTTTGATGTAATTGTGTGATTGGAAGGGAGACTGCCTAAAGCAAGCTCCAGTTTCTCTAGATGATGCCAGATGCCCCAAAAGTCTCCCGAGCCAGACTGCCTCTTCTGGCTCAGGGCCTGTGTTTACATACCTCCCTGGCCATGCCTTCTGCTGGCTACATGCCTCCCTGAGCTGCTGCAGGTTTCTTGATTCAGCTTGCCCACTCAGCCTCAGGGGGACTTATTGCTGCTGAACCTTGCTGTATTTCTATGCAAGACTCTGGTAGGTGCTGACATCAAGCAAACCCCCCAGTACCTGTCCCTTAGCAGCCCCTAATAGGCAGCTTTCCCTGCCTGAGGCTCTCTCTGCTGCTCATTCACCCTTAAGGTACCAGAAGCCTTCAGCTCTCTGTTACACCATATCAGTGGTAGATAATGACTAAAAGTGGGTCCTTTTGTCCATAATTTTGTGTAGCCTTAGAAGACTAAGAAAATAGGTTGGCACTGGGTGGCTTATGATTAGGATAAGAAGCTGAGTTGGGAAGAATGAGTACAGAGCAGATGCCACCTCCAGATCTTTCTTGTGTACTATAAAAAAGGGGAAGTGGGTGTTCATGAGAACTAGAAGATAGACATAGACATGTGTTTCATTATCTGACAAGTGGCCCAAGGACCTGGACTGCCATCATCTGAAGTTTTGAATGCAAGAAACAAATACATTCTAGTAGAAGAATAATTGCTGCTAACTCTTATGGGCTACACATTGTTTCTACCCAAACACCTAACGTAACATTAGAACAACTCACGGATGAAAATTACGAGTTCAGCTTATAAAACAAGTATATGGCTTCTGTACATAAAAGCATCCATCTACTTTCACTGTCATAACTGGAGGTTGTCCACAACACTAAATTATGTTTAATATATGAATAAGGCAAAGAGCTATTGCACAAAATGAGGAGTTATTGAGTAAAGGACAGCAATAGTAATTTTAAGTTGAACTCTAAGAATATGGTTAATAAAAAGACATTATTTGTGTTGAACTTTCTTCTCAGGGTATTTTGCAAAAGAATGGCGCATGAAACTTCTACCTTCAAGCCTAATACTATCTTTTCATTACTACCTTACTATTTCATGCAAAGAAAATTAATTAAAGGATTTGTTTCATATTTTCACAAATATTATTACTACTTTTGTAAGCTCTTGAGAACCTATTCCCAAATATAAGGCTGAAACACACACAGAAGTGTAAGGTGGGGGAAATGTACATTGTCAATACATAATCATAAGGCAGGAAACGTATACGCCTGACAAAAGCAGTGAATTGGAGTAAGATGAAGGCCAGATGTGAGACTGGTGAAGACTCCCTTGAGGGAAAGTGAAAGGGTTAAACCTTTGTAGCTTCTCACGTGCAAAGTATGCTAGAGGCAGTTCAGAAGCCCACACCAACATGCTATTCAAGTCCGCTTGCTGAGTGGTAAATGTGAGTCTGAAGACCCACAGACAGATAGTATTTATATGTTTGATATTCTGTGTTGTTCATTGTTACAGCAATTTTCCATTATCTCAGTATCAAGATAGGTAGATCACAAAAAAACCCCAAACGTCTGCATTTTACATTAACTAACTTCTTAAATTACTTGAGCAATGTTAGGTTATTTAGCCACAAGAGTCTCATTACAAGCCATGAGGGATATGTGGCTAACTTTGCATATAACAGTGCTTTGAAAATTAAGGATAAAGTTACAATTTCATTTTCATGCATTAAAAATAATTGAATGCCATTGCAATGGACAGTCATTCACAATAACTGCTTCAAGGTCTAGTGATTCTTCTCTCTAAATGGATCACTGTTTTAAGACTAATTGTGCTAGGTAAACTAAACTAGTAGGATCTGTGGCGGCCGAGTGGCAGGCCTGGGCTATGGCCAGTAGCAGGTGGATACTTTTTGACAGATGGAGTGGAATTAGGCACTGAAGTGTGTTGGTTGAAATGAGATTGTTTACTTACACTGTTGATGTGTACAGCGTAGGAGGAAGAACTAACTTGAATAACAGTTGCAAATGTGAGCTCTCTGAACAAGACGAGACGCAAACGGCTTATCGGGCATGCAGGGAACAGGGTACGTCAAGAAGGTTGGTGACAGGGAGTTGCTAACAGGTGATCAGTCCAGTCCGCCAGGTCTGCTCTGGGATGTATGCGGAGTTCTTTGAGGTTACTCTGCAGTGTGCTCAGAGTTCTCCTCAGAGTTCTCTGACTTGGGCGGAAACTGCTTTAACTTTTATATGGCCAAGCCATATTGCCAGTCGCCAAGTGTGAATAATTTATAAGCAGCCAATGGGTGGCGCATGTTTGAGTCATGCAACCGTTGGACTTGGTGGGATTTTCACTGAACTGTAATTTTCCACTATGATGTAAAATTTAGTCACTGGGCTCTGACACAGCAGAATTTTCCACTGTGACATGCATTTAGTCAATGGAATTTTCCAGTGTGACATAGGCACTCAATTACTGGGTTCTGGCAGGATTCTTTTGAAGTTATCTTCAAAACTCCCATTGATTTTAACAGTTAGGATTTCACCGAAGAGCATTCAGGACTGTTAATCTACTTTACTCTCAACTGTTACCCAAGTCTCCCTTAGCACCGTGCTTTCTAAAATTTCATTATCTTGAATATAATTTTCTTTAACTATAGCTGCATAAATTTTTCCATTGGCACCTTTATTTTGGTACTTTCAATCCAGGCTTCTAATTTCTATAGTTTTATTTGCATTGTTTGCTTCTTTTGTTCTGCATTTAATATAATTTGTAAATGCAATTAGTGTGCATCTTATTCTGTTTTTTAGATTAATAATCCTCAATAAAGACAGAATATGAGAGTATTGCAGTAAACACTCTCAAATTGGCAGGGAGTTGGAGCAGATGGTCTCATAGAACTTTTTCTCTCCCATATTGCTGATTTTATCGGACTAGCTCTTTTTGAATGTGTCATGGTCTCCCCAAAAATATATTTTACTTGTTCTAATTTAAGTAATTTTTAAAAAGTGCAATAGAAGGCAGGGTTACGTTTGAAATATTAATGTTTAAGCAATAATACCTTATATTTAGACTGATCCATAAAAAGAGATTATTTCCCTCTTGAAAATTTAAACATCATTAAAAATATATTTTTTGTTAAGAAATTTATCATAAAAAATAAAACTTTTTAGCATTTTTTAATTTAAAAAAAATTCTATTTTTGTTTCTTTTCAGTTTAATACAACATTAAACTGAGTCTAGAGCCAGTGTACGTCAATACACTACAGACTTGCCTATCAATTAGCTGCTGTAGTGCATCCTGGGAGGTATAATCTGGCCAGGAACCTGATTCATAAATATGATGGGAATGAGGCACCTGGCCTATAATGCCCCAGAGACAAAAAAAGTTTGTAAATAAATATTTCAGGGTTTGGCTAAAAGGTTTTCAGGTATTCAGTTTTGAAAGAAAAATCAAAATTCTCCAATGAAAAACAGATCTATTTCATGAAAAGCTTCATTTAGTCAAAAACCCAATTATTCATGTAAATAGTTCCTCATGCGAAGGTATTCATTTCCTTTTGTCCCTGTATTTAGATTGCTTTAACATGCCCAGGATTATGATAGATAGTAGAGACAATTTTAATCAATAAAAGTTTGTAGAGCTTTACCCACCATAGTTGCCACTTGCCCTGCTTTTCATCTCTGATCAACTTGGCTTGCATAATTAATTGAATGTGCTAGCTTGTACTTCATAGCAGGTGTGAAGCTGCATCTTGATTTGACACTGAGGTAGACAACATGTTGTAATGTAAATCTCTTAATTTGTAGCAAAAGGGCAAACATGTACAGCTGTCAACCACAAATAGAGAGCAATATGGTTTGCTACAAGTTTCAAAGGATAAACATAAATTGTTTACACACATTTTTGACATGTTGCCATCATGCTCTTAATCCAAAACAATATGACCAAAATCAGATTTTTTGCTTTATTCTGTCAGGGTAAATCAGTTTCATGTGGCAGAAGTCAGACTTGCATTTACCTGATGGAAAGGTACATCAATTCATGATGACAGGAAGGGAGAATATAACCTGTTATTTGGTTTTGATTTTGCTAGTGTACCTTACTCTTTGGAACTAAATAAACTTTTCCAAGGCTGTACACCATAATAAACATTTTAACATTAAGAAATTAACAGGCTGTGGGCAAACAGTGGGTACAGGTGCAGTTCTCCTTGGAGTTGGTACCAGTGACTTCAAAGGGAGCTGCTGCCAGCCCCTCCAGGTCCAAACTGAATTTAGAAAATTCTGACTTACATGAAATAAGGATTCTCATGCATAAAATAAAAATCACTATGTCTGTAAAGCACCTAGAACGTAACACATGCTAATCATGCTGCATTAATGCATTACTGGAAGACTTTTAGGTAACAATTACAGGAATAAGATTTTGGACATAATATCACAGCATATCTCAGGTTTATTAATAAGTATAACATATCTTAGTGACTAAAGAGTAAAAGGACTGACTGCACACTGTGTGTGTGGACAGAAGGGAAGCTCATTTTCATTTAGGAGTAAGCAAACGCATTTTCAGAGAATGTCCACACTATTCAGAGGACTGACTGTAAGTGAAAATAATTTAATACAAAGGCAATCCTTTTTCCCCATCCTAATTTTTCCTGAGCTTGCTTGTAGCTTTTCTGGAAAGGACTGGATAGTTCGCCACAGGACCTGTCTCACAGTTTGAGGAAAATTAGGCTTTTTTTTTTTCAAATGAACAGACAGAAAATAGATCAGACCACATTCTGCTCTACACAGTGGCTCCCAGGTATCAGAGGAGTAGCACTGGTGTACTGAAACAGAATTAGGTCAATAGATTAGTAGTAGTATTATACATAAAAAGAGTCATATAATATACACACGCACACCAAGGTGCAGTGTGATGTCCAAGTGCCATGGGCACAGTGGTGTATAGGCTGGGCAACGTCACTGGCTGAACTGCTGGTGGCACAATAGTGGCTGGTCCAGTAACACAGCTGGTGCCCTGGTTGTCCCCCACACTTCATTACACTACTTCACATATATATGGCTTCAATGGGGATTTGAACTACTATAGGCTGAGAACTACAGGCCTGGTCATATAGACCTTTGTTAGAAAAAGTTCTAGAAACTATCAGTTGTTTGAAAAGAGACTGTATACCTCTTGTGCTCAACCATTACTTACCAGAACATTCAAGTCCATTTCCCCTATAGCCCTGCTTACATTTGCACTTGAAGGATCCCTGAGTATTGAGGCACTCTGCATGAACGTTGCACTTGTGTGTATTTGTAACACATTCATTTATATCTAGGAAAAAGAATCATTTAGTGAAAAAAACATCATATTGGAACCACAGTTTCATAACAACCCACCTGTATTTTTCATGTCCTTTTGGCTAGTTTTAGCATTACCATTAGATCAAGACCATCTTGAAACCAGTCATGACAACAGAATTCATTCTTGGGTGGGTCTCAAGGTCATTTAGTTACCTTTGAGCTTGACCCTACCCCATGTGAAGTCAAGAGCAGGTTTTGGTTAATGATGATATCAGTGAGAGCAGAATTCAGTCCTTAGGGCCTTTGTACACGCCACAAAATTGGCTTTTAAAGCAGCTTAAATGCCTTTTTGCACCACTTTAAAGGCGTTGCTTAATGGCGTTGCTATTTACATGCTTGGTGGCATATTCAGCTTCAAATGACTGTAACATAGCAAGGTAAAATCCTTCTGAGTCGTTTTAGTTTGCTACCTAACAAAGTGCAAAGGTGGATGGGGCACAGGAAGCTGACACACTCAGGGAAGCTCATGCTTGATGGGCTTTCAGCACCCCATGCACAATCCTCACTGCCTTCTCCTGCTGATAGCACACCCAGCTGCCCTTCTGCTGCCTTGCCCAGGGGCAAGTCAGTTGTTCCTGGACGGTCCCAGGCGGTGGGGATAGTGCACGGGGTACTGGAGCCTACCTGCCTCTCCCGCGATGGGGGAAAGGGGGCGAGCTACTGGCAGGCTGACTAGTCCCTGAGCTGCAGGGGACCCCAGTCCTTCGTTCCACAGTGGGAGCACCCCCCCCAGGGGACAGCTACCTGCTGGCACCTGGCTCAGGCGGTCCCAGGGTGTACTGCTGCTGCGGAGGGAAGCACTGGGCCCCATGCAGCTCAGGGACTGCTCAGCCCACCAGCAGCTAGCCCCTCTTCCCCTACACCCTCACTGCAGGAAAGGCAGGCAGGCTGGGAGAAAAAAAAAGGATTGGGCCCCCTCACCTATGTACACACAACAGGGTTTAGTGCTCCCTAATTGAATCCATAGTTTTGAGTCAGGGAAAATTAAACTCCCGCTGCATGTACAAGCCCCTTTAGCCTCTAAGTATTGTTCTGCCACGAGAATAAGTATGGCAGTGATTATATGCAGTTTCTTAGTTCCCAATTTGCCTGACAGCACCTCTAAGTCCAACAACAACCACACTGAAAGTCACAGTCGTAGAACTGTGCCTTGAGACTGTAAGACTATACAGAAGCTACCTCATGTCCTTGTGTTTGTAAAATGCCAAGCATAGATATGCAGCTGTAGTAAAAAAATAAAATAATTAGGAAAACATTCAATAAAATCCACTATGTTAAACTGATATCAGCATGTTTAACCAACAACAGTAACTTTTATTTTCTCTGCTCCACTTGATTTTGCAGAGTGGGACAAGGGCTTTTCTCATTACAACCCACATGAGGAAGTTGAGTTCTTATGAAAACCTTGTGCACACATGTAAAAGTTATGCCAGTATTAAATTATGATGACATAAGATGTTCCAACATAACTATTATTTCTATCTGCTTGGACACTGGTAGAAGTTGAGCAAATATGCTGTAATTTTAATCTTCTCTTCAAGTTCACAGTTGTGCTTTAACTCATTTATATCAATATAGGCACAGACAGATAGTTACATCAGAACAACTGATGCATATTAACAAAGGGCAAGCCCCCCCTCTCCTTTTAAAATAATGTAAAGCTATGTGTGACCAGCCAGAGTTTACACCCATTCATACTTTATCTAACGATAATTTATTTTTAGCTGATAGAAGTCAACTTTGTGGCAATCTCAGTGCCAGTGAGATTCAGATTGACAAGTTTGACAGAGTTCTAACTATTAACCAGGCCTCATCATAACTATCAACCAGGCCTCAACTATTAAACCGCATCATTTTTCCCCATGCACATATATATATCTGAAACTGTAGGCTATTTTTTCAGTTTCAGTGTTCTTGTGGGATTGAGTATAGCAGGAGTATAACCCAGACTTCAGCCTCCTGATCTGCTTTACCAATATCCCAAAACAAAACATTCGTTTTCTCTTGTATGGGTTTACTGTTAATCCAGTTCCCTTTGGACCTTGCGTACAGTATTATTAGAGCAATGTTTTAAAATGCCTGCTCTAACAACTAAAGTTTTGCTCTTCTTAAAAAATCCTGGGAGTCAGTGGGAGGCACTAGTTAATGGAATGCAACAAGGGATATTATTTTCACCTGTTTTTGCATTTGACGTGTGTAGGGGCTTCAGAGACAGTACCTGGATACTACATGGATCTGCAAAATAATTAAAACCTGTAATTTCCAGGCAGTTATTTTTTTCTTGCCTGTGTTACATATACATCTTGTTATAAACAGACAGCGACATCAGGATTCACTTTACTGATTAGCTCAAAACATGACTGTGTGAATATGGTTGTATACCATGCATTGTATGCCAGGAGAAATCAAATAACCCTTCAAATAGCATCCTTAAATCAATCTGAACGCTCCCTTGTAGTCATTTGTTTCCTTGTCACTGCAGACTGCACTACAAACTACTGAACATCTTTTATGAAGTGCCTAGAGAGGTCTTGGCAAGATAAGATACAAACACTGCAGGTCCTATTGTAAATCATTACTGGTATTAGTAAATGTAGCTTATCTGTCATGAGGCTATAAGAAATTACTCAATGTCCCAAGGAGGCTTTAAGCAAATTTTTGTTTTTGAACCATTCTTCCAAACAGAAACCAATACATGTAAAGCAATGACAGGAAAAATGTATGTTGTAGGAAGCGGAAAAGACATGCAAACAGTTCCTACATCTTACCTATACAGCCATAATGGCCATTGGCATAGTTCAGTTCATAACCAATCTGGCACTTGCAATAGTAGCTTCCAAAAGTGTTGACACATCTGCGGTTATAAGAGCAAATAGCTTTCCCAGTGGTGCACTCATCAATATCTAGGAGTGAAAAGGGAATTTGGTAAAGTTAAGGAGAAGACAAAGGTCAAGGAGGAAGCAAAAAGTGGCAGTCATTTGAACAATGGTCAGGGTCACAGTTTATTGAAGTCAGAAGTTTCAAAATGTTTATGTTAAATAAAAAATTACCATTGGCTTTTATGCTTGGGGATTGTTTTGTATCTGGTTACGTGAAAAGAATGGGGACAGTTTAGTCAATTTCAATTGGAACCTGGAGAGCTGCTATGTTAAATGATAGGCCATTTGAAAGACTGGCAGACAACAGCAATTCTTACCATTAGGGATAGTGGTTTGTCCCACAATCAAGAGCTGGGTGGGAAGGGGCTTCACAAATTCTGTGTTTTCTGCTTTGAGTAGAGGGAGGAAATGTCAGATAATATGGTTTAAGAGAAATAGGGAGAGTCAGGGAAGGAAGGAAGAGCAAAATGTCTTTTGTTCATTTTCTTCCACTGCTCCTTGGAGGGCTAAATCATGAATCGATGAGACAGAAGTTCCCATTATGACTAGAATGTGAGTATACAAACTGAGCCATAAATCCCAGGAGAGCAAACAGGCCTTACCCTTTCTAATCAATGAGAGAGAGATCTTGACTAGATATGGGAAGGCTGGAAAGCCCAACAAGGAAAAAAGTTTGAGAACCAAAACTGGTTTTAAGCTGTTAAATGTTACGAATTTCATTTTAGTAACAAACTGCACATGCCTGTACATATGGACATGGTCTCTGAGTATGCTATGAATTCCTTGTTTTTAATTAGCATCTCTTGTTTCTTATAGCAGACATCCTAAAAGCAGGATGTCTACTTATATCACTGGAAGTGCTGAGTGCAGAATGCCCACAAAGGAGGTCAGAGAACAACATTTTTATAGATTTCTAGAGTTGGAAGGGACCTGGTAGATCGGGGTGGGCAATTATTTTGGGCGGAGCGCTGCTTGATGAGTTTCGGCGAGCTGTCGAGGGCCGCATGGGTACCCCGCCCCTTCGGTTGCCCTACCCCCTCGTCCCCATCTTGGGATTGGACGTCCCGTCCCCTGACCCCTGACCTTTGCCACCGGAAGTCCCTCCCCTTGCACAACTTACCAGGTAGCAAGGGGTTGTGACCCCTCTAACATCCTGCCCCAGCAGTGGGGTTTCAGGGGCATCAGACCTTCCCCATAATTTTCCCCCTACCTGTGCCAGCTGGTCCCAAAAGGAAGAGGCTTCGCCGCTGCTTCTGCTGGCCAGTGCTGACTTAGCCAGGCTTCTCCTGTCCCCAGCAGCATGTGGAAAGCTGGATTCAGCTGTGTGCTGCTCCAGATGGGACAGGCCTGGCCAGGTCTGCACTGGGCAGCAGAAGTGGCGGTGGAGTCACGTGCTGCTCAGGACTGGCTGGTGCAGGCAGGAGGAAAGTGCAGCTGAGCCCCTGCTGTTCCGGCTGGGCTCATCCTGTTCCAAGTGGCACAAGGCTCCGCTGCCACCTCTCCTTCTTGGCGCTGACTGGGCCACAGCTGCGGCCCAGCTCCTGCTTCCCCTCCCCAGTGCAGGTTCAGCCCAACCCTGCATGGCCCAAGCAGCATGGGGAAAGCCTGCCCAGCAGCCGCTTTCCTGGGCTTACCTGTGGGGCAGAACCCTTTCCAGTACTGTGCAGCAAAGCAGAACCTGGCCCAGACGCTGTTTCCCCTCACTGGCGCCACAGGTTCTGGCCCCCCCCGCTCCTCTCGAACTGCAAATGTGGCCTGAGCCAGGGCGGGGCAAGGCCAGTTGGGACGGGCTGAGGTCAGGGTTGGTCACCTCACAACCAGAACCCAAGGAAACAGCCTGAGGTGCTGCAGCTGGCGGCTTGGGCCGCTGGAGGCTTCTAGAGAGGCAGCTGCCATTATGTGGGTTTTGAAGGGGCTCCGAAGGCTGGAGGGAAGTGCTTGCCAAGCCGCATCTGGCCCACAGGCCGTATTTTGCTCACCCTTGTGGTAGATCATCAGGTCCGACCCCCTGCTCCTACTTCTACTTTTTCCCAACTCTCCTGTCCCAGGAACTTCTGTGTGCACCCAAAGAACCATGAACAAGATAACTCTGACAGACCCACCATATCAAACTGTGGTATCTTCACTGAAGAACTATCAAGATTCACAGAAACTAGCCTGAAACCACTTGTCAATCAAAGAGCAAGTTATATACAACACATCACAGACTTCCTCAACAGAATCCAGAACATCAGCCACCTCCCCAAGAAGGTCGTAGCCACAACCATGAATGTCACCAGCCTGAATACCAATGTCCCACACTATGAAAGCACAGTTGCCTGAAATACTTACAAAAACATGGACTACACTCAGATTTCCAGCAAGTTGCACAAATCCTTCACATCATCCTCACCCACAACAACTTCACTTAACACTGATAGTGGTTTTATGGCTCATTATAACCTAGCTGATCACCAAATTCTCCCCAAACATGAAAGGTGAGAAAGACCCTTCTCTTTTTCGGTAGGCTTTGTATCAGTGGGTGCATCTACTCAAGCGCTTTACTGTAGTGTTGATTAACTAGCACTGCAGTAAAGTATCACTACCTACACCTGTGCCCCAGAGCAGCTGACTCTGGTGCAACCTGAACTGGAGTTTATAACATTGCCTTAATGGCATGTGTAGATGCCCCCAGTAACCAGTGATCAGGTACTTTTCTTCTGCTAAGAGTTTGTCTACTATCCCTGAGAATCTTTTCCCCTCTCTCACAATTGTTTCTTTACTATGCTGTCTTGGCTCTCATTGCTCAGACCTGATGAAGAATATCTTGAGTTTGAAAGCTTGTCTAAGTCTAACTCTATACAGTTGGTCAAATAAAAGATATCCTAAGAAATTCTTGCCTTTTGAAACATTCTGATGCAATTATTATATATAATACGATATTATACTATTACCTCTAGACCAGGGTTCAAATTATAGAGAAGCTTGAGGGGGCTGACCTCCGCATAAGAGTCCTAGAAAACTAGAGCCCAGGTTTCCAAACTGGAGTATACACGGTTTAGTTAAGGACTGTACTTGGAATGAATTGTGAAGGTAAATATTAGCACACGAATGGTTAACTATCTGAGTTATGTTAATGGCTTAGAAATGTAGCCAGATCACTACTAATATTAGGGCCTGAGATTAACTTTGAAGGCCAAAAAAACAGGTGTTTCTGAACCCGACAAAGAGACTAAATGTGTATCCATTTATAGTACTTATATACTTTTCACTATTTGCTGTCTGAGCTTCTCCCAGTCTTTAATACATTTATTCCCATAATATCTCTGTGAAGTAGGAAATTGTTATTATTTTTGATTGTGCAGGAAAACTAAAGCCTCGGACACATGTTGATTTGTAGAGTGCTTTTTGTAGTACTACAGAAATAATATAGGATGGTCACACATTCAGAGTCCCCTGGTCAGTGCTACAAATTCTCCTAATAGCTACCTCAATCAGGGGGTGATAAAAGACTGCTCCTTTGTTCCCATGCCCCCTCAGGGGACCCTGTCAATGAACCCAACTACTGACAGTCTAACCAGTCCCTCTTCCCCAGAAGGGGAGAGGACAAGCTGTTTTTGACAGCTGCAGTTTCATTGCCCAGAGTGGTGATAGAGTTGTCTGATAGCATGCTGCCTCCCAGCTCACTGGTGACCAGAGCAGTGGCAGAGCAAAACTGGCCCCAAAAGACTGTCATGGACCCCACGGATTTCTCTCCCTCCCCACTTTGAGAGGGAAGTGGGGAGAGCAGAGCACAGTGGGATGCTAGGGTTGAAGAGACTCCCTGTATCACTATATGCAGCTGTCCATGTGCTACATGTGGCGCTACAGAGAAGTTCTTCTTTGAAACAGGTACACTTTTCTAGTGCATCTGCCATTTTTGTGACACTATATAGCACGAATGTCTACCCGCTGGCTTTCTGTAGAGCTGAAGGTAGAGGTGTGCTACAAATGTAACATGACCATGGCCCAAATAACACTTCCATGGTCACATAAGGGGCGCCTATACACAAGTGCAGAGGCTGCTCCAATGTGGCAATTGCTGCGCTTCAGCAGCCTCCTGTGTCTCGTGTATCAGCATCCCCAAGCTTAAAATAGCGGCAGGAGCATTTTATCTAAAGCTCATCAAATGAGCTTTAGTTCAAGCACCCTCACCACCATTTTTAAGCGTGGGGATGCAACAAATGTGAAACAATAAAAATGGATGTAAGAAATACTAATAGAAAGATTTAGGACTTCTTCTAGACCTGTCTGCTATATTTAAATCCATATTTCCTGAATGCCTGACTTCAAAAAGCTCTTAAATAATTCAAACAACTGTTAATAATAAAACTACTATGGTTGGTTGGATAAGAGAATCCTGCTGATACATTCAGAATGGGCCATCACATATTAATTTAATTTCTGAGCAGAGAAATAATATTCCCACCATAGCATGTTTATTGTTTGGAAGCTGAGCCAAGTATCCATATGGGTTCACTCTATAGCTCCTAAAAGTAATAAAATGCTTTCAGGACACATGAAATTCATGTATGACTTGCTGTTGCAGCTGTGTGGCGAAAGGTCAATTTATATAGTAACTGTGCCTCTTTACAGCAGTGTCTATGGGTTGATAAGTAATCTTTTTCTTGAAAGGTTGTGCATAATTTCGTTTTCACCAATATAGTTAAAATTCATTTCCTGTCTGTTCGACATGTTAATTAAAACTCTCCATGATGCAAAATATTCTTTTGGCTGTAGAGTTCACTCATTTAAAATGTTTTGCAACATCTGAAACTGAATAGCTACTGTTATTTCCGTGTTCTTCTGGGGCATCCCATTCTAAGCTTTCATTTCATAATCTACATGAGACTCCAAATCACTTGTAGTGTGACAAGATACCACCGTGATGGGTGAAATAAAAATGAGAAATAGTCCATATCATCTATATGTTAGAGACATTTTAACAAGTAATAATATTTATAGAAGGGACAGTCTTTCTATTGTCCTGTCACCAACTGTAGGAAATAACATTTTCTTACTTCTTCATTTCAGTTTTCAAAAGTTGCCTAACTAGACTGGAAGTTTTACAAATTCTTCATTACAAGTATTTGTGAAATTTCTGACCATTTTTCCCCTACAAAATGCTTATTTGTCAAAACAGAAATGGTATGATTTGGTTTTGGTATATTTTCCAACCCAAAAGAAATGTTGAAAATTTTTCTAAATTGTTAAGACATCACATTCCAATATCTTTTAATGCAAATTTTAGGTTTTAGCTTTGAAGATGGTTTTTATGTCAAGTTTTATTGTAAACTAAAAAAAAGAAAGACCAAACTAGAAACAAAATATTGTGACTGAACTGAACCAAAATTTTATTCCGTTTTCCAGTTTGGGAATAAAATTAAGGTGTCAGCTTTTTGTCCTTAGTCTTTCAGTCATCCCTAACAACAAATCCCCAAATTCTGTGAAGCAAACATTGTCTACTGAACGTCTCTATTGCGGACTCAGCTGTGGTTTAGTCTGAAGCAAAGGGCCATGTTTTATTATGCTGGTCTAGGTACAGTCTTAATCCTATGATTCCCAGTCCACTACTTCTGTTAAATTTGTAACATGGGGAATTATAAGCTCTCTACATTATGCAATAAACCTGCATGTCCAGTGTATAAGTCAGTGCACTAACACTGTAGAGCAAAGCTCATGTTCCTGGTATGAGCAGCCCACATGTGTGTACAGGAATAAAGGGTAGAGTACACCCCTGACCCCGCTGTCCAGCTGTGTAAGCCGGGCCACAACTTAGTAGAGGAGAACACTTTTTCCTGTTTTCTCTTTTTTCTTTTTTAAGGAGATGATATAAACATGACTCATCCAAGAATCTTAAACATTTCTTCTGATCTGAAAAGCAAATTAAACATCATGACACATATGTTCTGCTCTGATCATGTAAAATTTCAAAGCCATGTGGATATATGATGCATCTCTGAGCAACAGCAAGCCCAGAGTTCTATCGGTATGTAGCTTGAGGCTGTTGATAATTGGGATTGCTGAGTTTGCCACCTGCTCTGTATTCTGTGGAAGAGTCCTGATTTTGGCAGCTTCACTCAACATCCAGAAAGTGATCAAAGTTGTTTAAAGATGTTAATTTAAGTTCAGTAAGAAATAGCCCTTGCCCTTTTAGATTTCACAATGTGGTGGTCTTGCCTTATATTGTAGCATTGAACTGAGAAATCAGATTGCAACAGAATAAGCCCACAATTGCAGTTTCACATAACAACTCCCTAAACAACGTGACATTAAGGCAAGGCCTCTATACCGTACAGAAAAAATCAGATGAATTGTATTTACAATGTACAGTTCATATAACACAAAAAATGCATAGTTCCATTTTCTGGTAGGAAAGTTTTTGTCTAACCATATAAGGTCGATTGATAGAATTGGTATTTGATTTGAGATGGATGCTATTCTTTCATTTAATATCCCAAAATATGTTAAAAGAAACACTCTGAGCTTACTACAAAAGAAGCACAGTCATTTTTCAGAGATGGAACTGGCCATAGAAGTAAACTAAAGTGTCCTCTAATATTCAAAATAGTATGGATAATAACATTGAAAAATAATATAAGGCTCTAACCTGGAGCCTAGAGGAAGAGCTCAATACTAATTAGTTTTGCCCCAGCTTCAGTTCAAAATCCTTTAAGATGTAGGACTTGTTCTAAATCAGGGGTGGGCAAAGTCTGGCTCCCATGCTGGACTGGGCCCATGGTGGACTCCATTTCCCAGCAGCCCCTGCCTGTATCACTGTGGCAGGTTTCTATGGAAACCCCAGGCGAGGCAAGGCTGTGGCAGGAGGCTGGGCCCATCAGCACTGGCACGGAATATAGCTGGGTGGGGAGCTGCTCCAGGGCTGGGAATTTTTGGCAGTGTCAGCGTGCTCTAGAGCCTGGGCAGAGCTGCAAGCCACTGCCCACACGCCCCATACAGAGGTGTGGAGGCAGTGAATCAGCTGTGCTCCGCTCCAAACCATGTGGTAACTCATGCAAGATCCCATCTCCAGCCCTGGAGCAGCTCCCCACCCAGCTGGGGCCAGTCTCCATGGAAACCCTAGCTCTTGGGTCCTCCATAGAAACCTGCTGCAATGATGCAGACAGGGACTGCTGGGAAATGGAGTCCAGACACCAGTCAGACCTACCATTTTGTCCACCTCTGTTCTAAGCTGTCCTGTAGCAAAAAAATTTAGAAGGGAAAAATACAGCCCACCGAACATACCTATACATGTTCTTCCATTAGGTCCCAACTGAAGTCCGGCTGATGGACATAGACACCGCACATCCCCTTTGATTTCTTCACAACCATACTGGCAGTTTACCATGGCACAGGTCCTGGAATCTGGCAACAGAAGTGCTCATTAGACTGGAATCAGACTAACCCATTTACTTTCACATTTAGCAAAACAAAATACTCCCATTGTTCTTGACAACTGTTCATTGAATTAATTATGTGTCCATAATAATACTCAGTAGCACAAGAGATGTATCTACATGTCTGCCACACCAATATAGCTATGTCTTCTCTTTCCTCTTTGTTTTTCTTATTCCTCTTCCCCTTCCTCTCTTCCACACATGTCTTCTTCAGTGTCTTATTGTTCCCTCTCTCAGACTGTAAGTTCATGTGGAAGGTATTGCTTTTTGACCTCTTGCAGGGTCTGATCAAATATAATAACATGGTACAAGTAAAACAAGTAAACAAGACAAGTAAAACAACAGCTCTACCTTGCAACGATGCAGCTCTCCAAACTGATAGAAAAATAGAACTTTGAGTCACTGCTACCAGCATTGCTACCAGATTACTGTTTTAGTGCAAGGTGGATAAAATCTCCTTAAAGCTGGTAGATGGAACAGTTATGTTTTATTCAGGAAAAATGTAAACAGCAATAAAGCTCCTTTGTGGAAGAGAAAGCTGAAATAGCAGTCACCACCTAAAACAAATCCAGTTAGGAATCTGAGCAATGTTAAGTGAAAGATTTTAACTGAGAGGTTCATACTTTTTGGCCAGGTACAGACATTACACTTTTACCAGTATAAGTGATCAGAAACTGGTCTTTACCCATTACAGAACAGAAGTTTGGCACACATAGACTAGGTTTAAAAATGAGGGAGCCCAGTTTAAGATTTGTCCTCCTCCCCTCCAAGGGTGAATGAGTGTTATGTTCACCACTGATCTAAACTACGATGCTTACAGAAAATGGTGCAACTTAGATCGATTCTGCCTTGGGCTTTTTGAATGTCTGTACTTAGCATTTGAGTGCACTCTATACAGACATAGATGAAGCAACACTGAAGCACAAAGAGAGACACCTGAGAAGCTCCAGAGACAGGCAGAAAAGCATTAGCAGTGTGATCCTGAGAAAAGGCAGAGAGAGCATGTTAGGACAAATTTCTGATCTGAGAAATACTCGTAACTATGAGCAAAGGAACTCTTTCCTGTTTCATTTCTATCAGGTTTTGAGAAAAAGGAGCTGTGTGAATATTTTTGTAAATAAATAGAATTATATCAAAGAAATATCGGATTCATCATTCAGTTCACCCCCTACTGGGAACAGCCCACTAAAACCTGAATATTAACCAACAGTTTGTGTTAAAAAATTGAATGGTTTGATGTACAGAAAAAAAGGGGGAGAGACTTACTTAGTCTATGAGGTGCATATCTACCCTACTTTCTACCTGACTTCAGATTAACACACCTAACTAACTCTCTATGAGAAATAAACAAGCCAAACATATGCATATGTGCATGAATGTAATATATGCTTCTTGAACGCATAGGTTACATACTCCTTTTAGATTTTGTTTCTTATGCTAAAATCCATTTTCCCTACAATCATTTGTTTACTCTCTGAAGAGAAGAGATAAGTATCATTGAAGTCACTGAAGCATAGATGAGAAAACTCACCATGGCACTATATAGAGAAGATCAACAAATTTGAGGGATTATAAATGATCATATTTCAGAACTGAAGACAACTTTGCAGTGACAAAGGACAGAAAGAAGTTCTCTAGAAGAACATATTATTCTAGAGTTGTCTGTGCTGGACTAGATGGAGCACTAGCCTGATCCCACATAACAATTCTTACCAAACTTAGATAGTGCGTTTAATATAGCAACACTTAACCTCTGGCCCATAGAGCTGTCTCATCTAGCCCCCAGTGCTTCCAACAGGTCTGAAATTTGGCAGCAAGGAGCACTGCTCCCCCACTGCCATGTTTCCTAGCCCCAGAGGCCAGATGACATGACTGTGTGCTGAAACAGTTTGGCATGCAGAGACAGGGGTGTGGGCCTAACTCAGTACATGTGGGACTGGGGACTGGGCAGTGGGACCTATCTGGTATGTGCAGGGCCAGGACAGAAGGCTTGATCCAGTGTGTGGGGCCAGGGCCAGGCCAATGGGCCTAATTTATTGTGTGTGAGGCCAGGGCCAATGGTGGACCCAATCTAGTGTGCAGGGTTGACACTAGGGCAGTGGGCCAAATTCAGCATGTGGGACCAGGGCCCAATGCAGTCTGTCAAGCTAGGACCATGCATAGCAATATGCCCATGTGCCAATCTTGCACCAGATTGGGCCCATGGACTGAGCCTGTGAACTGGATCTAGCTCGCAGACCGCACCTGCATCACTCATTCAGTCCGCAGGTCAGAAAGGTCCAGGCACCAGTGGTTTAATACAGTCCTCTGACATTTTTATTTTGTGAACTGCTTTATGATGGAGACTTTCTTTTCATTTTTACTTCTCTTCCTAGCTCTATAGGTCTTAATACTAATTTACATATGGGTCTATTCCTGCTAAAGAAAAGGGACCTACTGAAAGTAGCTATGGAGATTTGTATCCCTAAAGATTTTGCCCAAAAGAAATTTCACCAATGCTGGCTTCCGAAAGTCAGTGACCTCAGTAGTAACTGGGCAAGTAAAAATAAGTCTTGTGATATTAACTCAAATGAAACTACAATAGTCTCAGAGAAGTGCTACTTCATTTTTTAAGCATGTTAGTTTGCACTCAAAAATGAGTCAAAATTAGTAGAGCAGAGAGGACAGAGGACCTTTTGGATGAACTCACAAGGGTATTGGATGTCAGTGTGAAATACAGATGGCTGAAAAACCAGGGTTTTCAATTAATAGGAAATGACTTAAAAATTGATTGTGCACTGAACCAAACTGGAACTAAAAGTTTGTTTCAATATTCTGCAACCAGAAAGTCTGATAAAACTTGCAAAGACAGTGTTTCCAAAACAAAATATGTCCCCCAGGCCCTGCAGATGCCTGCTGTCATTAGGTTTTATATATAGCATATAATATAAGATATATAATATATAAATCTATAGAACCTGGTGAGGATCAGACACTGATTTCTTGGGGTTAGAGACAGCCCTACACAAACCCCTGAATTTAAAACACTCAGTGCAGGGAAATTGGGACCAAACCATTCTTTGCTACAGGCTAACTTTTGCCCTCAGATTTACATATTCCATTTCTATCAGTTTTAGTGGAAGTTGGGTATCATGGCATGGTAGAATTTGCCCTAAATGCTACAGGATATGGTTTTCGTTTCAGACAGAAAATGTTTTGGGCCATGCTAAAAAAGAACTCTAGAGTCACAAAAACTCATAGTGACTCTTTAGAACAACCTTATAGCAGACTGCACAGCAGTTTTACAAGCAGTTTAGAAAAATGTGTTGTTTGGCAACTACTAAAAACCCCCTCAGAACTAGGATGTGAAGGTCATACCTCCACCATTAAGCAGGGGTATAACGTGTGCCAATGAGTTCTGCCCAGATGAGATGAAAGATTGGCATGTTCCTGAATATAAAGCAATAAATGCAATAGCATTATCCTCTTCCTAATACAAAGCTTGGCAGTCTCTCTGTACAGTGACAGGCTCTATAGCTCCTGGAAAACCATTCCAGTACATACTATCCAAGTATACCAGTGCAGACTACCCCTGAGTGACAGACTTGGTAGTTTGTCCCAGCTCCAAGTCCTGACTTTGTAGCAAGGACACTGAAAGCTCTCATTGCCCTGGCTCCAACTAAGCCACAGAGCCCAAGTAATTAAACCATAGTTAGAGCTGGGACTCCCCAGGCTTTCAAGCTCCATCCTGTAGGCAGAGAGTGTTGAAGCTTTTTGCCCTGAAATCCCAGGATTCTGGCCCTATGTTAGTCCATTCGGTGGGTCTGTCCCAGAGCCACAGATCCTGCATTCCCAACAGGGAGATTGACCTAGGGCCTGTGTTCTTCCAAGGCCCCTGGCTTTGGAGCAGACCCAGCAGGTGAACTGCTCCCAGGCTGCAGACACAGAGCTTACTTACTGTTATTTACTTATTTAGATGTTGCCTTTCCCAGAAAAGGCTCAGGGCCGTGTACAATAAGAAAAACAGAATAACTTAAAAGCAGGTGAGCACACAAGAGAGCCAAAAAAACTCAAAAGGGCTTTGGAACATGAGATAAAACAGAAACTCCCTAAAAAATAATCACATCCTTGTTCTATTCAATAATACTTACCCAAATAGGAAGTTCTTACAGGGTTTCCAAAAGCTTGACCTGAGGCTTCCCAGGCTTTCAAATCCAACTTCCAGGACAAAAAACCTTTTTTGCTGTTACAGGTTTTTTGTCCTGGAAGTTGGATTTGAAAGCCTGGGAAGCCTCAGGTCCCCAGCTTCAGCAAAGACCCATAAGGTGGGCTCCTCAGAGTGAGAAGCCCAGGATTCCAGGGCAAATCTCCCAAAAGGTCCATGTCTATGTGGTGCATCTGCTTAAGGGTTACAGACCCTGCAAGTCTTGGATCTACAGAGCTGGGGCAGGCTACCAGGAGTGGTTCTCCAAACCCTGCCTTGGATTTAGTGCAAACTTGTCAAACCCAAGACATTTTAACCAAAACATTCCATGCTCATTCAATGAGCATTTTCTGACAAAATTTTGTGCCTTGAAAAATTTCTATTCTGCTCCAGTCTGAACTTCTTTAAGTCTGCAAAATGCGGTTGGATAGGAAGAAACTTTCCATCAAGCACCGACTTGGGAGGAAAATGAGGAAGCTAGTTAGAAAAATGACAGCTGAATAAATGTGCATAGACCTATTATGATAACGGTATGAAGGGTATAAACACCAGGAAAAAGTCATGGTTCAGGGTGTTGTGAAAACACATAATCAAGAATAATTGAATTAAAATAGGTACAGGAAAATGCAGGCTACGTATCAAGGGAAAATCATATATTGTGGAAAAATCTTTCAGAGGAAGAACTGCTAAAACCATAACTTGGGTCAGCTAAGATTGTATTGGATAGATATTAAATTGGCACCTTCACTCTGGGTGAAACAAGATTATCCAAAGTTTGAGAACATAAGCTATTAAAAAAAAGTTTATTAGTGCTATGAAAATCATTAAGCCCCCCTCGAGATGTTACAGATACCATACAATTAACTGGCTTAACAAAGATGAGCTACATGTGCAAAGTAGCTATCACACAATTAAAAGCTCCAACCAGCTGTGAAGTTAGACCTTTAAAATATGTATTAATTTTATAGCTGGTTGCTATTGAGCTTTAATTTGCATATGTAGCAGGGTCTCCTCTGCAGCTGGGAGCTCTGTCAGCTGACAGACTGCCAGATGCAAGGGTGAGTCTTGCCCAGCATGAAAACTCCAAGTCCTGAGCATTGCAACTGCTGTGATCCTCAAGGCCAGGGGTGGTAGGAAGTGTGGTGCATGAAAACCCCAGCCCACATGGAGCTCTCAGTCTGGCTCCTCATGTCTAGCCAGGACTGACTCCTACAACTGATGGGGGTCTCAGCCCTGACTATGCCTCATGCATACCCTGGACCATAGTTTCATAGTTGGTAGGGTCAGAATGGACCTGAGCAGATCATCAAGTCTGACCCCCTGCCATGGTAGGAAAGAATGCTGGGGTCAAATGACCCTGGCTAGGTGATTATCTAGCCTCCTTTTGAAGACCCCCAGGAGCTCTGTAACTCACAGGACTGTCAGCCTCAGCTGTACCTCATATGCCTCCAGGACCAAGAGCCCCAGAATTGATGGGACTCTCACCCCAGCAGCACTTCATGCACAACAAGAACTGAAAGCCCCACAACTGATGATCAGTAAAGCAAAGCCAGGGCTGAGACCTCTTTAGCTGTGGGCTTTTTTGGCCCTGGCTGCACAGGTCTCACATAGCTGGGAGCCCGCTCAGCAAAGGGGGCTCCTCAGCCATGGGAGGCTGCTTCTTGCCAGTGCGGGTGGAGCCCAGGATTGGGTTCCCCTTGCACTGGCAGTATGGCATGGTTGGATCTTGTATGAGATCCCACAATTGCGCCTTCTGCCATGTACATATGGCACGGCAAGAAGCACAATTATGTGGATCACGTGTTAAATCAAATCACACCTTTACCTGCACAAGTAGAGGGGGCCTAAGACAAAATCACTCTGAATTCTAGACACAGACTTGTGCACTGATACCTTTTATAAGGGTCTGTTTCTCTAAAATTAATCTCGAAACTAAAAATACATGCATGGCTTGGTTTAATCCACAGTTTTAAAAATGTTTATAAGGAAGAGCACATCCTTCAAAGCAGAAAGCATTGGAGAGTTGAAGCTTAGGTCCCTGTCACAAATTAGCTATCAGTAAGTAAAAAGCACTTGTTTAATATTATCTGTTACTTACTTGCACATGTGCCATCTGGCATGAGCATGTACCCATTGAGACAATAGCACTTGTAGCTGCCGTGAGTGTTCATGCACCTGTGCTCACAGGGTCGTGGTTTCAATCCACATTCGTTCATATCTGCAGAAATCATTGGAAAGAAATGAGGGCAAGGATTTTTGAGTTTGTTTTAAAGATCTCTATATTTATAACATTGCCTCATGCCTTCAAATCTCCAAAGGGAAAGTCCTGGGATAGAGAGTGAGCCAATCCCTTGTCAGAAAGGAATTTAGCAGACCATCTGGCTGAGTGAGTGCTAGGAAAGTTAATGTGTACAGCCTGCTGCACCTGACAAACTTCAGCACAATGTCTGGAACCATCAACTGGACTGTAAAGAGTGGGCCCATCTACGTGTCGCCCTACAACAATGTTGTTACTGTGCCGTGCTTTAGTGCTTCCTCTGCGGTGTGTATTTATTTTTTGCTTCAGTGCTACTTTGCTACTTTGCTTCAGTGGTGTGCTAAAATGAGGCAGCTTGCATCTATGGTGAAGTAGCAGCTGGTGATGTGTGTTACACGACCACTATGTTGCTGTAGCACATTGCTATGGCAAGTTAGGGTGACATGTAGATGTGCCCAGTGAAGAGAAGAGCTGCAGTAGTTCCCTGGGACTGTAGGAGACAGGAGTATGAGCAATGGCCTCAAGCTGTGGCAAGGAGAAATTTAAGCTGGAGATTTGTAGGAACTTTCTGACTATGAGGGAGACCATTGAAACACACTACCTAAAGAAACTGTGGAATCTCCAGCCTTCGAAGTTTTCAAGAGCAGGTTTTAGACAGACCCTAAACTGAGATGGTTTAGTCAAAGATGATCCTGCCTTTAGCAGGAGGCTGGACTAGATGAACTTCTGAGGTCCCCCTTCCAGTCCTACTTTCCTATGATCTATGGGCATCTTTACACATGCTCTGGGGTTGGGGGGCTGGATGGAGTGCACTTTGGAATGGCTCTTGCTCAGTTTTTTCACATTTTAGCTGAAGATTTCTTAGTCCCCTACCCAACTTCCATGCCAAACCAAGAGTGAAAACTGAGTATAAAAGTCCAAGAATATTTAGTCAGCCTGAGATACAATTGACTAAAGGACTTCAAGGGACAAATATCACCTGTATTAACCTGTATTATTCTTATGGCACAAATGCCTGAGAGAATACAAGAGACTGTGTTCTAGAAACTTTTTGATTCTGTGATGGCAATGATTTCTCTAAGCAAGCTTCTAAACCCCATCCTCAAAACATTTCAATAGAATTTGGATAGGACAAGAAAGAAATCATATAATTTTCAAGCTCCCCTATAATTAGCTGGTGAAGAAGGAAAAACAAATCTACTAAGTCTAATTTGCACAATGTAACATTCACTGCTGACAATGGAGGCATCTTGTTATATATGTTTGTGCCTTCCATGGGCTGTTTGACAACTGTTCTTTTCCTCCTTTGAAACCTCTTTAGCAAGCGAACAGTTAGAGTTCATTTACAAAATGCATCAGTATGTTTAACAATATACCAGCTGAGTAATGAGATTTCAATAAAGTCACAATGCTCAGAGGGCTGAGCACAGTCAGTTCTAGTTCTAATGATATCAGCATCTGTACAGTCATACAGATGGCTAAGGGAATATTTCCAGAGATTGTACTGGGGCTTTAAACACATGCTTAGGGGGTGGAGGGAGGTGTTTTAATTACAGCGGCTCTAAGAGCCACTTTAATTAAAGTGCCCACAGTGTCGCATGTATTGGAATCCCTGAGCTTCAAAATGGTTTTAAAGTGCTCCCACCACCATTCTGAAGCACGGGGACACTGATACATGAGATGTGAAAGCTGCTGGAGATGTGTTAATTAGCACGCTCTGGCAGACTCAATTAATCAAGTCTGCTCTGATGCGTTGTAATTACAGCATATCGGAGCAGCCTCTCTGCTGGTCTACAGATAACCAGTTTTTAGCAAGGTACTTGCAAATGCATTCATACTAGCTGATTCCAACAAAAAGAGGCAGTATGATTTAATTACTTAAAACATTTGTTATTCTTTGTCATACATTTTCAGGATACACTACCACTTGAAAATGTGTATTGCTGTTATAGTTCCAAGTAATTAAAAGTAGCTGGCAGAAGCCAAAACTGAACACTCAAGTTTCTGAATGCACAATTTTGGACACTCTCATATCTGTTCTCAAAAATTCAGATTGGCATGCGCAAACCAAGAAGAGTTGCTCCTGAATCCCGAGAAAGAATGTGTTCAGCAATCCATTCTGAGAGGCTGGAAAAGGAGTGAGTACAGGCTTCATGAGTTCTGGGTACAGTCTCTAGTCCTTCTGCATGCTTCCTGTATGACCTTGTTCCAGTTTCAGAGCTAGAGTGCCCCACTTTAAAATCAGGATAATGAATTACTTATATTAGCCTAGAGGTAAGGGAGCCAGGGTTTGATTCGCTGTCCCACTACAGATGTCCTGTATGACCTTTTGCAAGTCATGTTCCCATCCAATCTCCAAAAGGACTTGGGTGCCTAAAATGGGACTTGGGTGGAATTCAGGCAGGGATGGAGTCACTCTTCACCATTCCTATTGAAACTGTGCAGCAAAGAATTCAACATTCACTGGGTAAATGAATGGGACCATGACTCTGCATCTTAGTGGCTAGGGCATTTGCCTAGGAAGGATGAGTTTAAGGTTCCAGTCTCTGGTTCTAATGTCATTTATATATTTATCAAATGACTCTTTTGTGTAAAATGCATGGACAATCCTGTAGCAGAGACCAGAACTCAAGTCTCTCCACAACTAATAGAATTCCCTAATAACTAGTTAGGCACTCATGTTCATTCTTAATATCTCTCTCTGGATCAATGAACCTTCACTTACTTCCTGAGAAGCAGCACGGCTCACCAAGAGGAGTGGTGAGCATCCCTATCCTGGGAGTTAGGGCATTTCTCAGGTGGGTTTAGCCTGCTCAGGCAGAGAAGGACATTGACTCAAGGTCTCCCATATCCTAAGTGAGTGCTGTAACTATCAGATGATTAAAAAAAAAAAGAAGTTACATCACCTCTTCCTTCACATACCTTTTAAAAGAAACAAGGGGCCCTGCCTCATTTTTGAAAGAAATAAGGCACTTTACAGCAGAAGAGGTTTTAGGGCTATCAATTTTGGCCTGCAATAGATGCCTCTGCAACCTAAAGTTAGGCCTTTATGCTATAGGGAAGGAAGGATTTCACACAGAGTCATCTGTGTTTTCTATGAGTTAACTTAGGTAAGTCTCTACTCAGCATGCTGGCTGCTGTAGATCCCATCTGCTCTTCTCATTGTGAAGCTGGTCAACTCTCCCCAGGTACTATAAAAGGGAGTGCATACATCTAACTTAGGGCACTGGAATGAATTGTAGGAGGTGGCACTTAAAGGATGCTGTTTCAGTGCTGAGGGAACTCTTCACAACTAGAACATTTTCATTTAAGCCTACCAACCTGTTAGCCTTTGAGAACCTCAGTTAAACAGCTGCAAACAAAGAGATGATCCTAAAATGTTCCAAACAGCATAGAAGCCAAAAAGAGACAGATCATACAGAATGACAGTATTTTGGAGACGAACTATAACATGTACAGACCTTGACTGCAGGATTTCCCTGTAAATCCAGGAATACATTTGCATTTGTTTGGCCCCACACATTCACCATACTTGCACCCATGTTCACAGATGGCTGCAGGGAGAAAAAGAGAAAAAATGAAAGATGCAGTTGTGAGGTGAGGGAGGGAGACAGCGTAAGATAAAACCTTATATTTTCTGCATCAATCCATAATACCTTGAGGAAATTTTAAATAGAAAGGACCAAAATCAAAGTCTGCACTACTAAATTTTATGTTAGCCTCTACAGGACAGAAGATAGGAAGAAGATACTAAGTGGTAGTATATAAGGAAGGGATAAGGAGGGCTCTGATGATAATTGGGCACAAAAGAAAGAATTACACTGGAGCAGCATTCTTGAAAGTGGAGGCCTGGTGTTGGTGCTCGTAGCTTTGCAGCTGAGGGATGAGAAATATCATAAGGAGCTGCCACTGGTTGGGATAAAGCTGAATCCACAGAAATTAATCTTTAAAGATTCTTTTGCTTCTCTCCTTATCTATCTCCTGCCAATAAGGGGTTGCATTGTGGCTTCACAAGTTTCCTCTCCCAGAACATCTTCCATTCTGCACAAGGAGTGTGTAAGTTCTAGAAAACTGAAGTTGTTTTCTGCCTGAAGCAGTTGTAGTGGCTCTATTAAAACAAAGTACAAATTCCTCATCCACTCAGCTTATTTGCTATGGCTGAGCAGTTGAAAAGAAATATGTAGGGGTTGTAAAACACTGGACATTTAAGAACTGACATGTATATACTTTTTTTAAAGGAAAAGAAAGAGAACATCTTCTAAACTCATCTGGTTTATTATCACAAGCTTGTTCATAAGTAGTGTGCTAATGTTATATGTAACTGGGGACTGCATTTCAGTGTTGTTTATTTTCATAATACTTGAGCTGAGATTTCTCTCCCCTTTCCTCTGATCTCTTCCTTGCTGTCCTCTCTTCATGTCTCTTCCTTTTCCTGTCCACTCTGGGAGGTCCTTTCACACATATCACCACAAATGCTTTATTTCTATATAATACTGCTGAGTTATCAACTTTTCGAATCCCTTCCAGAGCAGCTTAAATTACTATAGATGTGGAGCAAATGCAAACACTATTTTGATTGATTTCTAAGAAAACTGGCAGTGGAGTCTAAATCAATAAGATTATACAGAAAATAAATTGGAACAGAAAATTTTCCTGAAGTGTCTGAATGCTTTTTAAGTACAGAGCCTGACATGCTACACCAAAATTACAGCAGCTATCTAACAGAATTGTCAAGAAGTATTACATCTTTTTATGTAAAGTGAATTTAAATATGGAGTGTTTTTTTACAAATAGGTTCCAGACAGAACAAACATACTGGAGAAACTAACAGTATAGCAAGAGGACTTCAATACATTTCTGCCTCCTGGTACTCTGTGATACAGAGAAATCTAGGTGTTCATTGTAAATTCCTAACCAAGTGCTTTATTTTGCTTCTGTATAATTTATTTTTATGTCTAATCCAAGGCAGAGGGTTAAATACTGCTATTAAAAATATGAAATGAGATAGTCAGGAAATAAAATTTCTCTTCTCTACATTAGTGTGTTGTATGTAGTAGATGTGACTGATACAATGAAGGACAGATGAAATAGCTTTAATTCCTGACAGGAAAATGTTTCTTTTTTCAGAGAAAAGAGGTTCAGTACAGTACTAGTACTAGTACTAGTACAAGTACAGGCTGCATGGGCCTTCTCCCACTGTTAAGTGTAAATACATTTATGAGTTTAAGCCTTCTAATTTACAGTTTATGTTATTATTAGTCAGCAGGTGTCTGCTCTCTTTCCTTTCCCTGCACTAGGTATTTAGGGCATGGCTTTTACTAACATCTTTGAATAACCATAGAAAAGTCAATGGCTAGGAACAGACATTCAAAAAGCCTGAACCTGAATTGATTCAATCTTTGCAGGTTAGTCTAGCCTGGTTAGGCTGAACTGGTTTTTAACTGCACACACATCCAGGTACATGCCTACAGTAGCTCAGGCTAGAAGCCAGGGGGTGCTAGAGCAGCCCTCCCATCCCTTCCACAGCACTGAGCTGTCCGGGGAAGACAAAGCCAGACCCTGGGAAGATGCTTTGATTAGCCTAGCAGGGAATTGATAACTACATTTATCACCCCCTAGCTCAGTGTTTATCATCCCATTAAGAAAATGATAGAGGGACATTACCAGCTACCTGATGATTCTACTTATTGATTCAGCAGGGTCTGGAGCCAGCATGTGGTCTGCTATCTAATACACAGACACCTCCTCAGCAAGGCAGGGGGTAGGAGGGAATTCCTGCTGAGCAAGTAGTGGTTAGGGGAAGGGACAGAGCAGCCTGCAGTTTGTGCTGTAGCTGTAGCTAGAGAACAGAGGGGAGGGTCCAGCCCTGCTGTGGAGCAGAGAGCCCCAGTAGTCCAGAGAACATGCTGGGATGCTGGGGGTGTCTGGTTTACCCCAGCAAGGGGCCTGGGACAGACATTGCATAAACCAGTTTGACCCAAATCAGTTAAGTCTGATACTACATTCAATCAGGTTTCTCTCAAACAGGTTTCAGCCATTTTCAAATGGGTTTATGTGCACTGAACATCTGTTCTATTACAGGTTGAAACCAGTTTCCTATCACTTAAACTGGTTTATGTGTAATGTCTGTCCCTAGCCAATGTGATTACCAAGAGGAGAGATGCACAGCAAGAACTAGGGTTGCAGAATAAGACCGTCAATCAAGTGCTTTGATTGGTCACAATGTTGCAACCAATAACAATGTACTAACTTTTACCACAGTCCACACATAATTGTATACTGCAGAAGTGAAAAGCAGGTATCTTGTATTTTTTATGTCTGTGACGAATTGTTTTAGAAGAATATATCAGCTTTTGCTATTCAAAGTCTGTATCACTACAAATGACTTTTTGCTCCAGCAATAAAAAATAAAGCCAACGTTTTTTAAACTTGATGGCTAAAGTATCTTTATTTTTTCTTAGACACCTAGATAAAGAGCCTGATTTTTCTATTGTTCATGATAGTTCTCAGAAGTACTTATTTAGGAACCTAAATAAGATTTAGATGCCTAATTTGGTATATCTCTGTCTAAGGGCAGATCTTGGGGGTAGGAGAAGGACAAGGGTCCACCCAAAGTTTGCTGGTCCACCCAAAGTTTAAAACATTAAACACTGCCTGGCAGTGGCAACAGCATTTCTATTCAGACAGCATCTGAATTAATGACTCATTGTAATCTACCTGATTCTCTCTAAACTCTTCATTCCATAGGTGTTAATGACCCTGTCTCCTTTTTATGGTATTGATCTTCTACTAGTTAAGCCATTCTTTCTTCTGTATGTCTGACGTCTATTTGCTGCTCCTGGTAATGTAGCTCCTATTTCACAGCCCTGCAGACTGTTTTTAACTCTAGTTAAAACTAAGTCAGATGTGGAAATAACTTTCAGTGAAGTGTTGAATGTACTTTCAAGATGCTCTAGAAGGCTTGACTTTGTTTTATGAATCTGAAAGAGAAGTGCATTTAATTCTAATGATTCCACGACTAACGAAACATTTTTTATTATATTTGCCTAATCTGTTTTTTTTAATACAAATATGTAATATAACAAAAGAATGTACATTGCAATAAAGTTGTATTTGTTTTTGCTTTGATCTATAAATAATATAGCTCTAGGTCCTTAGCATATTCCAAAAGCTTCTAGTTCCTTTTTACCTGGAGAAAAATACATACTGTTATGTGATGATGTACTATACCACACATCCGTTTTTCAATATCTACCCAGGCCCCTGTTTGAAACTTTTGGCTGAAAGCAGAACTGGTGCTCAGGTGAGTATGATTAGTCTGGAAATGTGGCTTTTATGATCTTGTTTAAACCTGTTTTTGAGAACTGTTGTAAAGCAATTCTTTAGGAACAGACAATTGGAAGGGACACTTGGGTCGCTCAATCCAAATCACCTGAAATCATGAGTGACTTGAATCTAGGTTTGCAGAGTAGTCAGATACTCTGCAAACCTAGATTCAAGTCACTCATGATTTCAGGTGATTTGGATTGCATCAGAAGTCAGCCAAATAAAGATAGCACTTAAGAGATTGTGAAAGCTGGAGTCTAGTAAGAGATAATTGTAGTGTTTCAAAAAAAGGTCCATTTGCTCTTCTAAATTACTTCTATATATTATCATTTTTACTCTTCAGCAACAGAATTAGGATTACATAACATATCTTAGGTGGCTGCATGCTGCTTTTTTGGATCTTGCTACTAATACCAAATAGATACCATGGGACAGGCATGATCCATTTCTATTCTCTTGGCCTGTGTTATGCAGGAAGTCAGGCCAGAAGATCCCTCCAGGACTTTAAAAGTCTGGGAATCTAGTTTATTGGCTGGCTCTGTTTATTTGCTCTTCATTTTTTAAGAGATGGTCTCTAAAACTTATTTTCTTCCTACTCTTATAGTTCATATCTTTGTTAAACCCTACACCTCATTTATAGTAGAATGTTACTCCTGCCACCAGGCAGTTTATTTTTCCTGGGGCAAACTTGTCTCCACAGGAAAACAACAGGAACAATCAAAGAAACAAATGTACAAACAGATAAATCAAAACCTGTGGTTCTGCCTCAGACAGTAACGGCAGCCCCAGTTTGTACGCCACAGCCTTCCCTTACTCCCTTTCCTGGGGATTTTTAACTTCCTCTAGGGCTAGCCAATCTCCTCTGTCCACTAGCCCAATGTTTCTAGAAAGACAGACTACTATCCTCTAACTCTCTGCAGCTGAGCTCTAACTCCTAAGCCATGCACCTTCTTATATCAATCTTTCTGTAACTTCTGCCAGGCCCAAAGGAAGCCATATTATTAAAAAAAAATAAGTTCATAGTCATGAAAAGGAGGCAATAATTGTGCATTATTACCTTCACAGTGCCCTCTGTTGTTCTTTTGCCAGCCATAGCAGCATTCTGTCTTAGAACCGTAGAGGCAAGCTCCAGGCTGGTTCACAGTCATCAGCTGCTTATGAGCCCTTGAGCTGTGCAAGAAGCATAGTGTTAACAGCAGTAAGCAAAGAACATGTTTTAATCTATTGCCTTTGTATGATTTCTTTGCCTCCACTCTCATCCATATTAATTTGCTGCTGTACTTTACTGAAGCACTTAGTGGGATCTGTAGAAGGGATGGTTTGGGGGACTTGAAACTGTAATGAATTTACAGAACTGTGTAAATGTTTTGTAATAAAAACAATAATTGTTTTTTCTATTGACATGACAGAGTAGATAAACAGGGCTAAATTTGCCATCTGGCCTGTGTTAGTGTAGTGTCACAGAATTCAATGAGGCTATTTCATGTTGCACTAGATGTGGAAATAGTCAGCCATAACTTATTCCATAATTCTAGCTTCCCAATTTTAAAGTTTATGGCAATCTGGTACTGAATCAACTTAAAGGTGGTTACCATGTATTGATGGATCTTAGCATCCTTCGACTATCGCCCTCAATCCCCACCATGTTTGGTCTGCATATACTACAACTCCCTGGCCCCTGCATATTAATCTACTATTTTTGTCGGTTGCTTTTTCCTGTTCAGACACCTATACCTGAAAATCTTTCCATGGCCTGAAATTCCACACCCTTGTCCCTTTCTGTAAGACCCTCCTTACAATCCACTTCCTTCAAAAGGTCTATGAGTGTTAAACACTGCATCAAAGAAAGTGTTGGAATTCATTAGCAGGAATTTCCAGGCAAATCTGTATTTACAGGGCAATTTGTGGGATATGAATTAATTATATCATTTTATCTCCTTATAATGGTGCCATTAATGCATGTCGCCCTGTACTGAAATGCAAGTCTATAAATACAGTGAAACCTTCCCCAGACAGAAGGTATCATTTCCTGCTCAAGCTGGAAAATTTCTACTTGCAACATGATTTAGGGGAACCATGTATTTAGTCTGTGGAAGCTGGACACTGGTCTAACATGGACACAACAAAGAAATTTGGGTCTCATCTGTAGAATCACCCTGTATATCATAGAAAGTAATTACCTATTTTGTATGTGTGCACGCAGTGTGTGCCCCAAGCAGAGAAGAAGGGTAGAGCAGACAGCCCTGAGCAGAGGAGCTGGGAAAGTTCATCTAAGCCAGAACTTTTTCTATCTGGCTAAGCCAAGACTTTTTCCTGGCCCTACCAGATTCTGTCTTAGACAGGTTTCACTGTATTACAATTGTAACACTGTTCTAATAAAAAACTGCTACACACATTTCTAAAGTATATATTCCCCCCAGGCACCATTTACATAAATTAGTTAAAGTAAAAAATGATACTTTCAAAAACAGGGAAAGATATTTCCCTCAGCAAAACTACTTTCTGAAATACGACTACTGCCAGAAGGAGGCCAGCCAGGGGACCTCAATAGAAAGAATCCAATGGTTTATAGTTAGGAGATGGTTTAGAAAATGAAATACCTCTTTCTTATCACCCTAAAAGTGGTAAGATTTGGGCACTTGATTGGGCTCTATTAAGAGCTCTTGTCCAAGAATGGTTGACCATCAATCCTGGGGACTGAAAGCATAGCATTCTGATTTTACAAGACCACATACAACCATTCTTCAGACAAATGAAAGCATGCATTAAAGCAGCAAGCATTTCCAAACAAAATTTGTATGACAGCTTCTACTGCTTTCTAGATCAGAAGTCAATGTGTCACCCAATGACCCTCCCTCTTGGTATTTAGTTGGATTTATACAAAACAATCAAGTATTTTTAAAATTTTTATTTGGTTCCGTTCTTTATCACATTTGAACAAAGTTGATTTGTTTCATTTACAATTGTGGAAGCTAAAAATTAAAAGCTAAGTATGTTCCACTTTACATCTCATCTAACCTCACTGAGTTTGTTGGGGTAGCCCTGCTCATGTCAAAAAGACCTTGCACAAAAAGGTTCAGCTTATAAGAAATATGACCTTTCAGTTACCTTTAAAAAAATTGCTAGACCCTTTCTAGAGGCAACAAGCTAACTTGATACAAGTAATACCTTTTTATGAAATGACAGCAAATAAATAAAAACAACTAAATAACAACTTTACAAACCCTCACAGATTCCCACTAACAATAGACCGGTACAGACTGTGCCTCATAAAACAGTAATATTCTGGCATTAGCCAATAAAATGAGCTCAGCTGATTTTTTTCAACATATCCTGCACAAAATCTTATTTGCTCCAAGTTCTTCAGTAAGGTATCTGAAACAACAGGCATTGGGTATTTAGAACATATTGCTGTCTGGGGTAGAATTAAGTTCCAAGGTCTGTGGGCAGGAGCATATTCTCAGTCAGATTTCTCCATCACACATTGAAGAGAAGCTCTGCCTTTTTGGCTATTTATGGATTTAGGATTCTGTATCATGGACAGTGGGAAGGAGAGAGTTGGATAAAGAGCAAGAAGGTCCTTCGAAAAATGCCCCAACACCTTACTAACCCTCCAGAGATCCGGAAAGAAAAGTAATGCAGCCTGGAGTTACATGACTAACAGGGAAGGAATGGAAAAGTATTAGAGCCTGAAATAAGATGGCCTGTTGTCCCACACATTATACATGAGAGAGATAGGGAGAGAGAGAGAGATGACCTACCTTGAAGAATTTAGTCTCAGTGGACAAGATGTGAAACCAAAATGGAAGCCTAGATAGAGGGAATGACTTGCCCAAGATCAAACTGCAGCTCAGTGGCAGAATCAGGAAAAGACAGGCACTTTTAGTGTAGTGACTTGCCTACCATCACCCAGTGGTGGAACTCTCCTTACTACAAGGGGTCCAAGGAGCAGCTACAGTGAGGGCAGCCTTTGGCCATACAGCCCAGTGCAAGCCATACTACTAAGGAGCACACTGAGAGGCACAGGATCTCCATTTCAATGCCCTCACTTTCTTGCAGACCACTGTGGACCACTCCAGCCCTAGGCACCTATCAAATAAATTCTTATAGATAGGTTCATATCAGGCTTCCATCTTCCAAAACTCATAAGCAATGGGAATGCTTGAATTGGATCCAAGCTTGTTGGCTCATGCTTTCACAGCATGCTAGTGTTATTTAGCATAGTAGCTAGAACTAAGCGGGTAACCAGAACCAAGAACCCAGGCAGAGATTAGGAATTGAAGGTCAACAGCTAGCTAGGGTGCAGGAGCAACAAGCAAATCCAAGATAGCTAACTGTGGTCAGGTGCAGAAGGTCTGTGGATAAAATGTCAAGTTGATGTCTAGAGCCAGAGACTAGAAACCAAAGGATAAGGCCATGAGTCAGTCACAGAATGATAGCCAGGGAGTACAAACTGCTTAGTAGCTGCTTATAAATTGGAAGTTCAATCTATTGTACTACATAGGCAAGTGGCAAAGCAGTCCCTTAAATGAGAAGCTGAAGCCAATCAAGTGCTGAACAAAGGATAGCTGTAGTAGCTCTAGGTGACTATATGGACAAGTTTTTAGGCTCATACAGGTTTTTAGGATCATACAGGTTAAAACCTGTCTATTACTTGTGGGTGAAAGGGCACAGTTTCAGGCTACAATATTTGTAGCTTTCCACAAAACTAAAAGCTTTCCCTGTTAACAGGAGGGAAAGGTTACTGGTCCAGCATTACAATTAGACAGTTGGGTGAAAAAGGGAATTAAAAACAGGAAAAAAGTATGCAGGTCATAGCTGGCATGGGGAGCAGCAGTACAATATATTTCCATACCTGCTTCTTTTTTTCTTCCCCCAAGCTGGTTTCCCAACCCAGGCCCTCTAGCTCGCTATAGTGAGAGGGCAGGAAGAGAGAATCCTGCATTCCTAATAGAACCTTATGGCAGTCTCTTCTGTATTTCCTTGCTTTTACAGGTCTTCCTCCTGTGAGAAAATAATTGGGGCCTGAATGCGTATCATTATCAGCTGCCTCTAAAAAGGCACTGTCTGGTAATTATTAGGAAATTAATCAGTGAATATAGAAGAGACTAAAAGACTTGTGCTCTGTTCAGCCTATTTATTAATGGTACAGAGTGCAAAGTGTAAAGTCATACATGTACAGTAGTGATTCTCAATTGTGCTCTTATGAGATCTTTTTTTAGGGTGATGTGCCATTACTGGGGGAGGCGAAGGGAGTTGGACTTTTTGAAACTTTCCTGCAAAGTGCTTGAGACTCTCTGGGGCAGACAGGCTGGGTAGGAGTCAAGTCGGGGGTGGGGGAAGGCACAGTGATGTGCATGGGGAAAGGAAGGCTTCCATGAGAGTGTGCTGTTCTTAAACTGGAAGATGGATGCTGTATCTATTGTACTAGGCTCTTGAAAGCATCTCCTTGGGAAATCCTTCAAGGTTCTTAGCTCTCCTGGGGACCCAGATCCCAGGATGGCATTGGTGATAGGGTACGATGAGGGTTGTGTATGTATGTATATAGTGGGGAATGTTGCTTTCTAAGGTTGGGGAGATGTTGCAAGGCAGGAGCAAAAAAGCCCTTGGGCTCCCCCTCTGCTCTGCAATCTGTGTGACTCTTGGTAGGTGGCATCCACAATCCTGTTGATCTAGGATCCCTAGTCTTCCTCCCCCTTCACCCTTGGATGAGTGAGGAACGATTACTGATCCTTGTGGAAAAGCCAGATTCTTTGGGAAGCCTCCAACAACTTTTACCCATCCTTCTAGTGGTGGGGAGGGTGTCTGTGCCCCCTCCTTCCTCAAATGGGAGGACCTAAGACTCATGCTTAAGCAACAGAAGTAGATTTGTCAGCAACAGGGCTAGATGAAAGGGGCATTTCAGGGGGAAGTGCTGGGGGAGAGGACTTGATGGCTTGGTCTCAAGACACTCCTTGACACCAGCCCTGTATGGGTGCTTGTGAACCAAGAATCATTGTGCCTGCACCACCATCTAGGGGCCTTCCAGGTGAACTACATGGGTGTAGGCAGCTGAAAGTCCATGAGGACTTTCTGAACAGACCTAACAGTATGGAGGGGCATGGGCAACCCCTTTTGCATGGACAGACAGTGCCCTTTGCTCTTTCTCATGGCTGGGTAACTCTAAATACTGCATCATTTCCAGGCTACCCCTGGCCCAAGATGTGGCCAGGGAATCCTGCTCACAGGACAAGATATTACTTGACAGTGTGCTGTGTGTCTCTGTACCAGGGAACCCCAGAGCACTTTATGTTTGAAGTGAGGTCAGGTTAGATCACTGTTTAGGCTTGAAGTTTTCCTACAGAGGAGGAGGGCATCATGGGTGGAGATGCCTAGGTGGCACTTCCCACATAAGTGACAGAATCTAGCTCCAAGCTAGAGGGGCTGAGGCTGCTGGGATGAAACTGGAGCCCCAGGAGGGGTTCCTGCCAAGTCAGAGCTGATGTCCAGGAGCCAAGATCTTAAGACAGTGGACCAAGGATGAGGTGCAGCCAGAGTAAAAGGGGGCCAAGGTTCTGACAGCTGAAGCCTGAGGGAGCATGCCCTTTAAGGCACGAGAGGGCAAAATACAGCCCGTGGGCTGGATCTGACCTGCCAACTGATTGAATCCAGCTCACAGCTGGGCACCTGCCAATTGATTATATTCAGCCTGTGGCTGCCTCCACAGTACTCTGTATGGGGCTGACCCCTGACTGGCCAGGACAGCCCATGATGGCCCTTGCCCATGCCTGCTAGACAATCCCAGCTCCAGTCAGCATGCACAGCTTCCTGAAGGGGCTGCTCCCAGCACTGCTGCAGCTGCCTGGGTGCTGCCCAGGTTCCCCTGCCTCCCTCCTGCCCCTGTTGTGCTGCTCTGGACAGCAGGTAGGGTGGGGAAGTGACAGTGGGTATGGGGAAAGCTGCAGCTGGGCAGCTTTTGCCCCAGCGTGCAGGGCTCCAGTTCCAGCTCCCAGCTGCCTGTGGGTAGCTGAGTGGGTGGACAGTAGCCCTGGTGGGAAGCCATGTCAGCAGGCCAGGGTTGTACCTGGGGCTAGGGCAGGTGCGAGCAGGAGTGCAACGTTAGCTGCCCTGGGCAGGCATGGATTGCTGGGGGTGGGGGAGGTTCGGCCCCATGCAGAGCACCATAGGGGCAGCTGCAGGTCCAATGGCATAGGGGTCAGACCACACCTGAACCTGTACCACCCAGGTAAGCTCTGCTGCATGTGCCCCTCACAACCCCCACACACTAGATACAGTAGAACAGACACCCCCAGACAGCAGCTATCATCAAGGGAAATATTGTAAATATAGTACTTCAGGAATGAATGGTATCAAAACAGACCCATATGATGAATATTATTGCTCACACAAAAGACACCTTCTCTCAACATATTTTTGATGTTTCAAATACTACATGTGAAACTGTATCAGTTTGCTATAACTTACACTTTTTCATGTTATCAAAGATACCAAGTCTAAGTAATTTAAAATGGCAACAACTGCAAATTGAATAAAAGGATTCTATCTGTCCACAAACCTGACCAGCAGCTATTCTATCAGTCACAAGAAGGTGAAACAGGAGTAAGAACCCAACAGTGAGAAAAGGGTGGGTATGAACGTGTATGAATACACTTTTATGAATCTTCTGATCAAAAGAATAGCATGCCTGTGTACTGAATCATCTCTGCATTAGACCAGTTACATTTAACAGCTGAGAAAAAGAGCTAAGAAACAGAGTTTGTTCAGGAATAAATCTTTTTTAAGTCACTGTATTTTGACAACAAAAATCATGGCTGAGAGACTGGACTTTCAAACACAGCTGGTGAACAGATTTAGTGCATTATTTCCATAAGATCTCTTAAGGATACTTATGGCCAACTCCTGTGCACACAGAAGCCAACTGCTTCTAAGGAATATGGGTTTCACTGAATGGCAAAAAAATTCTCATTTCATTGAAGTTTAAAGCAAAACTTCCATTAACTTCAACAGGGAAGGGTATTAAAAGGAAAAGGATTTGAAAAACAAAATGGTAAATCCTGTGTCTTTGCTGTGCGACAATTCATTAATCTGCACGTGTCTGCAGGTTGAAGCCGTTTCTTGCATGCAAATCTGATCAGAGCAGATCCAGTTAGTGCTGTCCACTACTGGGTGTGTACCTTGCAAATGGCCCTTAGTACAGTTAGAGCTGTGCATCCCAGCCCTCAGTTGAAACCATGGGTCCCACAGAAGTCAATGGTAGAATTCCTACTTAATTGATTCAGGCCCCAGTCTACTCCTAACATACAGAACTGAAAAGAAACTGAGCTTTTTAATTTGTCTCACAATGTGATGCCTCTGACTACTCAATGTAAAGATTTTATTGATCTTTTCTTCTCGTCTTATATTAACCATAGAATCATAGACAATTAGGGTTACAAGAGACCTCAGGAGGTCACCCCCCTGCTCAAAGCAGGGCCATACCTACTGGATCATCCCAGCATCTAGCTGGGTCTTAAAAACCCTTCAAGGATGGAGATTCCACAACCTCTCTGGGTAACCTGTTACAGGGCTTTATTACCCTCCTAGTGCAGCTCCCCTCCCCTGCCCAATATCTAATCTAAACTTCCTTTGCTACAACTTGGGACCATTGCTCCTTTTCTGTCATTTGCCATCACTTAGAGCAGTCTAGCTCCATCCTCTTTGTAACCAGTCTTCAGGTAGCTGAAGGCTGCAATTAAATTCCCCGGTCACAGAGCACTCTGGTGCCCTGTGCCTGCATAGGAAAAGAACTGCCAGAGGGGGAGCCTTAACAGTGATTAGGCAGCACAGCTGCAGGTTACTAGGGCAACCCATGAAGTCAGCTGACCCCAGGGGGCAGGGCCTGGCTCTTATAAAGCCCAGAGCCAGGGTCAGGTTGGCAGTTCCCTGTTGGCTATGAGGGACCGGGACCGGGACCGGGACCGGGACCGGGACCGGGACCGGGACCGGGACCCTGAGCCTGAGCCTGAGCCTGAGGCATGGGGCTGCGGCTGTGATGTAAAGGGCCGTGGTAGGACTGAATGCTGTTTGGGCTGAGGAGCTTGTGTTTGTTGTTGTTGCAGCCAGATGGCTTATGTCTTCAGATGTAGCCAAGAGGCTTGAATTTGCTTTGTTGTTGTTATGAATGACCGGTGGTTTGGGTGAGGCTGTAGGGGAAGGAGGAGGCCTCATAAAGGGACCCCAGCAGTGTGGGGATCCTGGTGCCTGTGGGGGTGCAGTGTTCTTATAGGTGCCAGAGAGGGCACGTTATCCTCAGGGGAGACCCACAGTAGTGCAGGGATCCTGGCGCTAGGGAAGGTGCAGCAGCATGGGGGTGCATAGACCCCCAGCCCTGGAGAGGGGGCACTGGGTAGGAGGCCCAAGTTAGGCACAGCAGGCTCCAGGATGGGGCAATGTAGTGAACATTGAAAAGCCTGAGAGAGGTCACACTGAGAGGCCCAGGTGTGGGCACAGAAAGCCCAGAAGGGGGACCATATTCCTTTGGAGGCCCAAGTTGGGCATAGGCAGTCCCAGGAGGGGGCAATACTGGGGCCCTAGATAAGGGGCAACATATTAGAAGCCCGCAAGGGGGAATAATTGAGAAGCCCAAGTTGGGCATAGCCAGCCCCAGGGAGGGGGCCATTTTATTGAGAAGCCCAAGCGTGGGCATTGGGAGTCCCTAATAAGGGACCACCTATGTTTAGGAGCCCAAGTTGGGCACAGTCAGCCCCAGGAAGGGGGCAGGGGTTGGGGCTGACTGTGCCCAACTTGGGCTCCCAAGGAGGGGGCGGTATTGAGGCCCCAGACAGGGGACAGTGCACTGAGAAGCCCTGTGTGGGCAAGGCGAACTCAGGGAAGGAAGCATCATATCTAGGAGCTCAGTGTGGGCATGGTGAGCCCAGAGTGGGGATCACCGTATTGAGGAGCCCAAGGTGGGCACATAGAGTCCAGGAGAGGGACAAGACTTGAGACAGTTCAGAGAGAATGAGAGAGGGGCTGTGATATCTGCGAGGCTTGGGCTGCGGTATGGGGGTGGAAGGAGCCGCTGATAGAGCCCCCTGGCATTGGGGCACAAATGGGCAGCGTCCTGCTTACGGAAGACCTAAATGAACCGATTAAGATCAAGTCGTGGCGGGCAAGAATAGGCAGGCGGTTGGCCCAAGGACAGGTGGGCAGGCCATGGAGTTCAGCCAAGGAGGCCCCCTGTCACACCCCTCCCCTCCTCAGACTTCTCTTCTCCAGGCTAAATAAGCCCAGTCCCCTTAGCTTCTCCTTTGAGACCTTATTTTGTCAATAAGGTTAAATAACAGGCATTTTGTTTTGATAATCTACAGGACGGAGGCTACAGTTCCCTACCAATCTTGGATTTCATATACTTATAGAGCAGTGATGGCAAAATATGGCCCGTGGGCTGTATCTGGCCCTGTCAAAGTGTTTTTTGTTCAACCCGCAGTGGATTCCTTGGTTTTACCCGACTCCAAGTGCAGGAGGCAAGACAGGCTGTATGCACCATGGCCTGGCCTGCTGTTCCCAGGCATGCAGCAGCACTGGGCCAGCACAGCAGCTAGACTCGGTTTCCTGGCAGCCCCAGCTGGCTGCCACTGCTGGCCCTGGCCCCGCTGCGTGGACACCCCAACCTATCTGTCCTTAACCCACCACTGGGAGTGGCAGATGGAATAGGTGGGCAGGATTTTCATGGAGATCAGCTGGGACCTGCTTAGGCACGATATGTGGTGGGATGGGGCCATGGGTGTGTTGGAAGTAGCATCTGGGACTGTGATAGACCAGTGGGGCCAGAGCTGGGGAAGAGACACAATCCATTGTTCATGCATCCCTGCAAAAGGCCCTGGTCCCATGTGCAGGGTCACGTGGGGAGCAGATCATGGCTCTACCCCCAACTCTGCTGTCATTGCCCTGTAATCCCAATACCTGACCCTGCTTTCCTGTCCCTGTCCTAGATGCAGCTCCATGCCTTGCCCATTGCTCCACCCTGTCCCCCAACCTGTGTGACTTGACTGTGCTGGTCCTGGCTGGTCTCCATGGTGATCCTGGGATCTCAGGATGGTAACAGGGGTTGGGGCTCAGGGCAGAACCACACTCTGCTTCCCACTTGCCACTGAGGGAGTTTTGGTGAGTTGTTGGGGGAGGGGCAGAGGGGGGGGGGTGCTGATCCAGCCCATGACAGCTCACTAAAACTCCCTCAGTAGCGCTTTGCCCAATACAACTGCTTACCCCTGTTACAGAGCCCCACATCGCCATCGTGTTTTTTAATCCTCTCCGAGAAGTAGATATGCCTTGGGAACTAAAGAGCATTTCGGGCAAATTGTTTCCAAACTTGGTTTTGAATGCATAAATATCAGAACTGTCAACATATAACAAGTATGCTATAAACAAACAAAGCTTGTATCTTAATTACGAGCCACCATCATCATATGTAGGGCTTTTTGGTCTTCCTTCCAGAAATCTCCCTTTCAATGACTGTCTGATTATTTTCCCTTTTTTAAATGTATGAGCTTTGGGTTTTCAAAGCTGATTGTAATTTTGTTATTTCCTGTCCCCATTTCTAAGCTCTCTCTACATCTTCAGAATCTGTTTTGTCCTCTCAATTTCATATCCTCTGCAGGTGTATTTAGCCTGCTGTTTGAGCTTTCTATCCAGATGTTTAATGTGTCGGGGGGGGGGGCCCGCCCCCGGGGGGGGGGGGGGCCGCGGCGCGGCCGCCGGCGGCCGCGGGGGCGCGGGGGGGGGGGGGGGGGGGAGGGGGGGGGGGTGTGGGGT